>JAVGWX010000014.1:68617551-69270051 GCA_036924085.1 Ariolimax columbianus
TGAGTGATTGATTAGTTGACTGATTGATTTATTCAATCAATCACTGATTAATTTATTGAGTGCTTGATTGTTCAATTAATTATTTGATTTATTAATTCAGTAATTGATTGATTGATTGAATGGTTGATTGATTCACTGACTTACTGACTGGTTGATTGACTAATTGATCTAGTGATTGATTGAGTGACTGATTTATAAATTTGATTGATTTAAGGATTGATTAATTGGTTTAATGATTGATTGATTGAATTGATGGGTTTATTTATTGATTAATTTTTTAATTAGTTGATATATTGATTATCTAATTAATTTACTAATGTATTGATCGGAGAGTGATTGATTTGTAACAGTTCTCGCCGGAGCGGAGAGTTTAGGACAGGGGTGATGTGGTTGCTGATAACAAATGTACCTGAATGCGTGTCAAGGTCACTCACCGTCTCAACAAAGGAGAACAGAGTTGGGGCAAAGAATGTGGACCACTGGCCTTCCGATTTGGGTAGGGAGAGAATGATTGACAGACGGATTGGTAGCGGGGCTTGCTGCGAGAGAATGAGTGACATGTGTGCAAAGTGTTTCGTTCTAATAAGACTGAATATAGCCATCCCCTGAGATCCATTGGTCAAGCTCTGACTTTGCTTGAGTGTATATAACTCGAGAGAAAGTTTAGCTCAGGAGGCTGGATGAAGAGGAGGGATAGAGAGATGAGAGCGAGCGAGAGAGAGAGAGAGAGAGAGAGAGAGAGAGAGAGAGACTGAATTTAGATAGTATGTTTAGCTCACCGACTTAGATAGAGGAGCGATTGATAGACCGTTGCACGAATGTTAGTGATAGAACAGGATCGCTCAAGTAGGTGTGTGAGTTTTGTATTAAGTGATAATCTGAACGTTGTGTTGTAAGCAAAGACACAATGTGAACGAGGTATGTCCAGATCGCCCGCCTGAGGGGATTTGAGTGAGGAAGAGTATTTGATAAGGTGTGTTGAGGACGCAGTTAAGGCGAGGTGTGTGTGATGTAATTGCAAGGCAATAGAACTGAGTTTAAATCAATAGCTTATGCTTACAATTCCCACTTTATTTAATATTTAAATTAACTTATATATAACATAGGAATAATTAGTTAAGATCACATGTATTGAATTGTGTTTGTAATTTCACTACTCATTTTTATGATATGAATATTATGTAATAAATATGTCATCTGCTGTGTGCTATATTATTTGAAGTGTGTGGTCATGATGATGTGGATGAGTGTGATAATGTTCTAAGTTAGAATAACGGCCAGATCAAACAGAGAGATCTGTTACAGATTAATTGATTGATTAGTTGATTTCTTGATCAATTGATTCATTGATTGGTTGATTGATTGATTAATTGATTGGTTGATTGATGGATTTAAAGTTATTAGTCACGATAAAGATTGTGGAAATAAAGATTATGATTCAGACGACGAGGATAATCGTAACAAATGGCCTGCCAATTCTAATATTTTTTGTACTTGTGGCCCCTGAGGGTTGAAGTGGCAGCACAACCTGAGCTGTATCAACTAACCAGCACACTTTTCCATACTTTCATCATGAACCGCTACATCCCCGAGTCCCAAAACTCTTGAATGACCGCCATTTCCAAGTCAAGAAGCTGATGACTGCACTAACGGTCTGTGCCAGACGAGATTTTAGCTGCAGTCAGCCAAGGTACAATCGTGTACTGCAGGAGCTGGCCAGTCTACTTGACACTTTGGCATGCTGGAAGCAGGGAGAATAATTAATTTGGTGGACGGGAATGTATCTAATATATCCATTAATTCTCTCGGTCAGGCAGTCAGTCAGCAAGTTTATCAGTCAAGCATTAAAGTATACAAGAAATCCATTAGTCAATCAATCAGGTGGTACGGACTAAGGGCTGTTCAAAGTCAAGTTAATGGACCAATGAGCACGTGAAATCAAGTTAAAGGACAAAGGGTAGTAAGAAGTCAAGTTAATTTACCAAGAGCAGAATAAGGTCAAGTTAATATACCATGAGAGAATAAAGTCAAGGTCATAGACCAAGAACAGAATAAAGTTACGTTAATAGACCAAGAGCAGAATAAAGTCAAGTTAACATACCAAGAGCAGCACAAAATCAAGTCAACATAAAGTCAAGTTAATGGACAAAGGTAAACATAAAGTCATGTTAATTGACAAACGACAACATAAAGTCAAGTTATGGACAAAGGACAACATAAAGCCAGTTAATGGACAAACGGCAACATAAAGTCAAGTTAATGGACAAAGGTTAACATAAAGTCAAGTTAATGGACACATGTCAGTATAAAGTCAAGTTATTGGACAAAGGTCAGCATAAAGTCAATGGGAAACAGTCAACATAAGGTCGTTAACGAAAACACGTCTATATAAGTCAAGTTTCTACGGCTCCTACGAGCCATCATTGGAATTACACAGAGGAACGGCCTGCCCACTGCACACCTACAAAAGAAGTAGCATTTGGCAACAATCAGTGTCCTTCACGAGAAGCTGTACGAAAGTGTACGGAGCCTCGAGTCGACTGCTGCCTTTGTTCGAATCATCAAAGCCGAGGTCTGAAGACGAACGAGGAAGAAGAAGAAGACACGGAGTAACAGAGTGACAAATACAGAGATGCATTCTGACACCTTTCTCTAAAGCATGCACACGCTCTTCGTCAGTGGAGATCTGCGATGACTTGGTTATGTCTGCTGCATGGTAGATGGTCGCGTTCCAAAAGATAATCGCTATTGACAGTTGGCGGATGGAGAGAGAACAGTCGGCCGACCATCGCTGAGGTTCAAATGTGAATGTACTAGAGACATAAAGACATTTGGCATCGATATGTTACACTGGAAAGATGTAGCTGCGTACCGATTTCAGTGGAGATGTACCCCCAATATTAGACTGGGTGAACATAAGCTCTTGCAACACGGAGACATGAAACGATAACTCCACAAGGAAAAACAAAATAAACAAAAAAATATGTAGTGAGTTACCACTCATACTATAGTCAGCCATGACTGAAAGGGGCAGCTATAGTCAGCCATGACTGAAATGTCAGCTATAATCAGCCATGACTGAAAGGGGCAGCTATAGTCAGTCATGACTGAAAGAGGCAGCTATAGTCAGCCATGACTGAAAGGGGCAGCTATAATCAGTCATGACTGAAATGGGCAGCTATAGTCAGCCATGACTGAAAGGGCCAGCTATAGTCAGCCATGACTGAAAGGGGCAGCTATAATCAGTCATGACTGAAATGGGCTCCTGTAGTCAGTCATGACATGTCAGGGCTATCACGTCTTATATTTCCGAACACACTAAAGAAGTTGTGCCTGAATCCTCCTAGCTGTAGTCAAATGTGATTCCTTCTCAGCAGGCTTCACTATCACGAGGAATAACGGTGTAGATACCTCGTTGGCCAGGCTGCTGCAGCACAGCATGTTTCCATGTTCACGACCTGGGCGGAAGACGGCGCCAGTATACTGTACATAACGCTTCCTCCTCCTTCGTCCTGAAAAGGGCGATGTGACGTAGTATTTCAGCGAGGCTGCGATATCTGCGCATGTTTCTCTACAAATCCGATTTTGTCCTGGCTTATTTGGTACCGGGTTTCCCTTCCCTCTGTGATAGCTATCCCTTAGTCAGACTACACTAACGCAGCCTGTTTCCAGGGCTGTCACTTGGAGCTGGAATATGGTCTTGGCTCCATGGCTCGCTGACCCTGGTGCAAGCAGCCAGCTATGAGTTGCTGGCTGCTATCAGCTCATTTACCACCGCCTCTTCGCCTCCAAGCTTGGATGTCACTAACGACGACCGCTGATCGGGTTAAATTGAAGTACTTTGTTGCTGCGCTTATATAAGTCGTATACGCTATCAGACCTGGTAGTAACTGGCCTCTTTTTTGCGGCTGTTAGTGTAGGATTTAAGAAGAAGAAAACTACATTTTGAGTTTACCCCATTCAACGCACACCTAAACACACCCGCATACACACCACCCACACACACCACACACTACCCACCAACCAACACACACCACCCACACACGACTGACCATGACGCAACCCCCAGCCATCACCTGTTGAAGTGTGTCGTCTCCGGACACAGCTGGGGACATTTCTGTGGACATCCAGAGAAACTTCTCAAACTTTTGTCCGAGTGCTGGCTTGGGCAAGGACATACAACAGTAGCACCATATCGATACTTAGAATCGCAGCGTTGAGGATCTCCTTGACAACGGCCTTGACCTAATGAGAAATAACCGACATTTGGTTGCCATATTGCCAACTTGGTTGCCAAATTCCAAAAACTGTGCAACTTTTCTAATCCTTTGGCATTTTTTTTTTCACGTTTGGTAACTGGCATTTTCTGTTGTAACTTTTAGTTTTTAAAAATTTGGCATCGTTTTTGTTTTTATTTTTTTGTTTTTTTTTCAACTTTTACACACAATTGTTAAGTCTGAACTTACCCAAATTTCCCTAGATGCCAATCAACTTCTCACATCCCATGAAGTCAGAGTAGTTATGCAAGGGTTCGCTTCTTAGTTTTTAGTTTACCTGTACTTCTACAGTGGCAGATGCTCCTGTGCTGGTCCCGGCTCTGGTACGAGATTGATGTAGCTAGGAGGAGGATTTCCTGCTAAGCAGGCTAGGCTCGAGCAGCTTATTTCTCCTCTACGTTTGGACAAGTGCAGCGGAGGGTGGTTAACTGATCTACGAGTCTATTTTAATAGACTCAAACACTAGAGCAAAGTAGACCCACAGCCTGTTATGCGCCATCTATGCTGCTCTAAACAAACCACCTAACCATGACCGGTGTTATGCCATGTCACACAGTTAGTCGCCTCTTACGACAAGCTTTCTGTGGGGCAGTGGTACTATTCTTGTCCTTGTCATACACAAATACCCCAGGGACCACACTGTCACTCAAATACACCTGGCAGTGACAAGGCAGACAGACTGGCTAAGAAGGGATCAAATCAAGAACAACAATACACCTCAAAAACCCTACAGACAGTTAAACAACTACTGATGACTGCTGTATAAAAACTCGCTTCGATACACGCTTTTATTTACTACCGTTTTTTTTTTTACCAAGAGGTATTTTTTTCTTTGTCGTAAATTTTGTAATGATGGAGTTTCTTTAGTGAATTGGTGAATTTTTTTTTTTTTTTTTAATTTGTGTAGGTTTGGTGAGAAATCTGAAATATAAGTAATTTTTGTACGTTCATAGACATTTTTGTGGGTGCATATTCAGTAATTTTGGGCGTACAGAGACATTTTCTTGTACATAGAGTAATTTTGGGCGTACATAGACTTTTTTGCATATAGAGTAATTTTGGGCGTACATAGACTTTTTTGCATATAGAGTAATTTTGGGCGTACATAGACTTTTTTGCACATAGAGTAATTTTGGGCGTACATAGACTTTTTTGCACATAGAGTAATTTTGGGCGTACATAGACTTTTTTGCACATAGAGTCATTTTGGGCGTACAGAGACACTTTATTGCACATAGGGTAATTTTGGCATAATAAAATCGCGGAAAATGAAGGAGAAAGTACTGAAACGAATAGAGACTGTTTAATCCGCAACTTAAATACTATCATCTGGAAGCTGGCCAAATCGTTGAATTTCTCCCAAGGCTTTCTTATTGCATTTAATGTTCTCAAACGTGACTGCCAGTTCGGGCGGCAAATAGCCGGGGGAGAGGGGGGGGGGAGAGATTCGGGATTCAATCGAAACATGCTTAGTGATCGTGACTGAACAAAGGAAATTTTAAAAAATATTTTTGGTAGAACCTTTTTAATGACCTGTCCAGAATCTGTCAAAATTTGATAGATAAACAGGTCGCTCGTAGTAGTTGTGTACAAAATGTAACATCTCTAAGTTATGGGAAAGTTGGTTAAAATAGAAGAAATAGAAGTCCAAGCTCAGATAACGGTAAAGACAAGTTAAATAAAAGTGTATAAAAGCGGTCGAAAAAGCTGCTAAGTTCGGAGTATGGCAAGAAAAGGCAAAGGCCGTCGTCCATCGAAGACGATGATGGCATAATTTATTTTGCTAGCGCTGTTTTTAGTAAGGATTAACTGCGCTACGTTTTATGCTCACTCTCTCTCGTCTCGAGCCGTCCGACCCCAGTGGCAAGTCAAGGACAAGACGACTAGGGGGCGACTACGAGATGCACTGGACTCCGCATCAAGCACTGGTGAAAAAGACGGCGGAGTCCGGAGTCAAACCCACGCCACCTGATCACGAGGCCGACGACTTAACCACTTCGCCACGGAGGATGGCAAGCATGTCTTAACTCTAGAACTGCCACAAGTTTCCCAAGTAGGTTAGTGTCACCTAAGGAACTTCGACGGAAGTAGAAAAGCTATATCGCATGTGCCACTCAGACGCTAAACTACCAGAAAGTATATATTTATAAAGATTTTTGGTTTGCCTACGCAAGTTGTGTTTGGTAGTTGAAGATACAGCAGAGATCGAGGGAAATAGCTGATAACTGAAAACACGCAGGAAAGTGATGTCGTCATATACACCGACGCGACATCAGGCTGGGGCTTCTTGGCTAGAGTGAGAGGATAGGTCGTTGCCGAGTGCACTGGGGTATACACACTAATAACCTTCAGTTTTAGAATGGAGATGGAAGCAGTGACTTCAGCGTTAAGATGGCTATATGAGACCCCTTTAACTAGGGTAATCACCGTGACTAACACGCATGCCGTACTTCACAAGGTACAGAAGGAATGGCTGAGGTACGAGTGGATAGCAGCTGTTGAGGCCTCAAACCTCCAGGGGTTGACATGGATCTACTGTCCTGGTAATGCTGGGGTTCAGGGCAATGAAAGAGCTGACATCTTGGCTTCACAAGCTCCCATCATGGGCACATTAGTAATTGATAGGAGTTCGATTTTAAAATCAGTCAATGACCACCTGTTGGATGAGGGCCTTTTGAAGACCTCTTGGCAACTGTCAAAAGAAGGAAACTCGATTGGTACGGTCACATATCGAGATCGAACGGTCTTGTAAATACGATCCTCGGCGGAAAGGTGCATGGCAGACGATGAAGAGGCCATCCCAAAAAGAGATGGGAGGACAACATAAAATAATGGACAAATCTCCGACCAGAAAAGTCACTGGCAGCGGCCGCTGACAGAATGGTGGCGTGGCGTTGTGAGGATGTCTTCATGTGTGCCCCAACGACCTCACCGGTTACGGGATGATGTGACCTGACCTGACCTGGATGAGGACATTGCAATAGATAAATCAGCAAGCAGAGTGTGGCGCATGCCAGAGTGGAGCAAGAGAGTGTATACAACCAGCGAGCTATAGGGACCAACATCATCCAGACCCTTCGCCATTTGCTGAGAGATAATAGGCACCTATGGGTATACCCGGAGTGCAGTGATGTCGATTCTTAGAAACGCAAACATAAGCAGCATTGCACTGATTAAAATTATAAGATGGATGTTTGCGTATGCGTGTTTTCACTGCAGGCAGTGTATGCAATTATTAATGTTAGTACCTTCACATCGGGACTGCTGCAGGTCTTGTCTCCAAGGTTCGTGTAGAGGCCAGCAGATATCCCGTTTGGACGGGCAATCTGACAGATTCATATTCTCCAACACGGTTATGGGGGTTCGCTGGGCAGACGAAACGCAAAGGCAGATTTGATTTTTTATTTTTAAAAGTAATGTTTGCGTGTTTGAATGAATGTGTAAACATCTGGATACTTCTAACGGCGATGATGATGATGATGATGATGGTAGAGCTGATTGCAAATAATAGTTAGAGTCCTTATAAATAAACAACGATCGTTTTTCGTGACAACTGTGACAAAACAAGTACAAAATCACTTAAAGATAATATCACTTAAAGACAATATCACTTAAAAACAAAATCACTTACAGACAATATCCCTTAAAGACAATATTCTTTAAAGATAATATCACTCAAAGACAAAATCACTTAAAAACAAAATCATTTAAAAACAAAATCACTTGAATTCAATATCACTTAAAGACAATATCACTTAAAGACCATATCACTGAAAGACAATATCCCTTACAGATATTAAAGAAATCACTTAAAGGCAGTATCACTTAAAGACAATATCCCTTAAAGACAATATCCCTTAAAGATATTAAAGAAATCACTTAAAGACAAATTCATTTAACGACAATATCTCTTAAAGACAATATCACTTAAAGACAATATAACTTAAAGATAGTATCATTTAAAGACAAACGCACTTAAAGATAATATCACTTAAATACAAAATCACTTAACGACAAAATCACTTAACGACAATATCACTTAGACAAAATCACTTAAAGACAAAATCACTTAAAGACAAAATCACTTAAAGACAATGTCTCTTACCTTACACACAGCTGGCCAGCAAATACTCGCTAAAGAATCAGATACCCTTGGCACAACTCCGTGAGTTTTACAGCACTCTGACACTTTGTACATCTCTTATGGCTGGTCAGAACAGACAACTGCAACAGCAACAAACATTGAAGAAACAAAGCCGTAAAAGCCGACTTCAATGAACTTGGGGTGGGAGGAGAGGGGGTGTTATATGTGCTCAGCACCACGAACTCTGTATATCCCAAGCGGCTGCGCAAATTTGTATTCCTGACTTCGTCGGGTTTCCATTTACAGAAGGGTTTACTGGATAAAGTGATCATGCCCTGATAACATCCACAACATGTCCGATCTGACAAATCGAGCGAGAACGGGTTTGAATCTATTTTGGGGATCAAGATGCTGCAGCGGTCAGCGACCCATGGCTGACTAGCATCAGCGCCAGCAAACCATAGCTGCCAAGACCCTTCTACGCCTCCACGTGGTGATCCTGGATAACAGGCTTCAGCAGGGCAGACTGGCTAAGGAGAAGGGATCGAAGAGGGAATGCTAACCCGGTACTCAAAAAATGCTTGCTGAAGTCGGATGTGTAGGGCCGAAAGGTGCAAATATCGCAGCCAAGCTGTAAACTACGACACAACGCATTCCGTTCTCTGGACTACATTCTGCTACTTAAGCCCTTTCAGGGTTTGGTAGTGGGAGATTGAGAACGAATGAAGAAGAAGAAGAAGAAAAATCTATTTTGTTGGGTTTGAAAAGCAAGCTTACAACTTCCTGGTCCGCACGTGCCCTCAGCGGTTTAGTTAAAGCATTGAGAAAAGTAAGTGCAAAAATGTGCATAGCTTTATGGGGTCACAACGGTTTATCCCCACCAATATAGACCGAAAGGGAGGCAGTGAATTAGCTGACAGCGGTCAGCAACATATTCTAGGCTACTTGCATTAGGGTCAGCAAATTCTATTTTGCTTCCAAGTGGCGGCTCTGAAAGCAGGCTGTACTCATGCAATCAGGCTACGAAAATAAGCATGGAAGAGGGAAGGCAAACCGATTCCCCTAAAACGTTGTACTGAAATCGAATGTGCTGCACTGAAATGCGCAGATATCCAGGCTTCGATGTAAACTACAATACAGCATAACAAAACGTCATCTTCCAGAGCAACGCCGAATAATTATAATAAGAAGAAGAAGAAGAAAAAGAAAAAGAAGAGAAAGATGAGGAAGAAGAAAAAGGAAAAAGTAGAAGAAGAAGAAGACAAAGAAGAAGAAGAAGAGAAAGAGGGAAAAAAGGAAAAAGTAGAAGAAGAAGAAGAAGAAGAAGAAGAAGAAGAAGAAGAAGAAGAAGAAGAAGAAGAAGAAGAAGAAGAAGAAGAAGAAGAAGAAGAAGAAGAAGAAGTCACTTTGTAACAGAGGATTGGAAAGTTTTCAAGAATGTACTATCATCTGTACTATATGGTTGCTGTTGGTGATGTTGTTGTAGATGTCCCTCGTACTGGCTTCATTTTAACTCCTGACCTCGTGTCTTTGGTAGACGATAAAATAAGTTCATCTCTCACTGCAGCATTATCTCATCTGATGAGTGCAGCGGTCCCGATATGTCAAACCGGATCGGACTAGCTGTATCTCATTTGAACTAGCTCCGACGAGTATAGAGTAACTACACAATTTCCTTTCACACAAAAATCCGGATCTACCAGTGTTGCATGGTGCCAGTCCTGTTTTAGGGCTCCGAAAACGTGGATATTACTAAAACAGGACATATCAAAACTAAAGGCCTTTTACCGTCGCATCCAGCGATTATCCTGGGCATCAGATGGCATGACTACATCCGTAACGTGGAGATCTCTGTTAGAACAGGCCTTCACCGAATCTCAGAAACACTGAACAGCAGTCGAGTTTCTTTGTTCGTACGACTGGACCAGACAAATTCGGCCCACAAGATACATTACAGATCGCTGCGGCTGGAGACGCTGAAGTTGGCCGTCCCCGCATTTTATGGCTTAAGCAGACAGTATCCTCCCCCTACTCACTAGACTTCTTCTTCTTCTTCGTACGCTGTCAGACGTCAACTTGAATTTGTTCGAAGAAAGCAACGGTCATCCTGAGGCTGTCGACACTGCCATAGAGCTTGTCTAGTGTTGGCACTGGTGTCGGCCACATGTGCTTTCTCTTGTTCTCGTATGTCGGGCAATTTTGCAGCAGATGTTCAGCGGTCATTTTCCCTGTACCACAGGTGCATTCATCAGTAGCACATATCTTCAGTTTATTGAATAGATGGTACCTCAGTCTGTTGTGGCCTGTGCGGAGTCTGAAGACCACGACCTGCTCTCTTCTGTTCAATTGGTAATAGGCATCATTTTTTTGTTTAGCCAGTATGCTCTGTTTCCTATTTGGCCATGTATCAGGCCCTAATAAGCATTTTGGACTCTTCGTAGGTCACACTAGAATCTGTAGGTCACACTAGAATCTGTAGGTCACACTAAGGGTTATAATAGATCATACAGGTAAGGTGAGGGAGCAAGTTCAGGTAGCAGTAAAAAAGGTAAATGCAATGTTAGGTATGATAAAAAGAAATATTAAACATAGGAGTAAGAAAGTGATAGTCAAACTGTATAAAGCATTAGTTAGACCTAGATTGGAGTACTGTGTGCAGGTGTGGAGTCCTTATCAGAAAGGGGATATAGACATGCTAGAAAGAATACAAAAAAGAGCGACAAATCTGATAGTGGGATTCCAGAATTACAGTTATGAGGAAAGACTAAAAAAAACTTGCCTACAGTGTTTAGAAGAGAGAAGAATTCGTGGTGATTTAATACAGGTTTATAAGATGATCAGAGGAATGGATAAATTAAACTATAACAAGTTTTTTTTTTTAAATACAGCCACCCACAAGAACAAGAGGGCACAGCTACAAGTTGACTAAGGAGAGGTCCAGATTAGATATTATGAAGTATTTTTTTAGTCAGAGAGTTGTGAATGCTTAGAATGCATTGCCAAGGGAGGTGGTGGAGGCAGGAACAGTTAATGCATTTAAGAATATATTAGATGCGTATAGCTTAAAGAGCAAGGTGGTGTAAATGGAACTGGTTGTGTACAGACTAGAGTCTTCTAAGCCAGTATAAAAACGTTAAGTTAAGTTGAGTTAAGTTAAGTTAAGTTAAGTTAAGTTAGACGAGTCCTGGAGCGCTTGTCGCAGCAGAGTGTCACATATTTTTCAGATCGACGCAACTGGCCCCAGACGCCTAACGGAACTTATTATTAATATTACCGCTTGTAGTAGCCTGTCTTCAATGATATTCTTCTTCTTCTTCTTTTTCGTACTCTCGTGTGATAATCTGATTGTTACCAAGTTCCTATATTCGAATTATCTTTATTATTGTTTTTTCTATGTGTACAACAACAACAATGTTCGCTTAGGCGCCTGGGGCCCGTTGGGTGATGAACACCACCATGTCCAGTTGTAACTGCGTGCTGCCAGGCCTCCTCTAAGGCTACCTGTTGAAGCCACGTGTTTCGGGGACGACCTCTCTGGCGTTTTCAGCCAGCAGGGTGGAAGCCGTTTGCACTGTTGACTGTCTTTTGAAGAATTTGGTGAGCTGGGATCTCCTTGTCCAGTCGGACAACATGACCGAACAGGGAAATGCGGCGACGTTCCAGAATAACCGAGACATGGGGGGGGGGGATGTGTCTTTGTAGAAACGCTTACATTCCGGACAAAATCAAACCAACGAATGCCAAGGATGTGTCGCTGATTTTGCATATGGAAAGCCTCAAGTCTCGAGGTGTACCTCCAGACCGATTATAATATTATATTCTTCGTTGGATCAAGTTGCTGAACAGTGCATGAGCTGTAGCGGTCAGCGACTCAGTCCTGATTGCTAGGGCCAGCAACGACCCAGACCCTTCTCCACCTCCAGGTTGAGATCCTGGATTACAGGCTGCAACAGAGCAGACTGGCTAAGGAGAAGTGATCGAAGAGGGAAAGCTAACCTGGTTCACAAAAATGACACGCTGAATTCGGATGTATCGGACCGAAAGGTTTAAATGTCGCAGTCATGCTGTAAACTACGATACAACGCATTCTTTTCTCGGGACAACATCCTGCTACTTGCAAAGCTCTTTTCAGGGAATGGCTTGACTTGGCTTGGCTTAGCTTCGTTCGTTCTCAATCTCCCGCTACCAAACCCTGAAAGGGCTTAAGTGGCAGAATGTAGTTCTCCTTAGCCAGTCTGCCCTGTTGCAGCCTGTTATCCAGGAACACCGCGTGGAGGTGTAGAAGGGTCTTGGCAACTCTGGTTCGCTGGCCCTGACGCTAGCAGTCAGCTATGATTCGCTGACCACTGCAGCTCATGCGCTGCTCAGCATCTTGATCCCCCTTTTCAGAGATTGATAGAGGGATTATGAGAACAAAGAAGAAGAAGAAGACATCCTTCTTCTAATAGAAGAGGAGGATTACAATATATCACCTTTATAATTATATTTTAATACGAAAGCAATCCAGGTTCTGCGCCGAAAGTCCCTTCTCCGTCACAATATTGGAGTGCGTCTGAGATGGTCTATCGTTTCAGATATTTATCTTGGAGCGGCTTCCGGTTTTCAAGTGATGTTCAGTTTCATAACGTCGTGCGTCAGCGTTCAGGTGGTTGATGCACTGTTCTGAACCTCCACAGTTTGTTTACATGTTTTTTGGCAGTTTCTGTTTGCATATTTGTTGTATTTTGAATATATTGGTGTTGAATATTGTGTACATGTTTTAGTCTTAACATAGAGTACTTTTGACAGTTATTTTTAATTTTTTTTAAAGCTGTCAAAAGTACGACATGAATATCAATACAACAAAAGGGATCAAGATGCTGAGCAGCGCATGAGCTGCAGTGGTCAGCGAATCATAGCTGACTGCTAGCGTCAGGGCCAGCGAACCAGAGCTGCCAAAGGCCCTTCTACACCTCCACGCGGTGATCCTGGATAACATTCTGCAACAGAGCAGACTGGCTAAGGAGAAGGGATCGAAGAGGGAATGCTAACCCGGTACTCAAAAAATGCTTGCTGAAGTCGGATGTGTAGGGCCGAAAGGTGCAAATATCGCAGCCAAGCTGTAAACTACGACACAACGCATTCCGTTCTCTGGACTACATTCTGCTACTTAAGCCCTTTCAGGGTTTGGTAGTGGGAGATTGAGAACGAATGAAGAAGAAGAAGAAGAAAAATCTATTTTGTTGGGTTTGAAAAGCAAGCTTACAACTTCCTGGTCCGCACGTGCCCTCAGCGGTTTAGTTAAAGCATTGAGAAAAGTAAGTGCAAAAATGTGCATAGCTTTATGGGGTCACAACGGTTTATCCCCACCAATATAGACCGAAAGGGAGGCAGTGAATTAGCTGACAGCGGTCAGCAACATATTCTAGGCTACTTGCATTAGGGTCAGCAAATTCTATTTTGCTTCCAAGTGGCGGCTCTGAAAGCAGGCTGTACTCATGCAATCAGGCTACGAAAATAAGCATGGAAGAGGGAAGGCAAACCGATTCCCCTAAAACGTTGTACTGAAATCGAATGTGCTGCACTGAAATGCGCAGATATCCAGGCTTCGATGTAAACTACAATACAGCATAACAAAACGTCATCTTCCAGAGCAACGCCGAATAATTATAATAAGAAGAAGAAGAAGAAAAAGAAAAAGAAGAGAAAGATGAGGAAGAAGAAAAAGGAAAAAGTAGAAGAAGAAGAAGACAAAGAAGAAGAAGAAGAGAAAGAGGGAAAAAAGGAAAAAGTAGAAGAAGAAGAAGAAGAAGAAGAAGAAGAAGAAGAAGAAGAAGAAGAAGAAGAAGAAGAAGAAGAAGAAGAAGAAGAAGAAGAAGAAGAAGAAGAAGAAGTCACTTTGTAACAGAGGATTGGAAAGTTTTCAAGAATGTACTATCATCTGTACTATATGGTTGCTGTTGGTGATGTTGTTGTAGATGTCCCTCGTACTGGCTTCATTTTAACTCCTGACCTCGTGTCTTTGGTAGACGATAAAATAAGTTCATCTCTCACTGCAGCATTATCTCATCTGATGAGTGCAGCGGTCCCGATATGTCAAACCGGATCGGACTAGCTGTATCTCATTTGAACTAGCTCCGACGAGTATAGAGTAACTACACAATTTCCTTTCACACAAAAATCCGGATCTACCAGTGTTGCATGGTGCCAGTCCTGTTTTAGGGCTCCGAAAACGTGGATATTACTAAAACAGGACATATCAAAACTAAAGGCCTTTTACCGTCGCATCCAGCGATTATCCTGGGCATCAGATGGCATGACTACATCCGTAACGTGGAGATCTCTGTTAGAACAGGCCTTCACCGAATCTCAGAAACACTGAACAGCAGTCGAGTTTCTTTGTTCGTACGACTGGACCAGACAAATTCGGCCCACAAGATACATTACAGATCGCTGCGGCTGGAGACGCTGAAGTTGGCCGTCCCCGCATTTTATGGCTTAAGCAGACAGTATCCTCCCCCTACTCACTAGACTTCTTCTTCTTCTTCGTACGCTGTCAGACGTCAACTTGAATTTGTTCGAAGAAAGCAACGGTCATCCTGAGGCTGTCGACACTGCCATAGAGCTTGTCTAGTGTTGGCACTGGTGTCGGCCACATGTGCTTTCTCTTGTTCTCGTATGTCGGGCAATTTTGCAGCAGATGTTCAGCGGTCATTTTCCCTGTACCACAGGTGCATTCATCAGTAGCACATATCTTCAGTTTATTGAATAGATGGTACCTCAGTCTGTTGTGGCCTGTGCGGAGTCTGAAGACCACGACCTGCTCTCTTCTGTTCAATTGGTAATAGGCATCATTTTTTTGTTTAGCCAGTATGCTCTGTTTCCTATTTGGCCATGTATCAGGCCCTAATAAGCATTTTGGACTCTTCGTAGGTCACACTAGAATCTGTAGGTCACACTAGAATCTGTAGGTCACACTAAGGGTTATAATAGATCATACAGGTAAGGTGAGGGAGCAAGTTCAGGTAGCAGTAAAAAAGGTAAATGCAATGTTAGGTATGATAAAAAGAAATATTAAACATAGGAGTAAGAAAGTGATAGTCAAACTGTATAAAGCATTAGTTAGACCTAGATTGGAGTACTGTGTGCAGGTGTGGAGTCCTTATCAGAAAGGGGATATAGACATGCTAGAAAGAATACAAAAAAGAGCGACAAATCTGATAGTGGGATTCCAGAATTACAGTTATGAGGAAAGACTAAAAAAAACTTGCCTACAGTGTTTAGAAGAGAGAAGAATTCGTGGTGATTTAATACAGGTTTATAAGATGATCAGAGGAATGGATAAATTAAACTATAACAAGTTTTTTTTTTTAAATACAGCCACCCACAAGAACAAGAGGGCACAGCTACAAGTTGACTAAGGAGAGGTCCAGATTAGATATTATGAAGTATTTTTTTAGTCAGAGAGTTGTGAATGCTTAGAATGCATTGCCAAGGGAGGTGGTGGAGGCAGGAACAGTTAATGCATTTAAGAATATATTAGATGCGTATAGCTTAAAGAGCAAGGTGGTGTAAATGGAACTGGTTGTGTACAGACTAGAGTCTTCTAAGCCAGTATAAAAACGTTAAGTTAAGTTGAGTTAAGTTAAGTTAAGTTAAGTTAAGTTAGACGAGTCCTGGAGCGCTTGTCGCAGCAGAGTGTCACATATTTTTCAGATCGACGCAACTGGCCCCAGACGCCTAACGGAACTTATTATTAATATTACCGCTTGTAGTAGCCTGTCTTCAATGATATTCTTCTTCTTCTTCTTTTTCGTACTCTCGTGTGATAATCTGATTGTTACCAAGTTCCTATATTCGAATTATCTTTATTATTGTTTTTTCTATGTGTACAACAACAACAATGTTCGCTTAGGCGCCTGGGGCCCGTTGGGTGATGAACACCACCATGTCCAGTTGTAACTGCGTGCTGCCAGGCCTCCTCTAAGGCTACCTGTTGAAGCCACGTGTTTCGGGGACGACCTCTCTGGCGTTTTCAGCCAGCAGGGTGGAAGCCGTTTGCACTGTTGACTGTCTTTTGAAGAATTTGGTGAGCTGGGATCTCCTTGTCCAGTCGGACAACATGACCGAACAGGGAAATGCGGCGACGTTCCAGAATAACCGAGACATGGGGGGGGGGGATGTGTCTTTGTAGAAACGCTTACATTCCGGACAAAATCAAACCAACGAATGCCAAGGATGTGTCGCTGATTTTGCATATGGAAAGCCTCAAGTCTCGAGGTGTACCTCCAGACCGATTATAATATTATATTCTTCGTTGGATCAAGTTGCTGAACAGTGCATGAGCTGTAGCGGTCAGCGACTCAGTCCTGATTGCTAGGGCCAGCAACGACCCAGACCCTTCTCCACCTCCAGGTTGAGATCCTGGATTACAGGCTGCAACAGAGCAGACTGGCTAAGGAGAAGTGATCGAAGAGGGAAAGCTAACCTGGTTCACAAAAATGACACGCTGAATTCGGATGTATCGGACCGAAAGGTTTAAATGTCGCAGTCATGCTGTAAACTACGATACAACGCATTCTTTTCTCGGGACAACATCCTGCTACTTGCAAAGCTCTTTTCAGGGAATGGCTTGACTTGGCTTGGCTTAGCTTCGTTCGTTCTCAATCTCCCGCTACCAAACCCTGAAAGGGCTTAAGTGGCAGAATGTAGTTCTCCTTAGCCAGTCTGCCCTGTTGCAGCCTGTTATCCAGGAACACCGCGTGGAGGTGTAGAAGGGTCTTGGCAACTCTGGTTCGCTGGCCCTGACGCTAGCAGTCAGCTATGATTCGCTGACCACTGCAGCTCATGCGCTGCTCAGCATCTTGATCCCCCTTTTCAGAGATTGATAGAGGGATTATGAGAACAAAGAAGAAGAAGAAGACATCCTTCTTCTAATAGAAGAGGAGGATTACAATATATCACCTTTATAATTATATTTTAATACGAAAGCAATCCAGGTTCTGCGCCGAAAGTCCCTTCTCCGTCACAATATTGGAGTGCGTCTGAGATGGTCTATCGTTTCAGATATTTATCTTGGAGCGGCTTCCGGTTTTCAAGTGATGTTCAGTTTCATAACGTCGTGCGTCAGCGTTCAGGTGGTTGATGCACTGTTCTGAACCTCCACAGTTTGTTTACATGTTTTTTGGCAGTTTCTGTTTGCATATTTGTTGTATTTTGAATATATTGGTGTTGAATATTGTGTACATGTTTTAGTCTTAACATAGAGTACTTTTGACAGTTATTTTTAATTTTTTTTAAAGCTGTCAAAAGTACGACATGAATATCAATACAACAAAAGGGATCAAGATGCTGAGCAGCGCATGAGCTGCAGTGGTCAGCGAATCATAGCTGACTGCTAGCGTCAGGGCCAGCGAACCAGAGCTGCCAAAGGCCCTTCTACACCTCCACGCGGTGATCCTGGATAACATTCTGCAACAGAGCAGACTGGCTAAGGAGAAGGGATCGAAGAGGGAATGCTAACCCGGTACTCAAAAAATGCTTGCTGAAGTCGGATGTGTAGGGCCGAAAGGTGCAAATATCGCAGCCAAGCTGTAAACTACGACACAACGCATTCCGTTCTCTGGACTACATTCTGCTACTTAAGCCCTTTCAGGGTTTGGTAGTGGGAGATTGAGAACGAATGAAGAAGAAGAAGAAGAAAAATCTATTTTGTTGGGTTTGAAAAGCAAGCTTACAACTTCCTGGTCCGCACGTGCCCTCAGCGGTTTAGTTAAAGCATTGAGAAAAGTAAGTGCAAAAATGTGCATAGCTTTATGGGGTCACAACGGTTTATCCCCACCAATATAGACCGAAAGGGAGGCAGTGAATTAGCTGACAGCGGTCAGCAACATATTCTAGGCTACTTGCATTAGGGTCAGCAAATTCTATTTTGCTTCCAAGTGGCGGCTCTGAAAGCAGGCTGTACTCATGCAATCAGGCTACGAAAATAAGCATGGAAGAGGGAAGGCAAACCGATTCCCCTAAAACGTTGTACTGAAATCGAATGTGCTGCACTGAAATGCGCAGATATCCAGGCTTCGATGTAAACTACAATACAGCATAACAAAACGTCATCTTCCAGAGCAACGCCGAATAATTATAATAAGAAGAAGAAGAAGAAAAAGAAAAAGAAGAGAAAGATGAGGAAGAAGAAAAAGGAAAAAGTAGAAGAAGAAGAAGACAAAGAAGAAGAAGAAGAGAAAGAGGGAAAAAAGGAAAAAGTAGAAGAAGAAGAAGAAGAAGAAGAAGAAGAAGAAGAAGAAGAAGAAGAAGAAGAAGAAGAAGAAGAAGAAGAAGAAGAAGAAGAAGAAGAAGTCACTTTGTAACAGAGGATTGGAAAGTTTTCAAGAATGTACTATCATCTGTACTATATGGTTGCTGTTGGTGATGTTGTTGTAGATGTCCCTCGTACTGGCTTCATTTTAACTCCTGACCTCGTGTCTTTGGTAGACGATAAAATAAGTTCATCTCTCACTGCAGCATTATCTCATCTGATGAGTGCAGCGGTCCCGATATGTCAAACCGGATCGGACTAGCTGTATCTCATTTGAACTAGCTCCGACGAGTATAGAGTAACTACACAATTTCCTTTCACACAAAAATCCGGATCTACCAGTGTTGCATGGTGCCAGTCCTGTTTTAGGGCTCCGAAAACGTGGATATTACTAAAACAGGACATATCAAAACTAAAGGCCTTTTACCGTCGCATCCAGCGATTATCCTGGGCATCAGATGGCATGACTACATCCGTAACGTGGAGATCTCTGTTAGAACAGGCCTTCACCGAATCTCAGAAACACTGAACAGCAGTCGAGTTTCTTTGTTCGTACGACTGGACCAGACAAATTCGGCCCACAAGATACATTACAGATCGCTGCGGCTGGAGACGCTGAAGTTGGCCGTCCCCGCATTTTATGGCTTAAGCAGACAGTATCCTCCCCCTACTCACTAGACTTCTTCTTCTTCTTCGTACGCTGTCAGACGTCAACTTGAATTTGTTCGAAGAAAGCAACGGTCATCCTGAGGCTGTCGACACTGCCATAGAGCTTGTCTAGTGTTGGCACTGGTGTCGGCCACATGTGCTTTCTCTTGTTCTCGTATGTCGGGCAATTTTGCAGCAGATGTTCAGCGGTCATTTTCCCTGTACCACAGGTGCATTCATCAGTAGCACATATCTTCAGTTTATTGAATAGATGGTACCTCAGTCTGTTGTGGCCTGTGCGGAGTCTGAAGACCACGACCTGCTCTCTTCTGTTCAATTGGTAATAGGCATCATTTTTTTGTTTAGCCAGTATGCTCTGTTTCCTATTTGGCCATGTATCAGGCCCTAATAAGCATTTTGGACTCTTCGTAGGTCACACTAGAATCTGTAGGTCACACTAGAATCTGTAGGTCACACTAAGGGTTATAATAGATCATACAGGTAAGGTGAGGGAGCAAGTTCAGGTAGCAGTAAAAAAGGTAAATGCAATGTTAGGTATGATAAAAAGAAATATTAAACATAGGAGTAAGAAAGTGATAGTCAAACTGTATAAAGCATTAGTTAGACCTAGATTGGAGTACTGTGTGCAGGTGTGGAGTCCTTATCAGAAAGGGGATATAGACATGCTAGAAAGAATACAAAAAAGAGCGACAAATCTGATAGTGGGATTCCAGAATTACAGTTATGAGGAAAGACTAAAAAAAACTTGCCTACAGTGTTTAGAAGAGAGAAGAATTCGTGGTGATTTAATACAGGTTTATAAGATGATCAGAGGAATGGATAAATTAAACTATAACAAGTTTTTTTTTTTAAATACAGCCACCCACAAGAACAAGAGGGCACAGCTACAAGTTGACTAAGGAGAGGTCCAGATTAGATATTATGAAGTATTTTTTTAGTCAGAGAGTTGTGAATGCTTAGAATGCATTGCCAAGGGAGGTGGTGGAGGCAGGAACAGTTAATGCATTTAAGAATATATTAGATGCGTATAGCTTAAAGAG
Organism: Ariolimax columbianus; assembly: GCA_036924085.1. Lineage (NCBI taxonomy): Eukaryota > Metazoa > Mollusca > Gastropoda > Stylommatophora > Arionidae > Ariolimax > Ariolimax columbianus. The sequence goes on from JAVGWX010000014.1 coordinate 68,637,916, forward strand.
CAAGGTGGTGTAAATGGAACTGGTTGTGTACAGACTAGAGTCTTCTAAGCCAGTATAAAAACGTTAAGTTAAGTTGAGTTAAGTTAAGTTAAGTTAAGTTAAGTTAGACGAGTCCTGGAGCGCTTGTCGCAGCAGAGTGTCACATATTTTTCAGATCGACGCAACTGGCCCCAGACGCCTAACGGAACTTATTATTAATATTACCGCTTGTAGTAGCCTGTCTTCAATGATATTCTTCTTCTTCTTCTTTTTCGTACTCTCGTGTGATAATCTGATTGTTACCAAGTTCCTATATTCGAATTATCTTTATTATTGTTTTTTCTATGTGTACAACAACAACAATGTTCGCTTAGGCGCCTGGGGCCCGTTGGGTGATGAACACCACCATGTCCAGTTGTAACTGCGTGCTGCCAGGCCTCCTCTAAGGCTACCTGTTGAAGCCACGTGTTTCGGGGACGACCTCTCTGGCGTTTTCAGCCAGCAGGGTGGAAGCCGTTTGCACTGTTGACTGTCTTTTGAAGAATTTGGTGAGCTGGGATCTCCTTGTCCAGTCGGACAACATGACCGAACAGGGAAATGCGGCGACGTTCCAGAATAACCGAGACATGGGGGGGGGGGGGGGGGGGGGGAATGTGTCTTTGTAGAAACGCTTACATTCCGGACAAAATCAAACCAACGAATGCCAAGGATGTGTCGCTGATTTTGCATATGGAAAGCCTCAAGTCTCGAGGTGTACCTCCAGACCGATTATACTATTATATTCTTCGTTGGATCAAGTTGCTGAACAGTGCATGAGCTGTAGCGGTCAGCGACTCAGTCCTGATTGCTAGGGCCAGCAACGACCCAGACCCTTCTCCACCTCCAGGTTGAGATCCTGGATTACAGGCTGCAACAGAGCAGACTGGCTAAGGAGAAGTGATCGAAGAGGGAAAGCTAACCTGGTTCACAAAAATGACACGCTGAATTCGGATGTATCGGACCGAAAGGTTTAAATGTCGCAGTCATGCTGTAAACTACGATACAACGCATTCTTTTCTCGGGACAACATCCTGCTACTTGCAAAGCTCTTTTCAGGGAATGGCTTGACTTGGCTTGGCTTAGCTTCGTTCGTTCTCAATCTCCCGCTACCAAACCCTGAAAGGGCTTAAGTGGCAGAATGTAGTTCTCCTTAGCCAGTCTGCCCTGTTGCAGCCTGTTATCCAGGAACACCGCGTGGAGGTGTAGAAGGGTCTTGGCAACTCTGGTTCGCTGGCCCTGACGCTAGCAGTCAGCTATGATTCGCTGACCACTGCAGCTCATGCGCTGCTCAGCATCTTGATCCCCCTTTTCAGAGATTGATAGAGGGATTATGAGAACAAAGAAGAAGAAGAAGACATCCTTCTTCTAATAGAAGAGGAGGATTACAATATATCACCTTTATAATTATATTTTAATACGAAAGCAATCCAGGTTCTGCGCCGAAAGTCCCTTCTCCGTCACAATATTGGAGTGCGTCTGAGATGGTCTATCGTTTCAGATATTTATCTTGGAGCGGCTTCCGGTTTTCAAGTGATGTTCAGTTTCATAACGTCGTGCGTCAGCGTTCAGGTGGTTGATGCACTGTTCTGAACCTCCACAGTTTGTTTACATGTTTTTTGGCAGTTTCTGTTTGCATATTTGTTGTATTTTGAATATATTGGTGTTGAATATTGTGTACATGTTTTAGTCTTAACATAGAGTACTTTTGACAGTTATTTTTAATTTTTTTTAAAGCTGTCAAAAGTACGACATGAATATCAATACAACAAAAGGGATCAAGATGCTGAGCAGCGCATGAGCTGCAGTGGTCAGCGAATCATAGCTGACTGCTAGCGTCAGGGCCAGCGAACCAGAGCTGCCAAAGGCCCTTCTACACCTCCACGCGGTGATCCTGGATAACATTCTGCAACAGAGCAGACTGGCTAAGGAGAAGGGATCGAAGAGGGAATGCTAACCCGGTACTAAAAAATGCTTGCTGAAATCGGATGTGTTGGAGCAATAGGTGCAAATATCGCAGTCAAGCTGTAAACTATGACACAGCGCATTCCGTTCTCTGGACTACATTCTGCTACTTAAGCCCTATCAGGGTTTGGTAGCGGGAGATTGAGAACGAACGAAGCCAAGCCAAGCCAATACAACAAAAACACAGACAACAAATTTATGTTGAAAGCACACCACACTTGATATTTAATGTGAATGAAAGAAACATAAAGCAGGTGCAAGAATTTAGGTATTTCGGAACTGTTTTTACTGAGGATGGCAGACTTGATAGAGAGATAGAGACGTGAGTGCAGATGGCAAACGCTGTCTCCGCTAGCAAAATACCCCAAGATTTCCCTCCAAGCAAAAAAGCAAATAATAAATATATCTACCCAGTGCTACCAGTGATAGAAAGAAGCGAAAATTAGCCACTTGTGAAATGCGGTGCCTACGAAAGGTCACTAACAACACCAGAATAAACAGAATCAGAAATATGAGTATTCAGGAGAAGGTTGGAACAATTCCCTGCCTACAGGACATTGAGCAATAGAGAATGAATTGGTTTGATCACATTATGAGAATACAACCTGACCAAATTGTTCATGCAACCTTCTACGTGAGAACATCGGGAAGAAAGGCGAGAGGTAGACCGAGGAAAAGGTGGATAGACAGCGTAAATAAGACCTGCCGTAAAATGGAAAAAAAAATGTTACTCGGACCACGAGAAAGGCGAAAGACAAATACATACTCCGACATTGGGCTACAACCAGGTAGAAAGTAAGACGACAAAAGAAGAAAAAAAAATAGAGTAGAAACCTGGGCCATGGCAAAGAAAATTGCAAAGAGTATTGAAGTCTGCAAGGTTGTGTACTATCTTGGACATTGACAAGCAAAGATAAAAGAAACATTGTAACAACAGAGATGAAATGCCTACGCAGAATGCTTGGAGTAACAAGAATGGATAGAATCAGAAACGAATATATTAGGAGACAAGTAAGTACAATACCAGTGTGATACCTCATCAAGAGACAACAAACCAAATGGTTCGGCCACGTGACACATCAAACACCAGATATTATCCCTCAGAAAGCAAAGTTATAGAGATACAATAGATATTAAGGCAAGGGCCGACCAAGTAAAAGATGAATAACAGAAATAACAGAAGCAGTAAAGCTGCCCGTGTACGAAGCACATACTAGGGCCCGTCAAGAAACCTCTCCATAACCTGACACTGAAAGACACAAGCACATGCTAGGGCCCGGTCAAGAAACCTCTTCATAACCTGACATTGAAAGACACAAGCACATACTAGGACCCGGTCAAGAAACCTCTTCATAACCTGACACTGAAAGACACAAGCACATACTAGGACCCGGTCAAGAAACCTCTTCATAACCTGACGCTGAAAGGCACAAGAAAATATTAGGGTCCGGTCAAGAAACCTCTTCATAACCTGACGCTGAAAGACACAAGCACACACTAGGGCCCGGTCAAGAAACCTCTTCATAACCTGACGCTGAAAGACACAAGCACACACTAGGGCCCGGTCAAGAAACCTCTTCATAACCTGACGCTGAAAGGCACAAGAACATACTAGGGTCCGGTCAAGAAACCTCTTCATAACCTGACGCTGAAAGGCACAAGAACATACTAGGGTCCGGTCAAGAAACCTCTTCATAACCTGACGCTGAAAGGCACAAGAACATACTAGGGTCCGGTCAAGAAGCCTCTTCATAATCTGACGCTGAAAGACACATCAAAAAGAAGAATAATGAAGTCTTGTCATGCAGTTCTTCAGAAGATTTTGCCTTTCTTGGAAAGATTGGAGAATAAATAGTGAGGTAGGTAAGTAAGTAAGTTGCCCATCGCAAGCGAAAATGTCGACATCATCAGACTGTCCTCTTCCTGAAGATGTAACTTGCTCTGAATTTGGAATATAGTGAGAAAGAAGCTGCGCTGGACATCAATTTGACTCTCTCGTCCTGAGTTACCGGGAACCAGTGGCAAGTCATACAATCAAGACGACTGGAAGTAGCTCAAGATACAGACATTCAGGTCGTACTATCCGTGAGACCAGGGGTCGCTTTAAACTTGTGGGATTCGATCGTCCACCGTTTCCTTGACGGTTTGAGAGGCGAATGTCGTACCTCTCGACAGCAGCAGCCCCACGCGTAGACTAGAAGACGCTGCTGCTGACCAGCGCCCACATCTGTAGGTCCAGGTGAGGGACCATTAACCCATGGCTGAGGGGAGATTCCGGTCGTGGCATGCAATGGAAAAGGACACACCAACCAAGAACGGTGCGTGCGCAATGTGTAGTGACGTCCTACCCAACAACGTGTATTCTAAAACACATAAAGAACAGATCGTGTTTTCTCCGAATTCCGAGGAAAATTACACACGAAGGCTTCCTGTGAATAGCGAAGGACGTGCTAGAAAAAGATCGCAAAGAAAAATCCACACGAAAATCGCAGACCATGTGAGCAGCTGTTGACTGGTCACCATCTTACCGGAACTGGGCTACTGGAACAAGACAATGTGAAGAAGCTTCTGGTGGAAAAAATCAAATCAAAAAACAAATATATTGTTCATATCAAGAGAAAGGGATCAAGATGCTGAGCAGCGCATGAGCTGCAGTGGTCAGCGATCTATAGCTGACTGCCAGCGTCAGGGCCAGCGAAACAGAGCTGCCAAGACCCTTCTACACCTCCACGCGGTGATCCTGGATAACAGGCTGCAACAGAGCAGACTGACTAAGTAGAAGGGATCAAAGAGGGAATGCTAACCCGGTACTAAAAAATATGCTTGCTGAAGTCAGATGTGTTGGACCGAAAGGTGCAAATATCGCAGTCAAGCTGTAAACTACGACACAACGCATTCTGTTCTCTGGACTAAATTCTGCTATTTAAGCCCTTTCAGGTTTGGTAGCGGGAGATTGAGAATGAACGAAGCCAAGCCAAGCCATATCAAGAGACATAACAGTCTGCTGAAGGTTATATTGGAGGGAAGTGTGGATAGCAAATGAGTTAGAGGATAACGGAGGTACATATAGACAGACAACACCAAGATGTGGTCAAGACACAGTTTGACTGATCTGGCATGGGACAGAGACAGTTGGAGATCCATTACCGCCAACCTCCGATGAAGAGACGGCACTTAAGAATAATGGAATGTTTTAGACGAAGAGAGAAGGCGTTGGGGATGGATAAAACACACCTTACGGAAACCAACTCTTGAGGTAAGGTGACCGTCTCAAGTGCCGGAGGTCGCGGGTTCGAATCCCGGTGGAGACCAGGATTTTTTGCACATGGATCTTCTGGTAAACATTCTCCTGATCTCTTGTTAGTGAGATCGGACTCCCGTGTTCAGTGTCAAGCACGTTAAAAATCCCTTGGCAGTTGGAAATTGAAGAGAGTAGGCTTAACGGCCACTGCCCAGACAAAATTGAAATTAAAAATCTACCAAGTTATTTATACCTTTTCCCAGGTAGCTTGGAGCAACTATAGATGGCGCCTAACTGGCTGCGGGTCTTCTTAGCTCTAGTGTTTGAGTCTATTAAGATACTCACACATCAGTAAAAACCACACTCCAAGAAACTGGTTGTATACAGACTGTAGTCTTTTAAACCAGTATGAAGACGTTAAGTTAAGTTTAGGTAATGTTACAAGAGAGCCACTGCTTCGGAATTCTCAGGGCAAGAGATACCAGATTGTTGGAAAGGCTTCAGGAGATGACCCTGAGACCAATCTGCATTATCTTCTGCACTCGGTCGTCTTGATCATGTCTTGCCACTGAATCAGGGTAGTTCAGGACGAGAGAGTGAGGAGGCTGACGTGCGCGACTCTCCTTCACTATAATCCAATTCCCGTGAAGGTCATTATGTGTTAATGCGGCATTGTTACACCCCTGTCTACTGTGATATGCACAATAAGAGTTAATTTGATGTTTGGTGCATGGAACAGGGAACAAATAAAGGACAAGGAAACACATAAAACAAAAGGCAAAAAGTAAAACAAAAGACAAAAATTAAAACAAAAGGCAAAAACTCAAACAGAAGACAACAAAAGGCAACAAATAGAACAAAAGGTGACATATAAAACAAGAGGAAAAACTAAAACAAAAGGCAAAAAGTAAAACAAGAGGTAAAAATTAAAACGAAAGTTCAAAAACTAAAACAAGAAATTAAAAGAAAAGGCAAAAAGTAAAACAAAAGGAACAGAAGACAACACATAGAACAAAAGACAACAAATAGAACAAAAGACAACAAATAGAACAAAAGACAACAAATAGAACAAAAGACAACAAATAGAACAAAAGACAACAAATAGAACAAAAGACAACAAATAGAACAAAAGACAACAAATAGAACAAAAGACAACAAATAGAACAAAAGACAACAAATAGAACAAAAGGCACCAAATAGAACAAAAGACAACAAATAGAACAAAAGGCACCAAATAGAACAAAAGACAACAAATAGAACAAAAGGCACCAAATACAATAAAAGACAACAAATAGAACAAAAGGCACCAAATAGAACAAAAGGCACCAAATAGAATAAAAGACAACACATAGAACAAAAGACAACAAATAGAACAAAAGGCACCAAATAGAACAAAAGACAACACATAGAACAAAAGACAACACATACAACAAAAGACAACAAATACAACCAAAGACAACAAATAGAACAAAAGACAACAAATAGAACAAAAGACAACAAATAGAACAAAAGACAACAAATAGAACAAAAGACAACAAATAGAACAAAAGGCACCAAATAGAACAAAAGGCACCAAATAGAACAAAAGGCACCAAATAGAACAAAAGGCACCAAATAGAACAAAAGGCACCAAATAGAACAAAAGGCACCAAATAGAACAAAAGGCACCAAATAGAACAAAAGACAACACATAGAACAAAAGGCAACAAATAGAACAAAAGACAACAAATAGAACAAAAAGGCACCAAATAGAACAAAAGGCACCAAATAGAACAAAAGACAACACATAGAACAAAAGACAACAAATAGAACAAAAGGCACCAAATAGAACAAAAGGCACCAAATAGAACAAAAGGCACCAAATAGAACAAAAGACAACACATAGAACAAAAGACAACACATAGAACAAAAGACAACAAATAGAACAAAAGACAACACATAGAACAAAAGGCAACAAATAGAACAAAAGGCACCAAATAGAACAAAAGACAACAAATAGAACAAAAGACAACAAATAGAACAAAAGGCACCAAATAGAATATAAGGCAACAAATAGAACAAAAGACAATAAATAGAACAAAAGGCACCAAATTGAATAAAAGGCAACAAATAGAACAAAAGACAACAAATAGAACAAAAGGTACCAAATAGAACATAAAGGTGACAAATAGAACAAAAGGCAACAAATAAAACAAAAGACACCAAATAGACCAAAGGCAACATACAAAACAAAAGACACCAAATAGAACAAAAGACACCAAATAGTAGAACAAAAGGCAACATATAAAACAAAAGACACCAAATAGAACAAAAGACACCAAATAGTAATAGGTTATGTAAAAATATGGACAACTGTGGATATTATGGGGGAATGTGATACTTTAGTGGAAATTGAACGCCCAGTTCGAACACCACACAGCAACTCTACCTCGCATATGCGACCCAGAGCAGCCAAGACCCTTCATCACTTGCACGGAGTGATCCTGGATAACAGGCTAGAACAGGGCAGACTGGTTAAGGAGAAGGGATCAAAAAAGAAATTTGTTTTCCGGACTGCATCTTGCAAAGCTCTTGTCCATATTTGCTTCTTCTTCAGAGGCCAGATAAATGTAACACTTTGTATGGCACTAGACAACAACTGATAAACACGTGAAAGATACCATTACATGGCATTGGGCTGAAGGGTGAGAGCCCGGATGCTGCTGGACCCATAACAACAACATATAGAAACATGAGTAAAGTTTTATGTCATCATTTTTATTTAGTATAGCCATAAACTGAGTGATGCGTAACTATGATACTAACATACATTTAGGCATAAAATGTTCAGACTTTAGAAAATCTTGCCTTCGCAGATGACGTGGCTCATCTGAGTACAGTTGTTGAGGGCATAGAGGAAAAAATAAACATACTCTGCGGACTATCTGAACAGATAAGCCAGCAGATAAATACTTCATGAATCACACAAAGAAAGTCACTGATATGAAACTGAATGAAAATATACTACTGAAGGTTGTCATTGTTGTTGTCAAGCTTGCTCTCGGCAGCCCAATGAAATTTTTATATAGATATAGGTCTTCTTCGGCCAACTCAGATTGTATTTTTTTACAGATTGCAGATCACTACTGGAAGCAATACTTCTTCTTCTTCTTCGTACGCTGTCAGACGTCGACCTTTATTTTTTCTAAAAAAGCAGCGGCCATTCTGAGGCTGTCGACACTGCCATAGAGCTTGTCTAGTATTGCCATGGTGATGGCCACATCTGCTTTCTCTGATCCTCGTATGTCGGCAGTTTTGCAGCAAATTTTCAGCGGTCATTTTCCCGGTATCACACGAGCATTCGTCAGTGCCACCTATCTTCAGTTTATTGAATAGGTGGTACCTCAGTCTATTGTGGCCTGTGCGCAGTCTGAAGACCACGACCTGCTTTCTTCTGTTCAACTGGTAATAGGCATCGTTTTTTGTGTAGCCAGTATGTTCTGTTTCCCATTTGTTCATGTATCTAGTTCTAATAAGCCTTTTTGACTCTTCGTAGGTTACACTAGGGTCTGGTTGTGTTAGTCTTGCACCTTCTTTTGCCAGTCTGTCTGCCTCCTCGTTGCATTGGATGTTACAGTGGGATGGAACCCACTGTACCACTACTCTTTTTTGGTGCGGACTGCTGGCATAGTTGACAGAGTACTGCTCTTAAATCATTAAGTTCAGTATTTTTCTGGCTTTTTAATGCTGTGACTACGGCCAGGGCATCTGTAAACAGGACTACATGGCTTTCATTTCTTTTGCATGTCACCATTTCTTCTACTGCAGCCCTCAGTGCCTCTGCCTCCACTCTGAAATTGCTTGAGTAATTTCCAGTTGCCACTGACAGTGTTATTTTTCTACCATTTGGTAGGCTCAGGAATACCGCTGCCCCTCCGTTCTGCGTTGTGTTTGTTACAGAACCGTCGGTGAATGCATGGGTCCAGTCCATGCTTGGGTAGTTTTTGAACATTGCAGATCACTACTGGAACCAATACAAAACACAAGTGGTCAACAAATGCTGCAGGAAATCAGATCAGAGCTCAACAAAATCAAAAAACCTCAACAGTTGCTCTTCAGTAGCTATTCTCCCATTGTGGAATCATAGGGAACGAGAGAGTTGATGCCTTGTCCACAGCAGGTGGCACGATGGAGTAACTTATCCACACAGTATCTTACAGAGAGGCAAAAACTATCATCCACAATCAGTACAAATTAAAATGGAAGAAAGACATGGACATGATCAGTAGACCTGACCCAATCCACCAGCTCCACAGACACCAACAATCCACCAGCTCCACAGACACCAACAATCCACCAGCTCCACAGACACCAACAATCCACCAGCTTCACAGACACCAACAAACCACCAGCTCCACAGACACCAACAATCCACCAGCTCCATAGACACCAACAATCCACCAGCTCCACAGACACCAACAAACCACCAGCTCCACAGACACCAACAATCCACCAGCTCCACAGACACCAACAATCCACCAGCTCCACAGACACCAACAATCCACCAGCTCCACAGACACCAACAATCCACCAGCTCCACAGACACCAACAATCCACCAGCTCCACAGATACCAACAATCCACCAGCTCCATAGACACCAACAATCCACCAGCTCCACAGACACCAACAATCCACCAGCTCCACAGACACCAACAATCCACCAGCTCCACAGATACCAACAATCCACCAGCTCCATAGACACCAACAATCCACCAGCTCCATAGACACCAACAATCCACCAGCTCCATAGACACCAACAATCCACCAGCTCCATAGACACCAACAATCCACCAGCTCCATAGACACCAACAATCCACCAGCTCCATAGACACCAAAATCCACCAGTTCCACAGACACCAACAAACCACCATCTTTCACCAGAGAACAGGCCACTGCAGACTACTGGGTCTCCTACAACGGCTCAAGATATCACATACAAGTGACTGCCCATGTGGAACCGGAGTCCAGACCCCTGAACACATCCTACGGAACTGCCCATGTGGAACCTGAGTCCTAATCCTGAACATCCTACAGAACTGCCCAGTATTCAGAGACATATGATTTCAAACCTGGCCAAAGGGAGCCAAAGTGAAGCAGAAGTTGTGGGTCTGCCACCCAGATCTGGAGAGGACTATGGACTTCATCCTAGTGATGAAACTACAGATCTAGCATGACCAAATAAGCCTGAACGCAGAAGAAGAAGACTCTTTTCAAGGCAGTCTGGCTCTGATCTCCATTGTCGTGAGCGTAACGCAGATGAAACCAAGCATAGCACAACAGTCTGGAGGACCCCGGCCCACCTTCATCAGCACAAGTGAGGAAAGATACTGCAACTCGCCACCTAATGCTCTTATCCGCACAAAAAACATACTCAGTGTGGGCATTCAACATCATCATACTATAAGGCACTCGATTCTCAAAGCGATGAACAGAAACGGCATGGGTTCGAGTCCCGCAGGTTTTAAGCGGCCCCTGGTCTCAAAGGAGGTGGGACCAGAGTGCCTGCATCCTGAATTACCTCCAGTCGTCTAGACTTATGTCTTGCCACTGGCCCAAGGTAGCTCAGGACCAGAGAGTGAGGTTGATGACCAGCGCAGCTTCTTCCTCACTATAATCCAAATACAGCCCAAGTTGCATCATCAAGACAAAATCGTTTGATGATGTCACCATGATCGCTTGCGATGGCCAACTAACTGGGCACAACAGAATGAGACATCGCCTGTACAACAAATTCAAGATTGGTACTACCGGCTTATGTTCCTGCAAGCTGGCAAACATGACAGTAGTACATTTACTTCAGGACTCCCCCCCAGCACGCAGATCTGAGGAGGATATGGTCCATACCAACTTCTCAGGAGCACAGGGGAATGGGGTTTTACTGACCGGATGACCAGGGTTCAACAAGACCCAAAGGTTTCACAAATGAAAATACAATGAGTTACTTCCCTTGCCATGCCTCATGTAACTACAGTCCAAGACTGTAACGAATGTGACTCATAAGAGCAATCCGAGCAGAGAGGTGTCTTCCACAGTGGATGCAAGGAAAATGAGGGCCATTTGGGGCATTGCATGGTGTGGTGTGTCTTCTCAAACGATGAGTCCTTAGCTTATCCGCAATCGGTATCACCTTTGTATTCTATGCTTAATCATGCCCCTCCATGTGACATAACACGATCCATGGTGTCCTGTTCCCATGATTCCAAATCGATGCCCGCATCATTCATATCCCACTCTTTCATATAACCTTGTCCTGAAGTACTCTTTACTTATGCAGGAATTTAACTACAGTATGCGACTTCAAAAAATGGGGACGGGGGAGGGCAGGGGAAGAAACCACAAACAAATGGTGAGCAAAAATTAATTAATATCCCGGACATTGTAAATTAACAAACACCTTATGCCATATATAGATATTTAGTACATTGAAATCTGGCCACTACACGCTAATTTCAATTTATTATTTAGTATACAGAATGATATAATCAGGATTATTTTACCTAAGCTTGTACAGATTTTATAATCTTAATACTCATACTTCATACTGGGTTTATAACTTTTCATACACACACACAAACACGCGCCCTCGGAGTGAGGCCCTTCCATTGCACTTTGGTTAGGTTTGACCACTGAGATCGCCTTAACTATCATACGTACATACAGACGCACACATGCATCCAAGCACTGGTTAATACGTCCTGATATCGCCTAAAAGACTACGGTCTGGGGTGCAAAAGGACATGCCTTCCCCAGTAGAATAAAGAGAGGCAAACCTTAAACGGAAAAAATGTGTTTATTTTTTAAAATAATAAATATAATTCTACTCGCCAGGTCCCTGTTGTCAAGCCAGTGAATAAAAATCTATAAATTCCACGCAGAATAATGTCAATTTATGTCTGAAGATGGGGAAGTGAGATACTAGTACAGGCAGGCACAAAATGCAGAATAGGACGTCGAGTCAGTGTCAGGCACAATTCACTGACCAAGAGCAGAATCTCTCTTCCATGTAGCGTTCCCTGGAAACAGGCTGTTTTCAAGGCGGTCTGGCTGATGAGATGTGGATTGATGTGATCCCCATAGTAGTGAGAGCAACACAGATGAAGCAAAGCATAGCACAACCACCTGGAGGACCGCAGTCCACCTTCATCAGCATGCTCGGGATGTGAGAAAAGCTACTACAACCCGCCACTTAACGTCCTTTTCAGGGCGCAAAAAAGAGTTAACTTACTCATTGTGTGCCTTCAACAACAACGTCCGAAGATGATTAGCAAATTTTATCCCAATATCACCTGTCGTTACTTTTAAAATATTTTAATATTTCATGGTCACAATAAAAAAACAACTCTCTTCTTCGAAGAGGGCAGTGCATAATCTTCATCATCACTATAATCATCGATGACAAAATGAAGATTTTAACTTTGTTACCGTCGCTATCAGAATTGTTATGCTCTCAATTTCCCACATGTTTTCATCGTGTACAATCCTACCAAAGTTTGTGCTTCGGCAGCCGTTAACAAAGTTCGTGCTTCGGCAGCCGTTAACAAAGTTCGTGCTTCGGCAGCCGATAACAAAGTTCGTGCTTCGGCAGCCATTAACAAAGTTTGTGCTTTGGCAGCCGTTAACAAAGTTCGTGCTTCGGCAGCCGTTAAAAAAGTTCGTACTTCGGCAGATGTTAACAAAGTTCGTGCTTCGGCAGACATTAATAAATTCTTAACACCAGATGGTAGTCAATTCATACTGTCTTCGTTTACATCCTAAACACTCAAAGAAAATTGATTAAAATTAACTTGAATTCAATTCCACACACTACTATAACGAGGTAAATTGAATAAGAACTCTTCTGGATTGAAACCAGAATTATTTGTTATAATTTAACTTAAAAATGTAAGTTTGGTAAAGAAACAAAAGTTGTTGTTTCGAATGCCCACAATGAGTAGGTTACTCTTATGGGCACCCTGAAAAGGGTTGCAGTAGCTTTCCTCACATCCTGAGCATGCTGATGGAGGTGGACCGGGGTCCTCCAGGTGGTTTTGCTATGCTTGGCTTCATCTACGTGTCGCTCACTACTACGGAGATCACGTCGAACTTCACTGTGTTAGCCAGACTGTTGTCCTTGACAACATCCCGTTTCCAAGACAACCAACGAGGAGATCAGGTGAGGGTCTTGGCCAGTATATTTTTCCTGACCCTGGCTAACATTCTCTGATCAGTGTGTTTTGCCTGACCAGCAAAGAAACAAAAGAAGACTTTTAAAGTGGCTAGACATAAGAATTTGACAATTCTGTGGCTTTTAGCGTGGCTATACGCATTCATAGAGTGAATCCTGAAACATTGATGAAACTAAAGGAATTTCCTTATATGTGCAGTAGGCGATATTAGTGTTCTTCTTATGTCAAAGGGTCCCCTCGAAGACTGATAGTTCTTTCGGCCCTGAAGAGCTAACGGAACAAAGGACATTTTGCGTAAATTTATGTTCGTTTAAAAAAAATATAACTTGAACAGGTTCTGCATATGAAAAGACAAATTTTGGAAAATGAAACTTTATTCGGTATCCTAGCAACAGATAAATATCAAATCCACGTTAAGTATGGCATGTTTAATATGTATTTACACAATATAGGGGTCTAAAATAAGTCTGCCACAGGACAGTATGAGGACATGCTGGATGACACAAGTTCAGTATGAGGACATGCTGGATGACCCAAGTTCAGTATGAGGACATGCTGGAGGACACAAGTTCAGTATGAGGACATACTGGAGGACACAAGTTCAGTATGAGGACATGCTGGAGGACACAAGTTCAGTATGAGGACATGCTGGAGGACACAAGTTCAGTATGAGAACATGCTGAAGGACACAAGTTCAGTATGAGGACATGCTGGAGGACACAAGTTCAGTATGAGGACATGCTTAATGAACCAGGGACAGTGAAACAAGGAGGCCGACAGACTAGCCAAAGAGGAGGTGAAACTAATACAGGAAGAATACCTGGTCAACTAAGAAGAAGCAATTGATAATGAAGGGCAGTACACGTCAAAGTGGCAGGAAGAACAGCCCAAACATCACGCAGATGACGGACATTACCAACTGGTCATCATCATCATGTAGCATGTCCTTTGTAGAACGTCGCTCTTATCACAGCCAGCTGATATGAATCTCGGTCTACAGTCAATCTTCCCGCCTGCTCCATGCTCATGTTTAGAGTATCTTTGATATCTTGTATCCACCTTCGCCTTGGTCGAACCCTGCGTCGCCTTCCAGGTACCATGTCCTCCAGGCGTTTGACATGGCCGAAAAATTCAATTTCCAAAACATTACATTGTTTATGAGCCAGTTTTCTTCAACATTCAGATTTTCTAGTACGGCTTTATTTGTCAGTTTCTTTATCCGAGGAATTTATGCCATAAATTATGCATGCTGTTTAGCTCCTGCATCGCCATTGCCAATCGTCTTCTAATTTCTTTTAAGCAGTCTCCGTCGTTGGATAACGTACAGCCCATGTTTTCAAAATAAGACATTTTCGATTTCATCATTATTAATACCAATCTTGTGCTGCAGTCATGTTTTGTCAGTGGACATTATCTTAGTTTTCTTAATGTTCACTACCAACTGATTGTGGACTGAATTGTGTTCTTGATATATATAAACAATTTGGACATTGATATCGGATCCACGATTGCAAAATTTGTGGATGACACAAAACTATGTGCAGTGTCTCATCTAAAGCAGAAGTGAATATATTGAGGTCAGATTTAGATGAAATTTGAGAATGGTCTGCGAGCCGGCAAATGGAGTTTAAAGTAGATAAATGTACAGTCATCTACATGGATAGATCCAATATGGAACATAATTACAGAATGAGAGAGAACAATAGTATAGGAAAGAAAAGGAAAGTGACCTAGGGGTTATAATAGATCATACAGGTAAGGTGAGTGAGCAAGTTCAGGTAGCAGTGGAAAAGGCAAATGCAATGTTAGGTATGATAACAAGAAGTATTTAACATAGGAGCAAGGAAATGATAGTCAAACTGTGTAAAGCTTTAGTTAGACCTAGATTAGAGTACTGTGTACAGGTGTGGAGTCCTTATCATAGAGAAGATATAAACATGCTGGAAAGGATACAAAAAAGAGCGACAAAGCTGATAGTGGGATTCCAGTTATGAAGAAAGACACAGAAAAACCAGCATATAACGTCTAGAAAAGAGAAGAATTCGAGATGACAATACAGGTTTGTAAGATTAACAATGGAAAGGATCAATTAGACTATAACAAGTTTTTCAAAATACAGCTGCCTTCAAGAACAAGAAAGCACAGCCACAAATTAATTAAAGAAAGGTCCAGATTAGATATTAGGAAATATCTTTTTAGTCAGAGAGACACAGGTAATACATTGTGGAGGCAGGGTCAATTAATGCATTCAAGAATAGATTGGATGGGCATAGGTATTATTAGATCAAGTGAATGTAATATAAACCGGTTACATACAGACTCTTCTAAGCCAGTATAAATATATTAAGTTAAGTTAACTGTTCAGAAAAGACCAGGTTATAACATTACATTTATGAACTTCATGACAGCAGCACATATACTTCAGGTTCCCCACCCCCCCCCCCCCCCCCCACACACACACACAAACAGATCTGAGGAGATGGTTGTGGCCCACACCGACTCCCCAAGAGGAGAAATTGTACAGCGGTAATGAGGCCCTGTATAGACTTCAGACATTATTGGATAATCTGGAGCCATGTTTAAATCAGCAATGAACGCGGGTGGATAAGGATTTGCTGGATGATCCAAGGCCTGTGAAACAGTACCTGGAATATTCATTCAAGAAAAATGAAAGAAGACCAAAACACACACCGAGAAGAAAATTTGAGACGAGACAAAAGGGATTAAAAATCGTTGATGAGAACTGCAAGAAAGAAGGACTGCGTTTACTTGTTTAAGACCTATGCTTCACAGGGATCTGAAATGTTTTAGTGATAATATATATGAATCAATGTACCACCAGTGTACATCTACAAAATTGTGTATTTGGAATCTATGTCAGCAGAAGTTGTACAAAACACTAAAGGTAAAATATGTGTTTCTCTTTGTGATTTGTGATCAAATCCGAGCTTGATTGTCCTGCAGAGAAGCCTGGACAGCTGCCTGTAGCATGGCATCGTCATCTTGATCATAATCCTGAAATTTGAAAGAAACAATCAATGAAGGTTAAATCAATACATAAAAGTTGAAATCAATTTTAATGCTTAGAATGCATTGCCACGGACGATAGTGGAGGCAGGAACAGTTAATGCATTTAAGAATAAATTGGATGCGCATTGCTTTTAGAGCAAGGTAATGTCAATGAAACTGGTTGTATACAGACTCAGCATATTCTTCTAAACCAGTATAAAGACGTTAAATTAAGTTAGGGATCAAGATGCTGAGCAGCGCATGAGCTGCAGCGATCAGAGACCCATAGCTGACTGCTAGCGTCAGGGCCAGCGAACCATAGCTACCAAGACACTTCTACACCTCCACGCGGTGATCCTGGATACAAGGCTGCAACAGAGCAGACTGGCTAAGGAGAAGGGATCGAAGAGGGAATGCTAACATGGTACTAAGAAAATGATTGCTGAAGTCGGATGTGTTGGACCGAAAGGTGCAAATATCACAGTCAAGCTGTAAACTACGACACAACGCACTCAGTTCTCTGGACTACATTCTGCTACATAAGCCCTTTCAGTGTTTGGTAGCGGGAGATTGAGAACGAACGAAGCCAAGCCAAGCTAAGTTAAGTTAATTTATGAAAATTAATATCAATAAAAGGTAAAAAAAAAAGACTAAGGTGTTCTTCCGTAGATCTAACCCCTGTTCAAGAATGAAGTGTTTGAGACTTCCGTATACTAAGCTTCAGCTTGTGAGGTAGGGTAACCAGTTCCCTTCCTCGCTACCTGTTCCTTCCCTAGCAGTAAGTCAGGAACCCATTTGGGTTGACTGGAACTGGAGCTTTGAACCCTGTACCTTTGCCATGAAAAGTGAGTGCTCTACCACTGCGCCAATCAGCCGCAATATATCAACATTAAAATCAATATATGAAAGTTAAAAACTATTTATAAAAGTTAAAATCAATATTTGAAAGTTGAAATCAATATTTGAAAGTTAAAATCAATATTTGAAAGTTAAAATCAATATTTGAAAGTTAAAATCCAGATTACTGGATTACTGGACGACCCGTTCTTCAGCGGCAGTTACACCATTGCGGGTCCAAACTTCTCTTCCAATGGTATCTGTTTTGGGCCACGGTGGATCAGTGGATAATGAGTCACCCATATGGGGCATCATGAATGTTGTTGCGGGATGCAAGGGAGTCGGACCAACGTGTTGGTGGTTGTCCTCGTGGTTGTTTCTTGTCTCTGGGGTACCATATTGCTGTCGCTGTGCTCCATCGATCGTACATAACCCCCCCCCACCAGCAGTGAGCAATGTTTCATCTTATCTGCATAAATAACTGCATTTTCCACCAGAGACAATTGACATATGTTTGAGTTATGAAGACCTTTTGGGCGCTGGCTATGATGTGTGAAGCCAACCATGCATCTCTCGAGGGAGGCTTGGGTCACTCTGAGTCTGGACTCCACATCCTTCGTGAGTGTCCAAGTTTCCGCCTCATAGAATTTTGCAGGTAGTACTGTAGAGTTGAATAGAGAGGTGCATAGGCTCTTGTCATGGATGATGTCCAGTACCGGCTTTATCGAAGAGAAAGCCACCAAACCCGTGCGGCGCCCTCTTATCAACTCTGGGTTTAAGTCATTCTGCATGTTGAGAAGGTATCCAAGGTAGATGTACTCGTCCACTTTGTCCAGTCTTGTCCAGTCTTCTCCATCTAGCAAAACTGGGTTGCAGGAAGCGAATAGATTGCGCATGACTTTCGTCTTGGACATGTTCACTTAGAGTCCCGCTTTCTTTCCTTCTCAGTGGAGCGATGCTAGCATTTCATTGGCGTCTATGGCTGCCGCTGTGATGAGTACTAAATCATCTTCAAAGAAAAGGTGATTTAGCAGCCTACCATATATGTTGATGTTAATTATCTTCATCGTCTTCTTCTTTGTCGTTCATTCTGAAAAGGGCTTTGCAAGTAACAGGATGTTGTCTGGAGAATGGAATGTGTTGTGTCGTAGTTTACAGTCTGACTGCGATATTTGCACCTTTCTGTCCAACACATTAATATATGAAAATTAAAATCAATATATCTTCTTCTTTTGTTCTACTGTTCTTGCCATATGGCGTCACAGAGAGGTGGGATGCGTAGATTTCTTAACTTAACGTCTTTATACTGGTTTAGAAGACTCCGCAGAGTCTGTATACAACCAGTTTCATTTACATTTCCTTGCTCTAAAAGCTATGCGCATCCGATCTATTCTTAAATGCATTAATTGCCCTTGCCTCCACTACTTCCTGTGGCAATGCATTTCAAGAATTCACCACTCTCTGACCAAAAATATATTTCCTTATATCTAATCTGGACCTTCCTTTAGCTAATTTTAAGCTTTGACCTCTTGTTCTTGTAGGTGGCTGTATTTTGAAAACTTATTACAGTCTAATTTATCCATTCCTTTGATTATCTTATAAACCTGTATTAAGTCACCTTGAATTCTTCTCTCTTCGAGACACTGCAGGCCGATTTTTCTGAGTCTTTCCTCATAACTGTAATTCTGGAATCCCACTATCAGCTTTGTCGCTCTTTTTTGTATTCTTTCCATCAAGTTTATATCCCCTCTATAATAAGGACTCCACACCTGTACACAGTACTACAATCTAGGTCTAACTAAAGCTTTATACAGTTTGACTATCACTTCCTTGCTTCTATGTTTAATATTTCTTTTTATCATTGCATTTGCCTTTTTCACTGCTACCTGGACTTGCTTACTCACCTTACCTGTATGATCTATTATAACCCCTAGGTCTCTTTCCTTTTCAATCATTCTAATATTGTCCTCGCTCATTCTGTAATTATGTTCCATATTGGATCTACCCATGTGGATGACTGTACATTTATCTACATTAAACTCCATTTGCCAGATTACAGACTATTCTCCAATGTTATCTAAATCCGACCTCAATATATCCACTTCTGCTTTAGATGAGACACTACTGCATAGTTTTGTGTCATCAGTGAATTTTGTAATCATGGATCCCATATCAATGTCCAAATCGTTAACATATATCAAGAACAAAATTGGTCCCAAAACAGAGCCCTGTGGCACTCCACTTTTTACTTCACACCACTCAGAGTACTCCTTATTTATACCCACTCTTTGCCTTCTTCCTGTTAACCAATTTTCAATCCATTTGGCAATTTCCCCACCTATTCCATGTGATTTTAACTTTCTAAATAATCTTTGATGAGGTACTCTATCAAAGGCCTTTGCAGAATCCAAGCATAATCTCCCTCTAGTAAACCCATGCTGACTTTTTCTAATTAGATTAAATTTGTCTAAATGCATTACAATGTTTTCTTTGATTATTGACTCTAACAATTTACAGACTATGCTCGTTAAACTCACCGGTCTATAAATCGGTGGATCTGATTTTTTTCCCTTTTTGAATAAGGGAATCACTCCTGCATCTTTCCAATCCCGTGGAACAATCCCTTTTGTAAGTAATTGGGAAAATAATATAGCAAATGGTTTTGCTAGTTGGTCTCTAATTTCAAACAGCAATTTTGGATGAATACAATCGTGGCCTGGACATTTATCCACTTTCAACCCCTCCAATTTTTTTTAAACAATTTCCTCTATAATACAGATTGATCTTAATCCCACTGTATCCATGACCAAATGGGAAACTGAACATACCGGCTACACCAAAAACGATGCCTATTACCAGTTGAACAGAAGAGAGCAGGTCGTTGTCTTCAGACTTCGCACTGGCCACAATAGACTGAGGTACCACCTATTCAACAAATTGAAGATAGGTGGTACCGACGAATGCCCGTGTGGTACCGGGAAAATGACCGCTGAGCATCTGCTGCAGAACTGCCCGACATACGAGGATCAGAGAGAGCAGATGTGGCCATCACCAGTGGCAACACAAGACAAGCTATATGGCAGTGTCGACAGCCTCAGGATGACCGCCGCTTTTTTCGAAAAAATAATGGTTACTGTCTGACTGCGTACGATGAAAAAGAAGAAAAAGAATCCCACTGTATCCATGTCGCTTTGAAAAATATCTATAGGCTCTGGGATCTTGGGGCAGTCTTCTTTTGTGTAGACTGTGCCAAAGTACTGATTGAGTAGATTAGCTGCCTCCCTATTCTCACTTATTAATTTACCTGTGCTATCTTGTTGTCGCCAAGTGAGAGACTTGTGCAGTGTTTGTGTCCTTCATCTTGGTTGTCGCTTTTATCTTACGCATTCCCGCCTACCTATTTACGTGAGCATATATTTTTTATAACAGTTGTAAATCACCTATCAGCTTGCTGGGCCTGTAGCATGATCATTTTTACACTATTTGTAGTCCCTGTAGGTTTTACATTGTTAACAGCTTTCTTTCAAATGCGAAGTAACAAATACTATACCATCATCAAATACAAGAAAGCTGTTTATACTCCGCCATCTATATATATATATATATATATATATATATATATATATATATATATATATATATATATATATATATATATATATATATATATATATATACATACATACATGAAAACTAATATCAATAAGTGAAAATTAAAATCAATATATCAATATTAAAAATCAATATTTGAAAAATAAAATCAATATATGAAATTAAAATAAATATATGAAAATTAAAATCAATATATAACAATTAAAATAAATATATGAAAATTAAAAATCAATATATAACAAATTAAAATCAATATATAACAATTAAAATCAATATATAACAAATTAAAATCAATATATAACAATTAAAATCAATACATAACAAATTAAAATCAATATATAACAATTAAAATCAATATATAACAGATAAATCATTAAGTGAAAGTTCATAAGTTATAAGCGACCTGCTCTTCAACAAGGTAGTTAATCTTGTGCGGGTCCCAACCCTGTCTCCAGTCGTGTAGTCTTGTGACAAAGTGAACAGTGGACGGTTGGATTGTTCATGCCCACTGGAGTCCCCCCAGCGTGGTCATGCTGTCGCTGTAGGGTCTGGGCTGTTGGTATTGGTAGATGAGGACAGTTTTCGGTCAATAATTTCTTCGAAGAATAATGGGTGTAGACTGGCAAGACATGGGAAGGAATGAAGACCTTTGGGGAAAGGAGTCAATAACAACCAGTGGAGTGTAGGCTGCCGAAGACGGATGTGTCAGACAGAAAGGTGCAAATATCGCAGCCAAGCTGTAAACTAGCGACACAGCGCATTCCGTTCTCCGGACTACATCCTGCTACTTGCAAAGCCCTGTTCAGGGCTTGGTGGCGGGAGATTGAGAACGGACACAGAAGAAGAAGAACCAGTGGAGCACCAGATCAAATATAGGAAATGGGGATGGACAGCACACTTGGAAAGCATCATCAATTGTGGCAGACAGGCCCCAACTTGGAATCAACAGGAAAAGAGAAAGAGAGATTTAACAAGAAACACCTGAAAATGAACTTCAATATCTGGACCTCAACTGGAGAGAACAGAAAGGGCAGCTCAAGATCGAACTTGCTGGAGGAAGGTTGTCAATGGCCTATGCCCTGAAAAATGAGATGGACATTGATTGATTGATTGATTGATTGATTGGATGGTTTTGGTAGGCCTATTCGTTATCTGGGGTCCGACATCTCTCGCTCAAGAAGGAGATAGACAGTAGGCTTGGCAGGACGAGGGGGGCCCTGGTAACGCAGTGGTTAGTGCAATGGCTTCCCAGTCAGGCTATCAGGGTTCTTCTTCTTCTTCTTCTTCGTTCGTTCTCAATCTCTGGCTACCAAACCCTAAAAGGGCTTAAGTAGCAGAATGTAGTCCAGAGAACGGAATGTGTTGTGTCGTAGTTTACAGCTTGACTGCGATATTTGCACCTTTCGGTCCAACACATCCGACTTCAGCAAGCATTTTGTTAGTACCGGGTTAGCATTCCCTCTTCGATCCCTTCTCCTTAGCCAGTCTGCCCTACTGCAGCCTGTTATCCAGGATCACCGTGTGGAGGTGTAGAAGGGTCTTGGCAGCTATGGTTCGCTGGCCCTGACGCTAGCAGTCTAATGCGCTGCTCAGCATCTTGATCCCTATCAGGGTTCAATCCCCAGTTGGTGCAGGATTTCTTTCTGATCACAAAAAGGCCCCGTGGTCGACCCAGCCACAGAAATTTGGTAACAGAAAAATCTTGGAAGTAAAGGTGGCCGTTGCTTACAAAATAATATGGGCCTAACACCATATTTCCTATGCATCGCATGGGGTGACAGGGATTTTTACTTTTTCCGTCATAGCCCACCTGATGAAGAGAGTTTGGGAGAACAATGCACCATCTCAATTCACAAAGGTTCAGGTCCATCAGACCTTCGTTCTTGACTCTCTCACGTATGAATAATTTACACTAAGCTGGAACAGCAGTTCAACACCTTTCACATGGGGTGTCTACAGCGTCTATATTGGGGATTGGGTGGCAAGAGAGAGTGTCACATAATGTGGTCTTACGGCGAGCAAATACTTTCAGCATGTACTCGCTGTTGAACCAATGATGTCCTGAATGGGATGAGGCATTTTTACCGTATGGATATCCACTATGGATAGTTGGCCATTGGAGCTAGAAGAATCGGCCATCCCAAACTGCAATTCAAGGACGTTTGCAAGAGGAACATGAAGTCCTGCGACATCCCATCCAAGGGCTGGGAAATAATTGCTCAGGATCAAGCTGTTTGAAGACAGACAGTTGAAAGGGGCATATTGGCTGCCGACGCTCGTATAGGACTTTCGGCTGCAGAGAAAAGAGAAAGACCGAAACGATCGAGGAACACCCAGGCAAGCCAGTCTCCGCAGCATGAATGTATGATCTGTGGCTTGGACTGTCACTTGCAGATTTTCCTTTACAGTCATAGCAGACAGGAGACAGAGCTGGACAAAACTCACAGGGTGCCACACGCACAGTCTATAGAGACTGAGACGCCAGTAAGGATTCTTGACATCCCCACTGGCATGTCTTGGAGTTTGAAAGAAAAACATTTTGACAAAACTTACCACATACGTGTCGTACTCAAACTTGTGCCTCATATTAAGGTGTTTAATAAAGTTTGAGCTTTTTAGATTGGAATCACCCCATGGCATTGATGCACAAACTGGACACACCTGGAATTGAATTAACAAGGTATTTTGAATGCTCGATGCTGAAAAGTAATGGAGATTGCTACAAATAGAAAGTTGGTAGTTCAGTTTGGCTTGGCTTCACTCGTTCTCAATCTCCCGCTACTAAACCCTGACACAGGCCTAAATAGCAGAATGTAGCCCAGAGAACGGAATGCGTTGTGTTGTAGTTTACAGCTTGACTGCGATGTTTGCACTATTTGGTCCAACACATCCGACTTCAGCAAGCATTTTGAGTACCGGGTTAGCATTCCCTCTTCGATCCTTTCTCTTTAGCCAATCTGCTCTGTTGCAGCCTGTTATCCAGGATCACCGCGTGTAGGTGTAGAAGGGTCTTGGAAGCTCTGGTTCGCTGGCCCTGACGCTAGCAGTCAGCTATGGGTCGCTGCAGTTCATGTGCTGATCAGCATCTTGATCCCGATAGTTCAATTTAATCCGTGACCTCTTGAAATCGTTGGGACACCCCTGCTGACACCTCCAAAATCCTGCGCAATCTCTCTGTCTTTTTGTGCATCCTTGGGTCGCAGGTTAGTCCATTCATGGATGTTGTCTTCCCATTGTTTCTCTGACGTTCTCATCTCCGCTTGCCCTGTACTGTGCCTGTAGTTTGGCATTTGCAAGGCCCTTAGGCCTCAAGAGGCAGCCATACCAAGTCCGTTTCCCCCCCTTGATCATTGTGAGGAGGCCGTCGTACAGTCCACTTGCATCCTCGATTCTACGTCGTACTTCCTCATTTGTAATACATTTGTAAGTGATATTTATGTCTTCTAAAACATCTCATCTCCATGGATTTGTACTCTGAAGAGAAGTTGGTAGAGGTTCAGCTTTGGGTCGCTGTCCGCTGCAGTTCCTTCATCCTGCAGTACAGTGAATGAACTGACAACAGCCAGCGACTCATAGCTGGCTGCTTGCATAAAGGTTATCGATAGCAAATCAGACCTGACCAAGACCTCATTCCACCTCCAAGGGGCAACCCTGGAAAAACAGGCTGCACTCGTGTAGTCTGGCTAAAAGAATAGGAATCACAATGAGAAGGCAAAGCTTGTGCACAAGAAAAACCAGTTGAGACCAGATGTGTCGGGACGAAAGATGCATATATCACAGGCTCGCTGTAAACTAGGATACAGCATCCTTTTTCTTCTTCTTCTGCGTTTTTCCTAAGAAAGTATATTGTGACGTTGTGCTGTAGTTTACAGCGAGGCTGCGATATCTACGCCTTTCGAGCCAGACACATCCGATTTCAGCTGGCTTTTTTAAATACAGGATTTGTCTTCCCAATGGGCCAGACTACATTAGTGACGTGCAGCATGATTCCAGAGCACCATGCAGACCGAAATAAGGTCTTGGTCAGCTGTGGTTCTCCGACCCTATGATTCGCTGGCTGCAATCAGCTCATGCACTGCTGCACCTTCCAACCTCTACCCCCAATATACTTTTCAGGATGAACGCCAAAGAACAAAATGGTATTACCAGTGGGGGGGGGGGGGGGGGGGGGGGGGGGGGGCAAATTTAGCCAGGAACTAGATGCTAGGTAAAAAATGTAGAAGCCAGGTATTGAGTTGGATGGAAAGAATATAACGTGACGGAGAGAATTGTGCCGTTGACTTTTACTAAACCATTGGTGAAAAAATTTGCTCGGAGCATTATCTCTGTATACTCACTGGTGTATTTGCTGTGTTAACACAGGTTTTGCTATAGAAACAAATGAATCAAAAACGAGACCATTTCCGCCACCCCGATAACAATACAATGGCGATCTTGACTTTAGATCATTTTAAAACTATTTTCTGTTTCGCATGGATTTCAAAGGTTATCCCATTATTGAGTGTGATCAAGTTAGGTTATTGCAACAGATTTTTCGAAGGTAGGTCTGCTTAGTTTGTTTATGTAGATGTTATAAATATATTTGTAGTGGAAACTAACAGATATACCAATTTCGTTAGGAACGCTACCAGTGGTTTGTGGCAATTTCATGGATTTGCAACACTGTAACTCATATTTTTCATGCAGGGGACAGCGTGGGGAGTGGTTAAGTGATATCGCTCACAATCCAAAGGTGCTGGGTTCGATCCCCACCACAGCACCGGCCATTACCCCTTAGAAAATGCAGGAGGAAGCAGATCCTTACATAAAATGCATGCCAAAGTCAGATGCACTGGCTAAGCTTTATATTGAAAAACTACCCAAGCATGGACTGGACCCATGCATACACCGACGGTTCTGTAACAAACACTACACAGAACGGAGGGGCAGGAGCATTCTTGAACCTACCAAATGGCAGAAAAATAACACTGTCATTCGCTACTGGTAAGTACACAAGCAATTTCAGAGCGGAGGCAGAGGCACTGAGGGCGGCAGTGGAAGAAATGGTGACACATAAAAAATTAAAAAATTAAAGCCATATAGTCCTGCTTACAGATGCTCTCGCCGTAGTCACAGCGCTAAAAAGCCAGAAAAACACTGAGCTTAATGACTTAAGAGCAGCACTCTGCAAACTGTGCCAGCAGTCCGCACCAAAAAGGGCAGTGGTACAGTGGGTCCCATCACACTGCAACATCAAAGGCAACGAGGAGGCAGACAGACTGGCAAAAGAAGGTGCAAGACTACCACAAACAGATACTAGTATGACGTACGAAGAGTCAAAACGGCTTATCAAAGCCAGATACATGACCAAATGGGAAACCGAACATTCTGGTTACACCAAAAACGATGCCTATTACCAGTTGAACCGAAGAGAGCAGGTCGTTGTCTTCAGACTTCGCACTGGCCACAATAGACTGAGGTACCACCTATTCAACAAATTTAAGATAGGTGGTACCGACAAATGCCCGTGCGGTACCGGTAAAATGACCGCTGAACATCTGCTGCAGAACTGCCCGACATACGAGGATCAGAGAGAGCAGATGTAGCCATCACCAGTGGAACTGCAAGACAAGCTCTATGGCAGTGTCGACAGCCTCAGGATGACCGCCGCTTTTTTTGAAAAAATAATGGTTACTGTCTGACTGCGTACGAAGAAGAAGAAGAAGAAGAAGATGCACTGGGCCCACAGGCGCAAAATAAAAATATAGTGCAAAGTACACTGCCTTGGGGAATAGAGAAATAAGTAAAAAAAGTAAAGTATCCCATAGCATTACTGCCGTAGGGGTGTGAGGTGTTAGCGATCTCAATTTTCAAAGGCTCGGCTATATGAGGGCGGTAGCCATCTCCTCTCCCTCGCCGCTTTTACTTCCCGGACTGAACCGGTACCCATTTAAGGCTGGGTCGACCCGGGAGCCATTGCGGTCTGAAAAAAACATTACCGCCTCAACTGGGGAATGAACCCAGGACCACTCAGATGCGAAGCCAGCACGCTAACCACTGCGCTACGCGGCTCCCTAAGAGAAATAAGGCAAACGCCAAAAAAAACAAAAAACATTTCTTGCACACTGTAACTCACCCGTTTTTTAACACACACTAGCTCACGGCTTGTCTGTCCTAAGCTCACAATACAACAGTTGCTTAGGGAGACCCTCATTGGGCATGCAAACAACATACCCAGCCCATATGGTCTGAATTATCTGCAGCAGTGTTATGATTCCACACTGTAACTCGTCACTTTTATTGCAACACACTAACTCACCCCTTTTCTTGCACACACTAACTCACCCTTTTTCTTGCACACTGTAACTCACCACTTTTGTTGCACACTGTAAGTGCAATAAGTTGCAATGTTCAATAAGCTGGAAGCACAAGAGGTTAGATTGACCACAATAGGGACATTTAAATGTAGATCTGTTTGGTGCAATTCTGGAGAGAAAGAGAGAAACAGTAATTGAGGGAATAAAAGACAGACAAAACATTTTGGTCAGGATCTCTAGGCTAAAGTGTAAAAGGCACAGGAAACAAACATGGATGTCTTCTTCGTTTATTGTTCACCACGTTGTTATCTATGTCTACATGTGAGGTCCAGTTCTCTAGATAGAGGCGTAAAGGCTTCCAAACAGTTACATGTAAAGGTTTGTCTCCGTCGGTCAGTACTCAGTATGCAGTTGTGTAAGCATATCACAGTCTTGTGGTGAGTTGTTGTTGTTGTTGAATGCCCACAATGAGTAGGATTACTCTTCTGTGCGCCCTAAAAAAGATGTTAAGTGGCGAGTTGTCGTAGCTTTCCTCCCATCCTGAGCGTGTTGATGAGGGTGGACCAGGGTCCTCCAGGCGATTGTGCTATGCTTGGCCTCGTCTGCGTGTCGCTCACTACTACTGGGCTCACGTCCATCCCTCACCTTGTTGGCCAGGCTGTCATGAAAACAGCCCGTTTCGAGGAAGGACTACGAGGAAGCCAAGGTGAGAGTCTTGTCCAGCACATTTTGCCTGACCAGGCGTTGGTCTTCCTCCCCGCTTGTGGGGAGAGGAGACTTACAATCGGTCATTGGGAATGGAGTACAGCTGGATCCTTGCATTCCACAATTTGTCTTCTTGTGACTTGAATTGTGTACCTGTCAGTGGAATTGTCAGAAAGCAGCCATGTCGGGAGGATAGAGGGTCTAGAAGACCATAAAGATGTTGTGTTTGGCCAAAGATAGTCCATTAGATACACAAAATGGGCGGGTGTGTTGTCATGGAGCTGCCAAGTTGTCATGATGGAGCTGACAAATCCCCATTGTCATGATGGAGCTGCCAAGTTGTCATGATGGAGTTGTCATGATGGAGCTGCCAAGTTGTCATGATGGAGCTGTCAAGTTGTCATGATGGAGCTGCCAAGTTGTCATGATGGAGCTGTCAAGTTGTCATGATGGAGCTGTCAAGTTGTCATGATGGAGCTGTCAAGTCCCCATTGTCATGATGCAGCTGCCAAGTTGTCATGATGGAGTTGTCAAGTCCCTGTTGTCATGATAGAGCTGACAAGTTGTCATGATGGGGCTGTCAAGTTGTCATGATGGAGCTGTCAAGTTGTCATGATGGGGCTGGCAAGTTGTCATAATGGAGCTGCCAAGTTGTCATGATGAAGCTGCCAAGTTGTCATGATGGAGCTGCCAAGTTGTCATGATGGAGCTGTCAAGTCCCCGTTGTCATGATGCAGCTGCCAAGTTGTCATGATGGGGCTGTCAAGTTGTCATGATGGAGCTGTCAAGTTGTCTTGATGGAGCTGCCAAATCCCCATTGTCATGATGGAGCTGCCAAGTTGTCATGATGGAGTTGTCATGATGGAGCTGCCAAGTTGTCCTGATGCAGCTGTCAAATCCCCATTGTCATGATGGAGCTGCCAAATTGTTATGATGGAGCTGCCAAGTTGTCATGATGGAGCTGCCAAGTTGTCATGATGGAGCTGCCAAGTTGTCATGATGAAGCTGTCAAGTCACCGTTGTCATGATGGAACTGCCAAGTTGTCATGATGGAGCTGTCAAGTCCCCGTTGTCATGTTAGAGTTGCCAAGTTGTCATGATAGGGCTGTCAAGTTGTCATGATGGAGCTGTCAAGTTGTCATGATGGAGCTGTCAAGTCCCCGTTGTCATGATGCAGCTGCCAAGTTGTCATGATGGGGCTGTCAAGTTGTCATGATGGAGCTGTCAAGTTATCATGATGGGGCTGTCAAGTTGTCATGATAGAGCTGCCAAATCCCCATTGTCATGATGGAGCTGCCAAGTTGTCATGATGGAGTTGTCATGATGGAGTTGTCATGATGGAGCTGCCAAGTTGTCATGATGGAGTTATCATGGTGGAGTTGTCATGATGGAGCTGCCAAGTTGTCATGATGCAGCTGTCAAATCCCCATTGTCATGATGGAGCTGCCAAATTGTTATGATAGAGCTGCCAAGTTGTCATGATGGAGCTGCCACGTTGTCATGATGGAGCTGTCAAGTCCCTGTTGTCATGATGGAGCTGCCAAGTTGTCATGATGGGGCTGTCAAGTTGTCATGATGGAGCTGCCAAGTTGTCATGATGGAGTTGTCAAGTTGTCATGATGGAGCTGCCAAGTTGTCATGATGAAGCTATCAAGTCACCGTTGTCATGATGGAGCTGCCAAGTTGTCATGATGGAGCTGTGAAGTCCCCGTTGTCATGTTAGAGCTGCCAAGTTGTCATGATGGGGCTGTCAAGTTGTCATGATGGGGCTGTCAAGTTGTCATGATGGAGCTGCCAAGTTTTCATGATGGAGCTGTCAAGTTGTCATGATGGAGCTGCCAAGTTGTCATGATGAAGCTGTCAAGTCACCGTTGTCATGATGGAGCTGACAAGTTGTCATGATGGAGCTGTCAAGTCCCCGTTGTCATGTTAGAGCTGCCAAGTTGTCATGATGGGGCTGTCAAGTTGTCATGATGGGGCTGTCAAGTTGTCATGATAGAGCCGCCAAATTGTCATGATGGAGCTGCCAAGTTGTCATGATGGAGCTGTCAAGTTGTCATGATGGAGCTGTCAAGTTGTCATGATGGAGCTGTAAAGTTGTCATGATGGAGCTGTCAATTCCCCGTTGTCATGATAGAGCTGCCAAGTTGTCATGATGGGGCTGTCAAGTTGTCATGATGGAGCTGTCAAGTTGTCATGATGGGGCTGTCAAGTTGTCATGATGGAGCTGTAAAGTTGTCATGATGGAGCTGTCAATTCCCCGTTGTCATGATAGAGCTGCCAAGTTGTCATGATGGGGCTGTCAAGTTGTCATGATGGAGCTGTCAAGTTGTCATGATGGGGCTGTCAAGTTGTCATGATGGAGCTGTCAAGTTGTCATGATGGAGCTGTCAAGTTATCATGATGGAGTTGCCAATTTGTCATAATGGAGCTGTCAAGTTGTCATGATGGAGCTGCCAATTTGTCGTGATGGAGCCGCCAAGTTGTCATGATGGAGCTGCCAAGTTGTCATGATGGAGCTGTCAAGTTGTCGTGATGGAGCTGCCAAGTTGTCATGATAGAGCTGCCAAGTTGTCGTGATGGAGCTGCCAAATTGTCATGATGGAGCTGCCAAATTGTCATGATGGAGCTGCCAAGTTGTCGTTATGGAGCTGACAAGTTGTCATGATGGAGCTACCAAGTTGTCGTGATGGAGCTGCCAAATTGTTGTGATGGAGCTGCCAAATTGTCATGATGGAGCTGTCAAGTTCCCGTTGTTATGATGGAGCTGTCAAGTTGTCATGATGGAGCTGCCAAATTGTCATGATGGAGCTGCCAAATTGTCATGATGGAGCTGCCAAGTTGTCATGATGGAGCTGTCAAGTTGTCATGATGGAGCTGCCAAGTTGTCGTGATGGAGCTGCCAAATTGTCATGATGGAGCTGCCAAGTTGTCGTGATGGAGCTGCCAAGTTGTCATGATGGAGCTGCCAAGTTGTCATGATAGAGCTGCCAAGTTGTCATGATGGAGCTGTCAAGTTGTCATGATGGAGCTGTCATGATGGAGATGGCAAGTTGTCATGATGGAGCTGTCATGATGGAGATGTCAAGTTGTCATGATGGAGCTGTCATAATGGAGCTGCCAAATTGTCATGATGGACCTGCCAAGTTGTCATGATAGAGCTGCCAAGTTGTCATGATGGAGCTGCCAAGTTGCCATGATGAAGCTGTCATGATGGAGCTGTCAAGTTGTCATGATGGAGCTGCCAAATTGTCATGATGGACCTGCCAAGTTGTCATGATGGAGCTGCCAATTTGTCATGATGAAGCTGCCAAATTGTCATGATGGAGCTGCCAAGTTGTCATGATGGAACTGCCAAGTTGTCATGATGGAGCTGCCAAGTTGTCATGATGGAGCTGCCAAATTGTCATGATAGAGCTGCCAAATTGTCATGATGGACCTGTCAAGTTGTCATGATGGAGCTGTCAAGTTGTCATGATGGAGCTGTCAAGTTGTCATGATGGAGCTGTCAAGTTGTCATGATGGAGCTGTCAAGTTGTCATGATGGAGCTGTCAAGTTGTCATGATGGAGCTGTCAAGTTGTCATTTTCTTGTATCTCAGAAACTAACAAACAAATAACAAAAATAATAACACCAAAGAGTTCTGTATTCAATTATGTCTCTACACACAAGAAAATCATATTCATTGTTACCGAAACAGGCTCTTAAAGTCCACAACCACAGCAAAACATGACGTGCTCAAAATGTTGCTGATGCCGATAAAGTTGCGTTCAATTTTTAATGCGGTGTGGTAAAGGCTAAGGATATAGATGCGGTTATTTGAGAGTGACCAACAAAGAAAAAGAAACTTATCGAATACATACATTTTGGAACCACTTTCTGCCCCTGTCAGTTCTCTACTCTGAGCTGCGATAGC
The DNA here is from genome assembly GCA_036924085.1 of Ariolimax columbianus. NCBI lineage: Eukaryota > Metazoa > Mollusca > Gastropoda > Stylommatophora > Arionidae > Ariolimax > Ariolimax columbianus. Next base: position 68,669,716 of record JAVGWX010000014.1, read on the forward strand.
CTTCAATCTGTCAACCGCAGAGCAGATCAGCTTATGTTGCCTCAAAGACGAGGCCAGCATCTGTTTACGGTCAACATTTACAAGTTTAACATAGCAGAACAACTAACAAAATAGAGCAGATAAATCATTTTTATTTTATAATAAGAAATAAAGTATGTCTTTTGCAGAACGTCGCTTCTTATAATCGTGAACCTATTTGGCTGATTGAGAAGGGTGGCGTGGTGTTGTGAGGATGTCATGTGTGCCCCAACGACCTCACCGATTATGGGATGATCTGGCCTGACCTGACATTTCTTGGCAAGTTTGCAGCATGGCAGGTTGCCATTACTTTCTTTATGTGGAGGAACTGGAGACAAACAATGTCTGCCAAACTGAACACTATAGAATGGATAAATTGTTAGCATGCAGAATAGAGTGGACAAATCATTAGATAACAGAATAGAGTGGACAAATCATTAGATAACTGAATAGAGTGGACAAATTATTAGATAACTGAATAGAGTGGACAAATCATTAGATAACTGAATAGAGTGGACAAATCATTAGATAACTGAATAGAGTGGACAAATCATTAGATAACTGAATAGAGTGGACAAATCATTAGATAACAGAATAGAGTGGACAAATCATTAGATAACTGAATAGAGTGGACAAATCATTAGATAACTGAATAGAGTGGACAAATCATTAGCAACACAGTCATTTTTATTGGAAGGCATCCAACGTCTACACAAGCAGTGAGATGTGTGCCTGAATGCCTATGGTCAAGCAGTGTGATGCGTGTCTGAATGCCTATGGTCAAGCAGTGGGATGTGTGCCTGAATGCCTATGGTCAAGCAGTGTGATGTGTGTCCGAATGCCTATGGTCAAGCAGTGGGATGTGTGCCTGAATGCCTATGGTCAAGCAGTGGGAAGTGTGCCTGAATGCCTATGGTCAAGCAGTGGGATGTGTGTCTGAATGCCTATGGTCAAGCAGTGGGAAGTGTGCCTGAATGCCTATGGTCAAGCAGTGGGAAATGTGCCTGAATGCCTATGGTCAAGCAGTGGGATGTGTGTCTGAATGCCTATGGTCAAGCAGTGGGATGTGTGTCTGAATGCCTATGGTCAAGCAGTGTGATGCGTGTCTGAATGCCTATGGTCAAGCAGTGGGATGTGTGCCTGAATGCCTATGGTCAAGCAGTGGGAAGTGTGCCTGAATGCCTATGGTCAAGCAGTGGGATGTGTGTCTGAATGCCTATGGTCAAGCAGTGGGATGTGTGTCTGAATGCCTATGGTCAAGCCGTGGGATGTGTGCCTGAATGCCTATGGTCAAGCAGTGGGAAGTGTGCCTGAATGCCTATGGTCAAGCAGTGTGATGTGTGTCTGAATGCCTATGGTCAAGCAGTGGGAAGTGTGCCTGAATGCCTATGGTCAAGCAGTGTGATGTGTGTCTGAATGCCTATGGTCAAGCAGTGGGATGTGTGTCTGAATGCCTATGGTCAAGCAGTGGGAAGTGTGTCTGAATGCCTATGGTCAAGCCGTGTGATGTGTGTCCGAATGCCTATGGCCAAGCAGTGTGATGTGTGTCCGAATGCCTATGGTCAAGCAGTTGGATGTGTGTCTGAATGCCTATGGTCAAGCAGTGGGAAGTGTGCCTGAATGCCTATGGTCAAGCAGTGGGATGCGTGTCTGAATGCCTATGGCCAAGCAGTGTGATGTGTGTCCGAATGCCTATGGTCAAGCAGTGGGAAGTGTGTCTGAATGCCTATGGTCAAGCCGTGGGATGTGTGTCTGAATGCCTATGGTCAAGCAGTGGGAAGTGTGCCTGAATGCCTATGGTCAAGCAGTGGGAAGTGTGTCTGAATGCCTATGGTCAAGCCGTGTGATGTGTGTCTGAATGCCTATGGTCAAGCCGTGTGATGTGTGTCTGAATGCCTATGGTCAAGCCGTGTGATGCGTGTCTGAATGCCTATGGTGACATTTTTCTAATGAAACTCCAGTGCATGCTTGCTTCATAACAATTGCTTTGTTGAATTCTGTGGCACCTGCTGCTGTTCCTTTCATGTGCTTGTAGTAAACCCACTGAGGTTGGTTTAATTTGAAGATGTTTCATCTATAAATATATATATTGCGGTTATTTAATGGACACCAGTGAGTAAGTTTACTCTTTTGTGTGCCCTGAAAAGGATGTTAAGTGGTGGGTTGTAGTAGCTTTCCTCACATTATGAGCATGCTGATGAAGGTGGACCGCAGTCTTCCTGGGAGTTGTGCTAGCTTCATCTGTGTGATGCTCACTACTATGGGGATCACATTGATCCACATCCTGTCAGCCATCCTGCCTTGAAAACTGCTTCTTTCCAGGGAACGTTACATGGAATAGAGATCTTGGTCAGAGTATTGTGCCTGGCCCTGACGTGACGTCCAGGTCAGTATGTTGTGGCTGACTGAACAAGTGTCTCAGTTCCCCATATATATAATATTTATATTATTTTATTTTAATCTTTTCCGTTCCAACGACATGACGTTGCACCCCGCCAGATCTAGGGTCATCGCTTTATCGAATATAAACTACCGGGTTACTGCAATATGTACTGCGCTCTTTTGATTGTAGAGAGTCCCAACTTCACTTCCGTCATGTATGGTTAGACGAAAACAATGACGATTATTAATTTGTTTTAGATTTTGGAATGGATTTCTTTTGTTTTTAGCTTGGATTTTAAGATCAACCCATTATTCAGAATGGGGGAGTTAAGTTTCTGCAACTGATTTTTCTGAGGTAGTTCTATTTACTTTGTTTATGTAGATAGAATAATAACGTTTAAAGTTGAAGTGACAGATAGGGGTCAAGATACTGAGCAGTGCATGAGCTGCAGTGGTCAGCGACCCATAGCTGACTGCTTGTGTCAGGGCCAGCGAAACAGAGCTGCCAAGACCCTTCTACACCTCCATTCGGTGATCCTGGATAACAAGCTGCAACAGAGCAGATTGGCTAAGGACAAGGGATCGAAGAGGGAATGCTAACCCGGTACTCAAAAAAAGGTTGCTGAAGTCGGATGTGTTGGACCGAAAGGTGCAAATATCGCAGTCAAGCTGTAAACTACGACACAACACATTCCGTTCTCTGGACTACATTCTGCTACTTAAGCCCTTTTAGGGTTTGGTAGCCGGAGATTGAGAACGAACGAAGCCAAGCCCAAGTGACAGATATAACCATTACAGTAAACATCGGTAGTAGTATTAGTACATTTTTCTGCCTTCCCCCCCCCCCCCCCCCCCAACTAAGGGACGCTGCTACCAGGTGAGTCTATATAATTGTGCTAATATTCACCACTATCACCTTCATCTTCTTGTATCTCAGAAACTGACATACACACAATAACACCAACAAGTTCTTTATTAATATATGTCTCTATACACACAAGAAAAAAACAAACAACAAAAATTTATTTGTTTAAATTAGAGGTTCTCAAAATCAACAACCACGTTGCTGACAAATTATGCAGATACAGGAAATAGACGTAATTTTGTGAACTGGAAAGCAAAGGTTAAACTTACCGTCACATTACAGTCTGAACATGACACACAACACTGTGACATTCTTAACTCTACATCCATAGCTGGCACCAGACACTGAATGTCAGATCTACATTGAGGACAATGTGTATCTAAACGAGTTCGCAGATTCTGGAGACATTCGAGACAGTATCTGAAATATATAAACGTTTCAATCTACATCCGCAGTGTCATAGAATGGCTGCTCAGAAAGTAATGTCCAGCATTTTCTTTTTCAAATCGCAAAATAAAGACAGCAAGATGAAAATTTACGGGTTGCAAAACTGATGTGTCCCTGCTTAGGTGTATCTAATTGCAAGGTCCTCCGCCAGATCGTGCTGCAGAAGCAGTCCATTAAAATGGAGTCTGTGTGCAACATGCGTTACAAACAATGGGCTCAAATTTAATTCTTATACAGAAAAATTAGACAATGGAGAAAAAATAATAAACAAGAGGAAAACAAAGGAGAAAAAAAAAGAAGAAGACAAAGTAGAAAGGAAAAAGAAGAAGACAAAGTAGAAAGGAAAAAGGCACAAACAATGGAGAAAGTAAAAAGAAGAAAACAATGGAGAAAGGAAAAAGGCACAAACAATGGAGAAAGGAAATAGGCACAAACAATGGAGAAAGGAAAAAGGCACAAACAATGAAGAAAGGAAATAGGCACAAACAATGGAGAAAGGAAAAAGGCACAAACAATGAAGAAAGGAAATAGGCACAAACAATGGAGAAAGGAAAAAGGCACAAACAATGGAGAAAGGAAATAGGCACAAACAATGGAGAAAGGAAATAGGCACAAACAATGGAGAAAAGAAACAGGCCCAAACAATGGAGAAAGGAAAAAGAAGAAGACAATGGAGAAAGGAAAAAGGCACAAACAATGGAGAAAGGGAAAAGAAGAAGATAATAGAGAAAGGAAAACGAAATAAACAATGGAGAAAAGAAACAGGCCCAAACAATGGAGAAAGGAAAAAGGCACAAACAATGGAGAAAGGAAAATGCCACAAACAATGGAGAAAGTAAAAAGAAGAAAACAACGGAGAAAGGAAAATGCCACAAACAATGGAGAAAGTAAAAAGAAGAAAACAATGGAGAAAGGAAAAAGAAGAAGACAATGGAGAAAGGAAAACGGACAAACAATGGAGAAAGGAAAAAGGCACAAACAATGGAGAAAGGAAAAAGGCACAAACAATGAAGAAAGGAAAGAATGCCAAGGTAACTGAAGTCTTATGGGGTGTGCCAAGAACACTGACGAAAATAGGAATCAGTAATGAGTGACAATTTACAACAACAAAATGTATAGAGGACTGCTTTCAAATTACTCACATGTGTTGGCAAGGGTGGATACGGCAGGGCTGTGAAAAGGATTCCATGCAAATAGCACATTCAAACTCCTCTTCTGTGACTTGCTGAACCGCCATATTGTGTGTGTGGATAATAACTTTCTTCCTTAAATCTGCAACCATTTCTTCAAATTAATAGTTGATAATAATTAGTTAATTCTTGTGGATCGCTTAAATTACTGCACGTCTTCCGCTTCTTCTTCATTCATCCTCAGATCAAGGTCCCAGTTTCTCTTACAAATGACACCACTGTTTGTAGGGCTGTTTTATCTCCATACAACTTTTGTCTCATATCTGTCTCGGGAGGTCAGTATTTTTCTCTCTTTTCCTGCATGAGCATGCAGCTTTTTAGGATGTATTTCACTGTCAACGGTATGATCTCCCCATGGACACTTGTCATCTGTTCCAATCCTCATTTTCTTGAGTCTTTCATGCCCAGTTCTCAGTCTGAAGATGATGACTTGCTCTTCTATAGTTAAGTTAAAGTAGCTGTTTTCTTTTCGGAAATCGGGGTGTTGATCAGCCCATTTTACCCTGAAGTTGGCTTTATTTATAGTCTTGGCATCATTATATGTGATACTCAGGTCTATTTGTGGGGATGCTCCTCCACACTTTGCTAGTTTGTCTGCGGCTTAATTGCCTTCAATATTGCAGTGGGATAGGATCAACTGTATGACCAACCTTGGATGTTCTGCTAAGAGCTGTGTCAGGGAGAACATACATTACTTGAGATCTTCATCTTTTTGTTGTTTTAGCTCTGCTAATACTGACGAGGCATCAGTCAGGAATACTATGTTTTCTTAGTATATATCTTTATCTTGGAAAATTACTGCACTTGAACCCACATTGTACCATCTGAGGTCATTTCCTCAAAGGCCCAAAACATTGTTATTTTTACAGACTCAATGTCCGCCGTCCTTCAAGCATTAAAAGATGCTGGACATTGTAGGCCTGACTGTATCCAAATATGTCTAGACATTGAACACATTATTACCTCCCATGTCATCAACATAGTTATGCAATGGATCCATGGAAACTCAAACACACCTGGCAATGACAAGGCAGACAGAATAGCAATGAAGGGATCAAGACAAGAACAGCCACACACAGCAGCAACCAAACAGCTCAATAACAGCAAACAATTAAACTTGACTGAACAGATGGGCCAAGGGAAACATGGGGAGGGAGGTCTACAGACATATGACAAGCCCCAATCCAATCCATTTTTCAGCTGAGAACCCAACACATCCCACTTAACAAGCAGCACCTGAACAGAATCCAACCACAGCCTACTCCAGATGGCTAACTGTGTATACACCAATATGAAACCGTCCACTATCATCTCTTTGAGATACAATTACATGACATTGAGCCGAAGGTTGAGAGCCCGGAAGCTGCTGGATCCGTAACAACAACAACAACACCTTCTACTGCTTCGTCACTACACTTCTACCTGTTAAGACGAGGAGTTGTTTTTATAATGACAATCAAGTATACAGACAAACAGGTGATTAGCCTGTTTTGTCTTTGCATGACGAAGGTTCCAGACCTCATTATTGGCCTTCATGCTAACCACTAATTGGGTATGAATTTTGTCACCTTGAGAATTTTTACCAGGGCTAAGATGCATCAGTGAATGAGCTGACAGCAGCCAGCCAATTGATCAGGTAGCATCGACAAAGAGCAGGGTCAGTGACCCTCTCAGTACAAAACTTGCTCCCAAAATAGCCAGTTGATAATATGCACGTTCAACTGCCACAAGTAAGCTACCTAGATGACGAGAGCAGTAGAATCGACTACAATATCATCAGTCTCGCTAAGAGAAAAAGAAATCTCAGCAACCTGGGAAGATGGCACAGATATAAAGAAAATGAGAAATTACAATATTGATAACTAAGATATGATCGAAAGCATGGAATGATGAAATGTTTGAATCCCTGAATCTGAGAATTAAGGCTCTTCTTTCCTTTTTCAGTCTGACTGCTCTTGTTTCTGATACTTGAAATCATCTCTGGAAGGAGATGCTGCTTCCAGATTGGTTTGCGTACAGTAAGGATGGGTTTTGGTGTTGATATGACGTTCATAAGGTCTTCTCTCATCTTTGTTTTGACTTTTTCTACAAAATGAACACACACTGTGGTTACTATGGTTACTATACAGGCTTACTATAAATGGGCTAACTTAGGGCCAAAACAGGAATTGGAGTTGTTGAATGCCAACAATGGGATCAAGATGCACATGAGTTGCAGTGGTCAGCGACCTATAGCTGACTACTAGCGTCAGGGCCAGCGAACCATAGCTGCCAAGACTCTTCTACACCTCCATGTGGTGATCCTGGATAACAGGCTCTAGCAGGGCAGACTGGCTAAGGAGAAGGGATCAAAGAGGGAATGCTAACCCGGTACTCAAAAATGCTTGCTGAAGTCGGAGTGCTGGACCAAAAGATGCAAATATCGCAGCCAAGCTGTAAACTACAACACAACGCATTCCGTTCTCTGGACTACATTCTGCTACTTACTTTTTCAGGGTTTGGTAGTGGGAGATTGAGAACGAATGAAGAAGAAGAAGAATGCCCACAATGAGTAAGTTTACTCTTTTGTGCGCCCTGAAAAGAATGTTAAGTGGCAGGTTGTAGTAGCTTTCCTCACATCCCCGCACCGAACATGCTGATTAAGGTGGACTGCGAACCTCCAGGTGGTTGTGCTATGCTTGGCTTCATATCTGCATGGCGCTCACTAATACGGGGATCACATCGATCCACATCTTGTCAGCCAGGCTGCCTTGAAAAACAGCCTGTTTCCAGGGAGCGCTACAAGAAAGAGAGATTGTGGTCTTGGTCAGTGTATTTATCCTGATCCGATATCCTGGGGCTGGTCTGAGTATGTTTTGCCTGAGTGGACTCCAGGACTACTCGACTAGTATCTCAGTTCCCCTAAACTAAACAGGAATAATATATTATATTTCATTCTTTTCATCTTCATCAATCATACACATAGACTTATAGTTAATACATATAATATATTTATAGAGCGAGAGACCTGACACTCAGACTGAAACTCACTTGACTTGACTCTCTTCTCACTTCACTTACTACTAAACTAAAAACTTACTTTTACTACTTCAGTGTACTTTACTTGACTTACTAAGAAAAGTAGTAAGTCAGAGTCTGGACATAAGATTCGCTTCTCACGTGTCACTTACAATACTAACAACTACCTAAAACATCCATTTCTCTGAATACAATACATTAAAATGTATTTCCTCTAGGTCCCTGAAACACAAAATGTTCTTATCAGGCTGCTGTAATCTGCCAATTACAACTTTCTTTCATCTTCCACTCTGTATTGTTACTAATGTTACTCCCATCTTACCAGCTTGTTAGAACGGATGTTTCTATCTGGAAAACTAATGTAAAATCTAAACTGATTTTAACAAAATAAACAAATAGAAATTGTCAAACCGTTTCACAATGTCTTTTATAAACGTATTTGTACGCTAAATTGTATACACAAAATGTCTGTTTTGTTTATAAGTGTAAACAATGGATGCCCAAACTGCAAATCAATACTTTACAAGAGATAATATACAATTCCGATTATTGTCAATTTTATTGATCTGGTTCTGGTTTCGTATTCAGGAACTTCCTGTTCTTGTCAGAACAAACAAAAAGCTTCCAGGAGAGATTAAATAATTTTCTTTTTTTTCCCCATTAATATTTGTATTTCAGTCAAGATTATTTGTTTTATAACATTTCATATAAATGATATTAACGTAAACAACTAACATATATAAGAAAATATATGCACTAAACCAACTCTGTGAAAATTCAATAGAGTATAATAGAGAACTAAATATGACCTTAACTGTTGAAGAAAAAGCCTTTGAGAGGGTCACCATGTAGACGCAGAGCCGTGCCGTGCTCTGATACAGAGAGGCGGCCGAATAAGGCGGCACCGTAAGAGCGTAAGCAGCGAAATCAAAATACAATTTGAACCATTCAATAATTAAAAATTTTTACGCAACGCTTTTCTATATCGGTCTATGTTATTCCGATATTGATGTATATGATTTATGATTTATCGCATGCTTCTGCCTAAGCGCTTTCGGTACCCTTTGATTTCGGTTTCTGGTGCAGGTGTATCGTTGGTGAGCGCTCGCCGAAAGACTTTTGATCTGACAGCGTGAAGCTATTATTTTTGTTTGTAATATTTGGTGCGGCCGCTCCTATAAGCTGAGCCGGCAATTATCACAAAAGACAATTACACGTGTTGCGTGTTGATAGTTCTGCTTTGAGCTTAGAATTATTGACAATATTTTATGTTAATGTTAGTTTGTCTCGAGATGTGGCAAGTGGCTGTGTTTGAATCAGTAAATCAGATACATAAAATATCTGAATCAGGGACGGCATTATCTGACATTTAAGGGGCGGCATTTCGAAGACTTGCATCATACTGGGAAAATCTACCGCGCGGCCCTGTGTAGACGTTGTGTGTTTCGGAGGCATACGGTGTCAGGGGACCGCTTCTGGGCAATATACGCGTCATGTACACCAACATCGAAGGGGCAATAAGGACAGGTGTCGGACTGACAAACTAGTTCCTAGTCACGAGTGGTGTACGTCAAGGAAGTGTGCTATCTCTATATGGATAACAACACAAGAATAGCCAATTACTGTGAGGAATTAACGAATTGATCTTCGCAGAAACTAGATCAGAGCAAATTCTACAATAAACAAGAGTATTTACAACACATTACATGTCGTGACTCAGCCTGCCTAGAATATAACCAGAAGATCAGCTGTGACAAGGCTGAAGCTATGACAATCAAACGTCAACCGGCAGTGCATGAACACACGGGATTGGAAAGATGCGGGAGTGATCCCCTTATTCAAAAAGGGCAAAAAAGCAGATCCAGCAAATTATAGACCTGTGAGCTTAACGAGCATAGTCTGTAAATTGTTAGAGTCAATAATCAAAGAAAACATTGTAATGCATTTAGAAAAATTTAATCTAATTAGAAATAGTCAGCATGGGTTTACCAGAGGGAGATCATGCTTAACAAATCTATTAGAATTCATGGAGCAGGTTACCAAAATGTTAGATAAAGGGGAGCCAGTGGACGTTATTTATATGGATTTTGCAAAGGCCTTTGATAGAGTACCTCATCAAAGATTATTTCGAAAGTTAAAATCACATGGAATATTTGGGGAAGTTGCCAATTGGATTGAAAATTGGTTAACGGGAAGAAGGCAAAGGGTGGGTATAAATAAGGAGTACTCTGAGTGGTGCGAAGTGAAAAGTGGAGTGCCACAGGGCTCGGTCTTGGGACCAATTTTATTCTTGATATATATAAATGATTTGGACATATGTATGGGAGCCATTATTGCAAAATTTGCTGATGACACAAAACTATGCAGTAGTGTCTTATCTAAAGCAGAAGTGGATATATTGAGGTAATATTTAGATAAAATTCGAGAATGGTCTGTAAGCTGGCAAATGGAGTTTAATGTAGATAAATGTACAGTCATGCACATGGGTAGATCCAATATGGAACATAATTACAGAATGGGAGAGAACAATATTAGAAAGATAGATAAAGAAAGGGACTTAGTGGTTATAATAGATCATACATGTAAGGTGAGGGAGCAAGTTCCGGTAGCAGTAAAAAAGGCAAATGCAATGTTAGGTATGATAAAAAGAAATATTAAACATAGGAGCAAGGAATTGATAGTGAAACTGTATAAAGCATTAGTTAGACCTAGATTGGAGTACTGTGTACAGGTGTGGAGCCCTTATCATAGAGGAGATATAGACATGCTGGAGAGAATACAAAAGAGATCGACAAAGTTGATAGTGGGATTCCAGAATTACAGTTATGAGGAAAGATTTTTTTAAACCGGCCTACAGAGTCTAGAAAAGAAAAGAATTCGTGGTGACTTAATATAGATGTATAAGATGATTAGAAGCATGGATAAATTAGACTATAACAAGTTTTTTTTTAATACAACCACCAATAAGAACAAGAGGGCACAGCTACAAGTTGACTAAGGTGAGGTCCAGATTAGATATTAGGAAGTATTTTTTTAGCCAGAGAGTTGTGAATGCTTGGAATGCATTGCCAAGGGAGGTGGTGGAGGCTGGGACGGTTGATGCATTTAAGAATAAATTGGAAGAGTACAGCTTCTAGAGCAAGGTGATGTAAATGGAACTGGTTGTATACAGACTTTGCAGAGTCTTCTAAACCAGTATAAAGATGTTAAGTTTAAGGTCACCACCTGATGGATGGCCCACTCTAGCTCATCGTCCCAAGGCGTCCCGCTACCAAGCCCTGAACGCTCTCAATCTCCCGCTACAAAGCCCTGAACGCTCGCAATCTCCCGCTAGCAAGCCCTGAACGTTCTCAATCTCCCGCTACCAAGCCCTGAACGTTCTCAATCTCCAGCTAGCAAGCCCTGAACGTTCTCAATCTCCCGCTACCAAGCCCTGAACGTTCTCAATCTCCCGCTACCAAGCCGTGAACGCTCTCAATCTCCCACTACCAAGCCGTGAACGTTCTCAAACTTCTAAAGTAGCAGAATGTATTCCAGAGAACGGAATGCGTTGTGTCGTCGTTTACAGCTTTACTGCGATATTTGCACCTTTCGGTCCAACACATCTGACTTCAGCAAGCATTTTTGAGTACCGGGTAAGCATTCCCTCTTCGATCCCTTCTCCTTAGCCAGTTTGTTAGGCTGCAGCCTGTTATCCAGTATCCAGATATGGTTTGATGATGATGTTTGTCCATCATCTGTGATGATGACCATTCTTTCTGTTCACCCCTTTGTAATTTGTTCGGTCAGTGGATGGGTTCGAAGGTGGCTGAGGAGCCACCAGGTATGGAAAGACCTCGGACATTGTAGGCAGGAAATATATTCATAATATGAAGGCTTCATTTCACGGAATTTTCTTTCTAGTCTGTCTTGTTCAGCTGCTGATTTTATGGATGCCTCGTATGACGCTCCATTTACATGAAGAGCTTCAAGTTTATCGGTCTTGTGGTGCCGCTTCCCAGGTGTCGAGTATTATGTCCATGGCTTATTAATTAGCATATCTTTGAAGCGGTTCATTTGGCCATAAAAGGGAAGGTTAACTGTCCAATCTCTCACCTAGTTACAAATTACTTCAACCAAAAATTCCCATCAACAGCCTGGACACACGCCTATACGGATGGCTCAGTCAAAGATGCCAGAGGAAACGGGGGAGGAGGCATTACTATAAAACTAAAAAGCAAAGTATACTCAGCAGCATTTGGCACTGGGAGACACTGCAGCAACTTCAGTGCCGAAGCCAGTGCCCTATGACAAGCAGCTGAAACCCTTATAGACCATAAGGAGCAGGCAGAAAAGCAAGTGGTCATTTTCACAGACGCCCTCGCAGTGTTAATGGCGCTCAAGAACCAGCACAAAAATGAACTCGGTGCTCTGGCAGACTCGCTTGAACGCCTGTCCCAGTGCTTCAAAAAAAAGCACAGTCCAGTGGATACCAGCCCACTGTAGCATTCCAGTTAACGAGGAGGCGGACAGACTCGCCAGAGACGGAGGAATCCTGCAGCAGAGTGATAAAGAAATCATATACAATGAGACAAAAGCATTCATCAGGGCAGCGTACAGTGCAAAATGGAAAAAAGACCACCCTGGCCACATAGAAAACGATGCCTACCATCAACTCTCCAGTTTATTCTTAAACGCATTAACTGTCCCTGCCTCCACCACCTCCCCTGGCAATGCATTCCAAGCAGACACCACTCTCTGACTAAAAAAATATTTCCTAATATCTAACCTGGACCTCTCTTTAATCAGCTTGCAGCTATGCCCTCGTGTTATTGTAGGTGGCTGTATTTTAAAAAACTTGTTATAGTCTAATTTATCGATTCCTCTGATCATCTTATAAACCTGTATTAAGTCACCACGAATTCTTCTCTCTTCGAGACACTGTAGGCCCGTTTTTCTGAGTCGTTCCTCATAACTGTAATTCTGGAATCCAACTATCATCTTTGTCGCTCTTTTTTGTATTCTTTCTAGCATGTTTATGTCCCCTCTATGATAAGGACTCCACACCTGTACACAGTACTCCAATCTAGGTCTAACTAAAGCTTTATACAGTTTGACGATCACTTCCTTGCTCCTATGTTTAATATTTCTTTTTATCATACCTAACATTGCATTTGCCTTTTTCACTGCTACCTCAACTTGCTCACTCACCTTTCCTGTATGATCTATTATAACCCCTAGGTCCCTTTCCTTATCTATCTTTCTAATATTGTTTTCTCCCATTCTGTATTTATGTTCCATATTGGATCTACCCATGAGGATGACTGTACATTTATCTACATTAAACTCCATTTGCCAGCTTACAGACCATTCTCGAATTTTATCTAAATCCGACATCAATATATCCACTTCCGCTTTAGATGAGACACTACTGCATAGTTTTGTGTCATCAGCAAATTTTGCAATCATGGATCTCATATCAATGTCCAAATCATTTATATATATCAAGAACAAAATTGGTCCCAAAACCGAGCCCTGTGGCACACCACTTTTCACTTCACTCCACTCAGAGTACTCCTTATTTATGCCCACCCTCTGCCTTCTTCCCGTTAACCAATTTTCAATCCATTTGGCAACTTCGCCACCTATTCCATGTGATTTTAACTTTCGAAATAATCTTTGATGAGGTACTCTATCAAAGCCCTTTGCAAAGTCTAGATAAATAACATCCACTGGCTCCCCTTTATCTATGATTTTAGTAACCTCCTCCGTGAATTCTAATAGATTTGTTAAGCATGATCTCCCTCTAGTAAACCCATGCTGACTATTTCTAATTAGATTAAATTTTTCTAAATGCATTACAATGTTTTCTTTGATTATTGACTCTAACAATTTACAGACTATGCTCGTTAAACTCACCGGTCTGTAATTTGCCGGATCTGATTTTTTGCCTTTTTTGAATAAGGGGATCACTCCTGCATCTTTCCAATCCCGTGGAACAATCCCTTTTGTAAGTGATTGAGAACATAATATAGCCAATGGTTTTGCTAGTTGGTCTCTAATTTCAAACAGCAATTTTGGATGAATACCATCTTGACCTGGACATTTATTCACTTTCAACATCTCCAATTTTTTAAAAACGGTAGTACACTGTCTCAGAATGTAGTCATGGATGATGAGATGAACGTCAGAATCGCCAAAACCAGCGCTACTTTTGGCAGACTATACTCACACGTCGAAATGGTATCAGCCTTCAGACGAAGCTGAAGGTGTACAGAGCAGTGGTGGTCGCTGTGTTGCTAAATGCAAGTGAAACATGGACTCTATACAGGAGTCATGCAAAGAAGCTGAATCAATTTCACACACTTTGTCTCAAGAGGGTGATGAATGTCAAATGGCAAGACAGGATCCTGGACACTGCTGTTCTTGAAAGAGCACGTATCCCTAGCATTGATACCACCATGAGGCAATCACTGATTCGATGAGTGGGTCACGTGGTTCGAATGCCAGACTGTCGGTTGCCAAAAATAATCTTCTGTGGCGAGATGCAGAATAGCGAACGCTCCAAAGGAGGGGGAAAAGCACTTTAAAGACACACTAAAAATGTCTTTAAAAGCCTTCAGCATAAGCCTCGAAACATGGGAAGATGCTACAAAAGACCGTACAGGCTGGTGGGGTGTACAGCTCTCCACAGAGAAGCAGTGGCATGCGAGGCTTCTGAAAAGACTGCAGCAGAACAACGGAGATAGGCCAGAATAGCCTGTGAAATATGAGTCTCGGGAAGCGAACTTTCCATGCCCTCACTGCCTGCGAGTATGCAGATCCCAAATCGGACTAGTCAGCCATCTCCGCACCCATCCACAACCCGGAAGTACAGAATATTCGACTGGAAGGGCTGGCTAAATGAAACAAGAAAAGGTCATCATCACGCGTGATGGACGAACAAAATAACATGTATGTATGTATGTGTGTGTGTATGTATGTATGTATGTATGTATGTATGTATGTATGTATGTATGTATGTATGTATGTATGTATGTATGTATGTATGTATGTATGTATGTATGTATGTATGTATGTATGTATGTATGTATGTATGTATGTATGTATGTATGTATGTATGTATGTATGTATGTATGTATGTATGTATGTATGTATGTATGTATGTATGTATGTATGTATGTATGTATGTATGTATGTATGTATGTATGTATGTATGTATGTATGTATGTATGTATGTATGTATGTATGTATGTATGTATGTATGTATGTATGTATGTATGTATGTATGTATGTATGTATGTATGTATGTATGTATGTATGTATGTATGTATGTATGTATGTATGTATGTATGTATGTATGTATGTATGTATGTATGTATGTATGTATGTATGTATGTATGTATGTATGTATGTATGTATGTATGTATGTATGTATGTATGTATGTATGTATGTATGTATGTATGTATGTATGTATGTATGTATGTATGTATGTATGTATGTATGTATGTATGTATGTATGTATGTATGTATGTATGTATGTATGTATGTATGTATGTATGTATGTATGTATGTATGTATGTATGTATGTATGTATGTATGTATGTATGTATGTATGTATGTATGTATGTATGTATGTATGTATGTATGTATGTATGTATGTATGTATGTATGTATGTATGTATGTATGTATGTATGTATGTATGCATGCATGCATGCATGCATGCATGCATGCATGCATGCATGCATGTGTGTGTGTGTGTGTGCGTGCGTGCGTGTGTGTGTATGTATGTATGTACACAACACACTGTTTTGGGTTTGCTGATATGGACGATTACTCTACCAAACCAAATGTAAATTGGTACCTGCCTTGTAGTTACAGAAAGGAGGGAAAGTGCTAGTCATCCCCATCTCTAAAAGTCTGCGACAAGGATGCCTGCTATTTACACTGCAGCACAGGGCGACACTGCCTGGTGTTGAACCTACATTTCAATTTGCCTTGTTTTTGATAAAGCAAAATTTATAATAAAGCAGGAATACTGCAAGATGAGGCTTGGTGTGGGTGGAATTAAAACATTTTATGTATCATGTGATTTAACTACGCAATAGTGTACTACAAATTAGGGACAGTGTGTCACGTGCTTTCGGCGAGTGGAGACTAGCTTCTGGTCAGGCAAAACGTACATTTGGACAATGTTACTCAGGGTCAGTGAAAATATAATGGCTATCCACCGATCGTAATACAATGTTATAAAAATTATAGGATTGTCTCGTCTTTGATTAGTCATGTTTTGTTGAATTTTATTATTAAAAGAATACGAAAATACGCACATAATTACAAATCTGAAACAATACAAGAATAAATTAAACATCATATTTCTCAGAAACAATGCGAGATATTCTTAGAATATTGTCAGGTTTAAATATAGCTCGTGTAGAAACTAAATACCAAAAACAAACACTGTGTTATCGGGTGCATCACATTTCAAGGAACTGTTCAGAGTATTTTGTTTTTCGCTCAGCTTGTTTCAAAAGTCCGAGTGTGCTGCACGTTGTTTTGCACCGTATGGTGTATCCGACTTCAGCATGAATTTTTATTTATTAAGTCAAATACGCCTTCATGCATCCTACCACTGCCACTTTGTATTGGGAGCCGTGCCACGACCCACTTAGCTACAACCCTCCCCCCACACCACATCGGCACGAAAATCAAATTCCTACAGAAGTCACCATCGCAAAAGCCCGCAATACGTTAGTGCATACCTCCTATCCTTTACTCCCACTGAAGTGTCCTGCTGGGGTCTATGAATTGTCTTGTTGGGATCCTTAATGTGCATTGTTGAGGTCTATGAATTGTCTTGTTGGGATCCTTAGTGTTCTGTTGCGGTCTATGAATTGTCTTGTTGGGATCCTTAAAGTACATTGTTGGGGTCTATGAATTGTCTTGTTGGGATCCTTAGTGTTCTGTTGGGGTCTATGAATTGTCTTGTTGGGATCCTTAAAGTACATTGTTGGGGTCTATGAATTGTCTTGTTGGGATCCTTAGTGTTCTGTTGTGGTCTATGATTTGTCTTGTTGGGATCCTTAAAGTACATTGTTGGGGTCTATGAATTGTCTTGTTGGGATCCTTAAAGTACATTGTTGGGGTCTATGAATTGTCTTGTTGGGATCCTTAGTGTTCTGTTGCGGTCTATGAATTGTCTTGTTGGGATCTTTAATGTGCATTGTTGGGGTCTATGAATTGTCTTGTTGGGATCCTTAGTGTTCTGTTGCGGTCTATGAATTGTCTTGTTGGGATCCTTAAAGTACATTGTTGGGGTCTATGAATTGTCTTGTTGGGATCCTTAAAGTGTCCTATTTGGTCTATGAATTGTCTTGTTGGGATCCTTAAAGTACATTGTTGGGGTCTATGAATTGTCTTGTTGGGATCCTTAAAGTACATTGTTGGGGTCTATGAATTGTCTTGTTGGGATCCTTAGTGTTCTGTTGTGGTCTATGAATTTTATTGTTGGGATCCTTAAAGTGTCCTGTTGTGGTCTATGAATTGTCTTGTTGGGATCCTTAAAGTACATTGTTGGGGTCTATGAATTGTCTTGTTGGGATCCTTAAAGTACATTGTTGGGGTCTATGAATTGTCTTGTTTGGGATCCTTAGTGTTCTGTTGCGGTCTATGAATTGTCTTGTTGGGATCCTTAAAGTACATTGTTGGGGTCTATGAATTTTATTGTTGGGATCCTTAAAGTGTCCTGTTGTGGTCTATGAATTGTCTTGTTGGGATCCTTAAAGTACATTGTTGGGGTCTATGAATTGTCTTGTTGGGATCCTTAAAGTACATTGTTGGGGTCTATGAATTGTCTTGTTTGGGATCCTTAGTGTTCTGTTGCGGTCTATGAATTGTCTTGTTGGGATCCTTAAAGTACATTGTTGGGGTCTATGAATTGTCTTGTTGGGATCCTTAAAGTACATTGTTGGGGTCTATGAATTGTCTTGTTTGGGATCCTTAGTGTTCTGTTGCGGTCTATGAATTGTCTTGTTGGGATCCTTAAAGTACATTGTTGGGGTCTATGAATTATCTTGTTGAGATCCTTAATGCGCATTGTTGGGGTCTATGAATTTTATTGTTGGAATCCTTAAAGTGTCCTGTTGGGGTCTATGAATTATCTTGTTGGGATCCTTAATGTGCATTGTTGGGGTCTATGAATTGTCTTGTTGGGATCCTTTATGTGCATTGTTGGGGTCTATGAATTGTATTGTGGGGATCCTTAAAATATCCTATGAGGGTATATGAATTGTCTTGTTGGGATACTTAAAGTGTCCTGTGTCGGGATCTGTAAAGTGTCTTGTTGGGGGCATACGATCCATATATATATATAAATATGTTTATCTAATAAACATAAATGTTTGGATCTCTGACATGCAAGAAAGACACTACTTCCTGCGATGATAGTGTTGTGTGGAAACCCTGCTACTCATGAGCAAGTCCTTTCATGCACATCGAAAATGAACTGTTCTTTCTCCAAGAAGACCAACATTGAACTACCTTGTATTCAACAATGGATATTGTATTTCCTTTAATACCATTGTTGTATCTTCGATTTCGTGCTTACCCGGATGTTTTCAAAAGTTGATACCACTTACCCCCACTTATCTGAGTAATAGAAAGTTCCCAACTCGTGTTTCCATTGCCCGAATGTGGAACAATACAGGGCTTCAACAGTCGGATAAAAGCTAATGGCTAGGAACTCGAAGTGGTCGGCCGTTTTAAATATATGGGTTCGATTGTTATTGATGTAGGATCAAAATGTAAAACCCTCACCTGACCTCCTCGTTGGGAGTCATGGAAACGGGCTGTTGTCGAGGACAACAGTCTGGCTGACAAGGTGAGGTTCGATGTGATCCCCGTAGTAGTGAGTGACACGCGGATGAAGCCAAGTATTGCACAACCGCCTGGAGGACCCCAGTCCACTTCATCAGCACTCTCGGAATCTCAGGAAAGCTATTGCAATCTGCCACAAGTTCCGTTATTTTCAAGGCGCACAAAATGGCTACCAACCTATTGTGGGCATTAGAAACCAACCAAGCAAAACATACTGGACAAGACGCTCATCTTAGATTCATCGTAGGCCTTCTCGCAAACTGCTGTTTTAATTGCAGCCTGGCTAACAAGGTGAGGGGTCGATGTGATTCCCGTAGTAAGGAGCGACACGCAGATAAAACCAACTATAGCCCAACTGCTTGAAGGACCTTTATCAGCACACTCGGCATGTAAGGAAAGCTACCCCAACCCGCCACTTAACTTCCTATTTAGGACGCACAAAAGAGTAACCCTACTCATTGTGGGCATTCAGCAACAACAATAACAACAACAATAACAACAACAATAACAACAACAATAACAACAATGTCAAACCCACGGCTGATATTATTCAACGTTGATTCTATCATTTGAAGGTTGACGGCTGTGAAAACATCGCCAAGAATAGGCAAATGAATTCATGTTCTTCTTCTTCTTCTTCTTCGTTCTCAATCTCCTACTACCAAACCCTGAAAGGGTAAGTAGCAGAATGTAGTCCAGAAAACGGATTGCGTTGTGTCGTAGTTTACAGCTTGGCTGCGATATTTGCACCTTTCGGTCCAACACATTCGACTTCAGCAAGCATTTTTTGAGTACCGGGCTAGCGTCCCCTCTTTGATCCCTTCTCCTTAGCCAGTCTGCCCTGCTGCAGCCTGTTATCCAGGATCACCGCGTGGAGGTGTAGAAGGGTCTTGGCAGCTTTGGCCCTGACGCTAGCAGTCAGCTATGGGTCGCTGACCACTGCAGCTCATGCGCTGCTCAGCTCTGGTTCACTGGCCCTGACGCTAGCAGTCAGCTCTGGTTCACTGGCCCTGACGCTAGCAGTCAGCTCTGGTTCTCTGGCCCTGACGCTTGCAGTCAGCTCTAGTTCGCTGGCCCTGACGTTAGCAGTCAGCTCTGGTTCGCTGGCCCTGACGCTAGCAGTCAGCTATGGGTCGCTGACCACTACAGCTCATGCGCTTTGTGAGCTGGCTATGAAACGTTATGCCCACAACGTGTCTCTCGAGAACGACTTGAGTGACTTTGAGTTTGGGCGTCATCTCCTTCCCGAGTGACCATGTTTCTGCCACATGGGTGTATCTTGGGCCGCTCTTTATCTCCTCTTCAAGCATTGGGCCTAAATCTGACCAAGGAGGAGCTTGGCTTCCCAGGTCAACCCGTTCCCCAGGCGAGTCAGAGCATGGGTCAGAGCCTCGCTATTCAATGACGTCACGGTCACAGTTGACCGGCTTTGCATCCCGTAGACTTGTGTACCAATTTTATCGGTAGTCTTCTAAAGTCTAATTTTCATTTTCACCCCTCCGAAGAGAAGCTAGCTATACATATAAAACAATAAAGTATGAATCTTTTATATTATTCACTTCCATCATCTTTATTAAATAATTATTTTAAATCTAACGCTTTGCGTACATTTTCTGATCATTTGTGTCAGTTCTTTTCACATTCGGTATTTAAACGTACAAGAGAACCAGACGGCCATTTTCCCCAATGGCGGCAATCGAAAACGAAAGTTAGGTTCAGTATTTTGGGTTTGTTTTCTCAGAAAACATTATAACTTTGGATTTATTACTGTTATGTGGATAAAAATCATTTTCATTTTCTGATTCAACACATAATACCAGAATTATTTGCTAGAAAGTATCAGTGTGAGCTAGGTTCTTGTGTGATATTTATTGAAAGTGGAATCAAATTGAATTGCTGACCGTGATACTGATAGTAGTTATCTATAAAAGACTATATTTTCGTGATGGGCATGGTGGACTATTATTATTATTTATATTGAATTTAAACCACTAATGGTTTGATAATTGGTTATAACATGATTTTTATATTTATCTAAATGAAATTTTGATTTGTTGAATGTAATGATATGATTCTGCTTGCTCAATCCAGACTCAATGATGTTATTATTTTTTGTTAGCAAAATACTAAATAAATAGTATAGTTAGTTATTGTTATACTTATAGTACTTATAGTTATGATGATGGGTGTCGGAATTTCTAAAATATATAATAAAATAGTAATACTAAGCTTCGTAGACAATCATGTGAATTGATTAGAGATCTATTATTTATTGAATCAATGAGTATGACATATTGAATGTGTAATCCGCTAATAATTTGATAAGTGGTTTACTGGTTATAACATGATATTTAGATTGGCTGTCAATGCCCATCCCTCGCTTTCAGTTTCAGGACATAGGGCGGGGATAATTTGATAAGCGGTTTACTGGTAATAACATGATTTTTAGATTTAGATTGGTTGTCAATGCCCATCCCTCGCTTTCAGTTTCGGGACATAGGGCGGGCAGGCCAATGAATTGAATTATTGATTTGGCTACACAAAAAACGATGCCTATTACCAGTTGAACAGAAGAGAGCAGGTTGTGGTCTTCAGACTTTGCACTGGCCACAATAGACTGGCTGCAAAACTGCCCGACATACGAGGATCAGAGAGAGCAGATGTGGCCATCACCAGTGGCAACACTAGACAAGCTCTATGGCAGTGTCGACAGCCTCAGGATGACCGCTGCCTTTTTCATAAAAAATAATGGTTGCTGTCTGACTGCGTACGATGAAGAAGAAGAAGAAGAATTATTGATTGACAATCCTGCTCCAGCAAGTTCGGTCTTGAGTTACATTTTTTGGCTATCTGCAATTGTAGTCCAGGGACTGAAGTTCATTTTCACAATCTCTTCTCCATATTTCCACCTTTCGGTCCGACACATACATCTTCAACAACAAGCATTTTTTTAGTGCCTGGTTAGCCTTCCCACTTTGATCCCTTCTCCTTAGCCAACTTGCTATTCAGGACAACCGTGTAGAAGGGTCTTGGTAGTTCTGGCTCGCTGGTCCTGATGCTAACAGTCAGCTATGGGTCTCTGACTGCTGCAGCTCATGTGCTGCTCAGCATCTTCAAACCAGCGAGAATACAATATCTATTCCTTTTGACCTGACACATCCGATTTCAGCTTGTTTTTTTCCCCCCTTAGCAATCCCTATCCCTTGGTCAGACCACACTCGTGACTAGTGCATCAAGGCCACGACATGCAGGCGGAATAGGGTCTTGGTCAGCTATGATTCGCTGACCCTGATGCAAGCAGCCAGCTATCAGTCCATGGCTGCTGTCAGCTTATGCATTGTTCGATTTTCTTAGTATGAGAAAATTGTTTTTATGTTGTCTTGACGAGTTGATTGTTGTTTTTGATGTCTTATAATTCTGAACTATTTCATCCACGACAGCCCACGAGATGTGAGTAGATGCAACTGCCATTCCTAGATAGCATTTTTATAAAAGTAGCAAAACGTGGAAGAGAGTTCAGGATCACTGTTTCATCACCGTGGGCGTGGCCAGTGTGGGTCGTAGTATGTGGAGTGTCATCTCACTGTCTGGTAATAGATAAATTGTTGTTGTTTAATGCTCACAATGAGTAAGTTCACTCGTTTGTGCGCCATGACAAGAACATTGGGTGGTGGGTTGTAGTAGCTATCCTCACAACCTGGGCATGCTGATGAAGGCGGAACGTGATCCTCCAGGCGGTTGTGCTATGCTTGGCTTCATCTGCGTGCATGCTCACTACTACGGGGATCACATCGATCCACATCTCGTCAGCCTGGCTGCCTTGAAAACAGCCTGTTTCCAGGAACGCTACATGGAAGAGAGATTGTGGTCATGGTCAGTGTATTGTGCCTGACATGACGTCCTGGTCAGTATTTTTTATCTGGCTGGACTAGCGTCTCAGTTTCCCACAACAGATAAATAATTTGTAATAGACAACAAATTGATGAACAACATAAATAATTATAATTATGAAAGTGATATTTTGCTTCTCAACAGTTGAGCATATTTGACAAATGTGATACTAGTATTTAGCACTCAGTACCCAGTGGTCCGCAAGGGTCTTTGTGTATGACAAGGACAAGAATAGCACCACTGTCCCACAGAGAACATGTCGTAAAAAGCCATGGTAATGTGGATTGTGTAGAGCAGCATAGATGTCGCCTAACAGGCTGCGGGTTAACTTTGCTCTAGAGTTTGAGTCTATTAAAGATGGATTCGCACATCGGTAAAAACCACAGTCCAAGAAACTGGTTGTATACAGACTCTCTAGTCTTCTAAACCAGTATACAAACGTTAAGTTAATGTACTGCCTATTTTAATATCTGACAAATTTTATTGTGATAGTTTCATACATCAGTTCAGTTCATCTCATGAGCTCATTGCGGCACCCCTGCTGACACCACCCCTCTTATAATGCACCATCCCTCTGTCTGCGGTTGCTTTTTGTACCTCTACGTGTTGGAACTTAATCCATTCATGTATGTTGTCTTCTCATCGTTTTCTTGGACGTCCTTGCCTTCGTTTGCCTTGTACTATTCCCCGTAGTATTGTATTTGCAAAGCCCTTGGATTTCTAGATGTGGCCATACCAAGTCAACTTTCGTTTATTGATTGTTGTAAGGAAGTCGTCGCAAAGTCCACTTACATTCTCGATTCTTTGTTGTACTTCATCATCATTTGTGATATGGTCTTTGTGGGTGACATTTAGGAGTCTTCTAAAACATCTCATCTCCGTGTCCTGGATTTTTTTCTGGAAATCTGTTGTAATGATCCATGTTTTGCAGGCATAAAGCAATATTGAAAGAACCAGTGAGCGCATTAGTCTGACCTTTATGGCTAGGGAGAGTTGTTTATCTTTCCATATTGGTTTCAATCGTGCAAGCGCTGCTGTTGTCTCTGCTATTATGGACATCTGGTTTTGATCCCTCATCACTGATTGTTGAGCCCAGATACTTAAGGCGGTAAACTGCTCCACATATGTACCAATTTTTTATTTATGTATGTCAGTCATGAACGATGATGACAGTACAGAAAAGCCAGTTCCAAGCTTCCACAATGAGGTATTTCTTCTTCTTCGTACGCTCTCAGACGTCAACTTGAATTTGTTCGAAGAAAGCAACTGTCATCCTGAGGCTGTCGACACTGCCATAGAGCTTGTGTAGTGTTGGCACTGGTGACGGCCACATGTGCTTTCTCTGGTCTTCATATGTCGGGCAATTTTGCAGCAGATGTTCAGCGGTCATTTTCCCTGTACCACAGGTGCATTCGTCAGTAGCACCTATCTTCAGTTTATTGAATAGATGGTACCTCAGTCTGTTGTGGCCTGTGCGGAGTCTGAAGACCACGACCTGCTCTCTTCTGTTCAGCTGGTAATAGGCATCATTTATTGTGTAGCCAGTATGCTCAGTTTTCCATTTGGCCATGTATCTGGCCCTAATAAACCTTTTGGACTCTTCGTAGGTCATACTAGAATCTGGTTGTGGTAACCTTGCAAAATGAGGTATTTAAGCAAGGTGGTCTAACTATCAAGAAGAGACAATCAGACAATACAGTACGATCTTGAAACCCAGTCCATGCAGATGTAAGTAGAGCAATCTCAACCAGTGTGTTCGCCGTACCTGCAGAATGACTGATCATGGGAAACAGTCAAGGATTAAAACTTGACCGCTTTTTTTTGTCCCTTGTGTGTAGGAAACATTTTTCGAAGTCCGAAGGAGGATGGATAATGAATGATTAGAAGATCAGCATATCTGTCAGTTTCCACTAGAAATATATTTATTGCATTTACATAAAAAGCAAAGGCAAATGCTGCCGTCCATGGAAGATGATGATGGCATAATTAATTTTGCTAGCGCTATATTTAGTAAGGATTAACTGCGCTACTTTTTATCCTTACTCGCTCATCTCGAGCCGCCTGTTCCCAGTGGCAAGTCAAGGACTAGGGGGCGACTACGAGATGCAGGGGACTCCGCATCAATCACCCGTGAAAAAGACGGCGTAGTCCGGAGTCGAACCCACACCACCTGATCAAGATGCGGACGGCTTAACCACTTCGCCACAGAATCCCCTTGCATCTACATAAACAAGCTAAATAGATATCTACCTCAGAAAAATCCTTTGCAAAAAACTTAACTTCCCCATTCTCAATAATGAGTGAATCTTCAAATCCAAGTGGAAAAACAGAAGAAATCATTTCCAAATCTCTAAAACAAAATTCAAAATCGTCATTGTTTTTAACCTTGCAGGATGGAAGTGAAACTCTCCATATTCGAAAGAGCAGTATTATCAGCCGATTTCTATGGTAGCATAGTTGTCTATCTATGATTAAAACGCTTTGAAAAAATGTCAGCAGAGAAACGTAAATTCAGTTCGATAAATTCGACAGACGAATGCCCAGTGCAAATTTTTTCACCAATGGTTACGTAAAAGTTAATGAAATATTATTGCATAGAGTGCTACTAGAATGTGTATTATTGTGTTTTAATTTTTGCCTTTTTCCCCCCGTTTTAGGGTAACAAAAGGACATTTTAACTAAACATCTTGTGAATGGGAGCAGTCTAACAAAAACAATGAATCAGTTTGAGAAAAAACAAGCTAAACTCAAACAGGAAATAATTGAATATCTGAACACTTGTAAGGGTAGAAGATGTCTGGAACGAGACTTTTGGAACAACGTTACTCATTTTACAAAACGCCAATTGTCACACAAAGACTTTGGTATTAAGAAAATGAATTTGCTTTTGGACAAATTCAGTGACGTTCTTGACATTAACGGAAAATATGTCTGCCTGAGGGATGAAGTTGTTGTTATAGAATCTAGTGATTCCGATGATGAGATTTCATTTTCAGCAACGCCTTCTGTTACATACGTCAATAAAGCTGGAACGAGTGAAACTGGTTATATCCGGAATAAACATGGTAACGAATACCCAAAACAGGATCTGGATTTCCTCGAACATATGATTTCAATTCTGCTTGCTCAGGGGGGAAAATGTAGCATTTTGCAGTTTATGGATAAATTCCAGTCTGCCTACGGTCCGCTCGCCGACTTGGATGGCCACTTAAAACGTCACACTGAATTTGTTGCAATCAACAATGATCAGTTATTCTTGCAACCCAAAGCTTATCAATATCGTAATTTGTCAATGAGCGGAAAGAAGCAACCAACACGTATGACTTCAGAAAGAAGAAGTAGTCCAGCAGCAGCTACAGGCCTCCCTCAAGCCTGGGGATCTGGTATGTTATCAACAGGTAATTTATGTTCAGTCTATAATTATGGCAGGGCGCGACAGATTCAGGTGGGGGGCATAAGGTGTAGGCATTTTTCTGTGGTACCTAGAAATTGTACTGTTACACTTGACATTCTGAGTGGTCTCAAGTTGAGGGCATCCGTCCCTGTAGAAGTACAGGTCGACTAAAATACCTAGAGACAGAATGTTGGAGATCCACAACAGCCAACCTCTGATGCAGCGACAGCACGTTACAGAACCATTATCTCACCATCATCATCTTCTTCATCAGCATTCGTCGTGACAAGGATGGCCTGATATTGTGTCGCAGTTTGCAGCGAGACTGATATCTGCATTTTTCGGCCCGGCACATACGCTTTCAGCTGGCTTTTTTGGGTACCGGATCTGTGAGCTGGCTTTTTTGGGTACCGGATCTGCGATTTCAATTTTCCTAGCCATGCTGCACTAGTGAAGCATGTTTCTGTCACTTAAAGACGGATTAGGATCTTGGCTGACCCTGATGCAAGCGGCCAGCTACGAGTCACTGACCGCTGTCAGTTCATTCATTGCTACATCTTCGGCCTCAAACTGTCCATTCGATTTTGTGCTTGCAGTAATAAATAAGAGTTCAAACCTGGACATTACTGAAACATGACATATCGAGACTGGAGGCCTTCCCCATGCGCGACGGTGCATCTGATGGCATGACTACATCCACAAAATGGAGGTCTCTGCTAAATCATTCCTTCGCCCAATCTCAGAAACACTTGACCGCCGCCAAGTTTCTTTGTTTGTTCATGCCGTACGGCTGGACCAAGAAACCCCGGCCCACAAGATACTCAACAGGTTGTTCCTCGCCGCCTAAAGTCTTCCGCGACTCTCTTGAGGTGCAGAAGAGGCCGTCCCCGCACAGTATGGCTCCAGAAGATAGCAACGTCCGCCTCCGTTCTGGGTGAAGTCTGGAACCATGCACAGCAGAGGGTCACGAATTTGGCTGACCTATGCAATTAGCTTCGAAAACCTAAGCAAACTCATTATTATTAATAATGTTGCAAAAATTTTCATGAAGAAAATATTTCTCACTGAAATATTATTGTGAGCTACCATCGTGGGAGAACGACCAAGGCCATACAACAAAGTCTCCAGTTTGTCGTTAACAGATGTTTCCGAAGAAAAATTTACATAAAGTGGCAGAACATTGTGATGAATGAAGACCTATGAGGAAGGAGCCAACAACATCAATTGAGACAATAAATTAAGTGAAGAAAATGACAATGGATAGGACATACGCTGCAGAAGACACAGTCCAACATAGCCAGACAGGCGCTTACATGGAATCCTCACAGGAACAGAGAGAGAGAGAGGTAGACCCAAAAATACACAGAGAAGAGAATGTGAGAAGAAACTAGCATTAAATAATTACACCTGGAGAGAGACAGATGGAGCAGCTCAGGATTGTACATGCTGGCGGGATGTTGTCGATGTCCTGTGCACAGAGAAGAGCGACAGGCTTTGATTGATGATCATGGGTATAGCGCATATATTCTTAACTTGTAAAGGCCATAAGAACGCTGTCAACGTTCTTCCTGACGTCCGCTTGATGCCACAAAAACCTTTATATTGTTAATAGCAAATTTAACCAAATTTGTTTAGTTTTTTCCGTGTTTCTAGATTTTAATCGACATTACACTGTAATTGACATTGGACTCTTATATTTACATTTCATTTTGTAAAACTTCCTTTTGTGTGGAAATTCAAAGTTGGAAAACATTTGTTATCTTTCAAGTCAGGCAAATTTTTTTTATCACAAACACGTATAGCGAACCTAGCACTTCAAGATTGTCTAATAGTAGGTTGTTTTTATCTGTAGAAAAGGCTAGGGAGTTGTGTACGCTAGATGAATTCAGTGACGAGAATTCACATTTTTCTGATGATGAGTCGAAGTCAGACAATAGAATATAACATTATTCATCCTACTCAGCTTAATGAAGATGAGGGGGCATTGTCCCAGCCAGGAACTAGTGCTGGTAAAAGGCAAAACAGTTTGACTGCACCATCAACAGAAAAACGAAGATGCAATATTTCTAAAGCAAACTCGAGGTACATGATAGCGAAGGGGTTTCAATACAAAATTCCATCACCACTGACTGGCTGAGACCCAGAACTCATTCAGATTGCTGCCAAAATGTGGTCGACCATGTGGAGTGAATGGAGACCTGCAACTCACTGACACATCAACTCCATTTGACTGCTGCAGACAATTATTTTCTTGTAGATATTATTCATATGTGGATTACTGTTATTCTGAAGTAAACTAGACCAATCTGCTTTACATTTCAGTGGTTATTCATAGATTGGTGACATTTTTGTGTATGAAAAATAGTTTTTATCACAAAAAATTACGATATAATTATTAATAATTACTTGTAATAGTTTATTAAATTCTACAAGACCTTCATATTCTAACTGCACATTCATTTTCCTTTAACTTGATATATAACATGTTTGTCTTCTTTGTGAAATAATTAAGAGAAGTCAAGTTTTATGAAGAGACTGCTTTTATAGAAAAAATAATTCTGGCAGAACTAGTTATAAGTTTATGGCCCTTAAGAATGAATAAAGTTACTTTTTTTAGCATATAAATCGTCACTTTGTGACCACCGTGTCGTTTATGTTTCTTTCACTTGTTTTGCAGGTGCTGGCAAATTAAGTTCTTCTGATGCTGGAAGCATGGGCAGTAGAAGCTCTTCTGTGTCAAGTCTTTCTGGCTTTTTACCTTTTTCAGGTGAACATTTTCAGCTTGAAATTAAAGCAATATTTATGGTGGCATGTTATATGAGGAGGGTCAAAAATGGGAAACCGAACATACTGGCTACACAAAAAACGATGCCTATTACCAGTTGAACAGAAGAGAGCAGGTCGTGGTCTTCAGACTTCGCACTGGCCACAATAGACTGAGGTACCACCTATTCAACAAATTGAAGATAGGTGGCACCGACGAATGCCCGTGTGGTACCGGGAAAATGACCGCTGAACGTTTGCTGAAAAACTGCCCGACACACGAGGATCAGAGAGAGCAGATGTGGCCATCACCAGTGGCAACACTAGACAAGCTCTACGGCAGTGTCGACAGCCTCAGGATGACCGTTGCTTTTTTCGAAAAAATAAAGGTTGATGCCTGACTGCGTACGATGAAGAAGAAGAAGAATATGAGGAGGGTCAGCATAGACCATCAGTCTCGGACATACATCCTATCAAGCTGTATACTGTGTTCAATGGCATTATGATATGGTGTTTTGTTGCTGTTTCGAATGCCCACAATGAGTAGGTTTACTCTTTTGTGCGCCCTGAAAAGGACGTTAACTGGTGGGTTGCAGTAGCTCTCCTCGCATCCTCCCGAGCGTGCTGATGAAGGGGGACTGGGGTTCTCCAGGCGGTTGTGCTATGGTTGGCTTCATCTGCGTGTAGCTCACTACTGCGGGGATAGCGTCAATCCCTCACCTCGTTAGCTAGGCTGCCATGAAAACAGCCCGTTTCCAGGGAGGGCTATGAGGAAGCCGAGGTGAGGGTTGGTCAGTATATTATTTTCCTGATCCTGACTAACATGTCTGATCAGTATATTTCGCCTGACCAGGCGTTAGTCTTCCTTCCCTACGATGCGAGATAATAGATCATGGCACATGATGATAGTGATGTTCAAAGAAAATTGAGCTGAGTCAAGTTAACTCATAGGGGACGGCGTGGCCTAGTGGATAAGTGGCACGGCTCACAATCCGAAGGTGCTGGGTTCGATCCCCATCACAGCACCTGCCGTTACCCCGGGGAAGCAAACCCTTAGAAAATGCAGGAGGAAGCAGACCCTTACATAAAATGCATGCTGAAGTCGGATGCATTGGGCCGACAGGCGCAAAATAAAAACCACAGTGCAACGCACACCGCCTTGGGGATTAGAGAAATAAGGCGAACGCAAAAAAAAAAAAAAAAAAAAAAAAAAAAAAAAGTTAACTCATAACATTTCTTTTGTTGTGGGTTGCTCTAGTCCTTCTTACATCCCGAGGTGTGTTTGAGGTGGCGGGTCAGGGTCTTCATTGCTGTAGTGCAATGCGAGACTACTCATTAAGCTCACTACTATAAAAGATAAGTGACAAGTGTCATGGCTGTGAAGCATATGGCCCTTAATACAGCTAGGCAACTTACTGCAGGTAGGCTTCTGGCTTCAGAGGGTTCTTTACCACAGAGGGCCCTAACTACAGCTGGCCCCTAACACAGATGGCCCTAACTACAGCTGGCCCCTAACTACAGCTGGCCCCTTACCACAGAGGGCCCTTACCACAGAGGGCCCTAATTACAGCTGGCCCCTTACCACATAGGGCCCTAACTACAGCTAGCCCCTTACCACAGAGGGCCCTAACTACAGGCAGCCCCTTACCACAGAGGGCCCTAACTACAGCTGGCCCCTTACCACAGAGGGCCCTAATTACAGCTGGCCCCTTACCACATAGGGCCCTAACTACAGCTAGCCCCTTACCACAGAGGGCCCTAACTACAGGCAGCCCCTTACCACAGAGGGCCCTAACTACAGCTGGCCCCTTACCACAGAGGGCCCTTACCACAGAGGGCCCTAATTACAGCTGGCCCCTTACCACAGAGGGCCCTAACTACAGGCAGCCCCTTACCACAGAGGGCCCTAACTACAGCTGGCCCCTTATTATAGAGGGCCCTAACTACAGCTGGCCCCTTATTACAGAGGGCCCTAACTACAGCTGGCCCCTTACCACAGAGGGCCGTAACTACAGCTGGCCCCTTATTGCAGAGGGCCCTAACTACAGCTGACCTCTAACTTATAAGAGCCACTTACAACAGATGCCCACTTATTTCAGCTGACCTCTGACTTCAGAGGGCCTTTACTACTACTGAGAACCTGTAACTACAGCTGACCTCTAACTTATAAGAGCCACTTATTACAGCTGACCTCTAACTTATAAGAGCCACTTATTACAGCTGACCTCTAACCTATAAGAGCCACTTATTACAGCTGACCTCTAACCTATAAGAGCCACTTATTACAGCTGACCTCTAACCTATAAGAGCCACTTATTACAGCTGACCTCTAACCTATAAGAGCCACTTATTACAGCTGACCTCTGACTTCAGAGGGCCTTTGCTACTACAGAGAACCTGTAACTACAGATAGCCTTTAACTACATGGCCTTTATATACGATACAAACAATGTTTACTCATTTTGGCCTGCTAAAACTTGAGTGCATATCATACTCAAGTATTAAAAAATACACCATTTTAGAAACCGAAGTAACCCACATTGCAACGTTTGTCACAATTTGACAGTAAAAATGGTGTGGAATTGAATATGCCGTGTGTTTCCTCTCTAGGTGAACTTTTTACCAATTAGAATGATAACGAGGGAGTTCAAAAGCTAAAATTAGATGTGTACCTAAGAGCAGCATTGATAGTGCCTAACAGGCTGCGGATCTATGCTCTAGTGTTTTTAAGTCTATTTAAGATGGACTCGCACATTGGTTAACCACCCTCCGTGGCACTTGTCCCAATGCAACGTAGTAATAAGCTGCTCGAACCTTGCCCACTAGGCAGGAAATCCTCTTCCCGGCTACATCCAGCTCACACCAGAGCTGGGACCTGCACAGGGGCATCCGCCTCTGTAGAAGTATAGGTCGACTAAGACTAAGTACCTATTTCTATTTATTACCAGCCGTATTTTCAGTTTTTTAACAATATCATAAAATAAAATATTGAAAAATGGGGATGCATTTTAAGCACAAATTTGTGTTTTACCATAACAATTTTTGGGCTAAATCAAGCTTGCACATTATACACAAATTTGTGTTTTACCGTAACAATTTTTGGGCTAAATCAAGCTTGCACATTATACACAAATTTGTGTTTTACCATAACAATTTTTGGGCTAAATCAAGCTTGCACATTATACACAAATTTGTGTTTTACCGTAACAATTTTTGGGCTAAATCAAGCTTGCACATTATACACAAATTTGTGTTTTACCATAACAATTTTTGGGCTAAATCAAGCTTGCACATTATACACAAATTTGTGTTTTACCATAACAATTTTTGGGCTAAA
Source organism: Ariolimax columbianus (assembly GCA_036924085.1). NCBI lineage: Eukaryota > Metazoa > Mollusca > Gastropoda > Stylommatophora > Arionidae > Ariolimax > Ariolimax columbianus. The sequence continues at coordinate 68,701,877 of JAVGWX010000014.1, forward strand.
TCAAGCTTGCACATTATACACAAATTTGTGTTTTACCATAACAATTTTTGGGCTAAATCAAGCTTGCACATTATACACAAATTTGTGTTTTACCATAACAATTTTTGGGCTAAATCAAGCTTGCACATTATACACAAATTTGTGTTTTACCATAATAATTTTTGGACTAAATCGAACTTGCATAATATACTCGAGCCGGCAGTATATGCAAGATTTTACAGTAGTTTAACCTCGAGGTCTGCTTTCGCATTACAACAGCCTCTGTATTCAGTTACTACTACATATATCAAAATGCTGAGCCGTGCATGAGCTGCAGCGAGTCAAAGCCGACTGCTAGCGACAGGGCTAGCGAACCAAAGCTGCCTAGAGCCTTCATCTCGATGCTGTTATCCTGAGAACAGACTGCAACAGAGCAGACTGGCGAAGGAGGGGGGAAGACTAACCCGATACCCAAAAATTGTCGGACTGTGAAAGGTGCACATTCACAGTCGAGCTGTAAACTACGACACAATGCATTCCGTTCTCCGGACTACATCCTGCTACTTGCAAAACCCTGCTTGGTAGCGAAAGTTTGAGAATGAACAACGAAGAAGAAGATTGCCATACGTACATTTATCAGTAGTTCATATTTTTTTAAATTGATGTAATTAATATCAATAGATGACAGCTCTGTGGCTCCCCCACCTCCCGCTCAGTCATCTCACCAAAGGTATGGCATTGGTACACCAAGACCAAAGGCTGTCTCTGTTGTCCCCCCGTTCGTCCATGCACCAGGAACTCTATTATCAAGTATGTAACATACTAATATATTGTGTTTTTGTAATGATATATATATTTTTTTTTTGTTGCGTTCGCCTTATTTTTCTAATCCCTAAGGCGGTGTGCGTTGCACTGTGTTTTTATTTTGCGCCTGTCGGCCTAGTGCATCCGACTTCATCGTGCATTTTATGTAAGGGTCTGCTTCCTCCTGCATTTTTTCTAAGCGTTTGCTTCCCCGGGGTAACGGCCGGTGCTGTGATGAGGATCGAACCCAGCACCTTCGGATTGTGAGCAGTGCCACTAGGCCACGCCGGACCCTCGATATATTGTTACTGACAACTCTCTGTTACCTGTGTCAGGCAGAGTCCCATTTCCAAAACCCTGGAGAGAAACAAGTGACATGTGCAATGAAATGCCAGGACCAAGATGCAGCAGTAAGATGGCTCCGCCTGGTTGACTGCGCTTTCGACTCGCTATGGTGTTTGTGTCGTATTCTGCTCTTTGCTAGTTCCTGTTCGGATTATAATTTGCGATTCCTTCACCAGGTGGTATCAAGGTCTTTATTCTGTGGAATTCATGTGCTTACGCTCGGCAATTCTGTTGTTATACTGCATCTTTCTGTGGCTGTGCCTGGCTTATACCGTGAGAAAACGGTTCAGGATGGACTTGAACGTTCTGCTTGACTGCACCACAGAATTCAGCCCAGGTTTTCACTACTTAAGGGCCTTCCTGCTTGGACTGAACCCAACTTCCTCCTGCCACCCTCCATTAGAGGTTACACCATACCTCTCTCATCCCCGTATTCTCAGAACAGCAAGAGTCACGTTGACCCGAAGAGGTCACAGAAGTGGAACGCGATGAAACGGAGTCAGACACGGACAGACTAGGAAAGCAGACACAAACATTGGTTCAACAGATACTCCTCGCAGCCCTCATCCCAAGGCTGCGGAGTACTAGGCTCCATCCGGGAAGTCTAGAGATTTCGGCCGACACATTACCCTTGCACAATCCTCAGTAGTTGGACTTGGTAGTGGTCCCAAAGCAAAGATGCACGAAGATCCCATAAACGCACTAACAACACCAAAACCCATCACTACTGTACGAAAACCTACCTGGAGGCAGGATATATTTCCAGAGGTGGTAGAAAATATACCAGGTATTGCAAACAAAAACTGCCAGACTGAAAAAGAAAGGAGAGATACTACCCTAAGCTTCATAACGAAAAGCTACCCAAGCATGGACTGGACCCATGCATACACCGACGGTTCTGTAACAGACACTACACAGAACGGAGGGGCAGGAGCATTCCTGAACCTACCAAATGGCAGAAAAATAACACTGTCATTCGCTACTGGTAAGTACACAAGCAATTTCAGAGCGGAGACAGAGGCACTGAGGGCGGCAGTGGAAGAAATGGTGACACACAGTGAAAATGAGAGCCATATAGTCCTGCTGACAGATGCTCTCGCCGTAGTCACAGCGCTAAAAAGCCAGAACAACACTGAGCTTAATGACTTAAGAGCAGCACTCTGCAAACTGTGCCAGCAGTCCGCACCAAAAAGGGTAGTGGTACAGTGGGTTCCGTCACACTGCAACATCCAAGGCAACGAGGAGGCAGACAGACTGGCAAAAGAAGGTGCAAGGCTACCACAAACAGATACCAGTATGACGTACGAAGAGTCAAAACGGCTTATCAAAACCAGATACATGACCAAATGGGAAACCGAACATACTGGTTACACCAAAAACGATGCCTATTACCAGTTGAACCGAAGAGAGCAGGTCGTTGTCTTCAGACTTCGCACTGACCACAACAGACTGAGGTACCACCTATTCAACAAATTGAAGATAGGGTGTACCGACGAATGCCCGTGCGGTACTGGTAAAATGACCGCTGAACATCTGCTGCAGAACTGCCCGACATACGAGGATCAGAGAGAGCAGATGTGGCCATTACCAGTGGAACTGCAAGACAAGCTCTATGGCAGTGGCGAGAGCCTCAGGATGACCGCCGCTTTTTTCGAAAAAATAATGGTTACTGTCTGACTGCGTACGAAGAAGAAGAAGAAGAAGGTAGTGGTCGATCGTCACAATGGGTCTTTGACGCAGGAGCGAACATTATATTATAATCTGCTCAGTGAATTAGCTGACAGCAGACAGCAACTCATACCTGACTGCTTGTGAAAGGGGCAGCGAACTATAGTTGGCCAAGACCCTGTTGCACCTATATGTGGCGGCCCCGGAAACAGGCTGCACTAGTAACTAGTGTAGTCCAGTCATGGGATAGGGGTTGCAGTGGGAAGACAAACTCTGTAGCTACATTGCGTTAAATATTCTTGTGAGAGGGGATCCACTGAATGACCAAAGTTGCATGCTCCAATGAGAGCTGTGTGAGGAAGTACATAGTTATTGCCCGTCGCAAGTGACGATGGCCACAGCATCAGACGGTTTTGTCTTAATGTGATGTACGTTGTATTTAGATTATAGTGAGGAAGAAGCTGCACGGGTCATCAATCTCACTTTTTTCCCGAGTTACCTTGGATCAGTCGAGACGACTGGAGGTAACTTGGGATGCAGGCACGTTGGTCTTACCTCCTGTTAGACCAGGGGTCGCTTGAAACTTGTGGGGTTCAATCGCCCACCGTTTCCATTCTTCACTGTGAGAGATAAGTGCCTTAACCGCTTGACTTCAGCGACCCCCTAGGAGTACATACATTGCTCAATATCTTCAACTTTATGACACATTAACGCTGGTAATACTGGTGGGGCATTGGGGTCGGCATGGGCTAGTTGTTAAGTGACACGGCTCACAAATTGAAGGTGCTGGGTTCGCTCCCCAATCACAGTACTGGCCATTACCCCTGGGAAGCAAACCCTTACAAAATTCAGGAGGGAGCAGACCCTTACTTAAAATGTAGGCCAAAGTCGGATGCATTGGGCTGACAGGCATAAAAACACAGTGCAATGCACACTGCCTTGGAAATAGAGAAATAAGTCGAACGCAAAAAAAAACTGACGGGGCATCAGTCATGAATACTATGTTTTCTTGGTGGATATCTTCATTTCAGATTACAAACTCTGCAGTGGTCTTCAGTGCCTCTCGTTCTGCTTGGAAGTTATTGAAGCATGTTCACGTTGTTAGTACTCTAGTTTTTTCTTCTTCGTTCCTTAGTCTGTAATAGACCCCTCCACCTCCGTTGGATATGGCTTTATTAGCTGATCCATCTGTATATACGTGTATCCATGTTTCTGGTATGTAGACTGTCCTAAGATATTTCTCCGGGACAAAGGAAAACAACCTGACGTTTAGATGGACCCTGCAACACACCATCGATGTTTTTGAAGTTACTCGTGGGGTTGCTCCCCATGAATTTTCTCTGGTAGCAGGTTTTCAGTAATTCATCTTATATCCCGATCGCACTGCCAACAATTGCCAACACTGTACGGAGCAGTGAAACAACTAAAGAAGACCTGAATCTATATAAGAATGGCATTAGGCTGCCAAGAGGAGACTTGCTCAGCAGCTGTTGAATAACAACAACATCAATCCCGGGCACACAGTAAAAGGTGGAATTTTGTATTGCCAGTTGAGGAAGACTCCCTGGCCAAATAACTCAACACATTAACCTTTACACTACTGCATTAAAAAAAGTACGCAACTTCCCCTGCCACTGCATTAATTTATTTTGAGTTGTTGACTTTGAGAGCCTGTAACTTTTGTATTTGATAGTCTATTGATATGATTTGTTTGTGGGTAGAGAAATAAAGAATTTGTTGGTGTTATTGTTTTTGTTTGTGCGTTAGTTTCTGAGATACAAGGAGTGAATGTGATGGTGTTGAAAAACAGCACAAACATTTAGACTCGCCCGATTTCGGCGACCCTTGGTTAAAAGAAAAAAACGGGATATCGATGTTTACAGTAATCCCCTCTAACGGTCATATATGTCACTTTTGACTATAAACAGAATTACACACAACACTAAGTAGATCTACCTTAGAAAAATTCTTTGCAGAAACTTTAACCCTACCAGACCTAAGGCCCTGAACCTAACTGTACCCCATTCCTGGGCTCCAGGGCATTAAAGAGAAAAAACCAACATGATATAGAAAAATGTTAGTTACATGCAAACAAGTGGTTAGAATAAGATGTAACTTGGAGACATTGTAGAAAATAGGTTTACCTTTCATCTAGCGTCAATATTCCATCTTTGTGTGCCAATCCACCCAGCAAAAGGCAAAGAATCTTGTCTCGAGTCATAAAACATTTCAAAATCCGGGAGTAAACACAACAAAGAGCCCTCATTTGTCCCATAATCCTGATAGCTGGGCTTTATACATGAGTATTCCATATAGATCCTCAGTCCAAGAAAAGCCTTCATCTCATCACTCGAGCTCTCACTGTCTGTTTCACTTGAACAGAGTCTGAATCAACCAAATTATTGATCACCTGTTGGACTGTCATAAGCCTAGACTTACTTTGCTTTCCTGTTGAAGTGCTTGGTTCATCAGCCGTTCGTTTCATTGTCAATTTTCCTAATTTGTTCACGTTAAACCCCACAAAATCAATTCAAACATGGGGGCAGCCATTTGCAATGACTAATCACGAGGATTGACCACGATTGGTTGGTTATTTTTAGATTCTGGCGCATTTTATGAAGTACAATCCACAGTACCGAAAATTAGGTACGGCGGTTTAGCGGCAGTTAAGGAAATTACCGAAAAATTGGTACAGCGGTCTGGTAGGGTTAACTTCCTGATTTTCAATAATGGGTGAATCTTCAAATCCAAGTGAAAAACAGGAGAAATCATTTCCAAAGGTCTAAAACAAATGTCAGAATCACTATTGTTTGTATCTAACCATTCAGGGCAGAAGTCATAACTCTCTATGGAGCAGCACATGAGCTGCAGTGGTCAGCGACCCATAGCTGACTGCTAGCGGCAGGGCCAGCGAACCAAAGCTGCCAAGACCCTTCTACACCTCCACGCGGTGATCCTGGATAACAGGCTGCAGCAGGGCAGACTGGCTAAGGAGAAGGGATCGAAGAAGGAATGCTAACCTGGTACTCAAAAAATGCTTGCTGAAGTCGGATGTGTTGGACCGAAAGGTGCAAATATCGCAGTCAAGCTGTAAACTACGACACAACGGATTCCGTTATTTGGACTACATTCTGTTACTTAGGCTCTTTCAGGGCTTGGTAGCGGGAGAATGAGAACGAACCAAGCCAAGCCATAACTCTCTATAATAAAAAAAGCAGTATTGTTCAGACTATTTCTATGTAGCTGTTCGATTATATTTGATCAAAATGTCATTCGCTATGCAAGGACACCTATAAGTCGAGTAATGCCAACCTTCGTTGTGCGATTTTCAGGATGTCGGCTGATTTGAATCAACGCTAGTCCTGTAAAGGTTTAACTCAAAAATTATACAGAGGAGCTCCAGTTAGTGGTGTAAAAATCGAGTGATCACAGGAAGAAGGGAGGTGGGTTGACTAGTTTTCTTTGTGGAGTATCCATGTATGCAGATGGGGTCAAGGTGCTGAGCAGGGCTTGAGCTGCCAAGACCCTTCTATACCTCCACGTGGTGATCTGGATAACAGACTGCGACAGAGCAGATTGTCTAAGGAGAAAGGATCAAGATGCTGAGCATGGCTTGAGCTGCCAAGACCCTTCTACACCTACATTGGTGATCCTGGATAACAGACTGCAAAAGAGCAGATTGTCTAAGGAGAAGAGATCAAGATGCTGAGCAGGGCTTGAGCTGCCAAGACCCTTCTACACCTCCACGTGGTGATCCTGGATAACAGACTGCAACAGAGTAGACTGGCTAAGGAGAAGGGATCAAGATGCTGAGCAGGGCTTGAGCTGCCAAGACCCTTCTACACCTCCACGTGGTGATCCTGGATAACAGACTGCAACAGAGTAGACTGGCTAAGGAGAAGGGATTGAAATGGAAAGGCTACCCCAGTACTCAAAAATGCTTGCTGAAGTCTGATGTGTTGAACTGAAAGGTGCAAATATTGCAGTCACGCTGTAAACTATGACACAACGCATTCCGTTCTCTGGACTAGATCCTACTACTTACAAAACACTGATAAGGGCTTCGTAGTGGGAGTTTGAGAACGAACGACAAAGACAAATAAAACAAGGTCTCAGATAACGCCATTCTTGACAGAGCTGGTATCCATAGTATTAATACTATTCTAATGCAGTCACAGATCTACTGGGTGAGTCATGTAGCCCACATGTCAGACCGTCGGCTGCTAAAAATACTCATTTATTTTTGTGAGATGCACAAGGTACACACTCCCTTGGTAGCCAAAAGAAGCGATTCAAAGACACACTTAAATATTCACTAAAAACCTTTGACATAATACTTGACACTTGGAATGATGCTATGCGAGACCGAATATTCTGGTGCCCTCTTCGTGAAGGTGCGGCATCATGCGAGGCATCTATAAAATCAGCAGCTGAACAACGGAGACGGGCTAAGAAATCCGGTGAAATAAAGACCGAACATTCCCTGCGCACATATCCTTGAGGTATTTCCAGACCCTCATTGGGCTTCTCTGTCACCATCGAACTCATCGACTGGCTGAACATTTTCCAAACGGTTGTCCACAGAGAGTGTGGTCATCGTCACATGTGATGGATGAACACCATCAATTCAGATTGTTATTGTTATTATCAGGCAGCCCAGGATAGACGTGCAGTCGGGAAGTCTAGAGCAGAGAAAATATCAGAGATGATTGCTGACTACGTTTGCCATAAACTTTGCCAGGCTCAAATTGGTTGATCAGTCACGAGCATGCACATACTCAAGGTTGCAGTATGACATGTGATGATGTTGGTGGTCCTCATCAACGACGATAGACGAATTATTATTCTCTTATTATTATATAGATTGAAGCATAGCACGACTGAGGGGATTGAGTGGCCTCAAGGTAAGGCGTCGACCTTGGGTGCTGGAGATTGCAGGTTTAAATCACGGTGAAGACTGGGATTTTTTTCACGTGGACTTTTCTTGTATTTTACCAGAACTCTGGGTAATAGAGATCGGACGCCCGTGTGCAATGTCGCACATATCACAAACTCTGCGGCAGATTGAAATCAAAAAGAGTAGGCCTAGCGGCCGCTGCCCGGACAAAATTAAAAAGTCTAACCAATCTATTACAGGATCCTCGCCATTGCTACAGAGTTCGTGCATTGTGCTGAGATTCTCCAGAAATATGGAGAACAGAGCTCTTATGGGTTAAACCGTGTGCAGTGACGTTTATTCTTCGACTAAACCAAACCATAACACAACTACTATACTACTAATAATATCTTTATTTGTTTTAGACCCATTGAGACCAGCAGGACAGTCAGTTCAAGCTATGGCACAGTCAGTTTTACAGCAGTTCAGCAGACTTCCTCTAAGTCAGGTATGTTTTGTTACCGTTCTTCTCACATTATCCTTCTACTTGCAAAGCCCTTTTCTTCATCTGCTTCTTCTTCGTACGCAATCAGACATCAACCTTAATTTTTTCGAAAAAAGCAGCGGTCATCCTGAGGCTGTCGACACTGCCATAGAGCTTGTCTAGTGTTGCCACTGGTGATGGCCACATCTGCTCTCTCTGATCCTCGTATGTCGGGCAGTTTTTCAGCAAATGCTCAGCGGTCATTTTCCCGGTACCACACTGGCATTCGTCAGTGCCACCTATCTTCAATTTGTTGAATAGGTGGTACCTCAGTCTATTGTGGCCAGTGCGAAGTCTGAAGACCACGACCTGCTCTCTTCTGTTCAAATGGTAATATGCATCGTTTTTTGTGTAGCCAGTATGTTCGGTTTCCCATTTGGTCATGTATCTAGCTCTAATAAGCCGTTTTGACTCTTCGTACGTCATACTAGCATCTGGTTGTGGTAGTCTTGCACCTTCTTTTGCCAGTCTGTCTGCCTCCTCGTTGCCTTGGATGTTGCAGTGGGATGGGACCCACTGTACCACTACCCTTTTTTGTGCAGACTGCTGGCATAGTTGACAGAGTACTGCTCTTAAATCATTACAAAGCCCTTTTCAAGGCTTGGCAGCAGAAGATTGAGAACGAACAAAGAAGAAGTAGTTTTAGGGTATGTGCAACTCTGGGATTTTCAGCCTCCAAGCTTTCCCCTGTAGACAATTTATCTACGCAGGAGATTAGGACCTTCATTCTGTCTTTGGTGGTGCCTGTAATGGCTAAGCTGTCATTGTGTCAGGTCTTGCCCCAGGATGTTTCCAACATCATGCCCCAGGAGGTTTCCAACATCATGTCCCCAGGATGTTTCCAACATCATGTCCCCAGGATATTTCCAACATCATGTCCTCAGGATGTTTACAACATTATGTCCCCAGGATGTTTCCAACATCATGTCCCCAGTTGTTTCCAACATCATGTCCCCAGGATGTTTCCAACATCATGTCCCCAGGATGTTTCCAACATCATGTCCCCAGGATGTTTCCAACATCATGTCCCCAGTTGTTTCCAACATCATGCCCCAGGATGTTTCCAACATCATGTCCCCAGTTGTTTCCAACATCATGTCCCCAGTTGTTTCCAACATCATGTCCCCAGGATGTTTCCAACATCATGTCCCCAGGATGTTTCCAACATCATGCCCCAGGATGTTTCCAACATCATGCCCCAGGATGTTTCCAACATCATGTCCCCAGTTGTTTCCAACATCATGTCCCCAGTTGTTTCCAACATCATGTCCCCAGTTGTTTCCAACATCATGTCCCCAGTTGTTTCCAACATCATGCCCCAGGATGTTTCCAACATCATGCCCCAGGATGTTTCCAACATCATGTCCCCAGTTGTTTCCAACATCATGTCCCCAGTTGTTTCCAACATCATGTCCCCAGTTTTTTCCAACAACATGTCCCCAGGATGTTTCCAACATCATGTCTAGGCGGTTCATCAACATCCAGTCATAACTCTTTAACCGTTGTCAGCTCAGATAAATTTTTGCAGCTTTGCCTTTCAGTCCGGACCAAATACCAGAATTCTGGACCTAAAAGTTTTATTCACAATAAAATAAATGGGAACATAGAACAAATGGAGCTAAACTTGTCATCTAAACATAGTAAATCATATGATTAAACTGTCTATGGCATAATAGACTACAGACATTTTGATCACAATGACCCATTCCTCAGCGTAGCTGCGGGTCCTGACTTTGTCTCTAGGGGACCCTGTCTTGGGCCACGAAAGTCCAGTGCATGGTAATCCTCCAGCAACGTCTCAGATGTTGTTGTGTACAACAAGGGAGTATGACCAACATATTGACGGTTTTTCCCGCAGTCTCTTTTTACCTCAGGGGTACCAGATTGCTGTTATAATGCTCCATCGACCATCATTTCGTCACATCATGTGATCTTGCCCATCTATGTTTTGTCTTGTCTGCATAGATTAGGGCATCATTCACCAAGGAGAATTGTCATATGTCGGAATTGTGAAGCTTTTGCATACATTGATCCAGCCTGCGTCACTGTCCTCCAATGATTTTCTTACTGTCCATGTCTCAGCACCTTACCACATCTCTGCGAGCACAGTAAAACTGACGGGAAAGGCTTGTAGGTTCTAGTCGATATCTACAGAGATATGGCAGTCGAAGCTTGCGATGAGCGCAGAAATGTTGCAGAGGACTGACGGCGGAGTGACATGATATAGTGTCCAAAACCAATCTCAAAATCCTGGTATTCAATCAGGCACGTGTGTCTGATGCCAGGTAGCCAAATGTTGAGTAAACTCATTTCACTCTTTGCCTCCATTATGTTATCTCTTCACCTCATCCTCGGTCGCCTGAGAGGGCAGCTAAAGTTGTACAGCCACGACAACATCACTCTACGTGTACATCTATTATCCAGTATGCGCACCACATGGCCGACCCATCTGTATTTTCATAACATCGCGACATCTGTTATGTCAGAGAAGGAAGTTTGACGTCTGATCTCTGCGTTATAGATTTGGTCTCAAATGGAAATATTCTTCATTCCTTCGGTCATTGATCAACGCGTAGTCTATCTGCATCAGCTTTCCGTAGGTTCTACAGCTCCCAGTGATATACCATAGCTGGAATAACCACACTGTTGAAAATAACGTTTTGCATCTGTTACAGTATGGGTTTAATGCAGTTGATACTGCGCCAGCCCGCTGTTATCCATTGTGAGATCTCCTGATTTATTAAATGAGAGTTCGTCATCTCTTGAACCAATCTATAGACTGAATAACCAATGATGACATGAAACATTCATAATAAAGATTATATATGAAACCTTAAATCTCGTTGGTTAATACAGAGAAGGAAATCGGAGAGAGAGTTCTTTGGTACTAATCAGGTTGTGTGTTTTGCCAATGTATCCATCAATCTCATAACACATACCTTACCTATTATGTGTCAAAATCAGAATAGTGTGTCTTGAATATGCACGAGTAATCCAGATGTGTGATCATTGTACTGATCAAATCAAAAAACATTTCTCAGATCTTGAAACCAAACTTTCCTCACAAAAATATCTCGAGTGTTAAATACCATAACTTTCATAAATGTCTGCCTATTGGAATTCTTTAGAGCACATGCGTTGAAGCCACCATTACGTAAAACCATGAAAAAATTGAAATTCCACAAACTAAATCACAAAATGCATAAACAGTTTTCTTAAGCTGGTTTCGCTCATACCGAGCAGGTAATTTTTGGTTTCTGTTGATTTCAGCACCTTTGAGCTGTAAAAGATATAATGTATATTTTAAATATGTTTTTGTTTTAGTTTTATTATAATCGCCTTATTTCTCTATTCCCCGTGGCAGTGTGCGTTGCACTATGTTTTTATGTTGCGCCTGTCAGCTTAGTGCATCCGACTTCAGCATGCATTTTATGTAAGGGCCTGCTTCCTCCTGCATTTTCTAAGGGTTTGCTTCCCTGGAGTAACGGCCAGTGCTGTGATTGAGTACCGAACCCAGCGCATTCTGGATGTGACCCGTATCACTTAACCACTAGCCCACGCTGTGCCCTTAAATAAATTGACCCAATCGAACACATAGTTAACCCAGCCGCATAATTTCACATTTTCAACCTGAGTCTCGTCACAGATCAACCTAAATGTTTTTTGTCCTTTTGTCTATTTTCATAAACACAAGCCACCACCCATGATGTCAGCATTTGCATCACCTGCATTGGTGAATCCCCAGATGGCAGCATTCTCATTGAGCCCTGAAATGGCAGCTTCAGCATCGCGTGTTCCAGCACCATCCTCATCAGAGTGGCCTAGACAGAGTGCTAGAACTGGGCCGCCCCCTGGCACTAAAATCACAGATGAGATCCAGGTTAGTTATCCTAACGTTCCTAGCCCTGAATTATAAAAGTACGGAAGTTCCCACAGCCACTGAATTATTTTTCAGCACGTCACGTTTTGTTGGGTTGTTCACTTTGAAAATCTGTATTTTTGTTTGTTGTATAAATATGATTTGTTTGTGTGTAGAGACATAAATGAATAAAGAACTACTTGGTGTTATTGTTTTTAATGTGTGTGTGTTAGTTTATGAGAAGTGTAACATTAGTGTAACCCCAAACCACTTAGTGTAACCCCAAACCACTTAGTGTAACCCCAAACCACTTAGTGTAATTCCAAACCACTTAGTGTAACTCCAAACCACTTAGTGTAACTCCAAACCACTTAGTGCAACTCCAAACCACTTAGTGCAACTCCAAACCACTTAGTGTAACTCCAAACCACTTAGTGCACCTCCAAACCACTTAGTGCAACTCCAAACCACTTAGTGCAACTCCAAACCACTTAGTGCAACTCCAAACCACTTAGTGCAACTCCAAACCACTTAGTGTAACTCCAAACCACTTAGTGTAACTCCAAACCACTTAGTGCAACTCCAAACCACTTAGTGCAACTCCAAACCACTTAGTGCAACTCCAAACCACTTAGTGTAACTCCAAACCACTTAGTGTAACTCCAAACCACTTAGTGCAACTCCAAACCACTTAGTGTAACTCCAAACCACTTAGTGTAACTCCAAACCACTTAGTGCAACTCCAAACCACTTAGTGCAACTCCAAACCACTTAGTGCAACTCCAAACCACTTAGTGAGTCCGCTTGGTGTTCTCACAGTACTTGGGCTGTTTTTATACATTGCTATTATATTTCTCAATAATTGTCCCTGTACCCCACAGATTTCAAGGATCTCCCATAGCTTGTTTCTATCCACTTGGTGAAAAGCTTTTTCCTGGTCTACAAAGACGATGTTCTGATCCTGATTAAATTCAATAGTTTGTTCACAATCTGTATCGTGCAGAAAATCTACAAAAAACCACGTCCCAGCATCCTTATTAGTGCACTTTTCAAGGGGCGGCCAATTTATAAATAAACAACGGGTGGCGGAGCAGCCGGACAGAAATGGTGAAACCGACAACTCTAATTCTGACTGGCCGTCTGATCAGGAAAGAGATGACAACCAGCCAAGACCCTTACATTACCACCAATTCTGTGCTGGGGTGACCACAGTGGGCATGGATAAATCTTAATGACTGCAGACAAGGATAGGACCCGCAGAAGATATGGATAATCAAATATGAAAATAAAGTGTGAACCAATCGTATGCTACTAGGGATCAAGATGTTGATCAGTACATGAACGGTAGGGGTCAGCAACCCATAGCTGACTGCTAGCGTCAGGGCCATCGACCCATAGCTGACTGCTAACGTCAGGGTCAGCAACCCATAGCTGACTGCCAGCATCAGAGCCAGAGCTACCAAGATATTTCTATACCTCCACAAGGTGATCCTGGATAACAGGCTGCAATGGAGCAGACTGCCTAAGAGGAGGGATCAAAGAAGGAAGGCTAACCATTACCCAAAAATGCTTTCTGAAGTTGGATGCGCCTTACCAGAAGGTGCAGATATCGCAGTCATGCTGTAAACTACAACAAATTCTGTTCTCCAGACATCCTGCTACTTGCAAAGTCCTTTTCAAGGCTTGGTAGCGGAAGGTTAAGAACGAACGATGAAGAAGATTTGCTGCTTCACAGTTACAAGGCATGTTCCAAATGATCTACTTTTTACCAGGACACATTTTCACTCTCTCGCTCTCTCTTTCCTTCCATTTCTCTTTCTTTATAAGTCTTTCTCTTCTTCTTATTGTGAATTCATTAATTTTGTGTATCCAAATCTTTGTTTATGTGCGTCTCTTGTTTTTGTTGTTTTTTTTAATGATTTTTTTCACGTTTTGTCAGTTTTTATCTGTATGCAATAATATTGACAATTTCTTGTTTGATACCATTTATTTCATAACTGGCATACTGTCTCTCACACTTTCCTGGCTATCCTGTTATGGCTGCGAACTTAAACTGCTCCTTTTACTTCATCTTTTGTTTTTTTGTTGTGATTTGTTAGTTTTTGTTCGTTTAATACATCTACCTATATTTATTCTCAAATGTCCATTTGTCTGTATTTCCACCGTTTGTGTGGGTGATTTGATTGCCTGATCGAATCACGGGATGTCATCATAAGTGGGCCAAAGTGTTGCTTGGTGTGATGCGCTACAACACAAAGTTCTGCACAGTATAATTAAAAAATGATGTCTCTTGGAAAATGAGAGAGCTCCGAATTTGAAAAGCAGAATGATTGCTCGTAACAAAGGCCACAAAGACAAGTATATGCAAAAATAGCTAAATCTACAAATGAAATAGAAAGTCCATAAATTAAATAGAACCCATCCGTACATAAATAAACAAAAATAGTAATACATTTGGTTAAATTACAAAAACATGCTATAACAATATCAATAAATGAAATAGAAAGTCCATAAATTAAATAGAACCCATCCGTACATAAATAAACAAAAATAGTAATACATTTGGTTAAATTACAAAAACATGCTATAACAATATCAATAAATGAAATAATATCCAGAACATTTGGAAATAATAGTGTCTGAGCATTTAACCCTATCCTCTGGTTGATCAGTATTAAAGATTGGTTGTAAGACTGTCCGAGGTCTCTCCATTTGACCCTATTCTCTGGTAGGTCAGTTCTGAGACTGGTTGCTAGGTTGTCTGAGCATGTCTCTCCATTTGACCCTATCCTCTGGTTGATCAGTATTAAAGATTGGTTGTAAGACTGTCTGAGGTCTCTCCATTTGACCCTATTCTCTGGTAGGTTAGTTCGGAGACTGGTTGCTAGGTTGTCTGAGCATGTCTCTCCATTTGACCATATCATCTGGTTGGTCAGAGAGATTGGACCTAGCCCGGTTAGCAACATGTCCATCACACATCGCTCACATGGTGAGAGGTTGTTGATAGGTTAGGCACATGCCTTTCAAAGCGATGAACGGTCGGTGATTGAATCCTGCAAGAGTCAAGTGACTCCTGGTCGGGCCCAGACAGTGCAATTGGCTAAACATGAGAAGTTATTATTCTTTTTCTTAGTTCTATCTTGATATTCTTTGAGGTTAGCAATTTCTGAAAATATATGAAATATTATTGACACGATTTCTTTGTCTCTTTTCTCATGTAGCAAATTATAGTAACGCCCGTCTCACTTCCGAGGGGTGCACGACTAACTGCGGACCAAGTCAACTTTCAAATACAAGAATGCATTGACCTGCTGTGTGAAGCGAAAGAACATGTGTCCATGGAGCGTCTAGAGCTGATGTTGTGTCAGAAGTACCAGGTAACATGTTAGGGTAACATGTGTCCATAGAATAATTAGAGCCATAGAGTGATTAGAGCCATAGAACAGTTATAGCCATAGACCATAGAGTGATTAGAGCCATGGAACAATTAAAGCTATAGAACAGTTAGAGCCATAGAGTGATTAGAGCCATGGAACAATTAGAGCCATGGAACAATTAGAGCCATAGAGTGATTAGAGCCATGGAACAATTAGAGCCATAGAGTGATTAGAGCTATGGAACAATTAGAGCCATAGAGTGATTAGAGCCATGGAACAGTTATAGCCATAGACCACAGAGTGATTAGAGCCATGGAACAATTAAAGCTATAGAACAGTTAGAGCCATAGAGTGATTAGAGCCATAGAACAGTTATAGCCATAGACCATAGAGTGATTAGAGCCATGGAACAATTAAAGCTATAGAACAGTTAGAGCCATAGAGTGATTAGAGCCATGGAGCAATTAGAGCCGTAGAATAATTAGAGCCATAGAACAGTTAGTCATAGAGCAATTGGAGCCATAGAATAGTTAGAGCCATAGAACAATTGGAGCCATTGAACAATTGTATCCATAGAACAATTAGAGCCATGGAATAGTTAGAACCATAGGAACAATTACTAAACAAAATGGAAAGTAACCCAGATCATTACTGCCATAGGGGTGTGAGGTGTTAGCGATCTCACATTTCAAAGGCTCGGCTATATGAGGGCGGTAGCTATCTCCTCTCTCTCACCGCTTTTACTTCCCCTACTGAACCGGTACCCATTTAAGGCTGGGTCGACCTGGGAACCGCTGCGGTCTAAAAAAAACATTTCCACTTCAGCTGGGGGAATGAACCCAGTACCACTCAGATGTGTAGCCAGATCGCTAACCACTGTGCTACACCATGGAACAATTAAAGAAATTGAACAATTAAGTTACTGGAGAAGTACCAGAGTTGGGGAATGTGTGTTCATAGAACAATTAAAGCCATGTAGCAATTAGCCATAGAACAATTAGAGCTAAGTTACTGGAGAAGTGGGGAACTGAGGTGATAGAATATTTTGTATTTAAAAACTATTTTTGATCAAATTTTAAATACCTACAGCATTTTCTATTACTATTTAATTTGTAGAACACTATAATAATAATAATAATAATAATGTTCGCTTAGGTGTCTGAGACCTGTTGCGATGGTTGGTCGCATCCATGGCCCACTGATATGGCGTGGTTCCAGGCCTTGCCCATATTTCTGGATACTTCGCTGCCTTGGGACAGTGGCCACGAGGAGGGAGTTTGTAATGAGTACTTCGTCTCCTGTGTGTCAGGCCAGTGTCCGTGTCTGACCTCCCATAGTAGAAGGAGTGACACCAAGATGAAGCCAGGCATAGCACAACTGCTGGATGACCCCAGTCCAGCTTCACCAACACGCTCCTCCTCTTCTTCATTCCTTTTCAATCTCCCGCTACCAAGCCCTGAAAAGGGTTTTGCAAGTAACAGGATGTAGTCTGGAGTACGGAATGCATATGTTGTAGTTTACAGCTTGACTGCGATATTTCCACCTTTCGGTCCGACACATCTGACTTTCAGCAGGCCTTATTAAGTACCGTTAGCCTTCCCTCTTTGATCCGTTCTCCTTAGCCAGTCTGCTCTGTTGCAGTCTGTTGTCCAGGATCATCTCGTGGAAGTGTACAACGGTCTTGGCAGCTCTTGTTCGCTAGCCCTGATGCTAGCGGTCAGCTATAGGACGCTGACTGCTGCAGCTCATGCACTTTTCAGCATCTTGCTACCACCAACATGCTAATCTTAATCATTGTGGACATTAAACGTTGTTTAATGCAGACAATGAGTATGTTTACTCTTTCATGCGCTCTGAAAAGGGTGTTAAGTAGCGGGTTACAGTGACCTTCTCACATCATGAACGCGTTGGCGAAGGTGGACTGGCATTCTCCAGGCTGTTGTCCCATGCTTGGCTTCATCTGCATGACACTCACTACTGCGGGTGTCACGTCGATCCTTTGTCTGTATATTCTCCTTACTAGCATCATCTGATCTCTATGTTTTGCTTGACCAGACATGAGTTTCCTCTCCCCTGGGACGGGGTGTGCTTAAATTCCTTTCAGCTGCTTGTTTTATTTAACGTAAAGTCTTGATATTGGTTTAGAAGAACGCAGAGTCTGTATACAACCAGATTCTTTTACATTTCCTTGATCTAAAAACTATGTGCATTCAATCTATTCTTAAATGCATTAATTGACCCTGCCTCCACTATTTCCTGTGGCAATGCATTCCAAGCACTCACCACTCGCTGGCTAAAAAATATTTCCTGATATCTAATCTGAACCTTTATTTAATTTATAGATGTACCCTCTTTTTATGTGTGATGTATTTTATCAGTTTGGTCATCATTACAGTTTCACTACAGTTACTCCATTTTCTGGACTTGACCACAGGTGAGGAACTTCCGAGCTCTGAACCTACGTGAGAGCCATTTCGACATTATGCCAGCAGCCAAAGAACACAATATGAAGCTTGGGAAAGTCAATGCATACATTCAAAGCTTTGTCCGGACTCGGTCAATGTGCACATTGTACGAACTGAAAGAGTGTTGCAGAGAGTTTCACCCAGAGAAAAAGGACTTTGATCACCTCAAATTAGGACCTATGCAAAAGATGCCCATGGTGTGAGTAGTTTCATTTGACAAATTTCTTTTAACCTTTACGCTACCGTCCACTGCCAGTTGACGACCTAGAAATTAGAAATTGAAATTTTTTTTTGCGTGGAGACCTAACCATAGCCATTTTTAAAATGCTGAATACGGCACATCAATCTACACATGTTGTTTTGCCGGTAAAAGTATCGTATGTTAGATTACAAATGGATTTTGAAGATTTTTCTTCTTCTTACGCCGATTGGAGCAAGCCGACTTTTTGAGAAAGGTGAAGTAAGTTGTAGGTAAAGATCTTTATCGAGTAGATCTGTTTATTTTCTTTGTTTAGATGTAATAACTTCGTTTTAATTTAAAAATAACAGTTGTGTCGATATTGTAAACACAGTATCGCTACGTTGTTGTGGTTTCCATGGATTTCTGTCCGAGCGACTAGGCCTTAGCGGTCAAGTCCAAATTTTGTTTGGTTTTCCATAAATTGTCACCTTCATCTTTTTGTATCTCAAACTAACAAACACACAACAAAAACAATAACACCCACAAGTTCTTTATTCAATTGTGTCCCTACACACAAGACAATCATATTTATTGACAAACAAACAGAAAAGTTACAAGCTTTGAAAGTCAACTACCATAGCGAAATTAAAGTTGCACAAATTTTCGCAAAAACAGTGTGGCTTGCTAAAGGTTATCACTGCCTCATCAACATCCCGAGCCAACGTTTGGTCTTGAATCTCTTTTTGTTTGGGATCATATCTAATGGACAACTTATTATTATTGATGGGGAACTGTGACGCTAGTCCAGTCAGGCGCAACATACTGACCAGGACGTCGGAGCAGGGTCGGGCACAATACACTGACCAAGACCACAATCTCTCTTCCATGTAGTATTCTCTGGAAACAGGGTTTTCAAGGCAACCTGGTTGACGATATGTGGATTAATGTGATCCCTGTAGTAGTGAGCACCATGCAGAAGCCAAACATAGCACAACCGCCTATAGGACAGCGGTCCACCTTCATCAGCACGCTCAGGATGTAGGGAAAGCTGCTACAACCTGCCATCCTTTTCAGGGTGCACAAAAGAGTAAACTTACTCATTGTAGGCATTAAACAACAACAACAATATCAGGGTGCACAAAAGAGTAAACTTACTCATTGTAGGCATTAAACAGCAACAAAAATATCAGGGTGCACAAAAGAGTAAACTTACTCATTGTAGGCATTAAACAGCAACAACAATATAAGGGTGCACAAGGGAGTAAACTTACTCATTGAAGGCATTAAACAGCAACAATAATATCAGGGTGCACAAAAGAGTAAACTTACTCATTGTAGGCATTAAACAGCAACAATAATATCAGGGTGCACAAAAGAGTAAACTTACTCATTGTAGGCATTAAACAGCAACAATAATATCAGGGTGCACAAAAAGGTAAACTTACTCATTGTAGGCATTAAACAACAACAATATCAGGGTGCACAAAAGAGTAAACTTACTCATTGTAGGCATTAAACAGCAACAACAATTATTATCGATTTAGAAAACAAAATAGGATTCATGTTTTTATTTTTACCTTTATTTATTAAAAAAATGTTTATAAATATAGTCTCTACTAATCTCATCCTTTCTTTTTCCCCAAATAGCTATGATCTTTTCAAATTTCCCATGGATGAGTACATCCCAGAAATCACCACCATTGACCTGATCGAGCATCTACACAACTTCCTTGACAGGTGAGTCATAAGACCAGCAGAACAAAGCTGCGTCCTTCCAGGTATCCTGATAAGGATTTCACTTTCCATTTTAAATTTTGTCTCTCTGTCCTCTTAAATTGTCAATACAGGAGGACATTATATCCATGTTAATGCGGTTGGTTGGTTATTGATCCAGCGGCTTATGAGCTTCTGCCCTTTGGCCCAATGTCAAATAGTTGTATCTGCAAGTGTTTGTGAGCTGTTGTTGTTTAGTTCCGTACAAAGTGTTCTATTTTTCTGGCCTTGGAGGAAGAATCTCTTTCCTATCACCGCCAAGCGCCGGACACTCAAAAAGATGGCATGCAACAGTTTCATTGGGATGTGCGCACAGCCGGCACTCTGGGGTATGTTCTGGTTGGATTCTGTTCAAGTGACTTAAGTTGTATGTGTTGAGGGCGAAGTCGGAAAATGGTAATTTTGTCTCTCCTTTTCAGGAGGTTGATGTTGTCTTTGGGATTTGGGATGCCCATGTGTTTGTAGATTTCTCTCCCAGTATTTCCCATTGCCCATCTATTCAACCAGGCCTTTTTGCTCGCAGTCTTCAGTAGTTGTTTGACTGTCTGTGGGGTTGTTGGTGTGTATTGCTGTTCTTGACTTGATCCCTTCTTAGCCAGTCTGTCTGCCTTGTCACTGCCAAGTGTTTTTGAGTGAACAGGGATCCATTGTATAACTATTCTGACTTCATGGTATGTGAGAAGTTGGTTGGCATCTAGAGGTATTTGGGTAAGTTCAGGCATACAGTGACCACCATCTTCCAGAGCTTGAAGGGCAGATAATGAGTCTGTAAAGATTACGATGCTTTGGACTTTTGATGGAAAAGCATCAAATACAGTCATAAAGTGGTACAGAGCTACTTCTAATGTTGTTATTTCTGCCTCATAGTTTGAGCATACGAGGCGTGTTCAAATGAACTGGACCAAACTGCAGCAAGTAAACATACGTACGATGCGCATGATATCATTTCTGGTGTAAACAGCACATACCAATCGTCAAGTTTGCAAAATTTCATTAGCCTCCGACTCAAAGTTTCCTCAGCAGACCTTTGAAAACATGGCAGGTTTGATACGGAATCTGTCCAGAGTTGATCAGCGATCGGTGATTCAGTTTCTAACAGCTCAAAGATGTCGACCAGTTGACATTCATCGCAGAATGTAGGCAGTGTATGGTGACAAAAGTGTGTCGAAGATAATAGTGAAGAACTGGACAACGATGTTTAAGAAGGACACGAGTTAACGAAAGTTCTTCAGAGACCAAGTCAGGCGCATATTGTTGCGCTAACTCCATCTGTTACCTCGACTATAAATGCTAATTATTGTATCTACATAAACAAACTAAAAAGATCTACCTCAGAAAAATCCATTTTAGAATCTCCTCCATTCTCAATAATGGGTAAATCTTCCGAGTGAAAAACTGAAGAAATCCTTTTCAAAATATACAAAAAATTTCACAATCGCCATTTTCTTCGTCTAACTGTACATGGCGAAAGTTGGAACTCTCTACAATCAAAAGAGCCGTATGTTCAGCTTTTCTATGACATTAACCCAATAGTTTATATACGGTAAAGCGACGACCCTAGAGCTGTGGCAGAATTTCGACAGGCACGGAGCTAGCGTGTCGCAATTTCTCGGCTGGGGTTCGCTAAAGGTTAATTGGCTTGGCTTGGCTTCGTTCGTTGTCAATCTCTCGCTACCAAACCCTAAAAGGGCTTAAGTGGCAGAATGTAGTCCAGAGAACGGACTGCAATATTTGCACCTTTCGGCCCAACACATCCGACTTCAGCAAGCATTTTTGAGTAACGGGCATTCAGCTATGGGTCGCACCACTGCAGCTCATGCGCTGCTCAGCGTCTTGATCCCTCTAAAGGTTAATTGAAATTTTAAGTTCCTACAGCACCAGCCACATGCACAGCAAACCACAATCACCTCCTATGACTTGCTCAGCAGGTTACAGTTTTACCATTCCTTGCTCCGCTTCCATGCCTCGGTAATACTTTGAAAGAAATAAAGATTAAAGTATATGTTGTTGTGAATGCCAACATGTAAGTTTACTTTTTTGTGCGCTCTGAAAAGGGCGTTAAGTGGTGGGTTGCAATATCTTTCCTAATACCTGAGTGTGCTAATGAAGTACGTCAGGGTCCTCAGGTGGCTATGCTAAGGGGATAACGTCGATCCCCCACCTCGTTAGCCAGGTTATCAAGAACAACAACCTGTTTCCAAGGAGGACTGTTAAGAAGTCACATTAGGAGTCTTGGCCAATATGTTTTACCTGACCAGATGCCAGTCTTCTCCTTATCTCAGTATATACAATTAATTGCACTGTTATTTGTGTAGTGAGTTGTGAAAAGTTTAGAAAAGTTATAGCACCGTATATTTTTTTCTGTTCAAAACTATTGAACCTACAGCATGAATCTTATGTAGGTAATATGTTCTATTCAAAACTACTGAATTTACAGGATGAATCTTATGTAGGTAATATGTTCTATTCAAAACTACTGAATTTACAGGATGAATCTTATGTAGGTAATATGTTCTATTCAAAACTGCTGAATTCACAGCATAAATCTTATGTAGGTCAAATTTTATATTAACCTTTAGCACGCCCCGATAACATGCTAGCGGACCAACTCGGCCTACAAAAACGGTGTGGAGAAAATTTTTTTTTTTCTTCAACGGAGACACTCCCGACAACCATTTAAAAAATGCTGAATACGTCATCCATCTACACACAATATTTTGCCGCTAAAAGTATTCTATGTTAGATTACAAATGGCTTTTGAACAATTTTAATTTTCTATACGCCATTTGGAGCAAGCCAACTTTTTGCGAAAGGTGAAGTAGGTTGTTGGAAAAGATCTTTATCGAGTAGATCTGTTTATTTTGTTTGTTCAGATGAAAGAACTACGTTTGAATTGGAAACTAACAGTTGTGTCGATATTCTAAACACAGTATTGATACGTTGTTGTGGTTTCCATGGTTTTCTATCGGAGCGACTAAGCCTAGTGGTCGAGTCAAAATTTTTTCCGAGATTTTCATAAATTTTCAACTTTATCTTTTTGTAACTCAGAAACTAACAAACACACAACAAAAACAATAACACTCACAAGTTCTTTATTCAATTTTGTTTCTACACACAAGAAAATCACATGTATAGACAAACAAACAGAAAAGTTACAAATTTTTAAAGTCGACGATCATAGCGAGAAATAAATGTAATTTAATTAGGTAAAATTTTTCTCAATGACATCATGGCGTGCTAAAGGTTAACAGATCAACCTCATGAAGATCTTTTGCAACAACTTAACTACCCCATTCTCAATAATGGACTAGCTCCAATCTGCGAAAAGAAGATAAAGTGTTTCAAATTCATTTGTAATCTTTTCGCGGCTCAAACCTGTGAAGAAGGAAGTGACGTTTTTGGCAAACAAATCAGCCTTGATTTCAGTGAATTTCTATGGTAGCTGGGTTGTTTACATATGATTAAAACTGTATATTCGATCACCGCTAATTTGCGACTATGGCCGTGAAACGTAAATTTGTGTCTGTCACGATTTCATGGCGCAGTAAAGATTAAGATATTTTTAATCTAATAAGTGTTTTTATACGTTCTTTCACGTACTCTCTTCCTCAGAAACAATAAGTGGACACAACAAGTGACCATGGATGATTTCATGAAATATCTAACAGATTTCTACGTAATTTCCAATGGCTTTTCACTTGGCTTACGGATGCGCAGCATTCCGCTGGCTATACAGGTGGCTATAATAATGATAAAATTGTTTAATTTCTTTCCATGCATGCCAGTTTCACCAGATGAGAACCTGTACACCATATGAAAGCCTTTCTGTCTTGTCAGATGATGTTAAGGTGTGCTTTGAAAATAAGGGATGTAATTGTAGTCAATGAGGGGAGGAAGACTAACGTCTGGCCAGGCAAAATTTACTGATCAGACGTGTTAGGGTCAGGCAAAACATACTGGCCAAGACCCTCACTTCGGCTTCCTGGTAGCCCTCCCTGGAAACCAGCTGTTTTCATGGCAGCCTGACTAACGAGGTCAGGGATCAACTTCATCCCTGTTGTACTGAGTGACTCGCAGATGAAGCCAATCATAGCACAACCGCTTGGAGGACCCCAGTCTACTTTCATTAGCATGCTTGAGATGTGAGGAAAGTTACTGCAACTCGCCACTGAATGTCCTTTCAGGGTGCACAAAACAGAAACCTACTCATTGTGGGCATTCACAAACAACAACAGTGTATGCTGACAATGAATGTGACTCGTAAGACAAATCCGAGCAGTGCTCCATGCAACGTGATCCATGACCTGAGACAGTAGTCAACACATATCAATGGGAAAGCGCACAACCACCAATACAACGGGAAATCGGAGAGAATGTGGAAATGGCACTCTCAGAAAGAAGCCAGACAGCGTAACCAGACATGTGCTAGATTGGAACTCACAGGGAAAGAGACGATTGGGAAGGTCAAGGAACACCTTGCGGGGAATAGCCGAGGAGGAAGTCAGTTTAATTGGGGTCTTGTGGACGGAACTCAAGATGACGGCAAAGAATAGGAACAGGTGGAGAGCATCTATTGGTGCCCTATGTTCTAAGGGGAACCAGACAAAATAAATGATGATGATTTATGGCTTACAGCCCACTGCATCTGACTTTAGGAAACATTTTTTGAGTGCGAGATTACTGATTCATGAATCAAAACACATCCATGTTTCTTCTGCGTTCAGGCTTTTTGGTCATGCTAGATCTGTAGTCCCGACACTATGACGAAGTCCACAGTCCTCTCCAGGTTCAGGTGGCAACCCACAGCTTCTGCATGACCTCAGCTCACTCTGACCAGGTTCGGCATCGTAGCTGTCTGTATATTGTGTAGGATGAGTTTAGAGGTCTGGACTCAGATTCCACATGGACAGGCACCTGTGTGTGATATCTTGAGCTGACGTAGGTGAGCCAATAGTCTGCAGTGGCCTGTTCTTAGATGAAAGATGATGGTTTGTTGGTGTCTGAGGAGCTGGTGGATTGGTTCAGATCTGTTGCTCATGTCCATATCTCTCTTCCATTTTGAGTTGTAGTTTGTTAGCTAAGTCATTTTGATATTCATCTAACATAGTTTGCTGCTTTCATCTATGCTTGTTTTCCATTATCCTGTCACTAATGAAGACCTATTCAGGTATATATCTATTTCTGAATTTTAAATTTGTATTACAAACACAGTGTGGCTTGGCTTTGTTAATTCTCAATCTCTTGCTGCCAAACCCTGAAAAGGGCTTAAGAAGCAGAATGCAGCCCAGAGAACAGAATGCGTTGTATCGTAATTTACAGCTTGACTGCGATGTTTGTCGAATACATCCGACTTCAGCAAGCATTTTTTTAGTACCGGGTTAACATTCCCTCTTCTATACCCTCTCCTTAGCCAGCCTGCTCTGTTACAGCCTGTTATCATGTGAAGATGTAGATGGGTCTGGGCAGCTCTGGTTCGCAGGCTCTGATGCTAGCAGTCAGCTCAAACTACATTGTATTTATGAATGTTTCTCCATTGCCGAGGAACGCCAGGCCTCAGAGGCACGGAGAAAATATACTATACGAAAAGACAAAACTACTGTCACTCATCACTTGTCCAACTCTGACTTTACATGCTGCAAACGTGGAAGGGGTTTTTGTGACAAAATTGGACTATACAGCTACCTCCAGACTCTCCGGTAAGTGGCAACACAATATGTCTGACTGCTATTGTCATTATCGCTTGCGATAGACGGCTAATATCATTATTATTATTAGTATTATTATTTATTTATAATATTATTTATTTATTAATAAATTATTAATTATATTATTATTATTTATGAATGATTACAGATGCTAAAGAAGTCAAAGAGAGATGCAGCTGGAAACCGCAAGAGCTGCGTAGAAGACTTAAAGAGTTTCTTCAACAGAGACATTCAAGATGCATTTGTTAAGTTCAGAGCCAGTATTCTGCAGGTAAGGAATTTAAAGTTCGGTTTTAGTTTCATTATTTGTACTCTTTCTAAATGGAAAAGGTAGTCAAACTGTATAAAGCATTAGTTAGACCTAGATTCGAGTACTGTGTACAGGTGTTGAGTCCTTACCGTAGTGGGTATATAAACATGCTGGAAAGACTACAAAGAAGAGCAGTGAAACTGATAGTGGGATTCCAGAATTATAGTTATGAGGAAAGACTTAAACTGGTCTAAGGTGTCTAGAAAAGAGAAGAATTCCAGGTGATTTAATACAGGTTTATAAGATGATCAATGGAAAGGATAGATTAGACTATAACAAGTTTTCCAAAATACAGCCGCCTACAAGAACAAGAGGGCACAGCCCCAAATTAATTAAAGATTAGCTGCCTGGAAATATTATTTTAGTCAGAGAGTAATGAATGCTTGGAATGCATTGCCACAGGAAATAGTGGAGGCAGGGTCAATTAATGCATTCAAGAATAAATTAGATGTGCATATGTATATTTAGATCAAGTGAATGTAAAATAAACTGGTTAACTCTGCTATGTCTTCTTAACCAGCATAAAGATGTTAAGTTACCATCAGGCCCTATCTAGCTGCCGAAGATGGATGTTTCTGACCGAACGGTGCAAATATCGCAGTCAAGCTGTAAACTAGCGCCACAACGCATTCCGTTCTCCGGACTACATCCTGCTACTTGCAAAGCCCTCTTCAGGGCTTAACAATATGTTCGTCCATTGAAAGTCTGAACATAACCATGAATTTATTTAAAGCAGTAATATGCATAATTTTGTACGTGACATGTATGCTCAAAATCCAATAATTTGTATGTGATTTGTATGCTCCGTATCCCATAATTTTGTATGTGACGTGTATGCTCCATATCCCATAATTTTGTATGTGACGTGTATGCTCCGTATCCCATAATTTTGTATGTGACGTGTATGCTCTATATCCCATAATTTATATATGTATTATGCTGAAGTAGTTTCCCACAATTCTTTCAAAATGTCATAATCTTCAATTCAGAGAATGAAAAAAAAATTGTAAGCACTCTGTGCTAGAAAAATTATGTCGTCTTCCTGCAGCTCCTTTTTCAGCACGTCACGTCATGACCAGGACGTCAGGTCACGACGTGTTTGTTGATTTTGAGAACCTCAAATCTTTAAAAAAAAGATTTAGAAAAATGTACTAATACTACTACCGATGTTTACTGTAATGGTTATGTCTGTCATTTCGACTATAAACGTAATTATTGTATCTACATAAATAAACTAAAGAGATCTACCTCAGAAAAATCAGTTTCATAAACTTAACTCCCCCATTCTCAATAATGGGTGAATCTTCCAATCCAAGTAAAAAACAGAACAAATCCTTTCCAAAAATCTCAAACAAATTTTAAAGATTGATATTGTGTTGTCTAACCGAACATGATGGAAGTTGGAACTCTCTACAATGAAAACAGTAGAGAATGTTCAGCCGTTTTTATGAAATTAACCTGGTAGTTTATAGAGAAACCTTTTCAACCGATGTATAGAACGGCTGTCGGCTATAGACATATTCTCCATTTGGCTGGGACGCACGGTCAGCAGGGTGGTAAAGTTACTAAATTCCTACCCAGGCCTTTTAAGCCTCAGTAAGTAGAAATTTCAAAATAAAGAGCATACTATGGATTGGCTTTGGCTGCCTGGCAGGAGGCATAATTTGCCTGTTTGAATACCAGGATTCCAAGCATAAGTAAGTAAGTATGGTTTTCAACATGACAATTTTCCACTCTGTATTTTTTGTCATCCTTATTTGTGTCTCACTTTAGCACGCTGCACTAAGTTTGTGAAAATTATTTGGAACTTTATATTTTGCTATGATAGTTTAATTTCAAAGGTTTTAACTGTCCTGTTTGTTGGTCAATAAATATGATTTTCTTGTGTGTAGAGACATAAATGGATAAAGATGTTGTCGGTGTTATTGTTTTTGTTACTTGCTTGTTTGTTTCTGAGATACAAGAAGATGAATGTGAAAATTTATAGGCCTGGTCACTTCGATAGAAATTCATTGAAACCACAACAAAGTATCGATACTGTGTTTATAACTGTTAGTTTCCAATTCAATCGTAGTTATTACATCTAAACAAACAAAATAAACAGATCTACCCGATAAAGATCTTTCCCAACAACCTACTTCACCTTCCCAAAAAGTCGGGCAGCTCCAGTCGGCGTAATAAGAAGATAAATCATTCGAAATACATTTGAAATCTAACATACAATACTTTTACCGACAAAAAGCCTGTGTAGATGGACGTGAGTATTCAGAAGTAAAAAATTACTATTGGTAGTCTCAGTGCTTTTTTTAAAAAAATGAGCCAAGTTTGGCTGTGTCAGACGGTACTAGGAGTTCTAAGAAATGTTAGTTTAGTCGAAGAATCCACGTCATTTCACACGGTTTAACCCATCAGTGCTTTGATGTTCTCCACATTTTCGGAGAATCTCAGCACAGTGGATGAACTCTGTATCACCGGCAAGGATCCCGCAATAGGTTGGATAGATTTTAAACAAAATTTTTAATTGTGTACAAGCAGCAGCCATTTAAGATTACTGTTTTCGATATCCAACTGCTGGGTGATTTTTAACGTGCGCTGCACTGCACATGGGCGTCCGATCTCTACTACTCAGAGACTGGGGAAATACCAGAAAGTCCATGCGAAGATATCCCGACATCCGCTGTGATCTGAACCTTCGACCTCCAGCAGATGTCTCACATTGAGACCACACTCAGTCTATAAGAATCTGACGATCACTACCCCATTCAATGGTGTTCCTCTCAATTTAGTAATGGCCGTTCGTTGCATTTATGTTTAAAAATTTTTCTTTCCTGCTTGAAACTTTAGACTTTAGAACTATAGCAAGAGTATATTGGCTCTTTTATACTCCAGCTGGAGTAGAAACTACTCTATAATTTCCTGCTTCAGGAAGCCAAAGCAGACCGAATGCTTTTGCAGGGATGGTTTCGTAGCAATTTGTTTTGCATGATGAAGTTGCATATTCCATGCACAACTCTCTTATAGTCTAATTTTACAACATGTATGGATGTGCCGTGGCCCTATTATTTCCTCCCAATATGGCATAAAAATCCACAGAGTATAGCCCTAGTAAATTTGTACATTCTTAATTTCAGACCTCACAAGATGGAAGTCTGGAACTCCGTCGTCACTACCTGAACCTATCTCCTGAGGATGCTGTAAAGGACATAATCACAAAATTTGAGTTGCTGGCTCACATCCTCATGTCGGACAGCCCCCAGTGTCGCAAAATTGACAAGATGCTGAAATACTTTGACCATTTTGTCAAGGTGAGTATTATCTTAATGAGCATGTTAAACTGTAAAACACGAGTGGCAGTCATTGGGCCTGTTGAACTGTAAAACACGAGTGACAGTCATTAATGAGCCTGTTGAACTGTAAAACACGAGGGACAGTCATTAATGACCCTGTTGAATGTTGAACTGTGTAAAACACGAGGGACAGTCATTAATGACCCTGTTGAATGTTGAACTGTGTAAAACACAAGGGAAGTCATTAATGAGCCTGTTGAACTGTAAAACACGAAGGACAGTCATTGAGCCTGTTAAACTGTGTAAAACACGAGAAACAGTCATTGGCAATTTTATTAATAATATTTTCCAAGGGTCCAAACCACACATTTTTGGTGTCTTATTTTTCTTCATAGTTCCCATGCCTGGCAAACACACTTTGTCCACCTGTCCACTAGCTTGTGGATGTCCAACACACTTTGTCCACCTGTCCACTAGCTTGTGGATGTCCAACACACTTTGTCCACCTGTCCACTAGCTTGTGGATGTCTAACACACTTTGTCCACCTGTCCTCTAGCTTGTGGATGCTCTCTTGAAAAACGTCTTTGTATGCAATCTTTAACCAACCAATTTTGCATCGCCTCCATGACCTCATCAGCTCTCTTGGGGCCTGTCTGATACACACTTTCCTATAACGAAGTTCAAGAAGGTCACATTTTGTGTGCTGCACCGTGCCTCATGTTGAAACTTAAAACTATTCCATCATTAGTGACTTTCATGTTGCCACTGACTAGCTGGTTGATAGGCTGTTTCACTATGTCAGTTACCACACTTGCTGGTCTCCTACACCTCGGTTCATCAATGACATTTTGTCTTCAGTTTTGAAATCTCTCTACCAAATCATACACCTCCTCAGACTCATTCAATTGTCCCCATACTGAACATTCATGCTTCTGTAGATTTTTTAAAGTTTCACACCCTCTGACCACAAAAATCAAATGACTCCTCGTCGTTCTTCCACAGTGTAGGTTGACAGTGGGCCGGACAAGTTGAACGCTATACTGCGCATACTGCTCGATAGTCCACAATCCCTACATAGAGTATTACTAAAAAGCTATTTCGTGTCCTGAAATAATATTTTTCGTTACAATAAAAGTGCCGTTACTTAATGACTCTCCCTCGCACATTAAGGTTTTTACTTACTACACTTATCAGTCCAAAATTAGAGGTTGAAGATGCTGAACAAGTTGAACTAATAGCAGCTAGTTGCTCATAATCCTACATCTGCAGATATCCAGTCCCGGGTAAAATGTATAAACAACCCGTGAATACAGTGAGGGACCAGAAATTAGAAGAGGTGGAAAAATATGCCTACCTTCAGAAGTATGTAGTCGAGATCTCTGATTATTGTAGACAAACTGGCAAATAAATCAGCAGCGGAAGGCACAGTTTTTGATCACAAACGGCTTGACATTGGGATTGTATCAGAATAATGACAAGCTGAAGGTCAACATGCAGCCATTGTCCACCCACTGCTCCACAGACGTAAGAGCTGGACTGTCTACACTCATGTTGCCAGGAGGTTAGCCTTCTGCTTTCCAGATTTCAAAATTACGTCTATTTCCTGAATCTACATAAGTATTCGGCACGTTATGCCCCGACCTGGTTGTTTGGACACGCTCTCTTGTGCACTTATAGTCTGGCTTGTCCCTTGTTGACCTGTTCAGCTTGAACAACAATACACACCAACAACCCTACAGGCAGACAAAGAACTACTGAAGATTGAGAATAAAGAATGAAGAGGCGTGGCTGAATAGATGAAGAATGAGGAATACTGGGGGAGAAATCATATGGCCATCCCAAAACCCAAAGACAACATCAACCACCTGAAAAGCACCATTCTTCGACTTCACACTCAATACATAAAACTTAACAGTCACTTGAACATAATTCAATCCGAACATACTCCAGAGTGCCGGCTGTGCACACATCACTATGAAACTTTTGAACATCATCTTTTTGAATGTCTGACGCTTGCCTGAGTTAGGTATAAGCTTCTTCCTTCGAGGCCAGACAAATGGAACACTTTGTACGGAACTAAACAACAGCCCACAAACACTTGCAGATACAACTATATGGCATTGGGCTAAAGGGCAGGAGCCCACAGGCCGCTGGATCAATAACCATTCCACCTGTTTAGCTTGCTAGTAACAAGGAACACAAGACTCTCACAAGCAGGTTCATCCAAGCAGTCAAGGTAGCCCACACGGGACAGGTCCAGTCAAGGTAGCCCACACGGGACAGGTCCAGTCAAGGTAGCCCACACGGGACAGGTCCAGTCAAGGTAGCCCACACGGGACAGGTCCAGTCAAGGTAGCCCACACGGGACAGGTCCAGTCAAGGTAGCCCATACCGGACTGATCCAGTCGAGGTAGCCCACACGGGACAGGTCCAGTCAAGGTAGCCCACACGGGACAGGTCCAGTCAAGGTAGCCCACACGGGACAGGTCCAGTCAAGGTAGCCCACACGGGACAGGTCCAGTCAAGGTAGCCCACACGGGACAGGTCCAGTCAAGGTAGCCCACACGGGACAGGTCCAGTCAAGGTAGCCCATACCGGACTGATCCAGTCGAGGTAGTCCACACGGGGCAGGTCCAGTCAAGGTAGCCCACACGGGACAGGTCCAGTCAAGGTAGCCCACACGGGACAGGTCCAGTCAAGGTAGCCCACACGGGACAGGTCCAGTCAAGGTAGCCCACACGGGACAGGTCCAGTCAAGGTAGCCCACACGGGACAGGTCCAGTCAAGGTAGCCCACACGGGACAGGTCCAGTCAAGGTAGCCCACACGGGACAGGTCCAGTCAAGGTAGCCCACACGGGACAGGTCCAGTCAAGGTAGCCCACACGGGACAGGTCCAGTCAAGGTAGCCCACACGGGACAGGTCCAGTCGAGGTAGCCCACACGGGACAGGTCCAGTCAAGGTAGCCCACACGGGACAGGTCCAGTCAAGGTAGCCCACACAGGACAGGTCCAGTCAAGGTAGTCCACATGGGACAGGTCCAGTCAAGGTAGTCCACATGGGACAGGTCCAATCAAGGTAGTCCACATGGGATAGGTCACACAGAACAGATCCAGTCAAGGTAGTCCACACGGGACAGGTCCAGTAAAGGTAGTCCACACGGGACAGGTCCAGTCAAGGTAGTCCACACGGGACAGGTCCAGTCAAGGCAGTCCATATGGGATAGGTCACACAGAACAGATCCAGTCAAGGTAGTCCACACGGGACAGGGCCAGTCAAGATAGCCCACACGGGACAGGCCCACACATTTAGTCAACTCCTACGACATACCGCGTGGTCCACCGAGGTCTTTGTTTATGATAAGGGCAAGCATAGCACCACTGCCCCACAGAGAGCATGTCGTAAGAGGCGACTATGTGACATGACATAACACCAGCCATGGTTAGTGGGTTTGTTAAGAACTGCATAGATGGCACCTAACAGGCTGCGGGTCTACTTTGCTCTAGTTTTTTAGTCTATTGAGATAGACTCACACATCGGTTAACCATCCCCTGTTGGCATTTGTCCGAACTCAGCGAAGTAATAAGCTGCTCGAGCCTAGCCTGCTAAGCAGGAAATACTCCTCCTGGCTACATCCAGAACTGGGACCTGCACAGGGACATCTGCCCCTGTAGAGGTATAGGTTTACTGCGACATACTTTCAGTACAGCATTAGCTCCACTCTTGTTTCTGGAACGCGTAGACATCTCCTGGAAATGACTCAAACAATTCTTTTTCTTGAAACTCATATTTCTCAGAGTGTGCTCGATGTGCCTATCCCTCGCATGCTGTACCACCTGTCTATATGCATGTCAGATCTCCAAGTACAGGAGAGTGCTCAAGAATTTCTGCAGCTAGAGGCGAAACGCCAAGAGCAGCAGGCAGTCGCCCCGGCTGAGAGTGCATCGTCACCGCAGAAAAAAACACCTCCTACAAAAGGTAATGTGGTTTCGCATTATCTAATTTATCTGTCTAATTTTTCTTTATATAATTTAACTTTATCTAATTTATCTTTATCTAATTTATGTTTATATAATTTATCGTTGCCTCAATTTCTAATTTAGAACCTTTTTTCTCTTAATTTCTCAACTGTTTTCTTCTTTCAAACCGTTTGTTACTTTTTAAAAGTCACTCATCTCTTTATATCATTTATCTTGTTTTTAACCCCACCAGACCTGAGGCCCTGAACCTGTCCCCTATACCTGGGCTCCTGAGCATTAAAGAGAAAAAAAACATGATATAGAAAATGTTAGTTACATGCAAACAAGTGGTTAGAATAAGATGGAACTTGGAGACATTGTAGAAAATAGGTCTACCTTTCATCTAGCGCCAAAATTCCACCTTTGTGTGCCAATCCACCCAGCAGGATGAGCCTTGTTTCAATTTACAACAATTTAAACCAGTTTTGCCAGAAAGTATCATCCAAAAACCAGGATGAAAAGTCAATCGGGTCACTCTCCTCTGTGATAGATCCAGGAATGTTCACTGGGCCTTTTCCATCCTCATTGAAATTCAGATCTGTATTTGGTGATACAAAATTTCTTGTCCAACCTTCATCACCATCTAGATCTCCCCCATCAGCTGTTTGAGGGACACGCCCCCCTTCTCTTACGATCGATCTAGCTCTAGATCTACAAGGTTCAAGCTTCTCCTCATCACTCGAGCTCTCAGTCTGTCACTTGAACTGGAAAAGTATTCTTGATGAAATTCTGACTCCTCAGAGTCTGAATCAACCAAAGTATCGATCACCTGTTGGACTGTCATAAGCCTAGACCTACTTCACTTTCCTGTTGAAGTGCTTGGTTCATCAGCCGCTCGTTTCATTGTCAATATTCAGAATTTTTTGCATGTTAAACCACACAAAGTCAATTAAAACATAGGGGCAGACATTTGCAATGGCTAACCATGAGGTTTGACCACGATTGGTTGGTTATTTTTAGATTATGACGCATTTTTTTCACGTACTACGCAAAGTACCGAGAATTAGGTCCAGCAGTATAGCGGCAGATTAGGAAATTACCGAAAAATGGGTACAGCGGTCTGGTAGAGTCAAACCTGACCATTTCTTTCAAATCATTTGCCACTTTAAAAAAATCTCTCCTTTCTTTAAAAAAAATATCTCATCTTGGATCAAGATGCTGAGCAGTGCATGAGCTGCATTGGTCAGCGGCCCAAATCTGAATGCTAGTGTCAATCAGGGCAAGCGACCCAGAGCTGCCAAGATCCTTCTACGCCTTCATGCGGTGATCCTGGATAACAGGCTGCAAGACGGCAAGCTGGATGAGGAGAAGGGATCGAAGAGGGAAGACTAAACCGGTACCCAAAAATGCTTTCTGAATTTGGATGTGTCGAACTGAAAGGTACAAATATCGCAGTCAAGCTGTAAACTACGACACAACGCATTCCATTCTCAGGACAACATCCTGCTACTTAAGCCCTTATTGGTGCTTGGTGACCGGAGTTTGAGAATAAATGATGAAGAAGAAGAACAACAAATCTCTCATCTCTTTTTATCTAATCCCTCTTCTCTTTTATCAAATCTATTATCACTTTTTCAAATCTCTCAGACATCTTTCAATCTACTCATACTTTTAAAAAATCACATTTTTTCTCTAAATCTCTTATCTCTTTCTTTTAAATCTCTCTTGTCTTCGGTCAAATCTCTTGCTACAGTTTAAATCCCTTTTGCAAATCTTTTACCTTTTCTTTCAAATCTCTCTCCATTTCTTTCCATTTAAACAAAAAATCTCTCTCTTAGTTCGACCTGTTCATCGTCAAGGGGTGGTCACCCTTGAACGGGTCCCAACTCAGAATCCAATCATTTCTGTCGCAGGCGCGTGTCGTACAGTGTGATAGTAGTCTGTCTGTTGTGGGGTCGTGAATGTTATATTTTTATAGTGAATCTCGCCAGTGAGTTGGAGGCCGTCCCCGAGATCTCTTTTTGTCGCGCGGGTACCACATGGTGGTTATGGTACTCCATCTTTCATCTTGTCTTCTGGATATACGACCAGCCCAACGGTGTTTCGAATGGTTGATTGACGTACTGTAGGACATCCTTGGTATGTGACATTTTCCGGATGTCACTATTGTGTAGGTCGCTCTGCCGCTGTTGTCTGAGAGTTATGTCCATGAGATGTTTTTCAAGAGATGCGTGTGCTGTTCTCAGTTATTTCGCTGCTGCTTTGGTTAGAGACCAGGTCTCGCTACCATAGCAGAGGTAGCAGAGCCCTGGCAGGCCTACCAAGTTGAAGATATCCGCACGTAGTCTGGTGTCCTTTGTGGCGTCTGTTGCTGTCATGATGGAGTTGAAGGCTGCCCAGCCCTCCTGTTTCCATCCGGTGATCTCAGGTTTTATGTTCTCCATGTTGAGGAGCCTTCCCAGATAAACATATTCGTCAGCGTTCAACTCAAGAGTATTGGGTTGGGCTCTGCGAAACAGTTGCGCATAGATCTTGTTTTCCCTAAGTTCATAGCAAGACCTACTTTCCTGCCTTTGGTGTCTAGTGACCGCAGCATCTCTGTCGCTTCCAGGGGCGTCTCTGCGATGAAGACGATGTCGGCTGTGAATCTGTGGTGGTTAAGACGTTTTTCGTCAATTTTGGTCCCTTAGTTGTCCCAGTCTCAGTTCTTCAAATCTCATCTTTTTAAAAAATCTCTCGCAACTTTTAAAAATGTCAATCCTTTTTATGTTCACTTTTTCATATCACCAATCATTAAAAACAAATATCTTTACACCACTTTTCAAAAGTTCTCACATCTTCTAAAAAATATTTTACCCCTTTTTCTCTTTTTCTTAACTCTCCATTTTTAGTTTCTCACCTTTTTTTAAACACTCGCTTATCTTCGAATTGCTTGCGTGTCTTAAAATCTCTCACATCATTAAATCTCTTGGTTCTTTCCCTTTCACAAAACAAGTAAGATATTACTAACAAATAAATGAAATAACCGGACATACACACGCAATACCCTCCTTACACACACTACCTTCCTCACACACACTACCCTTCTTCCACACACTACGTTCCTTACACACAATACCTCCCTTACATGCTATACCTTCCTTCCTTAACCAGTGACACTGACCGAGAAGGTCATATTCTATTTGAACCGGTGCTTGGAGCATGGCTCCCTTCAGCTGATGCACCTTGGGAAGATTGAGTCCAAAGTGGTGGAGGACTTCGGCTTCACTTCGTTCACTGAGATGAGTCATTATGGATTCTTGGATTTTGTCCTCTCGGAGCCAAAGATAAAATCGGTAAGGTGATACATTTGATGCTTTGGTAAAATTAACACTTTCAAAGTTTATTATAGTCTAATAGAAGATACTGCTGTCTGGGCGATAAGTTCCCTTCCTTGCTGCCCTGTCCTGCAATCTATAAAAGTCGGGTACACATTTACAGCTAAGTAGGCTGGAGTGTGACACAAAGCTTTTGTCTTATGCTTGCTGTCAGCTTTCCTGTGAGAGGCCAGCTATGTGTGTTGATGGTGGAACGAATGTTGATAGGGGTAGTGCAAAGGTTGCTAGTTGTGGAACGAATGTCGATACTGATAGTGCAAATGTTGATGGTTGTGGAATGAATGTTGGTGGTGGGGGTGCGAATGTTGATGGTTGTGGAACGAATGTTAGTGGTGGGGGGTGCGGATGTTGATGGTTGTGCTATACATGTTGATGGTGGAACAAATCTTGATGGTGGTGGTACGAATGTTAATGGTGGTGGTAAGAATATTGATGGTGGTGGAATAAATGTTGTTGATGGTACAAATGTTGATGGTAGTGGTATGGATGTTGATGATGGTGGTATGGATGTTGATGGTGGTGGTATAAATGTTGATGGTGGTGGTATAAATGTTGATGGTGGTGGTATGGATGTTGATGATGGTGGTATGGATGTTGATGGTGGTGGAATGAATGGTGGTGATATAAATGGTGATGGAATGAATGTTGATGATTGTGGTGGTATGAATGTTGATGGTGGTGGTATGAATGTTGATGGTGGTGGTATAAATGGTGATGGAATGAATGTTGATGATTGTGGTGTAAATGTTGATAGTGGTATGAATGAGGATGGTGGTGGTATGAATGTTTATGGTGGGGTTTTGAATGTTGATGGTGGGGTTTTGAATGTTGATGGTGGTGGAATGAATGTTGATGGTGGTACAAATGTTAATGGTAGTTTCATGAATGTTGATGGTGGTTGAATGGATGTTGATGATTGTCATGTGAATGCTGATGATGGTGATGTGAATGCTGAAGATGGAGATATGAATGCTGATAATTATGATACAAATGTTGATGATGGTGGTGTGGATATTGATGGTGGTGGAATGAATGTTGATGATTGTTGTGCAAATGTTGATGATGGTGATATGAATGTTGATGATGGGGATACAAATGTTGATGGTGGAGTTACGAATGTTGATGGTGCGTTTACGAATGTTGATGGTGGAGTTACAAATGTTGAGAGTGGGGTTATGAATGTTGATGGTGGAGTTATTAATGTTGATGGGGGGGTTACGAATGTTGATGGTGGAGTTACGAATGTTGATGGTTGTGGTATGTTTGTTGATGATGTTGATGATTATATTGGTATTAATGTTGATGCTGGTAAAAGTAAATGTTAATGATGGTGATAATAATGTTGAAGATGGTGATGTGAATGTTGATAATAGTGGTACGTATGTTGATGTGTTGTAGTGTAAAAATGTTGATGATGGTGATGTGAATGTTGATGGTTGTGGTAGGAAGATGTACATTCAGGAACATGTAGGATGCAGAGCCATGGAGATGAGATGTTTTTGAAGACTACTCATTGTCACCTACAAAGGCCGTATCACAAATGATGAATTATGACAAAGAATTGAAAATGCAAATGGACTTTGCAGCTGTCTCCTCACAACGATGCGTGTAAATCTACCGAGGCCAGACAAGTTAGAACACTCTGGAACTAAACAACAGCTCACAAACACTTGTAGATACAACTATATGGCATTTGGCAAAAGAGCAGGAGCCCACAGGCTGCTGGATCAATAGCCAACCATGATGGGTTTATGATGGTGTTGGTGAAAGTGACATGATGATGTGGTATAATGTTGATCATCATTGGCTCTTTCCGTCTTGTCAGACGATAGTAATTGTGCTTTGAAAAGAAAAGAAAAAAAAGAGTGTCCATAGTGTCCATAGTGGTAACTAATGTGACTCGTAAGACCAATCCGAGAAGAGAAGCATCTTCCACAGTGGTTGCAAGGAAAATCAGGACCGTTTGCGGCATCGCATGGTGTGGCGTGTCTTCTCAAACTCTTCAGCCTATTAGCAATGTATTTCTCCTTTGTCTGTATTCCATGCTTAATCATGCCCATCCATGTAACACGATCCATGACGTCCTGTTCCCATGATTCCATATCGATGCCCGCATACATCCTTGTACTGAAGTAGTGGCTG
This sequence comes from Ariolimax columbianus, assembly GCA_036924085.1. Lineage (NCBI taxonomy): Eukaryota > Metazoa > Mollusca > Gastropoda > Stylommatophora > Arionidae > Ariolimax > Ariolimax columbianus. The sequence continues at coordinate 68,740,528 of JAVGWX010000014.1, forward strand.
GCCGCGAGACCTATTCCCCAACTAACTCTCCATAGAAAAGATATTTTGGTATTGTGACATCTATCCTCAGAGTGTGTCCCATCCATCGAAGTCTTCGAAGACTAAGCATGGAAAAGATTGTGACAGTGCCTGTTTTCCCGAACATCTCTGCGTTGGTGATCTTGTCTTGCCACCCAACCCCCAGGAGTCTGCGCAGGCACCTCATGTGATAGTTGTTTAGCTGCCTCTGCGGGTGCATGAAGGTAGACCATATCTCACTGCCTTAAAGAAGGGTGCCGAGGACACAGGCCTGGTAAACAAAATAATGTTAAATGATGGTGGTACATTTTTGATGATTGTGAAATGATGATGATGTTTTTGATGGTGGTGGATATTTCTTGCAGATTATGGAAGAGTGCGGTGGCACCGTATTGGGGTCAAGTTCTGGCAGTCATGAGACGGAGTCAATCTACAGACCCAGTCAGCTGGAGCTCCTAGAGTTTATCTGTCAGTCGAAGCATGCTGGGATAGCTCAGGTATGCTGTTGTGATTTTTAAACATTTTTTTTGGCATTATCCTTATTTCTCAATTCTCCAAGGTGGTGTGTGTTGTTCTGTTTTTATATTGTGCTTGTTGACCCAGTGCATCCGACTTTAGCATGGATTTTATGTAAGGGTCTGCTTCCTCCTGCTTTTTCTAAGGGTTTGCTTCCCCGGGGTAACGGCCGGTGCTGTGATGGGGATCGAACCCAGTTGAGTGAGTCGTTTCACTTAATAACTAGCCCACGAGATTGAAGTCAAGACTGAAAGGTTGTTGTTGAATGCCCATAATGGGGATCAAGATGCTGAGCAGCCCATGAGCTGCAGTGGTCAGCGACCCATAGCTGACTGCTAGTGTCAGGGCCAGCGAACCAGGGCTGCCAAGACCCTTCTACACCTCCACACGGTGATCCTGGATAACAGGCTGCAGCAGGGCAGACTGGCTAAGGAGAAGGGATCGAAGAGGGAATGCTAACCCGTTACTCAAAAAATGCTTGCTGAAGTCGGATGTGTTGGACCAAAAGGTGCAAATATCGCAGTCAAGCTGTAAACTACGACACAACGTATTCCGTTCTCTGGACTACATTCTGCTACTTAAGCCCTTTCAGGGTTTGGTAGCGGAAGATTGAGAATGAACGAAGAAGAAGAAGAATGCCCACAGAGTAAGTTTACTCTTCTGTGCTTCCTGAAAAGGGCGTTAAGTGGGTTTGCAGTAGCTTTCCTCATATCCAGAGCGTGCTGATGAAAGTAGACAGGTCTCCTCCAAGTGGTTGTGCTATGTGTGGCTTCATCTGTGTTGCTCACTACTATGAAGATCATATCGATCCCCCACCTTGTTAGCCAGCCTGCTGTGGAACAGCCTGTTTCTAGGGATTGGTCAGTATATTTTGCCTGACCCACACTAACATTGTCCGATCAGTATATTTTGCCTGACCCACACTAACATTGTCTGATCAGTATATTTTGCCTGACACACACTAACATTGTCCGATCAGTATATTTTCCCTGACCCACACTAACATTGTCCGATCAGTATATTTTCCCTGACCCACACTAACATTGTCCGATCAGTATATTTTCCCTGACCCACACTAACATTGTCCGATCAGTATATTTTCCCTGACCCACACTAACATTGTCCGATCAGTATATTTTCCCTGACCCACACTAACATTGTCCGATCAGTATATTTTGCCTGACCCACACTAACATTGTCCGATCAGTATATTTTGCCTGACCCACACTAACATTGTCCGATCAGTATATTTTCCCTGACCCACACTAACATTGTCCGATCAGTATATTTTCCCTGACCCACACTAACATTGTCCGATCAGTATATTTTGATTGTCTCTTCTCCCCACTGTGAAAGGTTGTTCTGTACATGAAATAGAGTTTCTCTGACAGTCAAAGCATGCTGGGAAAGTTCAGGTACGCTATTGTGACTTTGAGATTGAAGCCAAGACTGTGAAAGGTTGTTCTGTACATGAAATAGAGTTTCTCTGACAGTCAAAGCATGCTGGGAAAGTTCAGGTATGCTATTGTGACTTTGAGATTGAAGCCAAGACTGTGAAAGGTTGTTCTGTACATGAAACAGTGTTTCTCTGAGAGTCAAAGCATGCTGGGAAAGTTCAGGTACGCTATTGTGACTTTGAGATTGAAGCCAAGACTGTGAAAGGTTGTTCTGTACATGAAACAGAGTTTCTCTGACAGTCAAAGCATGCTGGGAAAGTTCAGGTACACTATTGTGACTTTGAGATTGAAGCCAAGACTGTGAAAGGTTGTTCTGTACATGAAACAGAGTTTCTCTGACAGTCAAAGCATGCTGGGAAAGTTCAGGTACGCTATTGTGACTTTGAGATTGAAGCCAAGACTGTGAAAGGTTGTTCTGTACATGAAACAGAGTTTCTCTGACAGTCAAAGCATGCTGGGAAAGTTCAGGTACGCTATTGTGACTTTGAGATTGAAGCCAAGACTGTGAAAGGTTGTTCTGTACATGAAACAGAGTTTCTCTGACAGTCAAAGCATGCTGGGAAAGTTCAGGTACGCTATTGTGACTTTGAGATTGAAGCCAAGACTGTGAAAGGTTGTTCTGTACATGAAACAGAGTTTCTCTGACAGTCAAAGCATGCTGGGAAAGTTCAGGTATGCTATTGTGACTTTGAGATTGAAGCCAAGACTGTGAAAGGTTGTTCTGTACATGAAACAGTGTTTCTCTGAGAGTCAAAGCATGCTGGGAAAGTTCAGGTACGCTATTGTGACTTTGAGATTGAAGCCAAGACTGTGAAAGGTTGTTCTGTACATGAAATAGAGTTTCTCTGACAGTCAAAGCATGCTGGGAAAGTTCAGGTATGCTATTGTGACTTTGAGATTGAAGCCAAGACTGTGAAAGGTTGTTCTGTACATGAAATAGAGTTTCTCTGAGTCAAAGCATGCTGGGAAAGTTCAGGTATGCTATTGTGACTTTGAGATTGAAGTCAAGACTGTGAAAGGTTGTTCTGTACATGAAACAGTGTTTCTCTGACAGTCAAAGCATGCTGGGAAAGTTCAGGTATGCTATTGTGACTTTCAGATTGAAGCCAAGACTGTGAAAGGTTGTTCTGTACATGAAATAGAGTTTCTCTGAGTCAAAGCATGCTGGGAAAGTTCAGGTATGCTATTGTGACTTTGAGATTGAAGTCAAGACTGTGAAAGGTTGTTCTGTACATGAAATAGAGTTTCTCTGACAGTCAAAGCATGCTGGGAAAGTTCAGGTACGCTATTGTGACTTTGAGATTGAAGCCAAGGCTGTGAAAGGTTGTTCTGTACATGAAACAGTGTTTCTCTGAGTCAAAGCATGCTGGGAAAGTTCAGGTATGCTATTGTGACTTTGAGATTGAAGCTAAGACTGTGAAAGGTTGTTCTGTACATGAAATAGAGTTTCTCTGAGAGTCAAAGCATGCTGGGAAAGTTCAGGTATGCTATTGTGACTTTGAGATTGAAGCCAAGACTGTGAAAGGTTGTTCTGTACATGAAACAGTGTTTCTCTGAGAGTCAAAGCATGCTGGGAAAGTTCAGGTACGCTATTGTGACTTTGAGATTGAAGCCAAGACTGTGAAAGGTTGTTCTGTACATGAAACAGTGTTTCTCTGAGAGTCAAAGCATGCTGGGAAAGTTCAGGTACGCTATTGTGACTTTGAGATTGAAGCCAAGACTGTGAAAGGTTGTTCTGTACATGAAACAGTGTTTCTCTGAGAGTCAAAGCATGCTGGGAAAGTTCAGGTATGCTATTGTGACTTTGAGATTGAAGCCAAGACTGTGAAAGGTTGTTCTTTACATGAAACAGTGTTTCTCTGAGAGTCAAAGCATGCTGGGAAAGTTCAGGTACGCTATTGTGACTTTGAGATTGAAGCCAAGACTGTGAAAGGTTGTTCTGTACATGAAATAGAGTTTCTCTGACAGTCAAAGCATGCTGGGAAAGTTCAGGTACGCTATTGTGACTTTGAGATTGAAGCCAAGACTGTGAAAGGTTGTTCTGTACATGAAACAGAGTTTCTCTGAGAGTCAAAGCATGCTGGGAAAGTTCAGGTATGCTATTGTGACTTTGATATTGAAGCCAAGACTGTGAAAGGTTGTTCTGTACATGAAACAGTGTTTCTCTGAAAGTCAAAGCATGCTGGGAAAGTTTAGGTACGCTATTGTGACTTTGAGATTGAAGCCAAGACTGTGATAGGTTGTTGTTGTTTAATGCCTATAATGAGTAAGTTTACTCTTTTGTGTACCCTGAAAAGGACATTAAGTGACACGTTGTAGTAATTTTTCTCACATCCTGAGCATGCTGATGAAGGTGGACTGCGGTCCTCCAGGGGTTGTGCTATTCTTGGTTCTTTGGCTGTTTACCAAGCTGAAAATTTCATTGAAATGGACCAAATTTGAGTTGCAAGAAGACATTATGTGGGATACGACGACCCAGCTATACTCTATTCCCAAAGAGGCCTTCCTCAAATGCTTCCAATAATGGGTGGACCGCTGTGAGTAGTGTGTGAAGTCTCTTCTTCTTCTGCGTTCGTTCTCAATCTCCCGCAACCAAGCCCTGAGCAGGGTTTTGCAAGTAGCAGGATGTAGTCCAGAAAACGGAATCCATTCTGTCATTAGTTTACAGCTTGACTGCGATAATTTGCACCTTTCGGTCTGACACATCCATCTTCGGCAGGTGTGTGAAGTCCCAAAAAGAGTACTTTGAAAGGGATTACGGTTTCATCCCTCCAGATTGTATTTTTCCGGCCCAAAGGTTGGATACTTTTTGAACACACCTCGTATGTTTTTATTGACTTTTAATCTGCAGGGCTGGGAAGGAAGACCGTCTGGTCAGGCAAAAATATACTAATTAGACATGTTAGTCAGGTAAAAACATACTTGCCAAGACCCTCACCTCAGCTTTCTCATAGCTCTCCCTAGAAACGGGCTATTTTCATGGCATCCTGACTAACAAGGTGAGGGATTGACGTGATCGCCGTAGTAGTGAACGACACACAGATGAAGCCAAGCATAGCACAACCGCCTGGAGGACCCCTGCCCACCTTCACCAGCACGTTCTGGATGTGAGGAAAGCTACTTATAGTCTCATAGCCCTCCCTAGAAACGGGCTATTTTCATGGCAGCCTGACTAACAAGGTGAGGGATTGACGTGATCGCCGTAGTAGTGAACGACACACAGATGAAGCCAAGCATAGCACAACCGCCTGGAGGACCCCTGCCCACCTTCATCAGCACGTTCGGGATGTGAGGAAAGCTACTTAAAGTCCTTTTTTAGGGCACACAATATAGTAATCCTACTCATTGTGGATATTCAACATCAACCCACAGGGCTACTGCAGCTTTGATCTATTTATTTCTGAAAATAGCCAGTTAATCTTTTGCAATTTTTTTCTCTCCTTTTAAGCCTCAGAAACACGTAACCATAAAATACTAGCAGTATTAAATAATTTATATTATGTTGTTGCTTCTATTCCACCTCCGCATCAAATCAGAATCACCAAATGGAAAATATAATGTGTGAGCAGTTCCACGTGACGGATCTCCGACATCTAGGCCATGGAAATGTAATCCGCCTCTGCGGTGCAGCTGATAGGCCAGGAAAACATGTGTCAAAAGAGTATCGTGTTAACTTTGAAGCTGCTCTTTGTGGAAAAAACTGGTTGGTATTGTGTTTACAATAAAATATTAGTATTTATCCTTTACCACTCTACAATCAAAATTACACATTTTCCTCTGCCACTGAATTATTTTTCAGAACGTCACATCGTTTAACCATGGTTGCTGCTTTGAGAACTTGTAACATTTTTATTTGATGGTCTAAAAGTATGATTTGTTTGTGAGTAGGGAAATAAATGAATAAAGAATTTCTTGGTGTTATTGTTTTTGTTGCGTGTGTTTTAGTTTTTGAGATTAAAAAGAAAATAAGGCACTAGTGTTGAAAAAACAGTACACTTAGACTCTCATGTTTTCAGCATCCATTGGTTGAAAATTTTTTTTAAGAATCGCAGTTAACGGATTACCGACCTTTACCGTAATTGCTATGTCTGTCACTTCAACTATAAACGTAATTATTGTAACTAAATAAACAATCTAAACAGATCTACCTCAGAAAAATCAGTTGCAGAAACTTGACTCCCCGATTATCAACAATTGATGAATCTTCAAATCCATGCGAAAAACATCAATCATTTCCAAACGCCTAAAACTAATTCCATGATCGCCATTGTTGGTATCTTATCATACATGACGGAAGTTGGAACTCTCTACAATCTAAAGAGCACTATTGTTCAGACTATAACTACATAGCCGTTTGTTTTTACTATGATTAGAACGACTGTCGCTGTACATGAACAACGTAAGCCGAGACTGGCCACCCACGCACCTTATTTCTTGATGTCAGTCACTTTGAACTGACTCCCGAGCCGTAAAGGTTAAACATAAAATAGTAAACGAAAAAGCTTTGACTGAATCTCACAACCTACCAACCATTCTGTTGTTTCATAGTGTGGAGCTACAAAGTGCCGTGTGTATTCACATTTGTTATTTTTGTGCCTGGAAACTAAACTGTCAAGACGAGGCCTAGATTTACCGGCATTCAAGATGTTTATTTTATCACCGTAACTTCTTGACGAAAATGGCGAACTTTGTCAATTATTAACACCATTTTCCATTTTATAACGGTTAAATTTTTAAAATTTGCACTTTTTTGCTGTGGTCTTTTTTAATTATAAACAATAAAATAAGTAATCAATTGTTCAGCATAAAGAACACTACACAACACATGGCATTTAGTTCTCGTGAACTGGTGAAAAGTGTGCTCCAAGTTTCCAGCACCTCTTGACTGATAGCACACCCGCTATTTTCTTCATAAATAGTCCCCCACCCCTCATCTAGTGTTTTATGACTACCGGAAGCTAGATTTAAGGTGAGCGGAATAGCTTCAGCATGCCTGTCAAACAGCAAAGCGAGGTTCTAAACATAATGAACAAAATATGTAATTTCCCATTATCAATATTTTATTTTATAATTTTGTTGCTCTTTATTTTATTAATATTTATTCAATTACATATTAAATATTGTTAAATTCAAAATTATTTTTAATGTTTATTCATCCATCTGTGCGCTGTGCACATAGCACACCCAAAATATATATATATATATATATAGTATTTGTGAGATTATGTATAATAATAATCATAATTTATTCACAGTCCCACCCCTCACGCCACTGGTAAAGTGGGCATCCTCGGCAGCCAGACAAAAGAAATAGCCATGGCCTGTTTGACTACTTGCCCACTACTGGAGGACATGATGGAGTGGAGCCACTGGTCTCTTGTGTTCCAGCCTCAGCTGGGCAGTCTGCGGAGCTTCATCGAGAAACATGGTGGACTGCAGGAAATCAGCTTGGAAGGTATGTGAAGTTTAACCTGTTTCGTCTGGCTCATTATTTTTCATGTTTTGTATTAATTTCTGAGAAGGACTAGTTACTTTACTTACTGTTGACCTAATTTTAATTTTAAAGAAAGGGGCACTGAGGCGCTAGTCCGGTCAGGCACAATATACTGACCAGGGCACTGAGGCGCTAGTCCGGTCAGGCACAATATACTGACCAGGGCACCGCGTCAGGGTCAGGCATAATATACTGACCAAGACCACTATCTCTCTTCCATGTAGCGTTCCCTGGTAACAGGCTGTCTTCAAGGCAGTCTGGTTGAAGAGATGTGGACCGACGTGATTCCTGTAATAGGGAGCATCAACAAGCAGATGAAGCCAAGGATAGCACTATAGCCTGGAGGACTGGTCCACCTTCATCAACATGTTCAGGATGTGAGGAAAGCTACTACAACCCGCCACTTAACGCCCTTTTGAGGGTGTGCAAAAGAGTACACTTACTTATTGTGGACATTAAACATGAAAGCGATTAGCCGGGGAAAAAATGTTAGTCCGCCGGCAGAAAATTTATGCGGACCGGCGGCTGGGAAACGCTGCCTTATACTATGTATTAGTTCAAGTTCAAGTGCCATCTCCGCATTGTAGGTTGGCTGCGTTGGATCCCCAGTGTACTCTATCTCTTGCTGTAATGGTGTAATCTGAAAGGCTTTTCCCAGTCCATCTCCTGATGTTATCCACCCACTTAAAGCGTTGTCTGCCTCTTGAACGGCTGCCTTCCACCCTACCCTCTAGTATAGTCTTCTTGTTATATGACCAAAATAACGTAACTGTCTAACCCTAATTTCGGTCATTAATTTTCTTTTCACCCCCATGATTTTCAATACCTCCACATTTGTTTTCTTCTCTTTCCAAGAAATACAACCCAATCTTTTATATACCCACATTTCGAAGGCTTCAATACTCTTTTCCAACTTGTAAATCTTTGTCCATGTTTCTGTGCCATAAAGTAGTGATGAGTATAAATAACACCTGACAATTCTCATTTTCAAATTTTGATTTATCTGTTTGGATGTCAGTATGTGCCGCATGTTGTCGAATACCATCTTGGCTATACCTATTCTTTGAGATTTTTTTTTTGAGCTGCCTTCTTCCTTTATTAAATGACCTAGATAGGAGAAACTCTGTACCTGTTCAAATAGCTGATCTTTTATTTTTATCTGCATACATGGTTTCTTGAAACTTTTTCCAATTATTGTAGTCTTTGTTTTCTTTATGTTTATGTCTAATCCAAGCTCTTGAATTGTTTTGTATATTATTGCCACAAGCTCCTGTAATTCTTGCTCACTTTTTGCCATAAAAACTGTATCATCTTCAAATCTTAGATTGTTCATTGCCACTCCTCCAATGACAAGTCCTGGCATCCCCTCTATCTGTTTGAATATTTATTCTGTGTAGATATTAAAAAGACAGGGGTTAATACACATCCCTGTCTCACTCCTCTTTTTACATCTATACTTGGACTATACTTGGAGAGCCTAACTTTCCTGATTTTATTGTAACAGTTTGTTCCCAGTACAGATTACGGAGCAGTCTTATGTCTTTACCATCTAGACCTATTTCTTGGAGATATTTAATTAATTGTCCATGTTGGACTGTCAAAAGCGTTCTGGTAGTCTGTGAAGCAAATATAAATGTGATTAAGTATTTATATATATTTTCTGTCAGAATTCACAAACAGAATTTGCTTCTCTTGTTCCATTAAACTTTTGGAAATCAAGTTGTTCTTCTGAAACTTCCCTCTCTATATTATCTCTTATTCTCTCTTGTATGATCATTAGTATCCCAAGTCAAATCATTGTATTTACAATTCTGCTTTCTCATACTCATTCAGGTGGACGCAAGACTGCAGTATCAGATTTCATGGCATTGGAAGCGGAACCTGGCAAGTTTTTGAAGATCTGCTCCCAGACCACACAGGAACAGTTCTGTGCAGTTCTTGACTCTGAAGACCCAGTTGCTTCTGCTGGGAGTCTGGTGTCTCTCATTGTGGCCAACAAGGGACTGGAGAGTACTCCCATGGCTCTTCTGACAAACCATGTGAAAGCTCGCCTCATATCGTTACACGCACGCAGTGCTGAAGTCTCCTCCTCACGTAAGATCAGTAGCTGCATTTTTATTGTAGTTTTCTGGTTAAGATTCTGTTTGCATTTGGTGAAACCACATCCAGTTGAGTTGTGGTTATAGGAAACCACACCCAATTCAGTCGTGGTTATAGGAAACCACACCCAGTTCTGTCGTGGTTATAGGAAACCACACCCAATTCAGTCGTGGTTATAGGAAACCACACCCAATTCAGTCGTGGTTATAGGAAACCACACCCAGTTCTGTCGTGGTTATAGGAAACCACACCCAGTTCTGTCGTGGTTATAAGAAACCACACCCAGTTCTGTCGTGGCTATAGGAAACCACACCAAGTTCTGTCATGGTTATAGGAAACCACATCCAGTTAAGTTGTGGCTGTAGGAAACCACACCCAGTTCTGTCATGGTTATAGGAAACCACACCCAGTTAAGTTGTGGCTATAGGAAACCACACCCAGTTCAGTCGTGGTTATAGGAAACCACACCCAGTTTAAGTTGTGGCTATAAGAAACCACACCCAGTTCTGTCGTGGTTATAGGAAACCACACCCAGTTCAGTCATGGTTATAGGAAACCACACCCAGTTCAGTCGTGGTTATAGGAAACTACACCCAGTTCAGTCGTGGTTATAGGAAACCACCAGTTGTGGCGATAGGAAACCACACTTCATTCAGTCGTGGTTATAGGAAAGCACTAGTCGTGTTTATGAGAAACCACATCTAGTTCAGTTGTGGTTATAACCTCTAGGTCACACACTTCCCGAAGTAGTAAAGATCTCAGAAAAAAAAATCTCAGTTTTTATTAAAACACTGAAAACTTTGAAATAATGTTGATTAACCTTTACATCACCAAATTAAAAATGGAAACAATTTCATCAGCGACGGTATTATTAGCACGTCACATTTTACTGTGGTTGTTGTAACTTTTTTGTTTGTTTGCCTGTCTATAGATATAATTTTGTTTGTGCGTAGAAATATAAATGAATGAAGAACTTGTTGGTGTTATTGTTTCTGTTGTGTGTGTGTGTGTGTGTTAGTTTCTGAGATACAAGAAGATGATAGTGTTTGAAAATAACACAAACATATAGACTCACCCGGTTTCGACATCCTTTGAAAAACAAATTCACAGAAAACGGATTATCAATGTTCACAAGATGGCTATACCTGTCAGTTTCTACTATAATCATAATTATTGTATTTACATAAACAATCTAAACAGATCTACATCGGGAAAAATCAGTTGCAAAAATATAACTTTCCCATTCTCAATAGTGGGTGAATCTACAAATCCAAGTGAAAAACATAAATCATTTCCAAAAGTCTAAAACAGATGTCAAAATCACCCTTGTTTTTAAACCAGACAAGGCAGAAGTTGAACTCTCTACAATCAAGCAGCATGTTCAGACTATTTTTTCGGTTATATATGATTAGATTAGCTGTTGCTTTGCAGTGACTTCGTCCGTAAAACTTACCATTTTGTCTGTCGCTTTTTAGAGACGAAGGTTTGGAAAAGATTAACTGAAACATCCTGTTATATTTATTTTTCTTGGTATGGTAAATATGTTGTTCGTGCACTTTTTCTTGGTATGGTAAATATGTTGTTCGTGCACTTTTTCTTGGTATGGTAAATATGTTGTTCGTGCACTTTTTCTTGGTATGGTAAATATGTTGTTCGTGCACTTTTTCTTGGTATGGTAAATATATTGTTCGTGCACTTTTTCTTGACTCCTTCTAACCATTACTCTTCCCATTGATTGCAACTACCATTCCTTTGTCCGTTTCAGTCGGCCCTGATCTTGCTGTTGAGTTTGTGACAGAAATGCTGTTGCGACTGCCAGTCAGAATTTGTGTTGCCATTGCCAATAAGGTAGGTCAGGTTTATGTCAAAATCTATGTTAAGGTGGGAGGCTGCGTGGCCTAGGGTTGAAACTCGCTCGGTTTTCACAATCCCAACACACCTGGTTCGATTCTCACAGTGTCCAGTTTGGCATACACTGGGTTTTTTCCGCAGGCGATCGTTCCTCTACATACAGAAAGTAATGGCAGCCTACTGTACTGCTGTGTAGTGCAATGGTTAGCGAGCTGGCTTCGCATCTGAGTGGTCCTGGGTTCAGTCTCCAGTTGATGCGGACATTTATTTCAGACTCCAACGGCTCCCGGGTCGACCCAGCCTCAAATGGGTACAGGTTCAGTCCGGGAAGTAAAAGCGGCGAAGGAGAGGAGATGGCTACCGCCCGCATATATAGCTAAGCCTTTGAAATGTGAGTTCACTAACATCTCATACCCTTAGGGCAGTAATGCTATGGGTTACTTTACTTTACTGTACTACACACTTGCCAAGAAACTTATAACAGTCAAATAGGTGGCGGTTGTATGAAGTGACATTATGTAGAGGACATGCTACTTACTATGTCAAGGGGGCAAGCTAAGAGCAATCAGGGTCGGGTTAAACATAATGATCTTCTTCTTCTTCATCGTACGCTGTTTACAGCGATATACGTTGCACTGTTTTATTTTGTTAAGCCTGGGGCTCAGTGCATCCGATTTCAACAAGCGTTTCTGTAGGGATGCCCTCCTTAGCCTTTGGCTGTCCCCAGCCTAACTGCAAGACAGCAGTTGTTTTTGGTCAGAGTTGTCTCCATTAGGGAAGTTGTCTTGCAGGACTATCGAGTCTTTCCCACTCGTGTCTATAGGGTTTGGCAATGATATGATATGATGGACTATGTACTAGTTTGTACTATCCCGGAAGAGAGGCAGTCCAGGATCGTTACGTCCTGCCAGGAACGTAGCATGTGCATGTGAGTGAGGTATCTCTTTGCTTCCTTTATTTTCTCGGCTCATCTGCAGTGATGGTACGCCTAGTATTCCCCGCCACCTGGGAGGTTATCACAATAGGGCAGGGGTGCAATGTCCGCTGGACTGCATCTCTTCTGTGTCCATTGGGATGACTGATAGCAGACAGAGGTAAAGAGCAAGGCAGGAGTGCATTTAACCAGGTTCATTTCTGCGGCTTAACCGGGCTGAGATGTGAGTCCCAGGTCCCAGCCATGTCGTAGCCTCCCATCACATCGGTGCTGAGATTTAGGGCGGGGTTCTGGCTTAGAGGCGTTCGGCCGTAGTCCCTCAGATGGTAGCTTCACACCTTTGGCTTATCAGCCAAGCACGTGGACCAAAAAACATAATGATCAAGATCCCCACCTCATGTCCATGATTGTATTCCCTGGAAGCAGTCTGGCCAACTTGGTCAGGATCAACACGGTAATCCCCATAGTTGTGAGCTTAGTGAGAAGCAGCTCATTGCAGTACAGCCTGGAGAATCCTGGCCCACTTGCTCAAGTGCGCTTCAGGATGTAAGGAGAGCCACTTGAAGAATTTCAACAACAAAATGTCATTGATGAACTGCTGTGTGGGAGACCAACAAGTGTGGCAACTGATAAAGTGAAACAGCAGATCGACCAGCTAGACCGTGGCAACAGGCAAGTCACTATTGAGGAAATAGCTGTAGATTTCAACATGAGTCATGGCACTGCGCACAAAATTGTCCATGATGACCTTAGTTATAGGAAAGTGTAGCGGATAGGTCTTGAGGCAGTGCAAAATTGGTTAAAGGTCACACCAAAAAGATGTTTGTCTAAAGGGCATCCACAAGCTGGACACGGGGACAAAGTTAGTCGCCAGGCACGGGGACTATGTAGAAAAACAAGACACAACAAATGTATGGTTTACACTCTTGTAAAGAAAAATATTGCATATGATAAAAAACATTGTTTGAATTGGCAAAGTCACAGTAAAAGGCATGAAAGTCTTCTACAGAAGATACTAGAGGGCAAGATTCAAGAGAGGACCGAGGCAACCAAATACTCACCTTTACATCTCAGCTGTGCGGGGACATTAAAGTACGAACTTATTCAGAAATGAAGAGAACTGCAGAGGATAGGGCCAAATGGAGATACATACTCAGACAATCTTACAACCAGTCTCAGGACTGATCAACCAGAGGATAGGGTCAAATGGAGAGACATACTCAGACAATCTTACAACCAGTCTCACGACTGATCAACCAGAGGATAGGGTCAAATGGAGAGACATACTCAGACAATCTTACAACCAGTCTCTGAACTGATCAACTAGAGGATTGGGTCAAATGGAGAGACATACTCAGACAACCTTACAACCAGTCTCAGGACTGATCAACCAGAGGATAGGGTCAAATGGAGAGACATACTCAGACAATCTTACAACCAGTCTCAGGACTGATCAACCAGAGGGTGATATGACTTATTAAAACATAATTAATAAAATTGCTGTTACTTAATGACTGTTTCGCGAACATTATTTTGCGGGCAAAGCTGGGCACTACAGCTAGTCATTTGAATGACTGAATTTTCAGGTCCTCTTGGAGCCCCTAAGCCATGTGGTAGGATCTGCCAAATCTAAGCAAGGAATCATTCAAGCCTGCAGACTTCCATACCAACGACATCGCCTGGAGCTTCTTGGCTGCTTGCTGGGGTTGCCAGACTGGACGTCGTCGCTGCAGTTGAAGTTCCAGTTTCCTCCCAGTCATGTGACCGAGGAATTGGATGATGATTTGATTGCTCACGGGGTTGTGGATATACAGGCGGATGAAGAGGTAAGTTTAATAGGTTAGTGTGTGTGTGTTCTATGGCTGGATGAGAGTTTGTGCACGAATAAGCATTCTGTGGTTAGATAAGCATTCTAGTCAGATGAGTATGCTATGGGTGAATTAGCATTCTATGGTCGGAATAGCATTCTATGGGTGAATTAGCATTCTATGGTTGGATTAGCATTCTATGGTCGGAATAGCATTCTATGGGTGAATTAGCATTCTATGGTTGGATTAGCATTCTATAGTTGGATTAGCATTCTATGGTCGGAATAGCATTCTATGGGTGAATTAGCATTCTATGGTTGGATTAGCATTCTATGGTTGGATTAGCATTCTATGGGTGAATTAGCATTCTATGGTTGGATTAGCATTCTATGGTTGGATTAGCATTCTATGGTCAGAATTCCATTCTATGGGTGAATTAGCATTCTATGGTTGGAATAGCATTCTATGGGTGAATTAGCATTCTATGGTTGGATTAGCATTCTATGGTCGGAATAGCATTCTATAGTCGGAGGAAAATATGATTGAAAACGTTACCGTTGGGGAACTGTTTGGCTCAAGTGACCATCAAATCTTATTGCAGGGAAAGAAGTAAACATAAACACACGAACATACGACTACTCTAAGGCAGATGTTAAGAGGATGAAAGAGGCAGCGAACCACATAATCTGGAAAGATATTGTCGTAGGAACAGATGTTGAACAGGAGTGGGAGAGTTTTAAAACAGTTCTAGAAATGCTAAAAGAGGAATGTGTTCCATGTAGGGAGGTAAACCCCAAGCGTAAAATGTGGATAACTAGATTTGTAGTGAAATGTAGAAGAGTGAAAAATAAAGCATGGAAAAAATATATAGAGGCAGGTAAATCAAAAGAAACATATGTAAAATATTTGGACAAGCAGAACATATCTCAGAAAGCGAATAAAACAGCAAAATAGACTTCGAAAAAAAACTTGCTCAGAGGATCAAGACTGACAGTAAAAGCTTCTTCTCTTATGTTAGAAATAAACAAAGAACGAAAGACAAAGTAGGCCCTCTCATAGACAGTCAGTCAGTTCAGTCAGTCAGTCAGTTCATCCCGTAACATAGCAGGTCGTTGAGGCACACATGAAGACATGAAAATCCCACGCCAACCCTCTCTGTCTGTCGCCGCCTGACGTATTTCACCGGGACGAAGGCCTGACCACTCAGTGATGTTGTCCACCCATCTCTTCCTTGGACATCCTCGCCCTCTTTGTCCCGGTATGGATCCAAAGAGTATCGAGTTGGGAATTCCGTTGGACCTCGAGACGTGCCCACACCAGGCCATCTTTCGTCTTTTGATAGCTGTGAACAGATCGTCAAAAGGACTAATAGCGTCTTCAACTCTCTGACGGAGGTCTACGTTCGTGACACGATCTTTATATGTAACATTTAGGAGTTTTCTATAGCATTTCCATTGCACGTATCCTGCCCTGGATATCTGCTGTAATGGTTCAGGTATCGCAGGCATACAGAAATATTGACAGCACCAAAGAGCGCAGTAGTCTGACTTTTATGCTGAGGGCGAGGCGCTTGTCTCGCCATATAGGTTGCAACCTAGTCAGCGCCGCTGTTGTTTGTGCTATTCTTGCAATTACCTCTGGCGTCGAACCCTCTTCGCTGATCAATGATCCAAGATATTTGAAACGTTTCACCACCTCAAGTACCTGCCCATTTGCCTCTATGACAGATTGAAACCCTGCTACGTTATTGGTCATGAGCTTCGTTTTATCAGCATTTATTTCCATACCAAAACTCAGGGCCGTTCTATCCAATCTACCAATCAACTGGAGTCCCCTTTCTGTACCCGCCAATACATCAATATCATCAGCAAAGCGAAAGTTTGTGATAAGCCTGTCACCTATTTTAACCGTGCCAACATGTCCTTTTAAGATCGTCTCCATTATTCTCTCCAAGAAGATATTGAATAGTGGGAGAGAGTATACAACCCTGTCTCACACCCACCGTAGTACGGAACCAATCGCCTAGCATTCCCTCTACTGAGACAGCGCTGGTCGCCTGCTGATAAAGGTTTGCAATTACCCTCACCATATCACTGTTGAACTTTTAATGCCTCATTGTTGACCATAGCGCCGCATGCCACACTCTGTCAAACGCCTTTCAAAAGTCAATGAAGGCATGGTAGAGTGGTTGATGATACTCTGAGTACTTCTCATTCAGTAGACGAAGATTAAATATCTGCTCGATGGTACTCCTTCCCGCTCGAAAGCCCACTTGTTCTTCGGCAATGATACTCTCCGCCTGAGGAGTCAGTCTGTTAAGTAATATCCTCAAGAGAACTTTACTTTGGATGACTTATCAGACTGATTGTTTGAAAGTTCTGACACATATTTAGGTTTCCTGATTTAGGCAGTGGTATAATGACTGATTTTGTCCAGCAGGTGGGCCACACTCCTGTCTGCCAAATTCTATTGCAGATGTAAGTCAGGGTATTAATTGTCGCCTCACCTCCCACTTGTAGGAGCTCTGCTGGAATATTATCCACACCGACAGCCTTCCCTCTCTTCAGCATTTTCACGGCTTCATATACTTCTTCCCTTGTTATCGTTTGATTTTCCTCTATCAGACTCACTTCAGGAGACATTGCAATTCTTGGGTTACCTCGATCTTCATGCTGTGGTATCTATCCATCTCATGGGTCAGTTCTTTTATTTTCCCAATTGCATTTAGAGTTCTGACATTCCAAGTGCCCAGAATGAAATCCCCTCCTCTGAGTCTTATGGTATCACCAGTAGCCATAGACAGTACAGGGAAAATAATAAGTGAGAATAGGGAGGCAGCTAATCTGCTCAATCAGTACTTTGGCACAGTCTACACAAAAGAGGACTGCTCCAAGATCCCAGAGCCTATAGATATTTTTCAAAGAGACATGGATACAGCAGGATTAAGATCAATCTGTATCACAGAGGAAATGGTTTTTAAAAAATTGGAGGGGTTGAAAGTGAATAAATGTCCAGGTCAAGATGGTATTCATCCAAAATTGCTGTATGAAATTAGAGACCAACTAGCAAAACCTTTGGCTATATTATGTTCTCAATCACTTACAAAAGGGATTGTTCCACGGGATTGGAAAGATGCAGGAATGATCCCCTTATTCAAAAAAGGCAAAAAATCTGATCCAGCAAATTATAGACCGGTGAGTTTAACGAGCATAGTCTGTAAATTGTTAGAGTCAATAATCAAAGAAGACATTGTAATGCATTTAGACAAATTTAATCTAATTAGAAATAGTCAGCATGGGTTTACTAGAGGGAGATCATGCTTAACAAATCTATTAGAATTCATGGAGCAGGTTACTAAAATCATAGATAAAGGGGAGCCAGTGGATGTTATTTATCTAGACTTTGCAAAGGCCTTTGATAGAGTACCTCATCAAAGATTATTTCGAAAGTTAAAATCACATGGAATAGGTGGGAAAGTTGCCAAATGGATTGAAAATTGGTTAACGGGAAGAAGGCAGAGGGTGGGCATAAATAAGGAGTACTCTGAGTGGTGTGAAGTGAAAAGTGGTGTGCCACAGGGCTCGGTTTTGGGACCAATTTTGTTCTTGATATATATAAATGATTTGGACATTGATATGAGATCCATGATTGCAAAATTTGCTGATGACACAAAACTATGCAGTAGTGTCTCATCTAAAGCGGAAGTGGATATATTGATGTCGGATTTAGATAAAATTCGCGAATGGTCTGTAAGCTGGCAAATGGAGTTTAATGTAGATAAATGTACAGTCATCCACATGGGTAGATCCAATATGAAACATAATTACAGAATGGGAGAAAACATTATTAGAAAGATAGATAAGGAAAGGGACCTAGGGGTTATAGTAGATCATACAGGAAAGGTGAGTGAGCAAGTTAAGGTAAAAGTGAAAAAGGCAAATGCAATGTTAGGTATGATAAAAAGAAATATTAAACATAGGGGCAAGGAAGTGATCGTCAAACTGTATAAAGCTTTAGTTAGACCTAGATTGGAGTACTGTGTACAGGTGTCGAGTCCTTATCATAGAGGGGATATAAACATGCTGGAAAGAATACAAAAAAGAGTGACAAAGATGATAGTGGGATTCCAGAATTACAGTTATGAGGAAAAAACCGGCCTACAGTGTCTCGAAGAGAGAAGAATTCGTGGTGACTTAATACGGGTTTATAAGATGATCAGAGGAATGGATAAATTAGACTATAACAAGTTTTTAAAAATACAGCCACCCACAATAACACGAGGGCATAGCTACAAGCTGACTAAAGAGAGGTCCAGATTAGATATTAGGAAATATTTTTTTAGTCAGAGAGTGGTGTCTGCTTGGAATGCATTGCCAGGGGAGGTAGTGGAGGCAGGGACAGTTAATGCATTTAAGTATAAACTGGATGCGCATAGCTTTTAGAGCAAGGTGATGTAAATGTAACTGGTTGTATACAGACTCTGCAGGGTCTTCTAAACCAGTATAAAGACGTTAAGTTACGTTAAGAGTGTGCTATGGGTGAATGAGCAATCTATGGTGTGATGAGTATGCTATGGGTGAATGAGCATTCTATGGTGGGATGAGTGTGCTATGGGTGAATGAGCGTTCTATGGTGGGATGAGTGTGCTATGGGTGAATGAGCGTTCTATGGTGGGATGAGTGTGCTATGGGTGAATGAGCATTCTATGGTGGGATAAGTGTGATATGGGTGAATGAGCTGACAACGGCGAGAGACTCATAACCGGCTGTTTGCATCAGTGTCAATAAACCAGAACTGACCAAGCCCCTTTTCTGCCTCCAAGTGGCGACCCTAGAAACAGGTTACACTAGTGTCTGCCAGTGAGAATACTGTTCCAGTGGAAAGGCAAGCCCAGCACCCAAGAAAGCCAGCTGTGTCGGACTACAAGGTGCAGACATTGCAGTAAACTACGACACACCATCCTTTCCAGGACGATCGGCGACAAATATTCCAACTTTGGCGTAAATTTCTCTAGACCTACATAGTTGTTTGTTCCGTTTTGTTCTAAGAGTTCACCGCACTCCGGGTATACCCATAGGTGCTCAGTCTCTCTCAGCAGATGGCACAAAGTGTGAATGCTGATGGTGCCTGTAGTCTGTTGGTTGTACACCTTCCTGTTTCGTCCTCTCAGGTTCCCTGATCCACTGAATCCTAATTTGATTCCAAAGTGCCGCAGCCTATGCCTTGCAGACTCATCCAAAGCAGTGTCGTTTTCCAGCAGGTGGTCCTTGATAACCTTGACTATGTCACCTTTATCCAAGTCCACTGTGCCTGTTATGGATGCGTGTGACGCCAAAAAATCAGCTCGCTCATTGCCCGGAACCCGGGCATGACCAGGACAGTAGATCCACACCATCCCTTGGAGTTTTGCGGTCTCCAGCGCTGCTATCCACTCATGTCGTAGCCACCCATTCTGCACCTTCCGAAGTAGTGTTTGGGAGTCTGACACGATGACTGCTCCTGTTGAAGATGTCTCAGACAGCCACCTCAGAGCTTCAGTCACCGCCTCCATCTCCATTCTCATACTTGATATTGTAAGAAAAAAAAATCATACGTTGTTTAATGTCAATCCTGCCTTTTCAAATCTGGTCTTTACATCTGCATCTGTACTTCCAAACGTGTCCATTGTGCTGCCCGAACAGATAAAGGTATCCACTTATTCTTCTTCTTCTTCTTCGTTCGTTCTCAATCTCCCACTACCAAACCCTTAAGTAGCAGAATGTAATCCAGAGAATGGAATGCGTTGTGTTGTAGTTTACAGCTTGGCTGCGATATTTGCACCTATCGGTCCAACACATCCGACTTCAGCAAGCATTTTTTGAGTACCGGGTTAGCATTCCCTCTTCGATCCCTTCTCCTTAGCCAGTCTGCCCTGCTGCAGCCTGTTATCCAGGATCACCGCGTGGAGGTGTAGAAGGGTCTTGGCAGCTATGATTCGCTGGCCCTGATGCTATGGGTCGCTGACCACTGCAGCTCATGCGTTGATCAGCATCTTGATCCCGTATCCACTTATTGCAATGTGTCGCCAACCAGCATGATTGGTTCTTTGTTAACAGTGTTGAGTTTTAGGAGCTTGGTTTTCTTCATGTTGATATTCAGTCCCAATTTGGCTGATTGTTCTTTGATCCCAATTCTCAATCCATTTGGCAACTTCCCCACCTATTCCATGTGATTTTAACTTCCTAAATAATCTTTGATGAGGTACTCTATCAAAGGCCTTTGCAAAATCTAGATAAATAACATCCATTGGCTTTCCTTCATCTATCATTTTAGTAAACTCCTCTTAGAATTCTAATATCTTTGTTAACACTTTTGTTTTTCAGATTGACACCAAAGAGGAGACAGAATCGGAGGACTCTGACATTGATTCAATACTCTCTGATGATAAAGAATCCCCTCATCAGATGCTTGTGGTTGACAAGAAAATGGAGGAGGAAACAACAGAAGTGGAGAAGAGCAAGCTCAGTAGTGAGGAAGAAAGCAGCGAAGGGGAAGATGAAAGTGATGATGAAGAGGATAGTGATGATGAAAGAGAAAGTAAAGAAACGGATGAAGAGAGAAACAAAATAACAGATGAAGATGGAAATAAAATGACAGATGAAGATGGAAACAAAATGACAGATGAAGATGAAAACCAAGTAACAGATGAAGGTAAATTAACATTAAAATATATAACATAATGTTAGAAAATAATAATAACGTTGCCCATCGCAAGCAATGATGGCCACATCAACAGACGGTTTTGTCTTTCTAATCTCCAGTGGTTGATGTGTTCTTTGTCACAGATCTATGCTTGTTGAGGTAGTGGAATCTACATCACACACTCCAACTGCGACATAAAAAAACCACTCCATACCAGCAGGAGAGACCTGTACCAATTTCAGAGCTGAATCAACAGCCGTATATGCAACAACTCAGATTCTTATCAGCCAAAACATAACTAAAAGGATAACGGCCATTTTAACAGAATCCAGGAGCAAACTCCAAGCCATCTCAAGCCCCAAAACATAACTAAAAGGACAAAGGCCATTTTAACAGAATCCAGGAGCGTACTCCAAGCCATCTCAAGCCCCAAAACATAACTAAAAGGATAACGGCCATTTTAACAGAATCTAGGAGCGTACTCCAAGCCATCTCAAGCCCCAAAACATAACTAAAAGGACAAAGGCCATTTTAACAGAATCCAGGAGCGTACTCCAAGCCATCTCAAGCCCCAAAACATAACTAAAAGGACAAAGGCCATTTTAACAGAATCCAGGAGCGTACTCCAAGCCATCTCAAGCCCCAAAACATAACTAAAAGGACAAAGGCCATTTTAACAGAATCCAGGATCGTACTCCAAGCCATCTCAAGCCCCAAAACATAACTAAAAGGACAAAGGCCATTTTAACAGAATCCAGGAGCGTACTCCAAGCCATCTCAAGCCCCAAAACATAACTAAAAGGACAAAGGCCATTTTAACAGAATCCAGGAGCAAACTCCAAGCCATCTCAAACCCCAAAACATAACTAAAAGGATAAAGGCCATTTTAACAGAATCCAGGAGCGTACTCCAAGCCATCTCAAGCCCCAAAGAAGATAGACTCTCACGCGAAATAAATCCTACCGTGGATTCTGGCCCACGGGGCGATCCTTGAAAACGAGAAAGAAGATGAACTCGCAAAAGCCGAAAGGGGCGGCACGCAGACTCGCCATCCACAGAGCTATAAAGAAACAAAGACACTCATCAAACGATCCATGAAGACAGAATGGAGAGTCCAGTACATAGAATACAAGCCAGAAAATGACAGCAGAGATGGACAGACAAAGATCTTAGAGTCAGAATGGGACATTACAGACTCAAGCCCACCTCCACAGAATGGGTCTTAGAGATATCACCACATGTGATTGTGGAGCACCCAAGCAGACACCGGAACATATCCTGCAGTACTTCCACTACTTATACTATACAGACGAAAGAGAGGCAGTATGGCCCGGGAGGGCAACCATGCTCGAAAAGATGTGTGGAACCGGCGAAGACCTGAAACGCAGTCTCCTTCGCGAACCTCACAGGGCTAGAAGCACAGCATCAGTTGATTGATGAAGCTACGCCTGGCCGTCTAACACAATGTGTGCGATGGAGACATCTGTCCATCAAGGGGGTTTGTTTGTGGTTCACGTTGTTTCCTAAGACATAGTGCATTGTGCTGTGTTTTGCACCTTACAACCTAGTGCACGCATTTTTTAATTTGTTAAACTTCTCATAGTGAATGACCTTGTTGGGTCATGAATCTGAACACATGCTAGTTTGATTTGTGAGCTGTGCCACTAACTAAAGTCTAGCTTGTCAATAAGATCGAACAGATTCCATCTTGACAGCCCTGCTTGCTCACTATCAGATAAATCGCTAATTTTTGTGTGAAAATGCATTGTGTTTTTTCTTCCAAGCTGTTTTAAATACTCTATCAATACATTATCCTTGCATACAAATTCAAACGATGATAGTTTGTCCATCACAAGTGATGAAGACCACTCTCTTTGTTCAGCCGTGTGGACAGTCGTATCTCTTGCTGTGTCCGCTGAAATGGGTGACTTGCGCGGAGATTTGGATTAAAGTGAGGAAGAAACAGTGCCTTTTGTCAACCTCACTCACAGAGCCTAAGCTACCATTTGCCAGTGGCAAGACATTCATCGAGACGACTAGAGATAGCATAGGATGCAGATTTTGCCTCAGGTTACCACCGAAGCCTTTCCGTAAACATGTAACCCGCAGGGTAGAAAGGTGGGAAGGCATCTAACGCAGTTTGTCGTGCCTTTTCAATAACCACAAGAGTCTGGCATCTCTCCCCAGCTGTATTCAGTTCATCATAGTAGCATCTAAAATTCGCACACGCCAAATTCGTGAAGGTGAACCGGCAGAACTAACCCGTGAGATACGACACAGCTATAACTTTTTAACTAGTTTAAGCGTAGCGCCATTCAGCCGGCGTCCAGACCAGGATAAACAGATGGAAAAAATCACAAAAAAAGAACGAAATAACAAGTCCAGACGGAAAACAACTCCACGTATCAGTGAACACAAGTGTAAGTCGTCGACTAGTGTGAATCCGTGGTCTGGCGGCATCCATAATGATCCAAAACACTAGAGAAATGTAGACTCGCAGCCAGTTACGGCGCCATCTTTGCCAGATTTGCATGCAAATTCAAACGATAGACATAAGTAATTGAGAAACGAACACAATGAGAACAAGTAGTTTTCAGTGGTATAAGATTTGAGGGTGTCAGCGCAGCTGTATAGAATCTTAAGGGTTAACCTACCTGCGCAGCAAAGAGACCTCTAATGTATATTGCAGTCCTGACATTGTCCGAATAATCAGTATGACAGCCTTGTCAATGAACTCTGTGCACATAGTTTGGTCTCAGCAGACGTTTTCCCTGGAGACGAAACTGTGCCTTACTTCTTCGTCTTCTTTCGTTCGCTTTAAAATATTGTCTATATCTGCAATGTTGTCTCTTGTATAAACTTCACTGTCTTTTGTAGTTCACATGCAGGTCCATAAAGTTTCTCTTCCGGTGTTGTTTCTATGGGCCAGTGAGATTTTCTCTGTATATCATATTCGGGGCAGTTTTGTAGTATGTGCTCTGCTGTCTGGAGCGCATGTACACATGGCTGAGTTGCCAATCTTCATTTTTGTGTATATGTGGCTGCGGAGTCGGTTGTGTCCTGTTCTAAGGCGCAACACAACAGTTTGCTCTTGTCTGTTCATGTTATGGTAATCGTCTGGTGTTACTGTTGGTGGCTTTCTGATTGATTTGATCATCCTTATCTTCTGTTGGTATGTAACTGGCACATCTGGTTGCACATCGGCAGCACCCTCCTTTGCCAGTCGATTTGCTCTCTCGTTTCCTGGTATTCCATAATGAGAAGGTATCCACTGCATGACAATCTTGCGCTGGTTGCTCAGTTCAGACAGTAGAGCCTGTAGATCTGGCAGTTTCTCAAATTTAAGTGCTTGGAGTGCTGATTGTGCTTCTGTAAGAAATACTACAGGTTGTGGACCGACATTGGTGTTCAACAGTTTCTCAGTTGACACCTTGATTGCCTGTATTTCTGCATCATATATATGACAGAATTTCCCAGTTGGTACTCTAACTGTATCCCTAATGTTGTTTGGGTATTCTATGTACACTCCCGCTCCACCATTCTTTACTGCATTCTGTGCTGACCCATCTGTGTATACTCTGATCCAGAGGTCTTGTGGGTATTCTTCATCCAGGAAATTGAGGATCACTATCCTACGTTGCACACTGTTCTGTTCATCCTTGTCTAATATTCCTTTCACTTTTGTTTGAATGCATACTGATAGTCCATGCTCCTCTCTCCAAGGGGTTTGTTCTGGCACAGACTTTAGGGGGATGTCAACTTCAGGTAGATCCATAATTTGCCTGCGAAGTCGTTTCGCCTGATGTATAAAACTACTTCTTTTTAGTCTTCCCATTGCTAAATTTTGAAATTGTCTTTCATTGGATACTGTGCCTTACAAATTCTGTGTACTTCCAATCCTTCTGTAAGGATCCAGAACTCGGACAGTCTTACAAAGAAATTAGAAGAGTCTTGTGGTCTTCAATTTCCACAGCCAGAGGCATATTCACTGGTATGACCTGGTTAGTTAGTTGCCCATCGCAAGCAATGATGGCAACATGAAACTGACAGGTTTGTCTTGATGATGTAACTTGTGCTGTATTTAGATTATAGTGAGGAAAAAACTGCGTTGGTCATCAACCTCACTCTCTGGTCCCAAACTACCTTGGACCAGTGGCAAGATAACCAGTTGAGATGACTGGAGGTAACACAGGATGTAGGCATTCTGGTCCCACCTCCTGTGAGACCAGGGGTCACTTTAAAACTGGTGGGATTTGAAAGTCCACCATTTCTGTTCATCGCTTAGGGAGGCGAGTGCTTGACCTCTCAACCACAGCGACCCTAGAAGAGTCTGTAGACAACCAGTTTTACATTCCAATCATGAAGTTTCATCACAAAGTTACCAGCGGACGATTGGGATGTTCATGCTCCCCAGAAGTCACCCCCGCGCAATCATGCTGGCGCTGTAAGGGTCTTGGCCGATAGATCTGGGGTTGTCATTGGCCAGCTCTTTCCTTTTCAGTGGGCCATTACTGAGATAATGGTATTTAGGTCTGCTTCCTCCTGCATTTTCTAAGGGTTTGCTTCCCCGGGGTAACGGCCGGTGCTGTGATGGGGAACGAACCCAGCACCTTCTGGTTGTGAGCCGTGCCACTTAACCACTAGGCCACGCCATCCCCTAGATAATGGTATGACCTGGTTACCAACACCGAGGGGAAAACGACAAACACACACCGAGTGTATTGTTTCTGTGATGAACAGTGGCCACATCTCTATCTTCTGTCATGTGACCTGCTTCCTTGCGGATGTCCTGGTCCGCCAGATCCTGCACCTGGCTGTGGAAAAGGGTGGGAAAAGACCTTGTCCCACATGGAGGCTCCTGCAGGGTTGCCCGTGCAACATCTGACTGCGACAAATCGTTGCTCCACATCAGAACTATATGCTTCATGCACCTCGGCCATCAATCGGGGTCACAGACGATCGACGTGATTGTTCTTGGTCGCCTAAGCGGGTTATTATTACTACTATTCTAATACTACTACTGTAATCCTGGTGTTAATTCAGGCACGATTATAAGTGTAAGTCCACCATGACGTCACTTTATCCCATCCGAGAGGATGGGAATTTGATCCAAATATCGGGTTAAAGACGCTGAGCAGCGCATGAGCTGTAGCGGTCGGCGACCCATGGCTAACTACACCAGGGCCATCGAACCTAAGCTGCCAAAACCATTCTACACCTTCACATGGTGATCCTTGATAACAGGATGCAGCAGAGCAGACTGGCTAAGGAGAAATGATTGAAGAGGAAAGGCAAACTGGTACTAAAAAATGCCTGCTGAAGTCGGATATGTCGGACTGAAATGTGCAAATATCGCAGTCAAGCTGTAAAATACGACACAATGCATTTCGTTATCTGGAATACATTCTTATGAGGCCCTTTTCAGGGCTTGGTAGGGGGAGATTGAGAATGAAGAAGAAGAAGAAAATTCAAATATCAGGATGATTCTGAGTATTATCATTAGCACTTCCTCCAGGCTTAGCGAGCTGCACGGAGGAACTGACCCCACATGCTACTTATATAAGCCAAAACAATCAAATCTAAATATTATTGGTTATTATTATTAATATTTGCTTTGCAGATGAAGAAGACAAGGAAGACGAAAATAGTGAGGTAACATTGCAAGTAAAGCTTTCAGACCAATCAGATGAAGAGGCTAGTTTGACGGAGCCAGTGAAAGAAGCCACAATTGCTGAAGATGTTCCCGAAGAGGTTGAGAAAGAGTTGACAAGGGAAGAGATGTGTCAGCTCATCGTGGAGACTATTCAGAGGGAGGAGTTTGGTCTTGGCATTCAGTTGGACGAAACTGGGGAAAAGCTTATGAGGGTGAGTTTTGTGTGTGATAAGGGCAAATTCCTTTTGGTCTTTCTCTCAGAGTCATGTATTCGTGGAAAGTTTAATAAAACTTGATCTTTCTCTATCATTTGTTCGTGTAAGGTTTAATGAGACTTGATCTTTCTCTCAGTAATTTGTTCATGGAAAGATTAACGCAACTTTTGATCTTTCTATCATAGTCATGTGTTTGTGGAAGGTTTAATGAGACTTGATCTTTCTCTGAGTCATGTGTTCGTGGAAGGTTTAATGAGAATTGATCTTTCTCTCAGAGTCATTTGTTTGTTGAAAGTTTAATGAGACTTGATCTTTCTCTCAGAGTCATGTGTTTGTGGAAGGTTTAATGAGAATTGATCTTTCTCTCAGAGTCATTTGTTTGTTGAAAGTTTAATGAGACTTGATCTTTCTCTCAGAGTCATGTGTTTGTGGAAGGTTTAATGAGAATTGATCTTTCTCTCAGAGTCATTTGTTTGTTGAAAGTTTAATGAGACTTGATCTTTCTCTCAGAGTCATGTGTTTGTGGAAGGTTTAATGAGACTTGATCTTTCTCTGAGTCATGTGTTTGTGGAAGGTTTAATGAGACTTGATCTTTCTCTTTGAATCATGTGTTTGTTGAAAGTTTTAATGAGATGATCTTTCTCTCAGAGTCATGTGTTTGTGGAAGGTTTAATGAGATGATCTTTCTGTCAGTCATTTGTTTGTTGAAAGTTTAATGAGACGTGCGGCTGTGATGTCTTATCCAAAAATTAGAATGTCTGTCTTGGCCTAGTGTCTATTGAAAAGTGAAATGTCCACGTTAAGCCCTCTAGAAAAATGTCTTTTGGTGTGACCTTTAACCAATTTTGTGTGTGCAGCGTCAAGACTCATGTTGAAATCTGCAGCTATTTCATCAATAATGACTTGCCTGCTGCCACAGACTGGCTGGTCAATCTGCTGTTTCACGGTGTCAGTTGCCACGCTTGCTGGTCTCCTACACCTCGGTTCATCAATGATGTTTTGTCTTCCGTTTTGAAATCTGTCTAGCCATTCATACACTCTCCTCTGACTCAAACAACTGTCTCCACGCTGAACCTTTATTCTTCTGTAGATTTCAGAAAGTTTCACACCCTCTAACCACAAAAAACGAATAATGCCTCGTTGTTCTTCCACTGTGCAAGTCAACAGTGGGACGCCCATGTTGTACGCTATATTGCTCATACGCATATTGCTCGATTGTCACAATTCCTACTTGGGTATTGCTAAAGAGCCATTTTGTTTTCTGAAATAAGATTTTCCGTTACACATACACTTCCATGCACTTTATAATAAAATTGATATTACTCGTAATTGCATTTCTATTTATTTCTGAACCTGTGGTAGAAACAACAAGAACGTCAAGGCCGCAGCCTTCAAAGACTATCAAGGGACCTGTACAGCAAAGAAACCCATTTTGTGCTCGAGTTAATTCAGAATGCTGATGATAATTCTTATCAAGAGGATATTGTTCCTGCCGTGAGATTTGTAATAGACTTTTCAGGTAAATCCTCGTTCAATTTTAGGCCTTGGCGTGAGTATGTCTAAAAAAATTGAGTGGTCAATTTGAGGTTATTTGTGTCTTTTTAAGGCTTCACTTTCATCTTTGTACACTTCTTTCAGACCTCAGCTTACAATGAGCAAATGTAACCTCAGTTTTGAGATATCTAATGAAGGTGGTCCAAATAACATGAAGAGATAAGGCTTGAAACCAGACAATACGGCACGATCTCGAGAACCCAAACCTTGTAGACGCCAGTGGAACAATCTCAACTTGAGGAGTTTGGCTATGTCTGTAGAATGAAAGACGATCGGCTACAACGGCAGTCATGGGTAGTAAAGAGTCAAGGATACAGATCCACAGAAGGACTCCTGTCCTGTTGATGCGTGTGTGCCCTGATTTTTTTCCGGTTCCTGCGCCGTAGCTGACACACTCCGTCTTCGGCAGGTCGGGTTGAGTTTTCTGTTTTGGGTTGTCTCCCATAACCTTTCCATCTCCCGATGGTACCTGCAAGGCAGTAGGTTGGTTTGTCTACCGTTGTTTCCTTCCCGTGGCTAGAGCATATAGCGGCTCTTACCCTCTTGGTGTACCCGTCATAGAACACATGGGGTATTTCAGTGGGGAAGGCAGTGCCACCTGTTCTCCCACCCCATCCTGCTGGAATACACCGCCGTTTGGTCCACGACTACTTATTCGTCCCGCTATTATACCTGGCTTATATCGCAGCTAACGCTCCATATCTGGAGGTCGTTCCACTATCCGCCACCTGTGGACATGCCTGGTTGGAGTTGGTCGCTCCACTATCCGCCACCTGTGGACATGCCTGACACCTCCATGCGGCGAAACTGGACAACAGAGTAGATTGGCTAAGAAGAAGGGATCGAAGAGGGAAGGTAACCTGTGGACATGCCTGGTTGGAGTTGGTCGTCCCTGTACTCCAGGCACAGGAGGACTAATAGTCCGCGGTGGGATGTCGATAACGGACAATCTATAAGATACTGAGGACTACACTAGAACGAAGACAAAAGAAAAAGGCAATGGATAGAATAGTCCGACGTTCTTTCTGGAAGACAACTACAGCCCAGGGTATAAGGGTAACAGCTAAGTAAGTAAGGTAGAAGACTCTACACTGCAGGGTAGAAGAGAAGTGACTAGTAAAGTAGAAGATACTCAGGTACAAGAGAAGCAATTAAGTAAGGTAGAAGATACTAATGTACAAGAGGAGCAATTAAGTAAGGTAGAAGATACTAATGTATAAGAGGAGCAATTAAGTAAGGTAGAAGATACTTATGTACAAGAGGAGCAATTAAGTAAAGTAGAATATACTCAGGTATAAGAGGAGCAATTAAGTAAAGTAGAATATACTCAGGTACAAGAGAAGCAATTAAGTAAGGTAGAATATACTCAGGTACAAGAGAAGCAATTAAGTAAAGTAGAATAAACTCAGGTACAAGAGAAGCAATTAAGTAAGGTAGAATATACTCAGGTACAAGAGAAGCAATTAAGTAAAGTAGAATAAACTCAGGTACAAGAGAAGCAATTAAGTAAGGTAGAATATACTCAGGTACAAGAGAAGCAATTAAGTAAAGTAGAAGATACTCAGGTACAAGAGGAACAATTAAGTAAAGTAGAATATACTCAGGTACAAGAGAAGCAATTAAGTAAGGTAGAAGACTCTACACTTCAGTGTAGAGGAGGAGCGACTAAGTAAGTAAGTAAGGTAGAAGACTCTACACCGCAGGGAAAAAGAGGAGTAAACTATACTTATTGATTTCTTTGTTGTTTTCTTGTCTC
Organism: Ariolimax columbianus; assembly: GCA_036924085.1. Classification (NCBI taxonomy): domain Eukaryota; kingdom Metazoa; phylum Mollusca; class Gastropoda; order Stylommatophora; family Arionidae; genus Ariolimax; species Ariolimax columbianus. Next base: position 68,770,565 of record JAVGWX010000014.1, read on the forward strand.
ATATCCTATTTTTATTTTTATTTTTAGGTGTAACAGTCTTGAACAATGAGTTTGGATTTGAAGAGACGAACATTCGGGCTCTTTGTGATGTTGGAAAGAGTACCAAGGAGAAGCACAAATTTGGATACATTGGTAAGTGGCCAAGAGGTTAGGATACTTGTCTGCAGACATGGATTCATATCCTTGTAGTGTCTCAGTTCGCTTTATTTAGAAATGAAATAACACTAATGACAAGCAGACTATGTCCATACCATGGTAAATTGAAATAAGTTATAACAAGCAGACTTTGCCCCTTAGCAGACTTTGTCCCTTCCCATGGTAAATTGAAATAATTATGACAAGCAGACCTTGTCTCTCTGCGTTGGTAAATTCCTCTACTGGACCTTAGCAATGACGAAATACTTGTAATTATTTTTATCATATTTCTTCGAATCGAAGACGCCATTGTTTGTAAGAAGCTCTCCCAAATTTCAGCACCACGAACACAAATGCCTCGCATATCCTGACGAACAGAAACTCCCAAATCGCTTTGCCACATTGAACACAACCAGCGATAAGTACAGTATGTGTATCAGCACAGCGAAGAAGACAACTCTGAAGGTGGGCAGAACGTAGGGGCTGCTTAATTTGAGCATTCAGAACATGTCTCTTCAACAGGCATTTTCTCAGAAGACGGCAGGTGCGGCAGAGAGATTGAGACCATATACCAGGAAGCAACAGTAGTGACTTATCAACTGGCACCACTAATCAAAGACCCGCACATTAACCTTTACGTCACTGTATTTAAAACAATTAGGCAATTCCCCAGCAGCTGTATTATTTTTCAGCGCATCTCATTTTTCTAGGGTTGTTGACTTTGAGAGCCTGTAACTTTTTTATTTGACGGCCTATTATGTTTTGTTTGTGAGTAGAGAAATAAAGTATTTGTTGGTATGATTGTTGCTTTTGTGTGTGTGTTAGCTTCCGAGATACAGGAAGATGAAGGTGATTGTGTTGAAAAATAGCACAAACATAAACTCACTCGGTTTCGGTGTCCCTTGGTTGTAAAAAGAATATGAGAAAACAGATTTGATATTAACCGTATTGGCCATCTCTGTCACTTTCAACTATAAACATAATTATTGTGCCAATTAAACAAATTAAATAGATCTACCTCATAAAATCCTGGTGCAGAAACTTAGCTTCCCCATTCTCAATAATGGGTGAATATTCAAATCCTAGCGAAAAACAAGAAATCGTTTCCAAAAGTCAAACACAAATGTCAAAATCGCCATTGTTTGCACTAAGCGTAAGGACGGAAGTCAGAACTCTCTAAAATCAAATGAGCAAAATTGTTCAGACTATTTCTGTGTAGCCGTTTGATTACATTTGATTTAGAACGGCCGTTGCTATGCAACACATCATAAGTCGGTTTCGATCAACCTTAGTTGTGTGATTTTTGTGACGTCAGTCGATTTTGATCGACGCTGGTCTCGTAAAGGTTAGTCATTAGTGAGATCCCTCTGTAATTATTGCAGTCCCCTTGGTCACCTTTGTCTTTGTAAATCGTCACAATGATAGCGTCACGCATGTCTCAGGGGAATGTACCTTCCTCCCAGTAGAGGCATAGGAGGTCATACATTGGCTGAACCAGTGCTGATTTCCCACATTTGATGTCTTCAGGCGGGATACCATCGCCACCTGGTGCTTTGCCGTTATAAGTTTCATATTATAATTTTAAAGAAAAATGTCAAATTAGCATTACATAAAGATTTTATATTAGAGATTATATAAAGGTTTCATCAAGTATATACATATATATATACAAGGTTTCACAGTAGATATTTGTATAAAGAACCCATATTTTAAATATATGTTTCATATTAGAGTATTATATGTTAGTGAAGGTCTGAACTTTGGATGTGATACTCTTAGTTACATGTGATGGAGATAACAGTGAAGGTCTTCAGCCTGGATGTGATACTCTTAGTTACATGTGACGGAGATATCAGTGAAAGTCTTCAGTCTGGATGTGATACTCTTAGTTACATGTGACGGAGACATCTGTTGGTGAAGGTCTTCACTCTGGATGTGATATTTGTATTTTAATGATCCTTATTTTGATGACCTGCTTCTACAGGTCAAAAGGGCATTGGCTTCAAGTCTGTGTTCCGTGTGACGGGCCGTCCAGAGGTCCACTCAAATGGGTTCCACATTTGCTTTGATGTGAATAGCGGGCCAATGGGTTACATACTTCCACATTGGATCAGTGAGAGCCAGGAGGACGATGGGTATGAACGGTAATGTTGTATCACATTGTTGCCAGATAAACACGAGCAAGCAACTCAAACCGCAGACACTGCCATTGCAGATGAAGTGTTAGAAACTTAATTTTACTAGGCTGCTTACTTCCCCTGTCCTGGGCACCACGACTTACTCCCCTTGTCCTGGGCACTACGACTTACTTCCCCTGTCCTGGGTTCCATGACTTATTTCCCCTTTCCTGGCACCAAAATTTACTTCCCCTTTCCTGGCACCAAAACTTACTTCCCCTATTCCTGGATACCACAACTTCCTTCCCCTATTCCAGGATACCACAACTTACTTCCCCTATTTCTGGATACCACAACTTACTTCCCCTATTCTTGGATACCACAACTTACTCCCCCTATCCTGGACAACACGTCAGACATGTTCCCAATGTCCAGCCACGTGGATTTCCTTGTCATTTCCCCTCAAAATGCCATTGATATCGCATGTTTCCATGAGGTTTATGCATATCATCAGGGGGTCTAAGTCTTGTGTTGCTACACATGTGCATGTCTCATCATCCGTGTATCCTTACCTATTTAAGTTCTTCCTGCATCGTGATACACCAGTTGGGAGTCTTCTTCGTTGATCCTCAAACTCCTGCTGCAAAGCCCTGAAAAGGGCTTTATAAATAGCAGGATGTCCGAAGAACAGAATGCGTTGTCTTGGTTTACAGCTTGACTGCAATATGTGCACCTTTTGATCCGACTTAAGCAGGTATTTTTGAGTACCGGGCTAGCCTTCCCTCTTCGATACCTTTGATATCCATGCTCACCATGTGGAGATGTAAAAGTGTCTTGGCAGCTCTGGTTCGTTGGCCCTGACACTAGAGCTGACTGCCAGAGGCTTTGTTTACATGTTAACTGATTCACTCCCTAGAGTATATTGGCTTGCAAACATTCTTACAAAATATACCTATGCCTCCTGGTGACAGTTTGACAATGCAGGAATAAACAATAAATGTGTTCGGAGGCCCCGAGTATTTCGGAATGAGTGAGTTAAGAGATAAAAATGTAAAGGAGCTGAATTTTTTGTCCAGATCCAGAGGCGATGCTTATGACTTAACATGAAACTCGAGATACAATATGTGAACTTCGGTGACAGACACTAAAATGGTGATATTAAATCATGTGCGACTGAAATATGAACTGACATATAGCCAACACGACGAATACCGAGGGCGTACTCTGTTATATATTTTCCGCCTCTTATTTGGTACCTTGGTGGGGAGGGGTATGTTAAATTTGTCTCGATGATGCTAAGAGTTCTCCAGGGAAGACAACAAGCTTCCAGAAGGGTCAGCCAAACTGAACAGGTCATGGGGATGAGATAGACTAAAAAGGGAAACTCACGAAGAGTATAATAAGTTGGATAAAGGGGACGGCGTGGTTAAGTGACACGGCTCACAACCAGAAGGTGCTGGGTTCGATCCCCATCACAGCACCGGCCGTTACCCCTGGGAAGCAAACCCTTAGAAAATGCAAAAGGAAGCAGACCCTTACATAAAATGCATGCTGAAGTCGGATGCACTGGGCCGACAGGTACAAAATAAAAACCACAGTGCAGCGCACACCGCCTTGGGGATTAGAGAAAATAAGGCAAACGAAAGAAGGAGGAAAAAAAAAAATTTGTTGGATAAAAGCCAGCTACCTAGATCCGTAAAACCAAAGCTGGTTACGGAAACATTGACAACCAATCAAAAGCAAATGGTCTTGGAAAAAGGAGGACCTCAGAATACGAGAAGTATTTTGTTGTTGTTGCATTTGTCTTATTTCTGTATTCTCTATTGTATGGTTGTCAATGGCCTATGCCTCGAATGAAGCGACAGGCATAGATGATGATGACCATAAATAAATAGTTTTCAAAGTGGCACCGAACGCTTTCCTCAGGTGGAAGACCAGGATTCTCCTCCCTTGGACGGAAGAGATCAAACAGCAAATTCGTTCCCATGCTGCTCGTTTCAATGACATCCAGCCATCTTTGTTGTTGTTCTTGCACAGACTGAAGGAAATCACAATTGAAAACAAGGTTAGCATTTGACATTTCTTTGTTTAGAACATGGCAAAGGGCATTGGGGTTGTTTTCCCCTCCCCAACAGTAAGCGGCCCCAGGATACTTGCAGAAGAGGGGAAAATATACAAATGTTAAACACTGTCCTAGTAATATATACACTCACTGTCTATCTAAACTCTCTCTCTCTATCTTTCTCTCTCTCTCTCTCTTGGTAGGTAAGTTGGTTCTTAGGTTGGTTGGTTGGTTCTTAGGTTGGTTGGTTGGTTCTTAGGTTGGTTGGTTGGTTCTTAGGTTGGTTGGTTGGTTCTTAGGTTGGTTGGTTGGTTCTTAGGTAAGTTGGTTGGTTCTTAGGAGGTTGGTTGGTTCTTAGGTAGGTTGATTGGTTCTTAGGTAGGTTGGTTGTTTCTTAGGTAGGTTGGTTGTTTCTTAGGTAGGTTGGTTGTTTCTTAGGTAGGTTGGGTAGTTGGTATATTAGTTGGTTGGTAGATTGTAGATTGATTTTATATATATAGAGAGAGAGAGAGTCTTTCTGTAAATTATAAACTTTTTTCTTCTACATTCATCCTGAAAAGGACGTTGAGTGAAATCTTGCACATTTTAGCCTGACACATCCGATTTCAGTTGGCTGTTGTTTTTTGTGGAGTACCAGGTTTGCCTTCCCACTGCGATCCCTATGCCTTGGCCAGACATGCACTAGTGACTATTAGTGTAGCCTATTTCAAGGGCTGCCATGTGGATGCAACATAGCGTCTTGGTCAGCCATGGTTCGCTGACCCTGATGCAAAAACAGTCTTTGCATGTATTTTCAAAATTAAATGAAACTTTAACCTTTAGCGCGCTATAGTAAAGATTGTGTAGACCAGCTCAACCTACAAAATTGTAATTTTTTTAAAAATTTGGATTTTGCACCCAAAGCCATATGTCATCCATCTACACACAATATTTTGCCAGTAAAAGTATCGTATGTTAGATTACAAATGGATTAACAAAATTTTTTATTCTTTAACGCCATTTGGAGCAAGCCGACTTTTTGCGAAAGGTGAAGAAGGTTGTTGAGAAAGATCTTTATCGAGTAGATCTGTTTATTTTGTTTGTTTAGATGAAAGAACTACGTTTAAATTGGAAACTAACAGTTGTGTTGATATTCTAAACACAGTATTGATACGTTGTTGTGGTGTCCATGGTTTTCTATCGAAGCGACTAGGCCTATCCGTCGAGTCCAAATTTGTGTGTGGTTTTCTATAAATTTTCAACCTAATCTATTTGTATCCCAGAAACTAACAAACACACAACAAAAACAATAACACCCACAAGTTCTTTTATTCAATTGTGTTTCAACACACAAGAAAATCATATTTATTGACAAACAAACAGACAAGTTACAAATTTTGAAAGTGGACTACCATAGCGAGATATGAAGTTGCGCAAATTTTATTAAAAAATTATGTAGTGTGCTAAATGTTAAACTTCCTATATTTTAAATGTATTATTATTGGATGTGTTCAGATTCTTATCAGCCAGAACACAATTACAAGGAAAATGGTCATTCTAACAGACTTCAGGAGTGTACTCCAAGCCATTTCAAGCCCCAAACAAGATAGACTCTCACACAAAATAAAATATAACATCAGATTGCTGTCCCAAAAAAAGATCTAGTTCTATAGTGGATTCCAGCCCACTGTGAGATCCTTGGAAATGAGAAAGCAGATTTTTTTTTTTTTTTTGCTTAAATGTTTGCCTCACTAGTTTCTACTGGCGGAGGCGCGCCATTTTCCACCCCAGACCGTAGTCAATTGGGCGATATCAGGACGCATAAACCAGTGCTTGGATGCATGTGTGCATCTGTATGTACCTATGCTAGGTTTGTGCGCCCTCAGAAGCTAGCCCAACCAAAGTGCAATGGAAGGGCTTTACCACGAGGGCGCGTGTGAAAGTTGTGCAAGGGTGTGACTGTGGGATAGAGTCAAATGAAACAGAGTGATGAGAAGAGAGAAGGCGAAGTGTCGAGAAAGCAGATGAGCTCGCAAAAGCACACAGACTTGCAGTGCACGGAGTTGTAAAAGAAGCAAAGACACTCATCAAACGATTCATGAGGATGGAATGGAGAGACGAGCACAAAGAGTACAGGCCAGAAAATGACAGCATAAACAGGCTTGGCTGAGATGGGTGGACAAGCATCTTTGGACTCGAAGCAGGACACTGCAGACTCATGGCCCACCCATAGAATGGGTCTTAGAGACACGGCCATGTGCAATTGCGAAGCGCCCAAGAAGATGCCAGAACGTGATCTGCAAGACTGCCCCACTTATGCTGACCAGGGAGGGGCAGCCTGGCCAGGGAAAGCAATCATGCTAAAAAAGCTGTTGGGGACTGGTGGAGACTTGACACACACAGTCTCCTTCGTTAATCTCACAGGGCTGGAAGCAAAGAATCAGTTGATCGAAGAAGAAAATGAATAAATGCATTAAAGAAAGGAGCGCATACATTACTATATCGTTAATCTCACAGGGCTGGAAGCAAAGAATCAGTTGATCGAAGAAGAAAATGAATAAATGCATTTAAGAAAGGAGCACATACATTACTATATCATGTGCAGGGACGGCGTGGACTAGAAGTTAAGTGATACGGCTCACAACACCGAAGGTGCTGGGTTTGCTCTCCAATAACAGCACCGGCCATTACCCCGGAAAAGCATACCCTTAAAAAATGGAGGAAGCAGACCCTTACATAAAATGCATTTCGAAGTCAGATGCACTGGGCCGAACGGTGCAAAATAAAAACATAATGCAACGCATACCGCCTTTGGGGATAGAGAAATAAGGCGAATGCTTAAAAAAACTAAAAAATTGTTTAAATAACAAGTAAAACTAGGTTATTTGTATATTTGTTATTTGGTAAATATTTCTAAATAACTGGTCCTTTGTAAAAAATTGTTATGCATTGAAAAAGATTCTGAGAAGGGGTCCACGACTTTCACCTGACAGGCAAAGGGGTCCATTGATAAAAAAAACGGCTAAGAACCCATGCCTTAGATGATTCACAAAATCCTGTCTATCCTATCACTATCATTGCTTGTGATGGGACAAACTGAAGGCCTTAAATGGAATGAGAAGACAGGTTTTAAAAACTCATTTTCTCTGGGATTGAAAGAAGAAAAAAGAATTCAATAACCTGTCAATCTTTTCCAATTTATCTTCTTGCATATACAACAGCAGACATATATGATATGCAAAAGGAAGATCTTCAAGCTGTTTATCTATCAAATGTTTATGCAGGTCGAAGGATCTGTAATGACCATGCAGAGGAAAGATTTGCCAGACAGGGAAGTCCAGATCTCTCACACCTTTGGTACAGATAGATGGCTGGTGCTGCGGAAAGTTCTGGATGCTTCGGATGTTTCTCTACAGGTAAATTTCATTTTCTGTTTTTAAGAATCAGCATCACTGCACTCTGGGTTACCCATAGGTGCTCAGTCTCTATCAGCAAATGGTGCAGAGTATAGATGCTGATGGTCCCTGTAGCTCGTTGGTTGTGTACTGTCCTGTTCCGTTCTCTCATGTGCTCCATCCGCTGGAAACTTGTTTGATATTGAAACTTTGTAGTCTGTGGATTGCTGATTCATCTTTTTTAGTGTCCTCATCCAACAGACGGACAATGATTGATTGAAAAAAACCAACTCCTATCCATCACTAACTGAATGATACTTTAAAACAGGCAAAATGGGAAGGTCGGTCCCATGGCAAAAATTGCCGTTTGGGGATGAAGATAACTCTTCATGTATTAAGCTGCAGCTTATGTGAGGTGACCAGTTCCCTCCCTCCCTTACTGTTTATACCTTCCCCAACTCATATGTCAGGTACCTATATACAGCTGGGTCGATTGGAGGAGTGGTCGTATCAGGAATGAACCACACCCTAATTATCTGTCTTTTGAACCCTGGTGTGCTGTAATCTCAGTCTTAGCAAGCCAGCTGACTGTCGACTAGACTACTCGCTCCATTAAATTAAATTAAAACAGAAGTCTCCAATAAATGGCCCACTGGCTACATGAGACCAGTCAAGCAACATCACTGCTTCCCATCCATTGTTCATCCGTCTTTGCTAATGTCCATGTTACAGTCTCATATAGTACAATTGGCCATACATGAGCAGTGATTATTCTTTCCTTCTGTTCTGTCATGATATTTTTTGAGGTTAGCAAATTCTGTTTTTCCTCTGAATCTCTTTTTGCCAATGCAATCCTTGCTTTAATTTCCGTCTCATTGCTGGTTGTTTCTGTTTGCCCATAATATGTAAACTTCTGTACTTGCTCAAATATTTCTTTAGGGGTCAAGACGCTGAGCAGCACATGAGCTGCAGTGGTGAGCGACCCATAGCTGACTGCTAGCGTCAGAGCCAGCGAACCAGAGCTGCCAAGACCCTTCTACACCTCCGCACGGTGATCCTGGATAACAGGCTGCAGCAGGGCAGACTGGCTAAGGAGAAGGGATAGAAGAGGGAATGTTAACCCGGTACTAAAAAAATGCTTGCTGAAGTCGGATGTGTTGGACCGAAAGGTGCAAATATCTCAGTCAAGCTGTAAACTACGACACAACGCATTCTGTTCTCTGGACTACATTCTGCTACTTAAACCCTTTCAGGGTTTGTTAGCGGGAGATTGAGAATGAACCAAGCCAAGCCAAATATTTCTTTATTGATGATTATATTTATTAGCCTGTGTTTTAGTCAACCTGTACTTCTACAGGGGCAGCTACCACTGTTCAGGATGAGGATTTCCTGCTTAGTGGGCTAGACTCGAGCAGCTTATTACTCCGCTGTGTTGGGACAAGTGCCACGGAGGGTGGTTAACCGATGTGCAAGTCCATCTTCGTAGACTCAAACACTAGAACAAAGTAGACCCACATCCTGTTAGGCACCATCTATGCTGCTCTTAACAAACCACCTAACCATGGTGTTATGCCATAGTTAGTCTTTGTCTTCAATGTGTTTTTTTATTCATCCCAAACGATTTGGCTGTGCAGGCAATTTTTTCAAACAAACTATGCAATGTTGCCACTGATCCACCCACTATGACTTGACCATCATCAAATTTGATGACATTAACTTTCATACAATTGACATTGACAACTCTGTTACAACTCCGAACAAATTTTGTCATCAACATCTCCATGTTTACTTTGCATTGTTTTTTTCTGCCTGTATTGTTTTAAATAAAAAAATGGGTAGCATTTTAATTTTTACATTTCAGACAAAATCTGGCGTAGAAGTAGAGTCGACAGAGATTGCTCTGGCATTTCCGTTGCAAGAGAAGGCAGGAGGCCTCCATTCACAGGTTGGTGTCTAAATAAATACATATTTATACCAGGATTCTGGTTAAAAGGAAAGCTAACCGTCATGATGCACTTGTCAAACAAAATAAAAAATTTCTGTCTAAATCTTCCGCTTTGCTTTGGGAACTTTTTCCAATCCAGGCAGATTTGTGTCTTCCATGAAGATCAAATGTCGCAATTCTGTAATGTCTACATTTTATTCAGAATAAAATTAATATTAACAACAAATAATGATCTTCCTCTTCTTCGGTGTTTGTCCTGAAATGGATATGGTGACGTTGTGTCATAGTTTACAGCAAGGGTGTGATATCTGCACCTTTTGGTCCAACACATCTAACGTCAGCTGGTTTTTTGGGTACCAGGCTTGCATTCCCACTAGATCTCTATTCGGTTACCCCCAGTCGTCTTGACTTATCGTCTTGCCACTGGTGAAAGGTATCTCAGGACCAGAGAGTGAGGTCAGTGACCAGCGCAACTTTTTCCTCACTATAATCCAAATACAGCATAAGCTACAACATCAAGACAAAACCGTCTGATGATCTCACCTTCATTGCTTGTGGTGGGCAACTAACTTTTAACTGGGCAACTAACTTTTAACTGGGCAACTAACTTTTAACTGGGCAACTAACTTTTAACTGGGCAACTAACTTTTAACTGGGCAACTAACTTTTAACTGGGCAACCTGTTTCCAGGGCCACCGCTGGGGGCGCAGAATAGGGCTTTGGTCAATTCTAGTTTGCTGGCCCTGGTGCAAGCAGCCAGCTATGAGTGGCTGGCTACTGTCAGCTCATTCACTGTGCTGTATCATTGACCCCAAATTATGATCTAGACATCATTAAACACATAATTAAGCCATCACCGACATGAAGTATTTAAAATAAAAATCATATATTAATATGAAGTATTCATAATGAAAATCATATATTAATATGAAATATTCATAATTAAAATCATATATTAATATGAAATATTCATAATTAAAATTATATATTAATATGAAGTATTCATAATTAAAATCATATATTAATATGAAATATTCATAATTAAAATTATATATTAATATGAAGTATTCATAATCAAAATCATATATTAATATGAAGTATTCATAATGAAAATTATATATTAATATGAAGGATTCATAATTAAAATCATATATTAATACAAAATATTCATAATGAAAATTATATATTAATATTAAGTATTCATAATTAAAATCATATATTAATATGAAGTATTCATAATGAAAATCATATATTAATATGAAGTATTCATAATTAAAATCATATATTAATATGAAGGATTCATAATGAAAATCATATATTAATATGAAGTATTCATAATGATAATTGTATATTAATATGAAGTATTTGAAATAAAAGTTATTTATTAATCAACATTAGGTTAGTCCAAAGACTGGTGTTGAAGTCGTATCGTGTCATGCCACTGTCTCTTGCAGATCTCTTCAGCTCAGTATAAGCCTGCACTCCTATGTTCTTGCACGCCTGTGTGATGTAATTGATTCTTGTACGTCCCCTTCCTCTTTTCCCCTGAATTTGACCTTCCGGTACTTTCAATAAAAGACCTTCGTGTCTCATGTTATGACCAAGTCAAGATAATCTACCTTTCTGTGTACTCGTCATTAGTTGTCTGTGTGCTCTATATCTTTGAGCATTTGTTCATTTGACCTTCTTTCTGTCCAGCTTGCGCTGTGCATCCTTGTATAGCACCACATCTCTAAAGCTTCTAATGTTTTGTTCATCCATTTTGTTTAGAGTCCATATATTAATAAAATGGCATTAACGTGGGAGTGGAAATTAGGAGTAAATACAGTTTTTGTACTTGCCACATTGTCTATTTTGGCGATTTATCTTCAATTCCGTTACACATACCTTTTTTATTGTGTGTCCTAGTCAAAGTCTGAATTTGACATGTGTTGAATATGCACTGTCGCTGGCTACTATCAGCTCATGCACTGCTGCATCTTGGTCCGTCCTGGCGTTCTGAGCAGTGCATGAGCTGCATCAGATTACTGGTGAATTGGGGGTGGGAGGGGGGGGGGGGGTCTGAGCATTGCATGAGCTAAGGAGAAGTAATTGTGGAGGGAAGGCTGATCTGGTACCCAAAAATACCAAGCTGAAGTCGGATGTGTCGAACCCAGAGATACAAATATTGTAGTCAAGCTGTAAACTATGACACAATGCATTCCGTTCTCCAAACAACATCCTGCTACTTGCAAAGCCTTTTTTGGGGGCTCGGTAGCAGGAGTTTGAGAACGAACGATGAAGAAGAAGAATTAGAGGATCAGGAGTCCAAGTCTAAATTGCAGAAGAAGATAGAACTGAAAACATTTTGAAGATGACGAAGGGGAGGAAGACATGTCTGGTCTGGCAAAATATACTAATTAGACATGTTAGTCAGGTCAGGCAAATCATACTGGCCAAGACCCTCACCTCGGCTTCCTAGTAGCCCACCCTGGAAACGGGCTGTTTTCATGGCAGCCTGGTTAACGAGGTGAGGTATCGACATGATCCCCGTAGTAGTGAGTGACACGCAAATGAAGCCAAGCATAGCACAGCCACCTGGAGGACCCCAGACCACCTACATCAGCACGCTCGGGATGTGAGGAAAGTTACTGCAACACGCCACTTAACGTCCTTTTTCAGGACGCACAAAAGAGTGACCTACTCATTGTGGGCATTCACAAACAACAAGACAACGAAATGTTAGGTTTTCATTTGAAGTACTTTTGTAAAATCTGCAGACGAAACCAGCAAAACTACCAGTGTTTGCATTTCTACCACTCAGATCGTATGGCTTCCGTTTTATTGTTCAAGGTCAGTATAACTAACTTTACTTTAATTCCTTCTTCATTTGCTTATTTTTTTATAAATGTTTTCTTTTTTTTTTTTTGTTCTTTTTCTAATTGTTTTTTTTTTTTAGTAGTGTAAAAAACAAACTAAAAGTCTTTGAAAATAAATGTCTAAGAAAATTATTGATCATATGCTGGGACCAGTTCATAACTAATGACTCTATAAGAAAAGAGACAAACCAACTATATGTGTCGACTATCATGAGAAGAAAACGATGGACATACATCGGACATGTCCTTAGAATGAACAACAACTGTGTTCCATTGCAAGCACTCGAATGGACACCAAGGGGCGTTTGGAAAAGAGGGAGACCCAAGGAAACACTCTGAAGAACAATTATCCGAAAGGGCTCAGCTGTGGGCTTCACGATCATACAAGATCTAAAAACAGTGGTGTCACACTGTTCCAACTGGAGATCATTTGTTTCTGCCATATCTGCTGTATTTGACGTGCAAAGAACAAAGATAGACAGATGGATGGATGGACGGACGGTCGGTATGTCGGTTGGTGTAAGATGAATTATGAATGTGAGACTTGGTGAGATTGGAAACCAGTTCATCTAGGAAAGGGATAACTCAAAATCAATTGATGTTTTGCAGACATTGCTGGTCGAGGCTGAAGATGCAGCAGTGAATGAGCTGACAGCAGACAGCGACTCATAGCTGGCTGCTTGTATCAGAGTCTGCGACTCGTAACTGACTAAAATATTATTCCTCCTCCAAGTGGCGACCCTGGAAATAGACTGCAGCCGTGCAGACTTTCTAAGAGATTAGCTGTCAAAGAGGAAAAGCAAACCCAATTTTTAAAATGCAGTGCTGAAATTGGATATGTTGGGCTGAAAGGAAAGTATATCACAACCTCGCTGTAAACTACCACACGATGTCACAAATGTCTTTTTCAGGATGAACAATGAAGAAGTTACTGGTACATCAAAGGCTAGTAAAGGAAACCAAGGACAACCTGGATCGATGAGACTCTCCAGCTCATCTAGGAAGAGGATTACCCCAAACCAACCCACTGCCTTAACAGTTGACTGGGAACAGCCAACAATTAGTAAGAGTTAACCAAAAAAACAAAAAACAAAAAAAGATTTGCTGAAAGTGGACGCGCTGGACAGAAAGGCTTCTTTCTAAGAAGAGACCAGATCTATCGACACCTTGAAACCATATGGATCTCAGTCTAAGAACACCTACTCTAGAGACCGTAACACTCACCATCATCATCAAGTGCCGTCTCTGCAACGGCGGTTGGCAGTAATGGATCTCCATCTGTCTGTGTCTCGCGCCAGGCTGTTACATGCAGTCAAACGGTGTTCCGACCAGATCCTGATGTTGTCTGTCTATCTGTATCTCTGTCGCCCTTTGACTCTTTTGCCCCAACTCTTCCCTCTAAAATAACCTTTAGCAGACTGTCATGGCACTTGACATGACCAAAATATTGTTATTTTTCTGCTTTTTATTTCCTTCAGAAATGTCTGTTCCCGCTGGATTGTTCGAACCTAATTATTGGTTTTCCAATCTTTCCGAGAAACTTGTCCAAGTCTTCTGAAAACCCACATTTCAAAGGTTTCAATCCGCTTCTCCATTTTCCTTATTAGGGTCCAAGTTTCTACTCCATACAATAAAACTTAATGCACATAGCATTTAATGATTCTAATTGTTGTTGCTGTTGCGGATCTAGCAGCATCCAGGCTTTCACCCTTCAACCCAATGTCATGAAATGGTATCTGCACGTATTTATCAGCTGTTGTCTAGTGCCATGCAAAGTGTTCCATGTATCTGGCAACGGAGGAAGAAGCATTTTCCTAAAACCATTGAGCGCTGAGCACTCAAAGAGATGATGATCAACGGTTTCATATATGGGTGTGTACACAGCTGGCACTCAGGAGTATGTTGTGGTTGGATTCTGTTCAGGTGCTTGTTTAGTGGGATGTGTTGGGTTCTGTTCAGGTGTTTGTTTAGTGGGATGTGTTGAGTTCTGCTCAGCTGTTTGTTTAGTGGGATGTGTTGGGTTCTGTTCAGGTGTTTGTTTAGTGGGATGTGTTGGGTTCTGCTCAGGTGTTTGTTTAGTGGGATGTGTTGGGTTCTGTTCAGGTGTTTGTTTAGTGGGATGTGTTGGGTTCTGTTAAGGTGCTTGTTTAGTGGGATGTGTTGGGTTCTGTTCAGGTGTTTGTTTAGTGGGATGTGTTGGGTTCTGTTCAGGTGTTTATTTATTGGGATGTGTTGGGTTCTGTTCAGGTGTTTGTTTAGTGGGATGTGTTGGGTTCTGTTCAGGTCCTTGTTTAGTGGGATGTGTTGGGTTCTGTTCAGGTGTTTGTTTAGTGGGATGTGTTGGGTTCTCTTCAGGTGTTTGTTTAGTGGGATGTGTTGGGTTCTCTTCAGGTGTTTGTTTAGTGGGATGTGTTGGGTTCTCTTCAGGTGTTTGTTTAGTGGGATGTGTTGGGTTCTCTTCAGGTGTTTGTTTAGTGGGATGTGTTGGGTTCTCTTCAGGTGTTTGTTTAGTGGGATGTGTTGGGTTCTCTTCAGGTGTTTGTTTAGTGGGATGTGTTGGGTTCTCTTCAGGTGTTTGTTTAGTGGGATGTGTTGGGTTCTGCTCAGGTGTTTGTTTAGTGGGATGTGTTGGGTTCTGCTCAGGTGTTTGTTTAGTGGGATGTGTTGGGTTCTGCTCAGGTGTTTGTTTAGTGGGATGTGTTGGGTTCTGCTCAGGTGTTTGTTTAGTAGGATGTGTTGGGTTCTGCTCAGGTGTTTGTTTAGTGGGATGTGTTGAGTTCTGCTCAGGTGTTTGTTTAGTGGGCTGTGTTGGGTTCTGCTCAGGTCTTTGTTAAGTGGGATGTGTTGGGTTCTCAGTCAGAAAAAGGTGCTCTGATCCTTCCTTGGGAGTTGATTTACACGGTCGTTTGGACTGGGGCTTGCCAAATGTCTGTAGACCTCCCTTCCTGTGTTTCCCATGTCCCATCTGTTCAGCCAAGTTTCTTTGTTTGCTGATCTTATGAGGTGTTTGTAAAGTTGTGGCTGGTCTTGTCTTGATTCATCCTTTGCTAATCTGTCTGCCCTGGCATTGGCAATTCTAATTGTTAAGTTTAGACATACACATTTTATGTAAACATAATTTTTAATATTTCAGTGAATTTTTTCCCCCCCCTGTCAATGCAACATTACTGGAAGTTCAGAGTTATCCACATAAAAACGAGATTTCAAAATTGTTTCCTTGTTCTCTTACACGAGTTTTATTTTCTGTCTACAGGGGATTTTGATGTTCCGTCCAGCCGAGAAGATGTTGACAGAGATAGCTCATGGAACCAATGGCTCAGAAACGAGATTCATGTCTTGTTTGTGGAGGCTTTGGATGTTTTCAAGGTTTGTCAACACTACTTCTGTTCTTTCTTATCAAGATTTTCTGCTGTTTTCTTTGACAGTAGTTCTTCTTCTTCTTCTACGTTCGTTCTCAATTTCCCACTAAGAAATCCTGAACAGGGCTTTGCAAGTAGCAGGATGTAGTCTGGAGAACGGATTGCGTTGTGTCGCTAGTTTACAGCTTGACTGCGATATTTGCACCTTTCGGTCTGACACATCCGTCTTCGGCAGGCACAGTGCTTCTATACTTCTTCTTTTATTCACTTGAAAAATGTCTATATCTGCAAAGTTGTCTCTTGTGTAAACTTCACTGTCTTTTGTAGTTCATATATGGTAACACATATAGTAACTATTTATTCTTATCAGTATCATAATTCTTATCAGTATCATAATTCTTATCAGTATCATAATTCTTATCAGTATCATAATTCTTATCAGTATCATAATTCTTATCACTATCATAATTCTTATCACTATCATAATTCTTATCAGTATCATAATTCTTATCAGAATCATAATTCTTATCAGTATCATAATTCTTATCAGTATCATAATTCTTATCAGTATCATAATTCTTATCACTATCATAATTCTTATCAGTATCATAATTCTTATCTGTATAATAATTCTTATCACTATCATAACCGTTGTTACTACCATAATTTTTATCACTATCATAATTCTTATCACTCATAATTCTTATCACTACCATACATCATATTACTTCCATACATCATATCACTTCCATACATCATATCACTACCATACATCATATCACTTCCATACATCATATCACTACCATACATCATATCACTACCATACATCATATCACTACCATACATCATATCACTACCATACATCATATCACTACCATAACTCATATCACTACCATACATCATATCACTACCATACATCATATCACTTCCATACATCATATCACTTCCATGCATCATATCACTTCCATACATCATATCACTTCCATACATCATATCACTACCATACATCATATCACTACCATACATCATATCACTTCCATACATCATATCACTTCCATACATCATATCACTACCATACATCATATCACTACCATACATCATATCACTACCATACATCATATCACTACCATAACTCATATCACTACTAATACTTTTATTATTTTCAAATTACTGGGGTACTCTGGGCAAGAATATGAAATGTTGGTGAATATTCATGGCCTTTCCTCATTTGCTGCGTAGTGCGCAGATTTTTTGTGTGCTCATCCCTAATAGATAAAAATCTAGGTCCAAACTGGGGTTCGAATCTGAGACCTTCTGATCAGAAGACCAGTATCCTAAATCCTTTGCCGCGATCTCCTTTGCTTTCATTTATCAATCAAGATGAATGTCTATTCTTAGGCTCGACCAGACCTGTCACCTATCAAGGCACTGATACTCTACCTGCAGTTTATCCCTCTAGAGGGTGAGGTGATGGACTTCTTCAAACCTGTGGCTACTAAGATTCTGGCATTGCTGCGAGCCAAAGAGTGCATGCCCATCTTCACTGGAGACAAAAAAGGTAAGACTGTTAATCATCATTATGTAGCATGTCCTTTATAGAACACCGCTCCCGAAACAGACTGTCTGAAAGAAATTGTTTGCTTTGCCAAAACTCCAGCCTCTGCCACAGTCATACCCACGCATTCCTGGATATCTTGGTGCCATCGTATTCTCGGTCCGCACCTACCTCTTTTGCCTGGCACTATACCTTCCATCACTGTTCTCAAGACCGTTGTGTCTCTTGATGAGACCAAAGTGGTGTAATTTTCAGGACAACCTGGCGAGAGAATATGGGAACGCATGTGAGGTTCGACTGTCCCATCTAACAATCTCTAGGGTTGTTGTTGCTGCTGCTTGTACTTTAGTTAGGTAGTCTTGACAAATTTCTTTGGTGGCAGGTTACAGTGGACCTCTTCACATACCGAGTGTACTAGAGAAGGTGGACCGTTGTCCTTCTGACTGTAGTGCAATATGAGGCACTCTCAGTAAGCTCACCACTAAGGAGATAACAGTGGCAATCGCAACCTCGTTATCCATACTGCCATGAAACAGCATTTACATAAAAAACCGCTTGGAAGTAATGTGGAAGTATGTTTCACCTGACCCCGACTAACATTGATCAGTATGTTTCACCTGACCCCGACTAACATTGATCAATATGTTTCACCTGACCCTGACTAACATTGATCAGTATGTTTCACCTGACCCTGACTAACATTGATCAGTATGTTTCACCTGACCCTGACTAACATTGATCAGTATGTTTCAACTGACCCCGACTAACATCCATTTGATCGGTTCCTCCACTGGTTATTGTTAACTCCTTTCCTATAGATCTTCATTCCTCACCATGTTTTGCCAGCCTACCCATTATTCTCCGTGCACATTTATTGACGAACGACTCTCTATTGCCTTTTTTGTTCTGTAGGTTTTTACTCTGTACATGTTACTGACCTGACATTGGAATTAGACAAACATCACTTGGTATTAGTCTTTTTTCTCTAAATTGATATTAGATAGAGGAGACAAACCCAGTTAGTGCCTACATTGACTCCCACAAGAGCCGAGTGGTTTGGTCATTTAATCAGAAAGCATTATAACCAGCCTCCAGCGTCAGCATGTCAAATGCAGGTTCCACATGCATAGAGCCGACCTCAATGTCGGTGGATCGAGGATGTTTCTGACACACTCAGGCAGTTCCATCTAATGACAGCACAGGCCTCCCACCTGGCAACGAGAGATACACATCCCACTCCTCTAAGACGCCTCATGGCAAGGGCAGTAGGAAAAAAAGAGATACATGCTCAATTTCTGTCCTCAATCTCCTGCTGTTTTTATTGTTCTTAGTTCTTAAGGAGTGCGTGTTTGAATGATTTCGAGGCCAGCGGTTTCGAATCCCGGACTGGCAAAAGTTTTTTATCTGTTCGGGGTGAAATAAACAAACATAGCCAGCACCTGATGTGTCAAAAGCAGTAGCGAAGCGCCCTTAGTTTTCAGCCTTAAATAAAAAACTCTCGACCACCCTAGCAATGTGAAAAAGTCGTATTGACAGTTCCTAGTTCTTAGTCGACCTGTACTTCTACAGGGGCAGATGCCCCTGTGCAGGTCTCAGCTCAAGAATGATCTGGATGTAGCCGGGAGTAGGATTTCCACCTTAGCGAGCTAGGCTAGAGCAGCTTATTACTCCGCCGTGCTGGGGCAAGCGCAGCGGACGGTTGTTAACCGATGTCCGAATCCATCTAGAGCAAAGCAGACCCGCTGCCTGTTGGGTGCCATCTAAGCTGCTCTAATCGAACCACCTAACCATGACCGGTGTTATGCCATGTCACACAGTTAGTTGCCTCTTATGAAATGCTCTCTGTGAAGCAGTGGTGCTATTCTTGTCATACACAAAGACCCCGACGGACCACTCAGGATTTTATTGTATTAATGATTTTTTGCCAAATTTTAACAACAAATTTTTCTCTCCCTTCGGAAAACTCATATCAGATATTCAGTGGAAGATGCCATCCAAGACGGTGATGACAAAAGACTCCCTGGTGTTGGAGATTGTCTCTCCTGAGCTGCTACAGCGCCACCTAGGAATGCACTACCTGCACCCAGATGTCGCTGCCGTTCTAGATGATGCCCTGATACATGCTCTCGGTGTTGAGTCAGTGACAACGGACCACCTTCTTCAAATTGGGCAGTCCATTGGTCTTAACTGGGATGATAGCAGTGGATCAGGTAGGCTGTCTCATTATTTTTGTCAACGTTTTTTAACCTTTACTATACCAGATTAAAAAATTACTGTTTCCTGCATCTGCGTTATTTTTCAGGCTGTCACGTCACACATAGTTGTTGATCTTGAGAATTAGTAATCTTTCGTGTGTGTGTGTCTAGAGACATGTATTAATAAAGAACTTCTCGTTGTTATTGTGTGTATGTCAGTTTCTGAGATTCAAGACGATGAAGGTGATAGTGGTGAAAAATAGCACAAACAAATATACACATATATAACCTGGTTAGAAAAATATATTCACCGAAAGCGTACTGTTACTATATCGAAGTTTACAGTAATGGCTATATCTGTCACTTCGACTATAAATGTAATTATTGTATCTACATAAACAAACTAAATAGATACACCTCAGAAAAACTTGCTGAAACTCAACTATACCATTCTCTATAATGGCTGAATCTTCAAATCCAAAAAAAAGCACAAGACATTAAAAAACAAAACAAACTGTCATACAACATTTTCCCCATTGCTGCGGTGGTCGAGGGGTTTTGAAGGCTGAGGACTACAAATCGCTCCGTCACTGCTGTCGCCACCTCATGTGCCGGCTATGTTTGTTTATTTCACCCCCAACAGAAAAACAACATATGCCATACCGGGGATTCTTCTTCTTCTTCATACGCTGTCAGACGTTCACTTGAATTTGTTCGAAGAAAGCAGCTGTCATCCTGAGGCTGTCGACACTGCCATAGAGCTTGTCTAGTGTTGGCACTGGTGATGACCACATCTGCTTTTTCTGGTCCTCGTATGTCGGGCAATTTTGCAGCAGATGTTCAGAGGCCATTTTCCCTGTACCACAGGTGCATTCGTAAGTGCCACCTATCTTCAGTTTATTGAACTGATGGTATCTCAGTCTGTTCGGGCCTGTGCGGAGTCTGAAGACCACGACCTGTTCTTTTCTGTTCAACTGGTAATAGGCATAATTTTTTGTGTAGCTAGTATGTTCTGTTTCCCATTTGGCCATGTATCTGGCCTTAATAATCCTTTTGGACTCTGCGTAGGTCACACTAGAATCTATACCAGGGATTCGAACCGCTCCCCTCCTTGTCGACAATCAGGACTTGAAACCATTCGCCCACGCGCTCCTATAAAAAAACAACTCAAGAAATACTTTCAAAAATCTAAAACAAATTTAAAATCGCCATTGTTTTTAACTGTACATGGCTGAAGACGGAACTCTTTGCAATCAAAAGAGCAGTATTTTCAGCCGTTTCTATGAAATTAACGCGGTAGTTTAAATATGATAAAGTGATGACCTTGGAGCTGGCGCAGAATTTAGACCGCGATAAGGAATGAACGTGTCACAATTTCATGGCCGTGATAAAGGTTAACAATAAAAATGATAAATGAATGATACAATAGTGGAGCTAAATAAATCTCCACAGCGCTCAACGGCTTAATTGGAAATAAAAATAAGATACTTAATACACAAATCTATGGTCTTCTATTTTAAGATCAAGTGACAGAGTTGGCGAAGTGGTTGGCTTGTGTCTACCGCAGCCTGGATGACTTTCAGGACAACACACACATTTTTGAGAAGCTGTGCAGTTTCAGGTGACTCGTCGTTTCATTTATGTCGTTCTCGTTGTGATCTCAGCAGTTCCACTTCTGCTCGCACTGCTTTGTGGGATACCTGTTTGCAGAAAACTCTAAGAAAGATCTGCTTCCTCAACTTAACTTAACTTAGCTTCTTTATACTGGTTTAGAAGACTGCAGAGTCTGTAAACAACCAGTTTCATTTACATTTCCTTACTCTAAGAGCTATGTGTATCCAATCTATTCTTAAATGCATTAATTGTCCCTGCCTCTACTCTTCTGCCCTTGGTCATCTTGACTATGTCTTGCCACACAGAATCAGGGTAGTTGAGAATGAGAGAGAGGCTGGCATGCGCATATCTCCTTAACTATAATAAAATTCACGTGCAAGTCATTTTTGTTTGAAATTCACATTCGTTGCACCACTGTCTACAATGAAGTGCACATTGGAAGTGCCTTTGATATTCAGTGCATAGAATATTCGCACCCTCGTGAATTGTGGGCAAAAAATCGTCCACCTCGTTGAAAGTGGGTGTCCTATTTCCTTGTACTAAGTACAATTCAGGGATTGGATTGGCTTGTTTTAGCCATCTTCGATCTCATGCATACATTGAATGTGGTCCTCATCGATTAACGATGAACAAGCAGCAACACAATCTCATTCTCACCTCATTTTTCCTCTAATGTCGTAGATATTTTGGGGAGGTTCAATGCTATTTCATGAGCTTTCTGTTTGGCTGTTGTTGTTTTTAATCCATACTTCTGCGGTATTTCTTTAACCTTTAGCACACTACCACTTTAATGAAGAAAATTTGACCTAATTAATTAACTTTATTTCTCGCTGTGGTAGTCGACTTTCAAAATTTGTAACTTTTCTGTTTGTTCATCAATAAATATGATTTTCTTGTGTGTAGAGACACAATTGAATAAAGAACTTGTGGGTGTTATTGTTTTTGTTGTGTGTTTGTTAGTTTCTCGGATACAAAACGATGAAGTTGAAAATTTATGAAAATCTCAGAAAAAATTTGGGCTCGACCACTAGGCCTAGTCGCTCCGATAGAAAACCATGGAAACCACAACAACGTATCGATACTGTGTTTACAATATCGACATAACTGTTGATTTTCAATTTAAACGTAGTTCTTTCATCTAAACAAACAAAATAAACAGATCTACTCAATAAAGATTTTTCCCAACAACCTACTCCACCTTTTGTAAAAAGTTGGCTTGCTCCAAACGGCGTATTCAAATTAAAATTGTCCGTCTGACAGCGTACGAAAAAGAAATTAAAATTTTTCAAAAGCCGTTTGTAATCGAACATACAGTACTTTAACCGGCAAAATATCGTGCGTAGATAATGACGTATTCAGCATACAAAAAATGGCTGTCGGGAGTGTCTCCGTTCAAAAATAAAAAGTTTGTTAGAATTCCGTTTTTGTAGACCGAGTTAGTCAAGAATGTATCGACTGTAGAGTTCTAAAGATTAACATCTTTTTCTTGGTCTTAAAATCAAACCCTGTCACCTACTGTAATAGGCTATTGCAATAGGTAGGTTTACAGTCATTATTTTCATATGCCCAAACCAAGATGCTGAGCAGTGTATGAGAAGCAGCGGCCAGAGACCCAAAGCTGACTAAGCCAGTGAACCAGAGCTGCCAAGACCCTTCTACACCTCCATGCGATGTTCCTGGATAATAAGTTGCAACATGGCAGACTGGCTAAGGAGAATTGATCGAAGAAGTAAGGCTAACCCAGTGCCCAAAAATGTCTGCTGAAGCCGGATATATCGGGCTGAAAGGTGCAAATATCGTAGTCAAGTTGTCGTTTTGAAGCTATTCGAATGCCCACAATGAGTAAGTTTACTCTTTTGTGCGCAGTAAAAAAGACGTTAAGTGGCAGGTTGCAGTAGCTTTCCTCACATCCCAAGCGTGTTGATGGTGGACCGGGGTCCTCCAGGTGATTGAGCTATGCTTGATTTTATCTGCGTGTTGCTCATTACTACGGGGATCATGTCAATCCCTCACCTCGTTAGCCAGGCTGCCATGAAAACAGCCCGTTCCCAGGGAGAGCTACAAGGAAGCCAAGGTAAGGATCTTGGCCAGTATGTTTTCCCTGGCCCTGACTAACGTCTGTTCAGTATATTTTGCCTGACCAGACGTTATTCTTCCTCGCCGCAGTAAAGCTGTAAACTACGACACAATGCATTTCCGTCATACGGACAACATCTTGCTACTTGCAATGCTTTTTTCAGGGCTTGGTACCTTGAGTTTGAGAACGAATAACGAAGAAAAAGATGTTCCCAAACAATTTAATAATTTTCAATATATAACATGCAGGTCTTTGATTCTTCTTCTTCTTCTTACGCTGTCAGACGTCGACCTTTATTTTTTCGAAAAAAGCAGCGGTCATCCTGAGGCTGTCGACACTGCCGTAGAGCTTGTCTAGTGTTGCCACTGGTGATGGCCACATCTGCTCTCTCTGGTCCTCGTATTTCGGGCAGTTTTGCAGCAAATGCTCAGTGGTCATTTTCCCTGTACCACATGAGCATTCATCAGTGCCACCTATCTTCAATTTGTTGAATAGGTGGTACCTCAGTCTATTGTGGCCAGTGGGAAGTCTGAAGACCACGACCTGCTCTCTTCTGTTTAACTGGTAATAGGCATTGTTTTTTGTGTAGCCAGTATGTTCTGTTTCCCATTTGGTCATGAATCTAGCTCTAATAAGCCGTTTTGACTCTTCGTATGTCATACTAGTATCTGGTTGTGGTAGTCTTGTACCTTCTTTTGCCAGTCTGTCAGCCTCTTCGTTGCCTTAGATGTTGCAGGGGGATGGAACCCACTGTACCACTACCCTATTGGTGCGGGCTGCTGGCATAGTTGACAGAGTACTGCTCTTAAATCATTAAGTTCAGTATTTTTCTGGCTTTTTAGTGCTGTGACTACGGCCAGGGCATCTGTAAGCAGGACTATATGGCTTTCATTCCTTTTACCTGTCACCATTTCTTCCACTGCCACCCTCAGTGCCTCTGCCTCCGCTCTGAAATTGCTGGTGTATTTTCCAGTAGCCAATGACAGTGTTATTTTTCTGCCATTTGGTAGGCTCAGGAATGCTCCTGCCCCTCCGTTCTATGTTGTGTTTGTTACAGAACCGTCGGTGTATGCATGGGTCCAGTCAAATGCTTGGGTAGTTTTTCGTTATGCAGCTCAGGGTTGTATCTCTTCTTTCTTTTTCAGTCTGGCAGTTTTTGTTTCCAATACCTGGTATATTTTCGGAAATATATGCTGCCTCCAGGTAGGTTTTTGTACAGTAGGGATCGGCTTTGGTGTTGTTAGTGCGTTCATGGGGTCTTCGTGCATCTTTGCTTTGACTATTTCTGCAAAGTTTCTCTGCTTTAGTTTCCCATTTCCGAAATTGTTTAGTCTCTGGTGCTATGGGTGGTCAGCCAGTATTCTGAGTTTCTCTGCTTGCTGCTGGGCTCTGCAGTCTCTTCTGTCGGTCATGGATTGCAGATTTGTAATCTTTTCAAGTTCTACAATTGGAGTTGACTTCATGCCTCCTGTTATAACTCTCATGGCTTGGTTTTGGAGTTTGCTAATTTTATCGAAGTTCGCCTTTGCTGCTGTTGTCCATGCCACAATGCCATACTCGAGAACTGGTCTCACTCTTCCAGTGTACAGTTTCTTTAGTATACTTTCGCCTGCTCCCCAGCTTGTGCCAGCAAGTTTCATCATGATTGCCATTATTTCTCTGGCTCTCATTCGGTTTCTCTCGATCTGACTTTTCCATGTCATGCGCCGATCAAATGTGACTCCTAGGTAGTTTGGGTTGTCGTTTGGCTGCAGGTATTTGCCGTTAAGACTTAATTTGGTGTTTTGGGGTTTGTTTGATAGCGAGAATATCGTACATGTCGTTTTTTCCTCGTAGGTCTTTGATTGAAAAGTTTGATAAGATCAGTTCTGTGGAACTGTTGGAAAGAACCAGACACATATCAGATATATGAGATAGGAAGACGACACAGAACAAGATATAAAAAAAAAGGGAATAACTTGACTTCTGAAATTTACAGGATCATTCCCTTGTCTGATGGAAGTCTGGTCTCACTGTCGGATGTGACAGTGTTCTTGCTCAGTGATGGAAGGACAGAAGTGAACACGAATGCAAAGAAGCAAGGGAAAGTACGAGGTAAGCCCTTTCATCTTATGTTATTTGTTCTTTCCATTATTTTAGTAAGAATTTCAAAGGTGGCGCATCTGACAGGCTGTGCTCATGACTTGTCCAGTATTTGTGTTTATTTCGATGTTCTCAAGTTTTAAATTGGATGAAAGTTTACCCAGTTGATGGCTTGCATTCAAGACCGTGTTCTGTGGAAAATTTACCCAGTTGATGGCTTGCATTCAAGACCGTGTTCTGTGGAAAATTTACGCAGTTGATGGCTTGCATTCAAGACCGTGTTCTGTGGAAAATTTACCCAGTTGATGACTTGCATTCAAGACTGTGTTCTGTGGAAAATTTACCCAGTTGATGGCTTGCATTGAAGACCGTGTTCTGTGGAAAATTTACCCAGTTGATGGCTTGCATTGAAGACCGTGTTTTGTGGAAAATTTACCCAGTTGATGGCTTGCATTGAAGACCGTGTTCTGTGGACAATTTATGCAGTTGTTGGGTTGCATTCAAGAACGTGTTCTGTGGAAAATTTATCCAGCTGTTGGGTTGCATTCAAGAACATGTTCTGTGGAAGTTCTGCGCACTTAGGTGGCCTAGTTTGTTGCTCCATAGCATATTGTTACGGTTTTCAGCAGTGCAATTTATCCTCAGATCCATTGTTGGAGATGCCTTCCATTGCTTGCTTTGTTGTGGCTGCTCTGTTTAGCTGTAAATAATGTATCCTTAGATCCATTGTTGGAGACGCCTTCCATTGCCTACAAAACACCAAAATTACTTGCTTTGTTGTGACTGCTCTGTTTAACTGCAAATAATTTATTCTCAGATCCATTGTTGGAGTTGAAAAAAGATTTGAAGATTGTTCACACGGGCCTGACCAACACGAGCGACAATGAGGTCAACTCCCAGGTGGTCAAGCTGCTTTTGAAAATGGGCATCAAACAGATGACTGCACACGACCTCATCCACAGTCACATTATGCCTATTCTCAAATCAGAGACGTGGAAAGTGAGTACAAATATTTGCTGTGTTTGTATTCTGGACCCTGAAAAAAAGCGACACCTCAAGACTTAGAGACGTGGAAAGTGAGTACAAATATTTGCTGTGTTTGTATTCTGGACCCTGAAAAAAAGCGACACCTCAAGACTTAGAGACGTGGAAAGTGAGTACAAATATTTGCTGTGTTTGTATTCTGGACCCTGAAAAAAAAGCAACACCTCAAGGCTTGAGGCCTTTCAAATGCTAAATCAGCGACACATCCTTGGCATTCGTTGGTACGATTTTGTCCGGAATATAGATGTTTCTGCAAGGACCCCCCCCCCCCCCCCGTCCCCCGTCTCGGTTATTCTGGAACGTCGCCGCATTTCCCTGTTCAGTCATGTTGTCCGACTGGACAAGGAGGTCCCAGCTCACCAGATTCTTCAAAAGACAGTCAGCAGTGCTAACGGCCTCCACCCTGCTGGCTGGAAGCGCCGGAGAGGTCGCCCTCGAAACACGTGGCTCCAACAGGTAGCAGCCTCCCCATCTGCCTTAGAGGAGGCCTGGCAGCATGCAGTTACAACTGGACATAGTGGTGTTCATCCGGCGCAACGGGCCTCAGACGCCTAAGCGAACATTATTATTATTATTATTTGTATTCACCGTGGCTCCACCTTGTAGTGGAAGCTGCGTGGCCTAGGGGTGAAACTCGCTCGGTTTTCACAATCCCAACGTTCCGGGTTCGACTCCCACTTGTGTCCAGTTTGGCAGGCACTGAGTTTTTTTCTCGGGCGAACGCTCCTTCACGTACAGAAAGTAATGGCAACCTACCGTACTGCACACTTGCCAAGAAACTTATAACAGCCAAAATACGTGGCGGTTGTAAGAAGCTACGTTCTGTAAAAGGGCATGCTACTTACTTTCCACCTTGTTATAATAATCTGCGGAGGCAATCAAGGTCAATCATATCAATCATCTGTGTAAAAAGTCAGTAGCATGTCCTTTACAGAACGTCACTTCTTACATCCGCCAACCTACTTGACTGTTATAAGTTTCTTGGCAAGTGTGCAGTACAGTAGGTTGCCATTACTTTCTGCATGCGGAAGAGCGGGAAAAACCATGTCTGCCAAACTGGACACGAGTGTAATTCGAGCCGGGTGCGTTTGGAATGTAAAACACGCTCGTGTCCAGTTTGGGAGACAGTTTTTTTTCACTGTTCCACGTACGGAAAGTAATGGCAACCTACAGTACTGCACACTTGCCAAGAAACTTATAACAGTCAAGTAGGTTGGCGGATGTAAGAAGTGACGTTCTGCAAAGGACATGCTACTAACAATCATCTGGGACCATCATTAAATTGCTGAGTACTGGTGATTTATTGCAAACTCTATATGGACAAGGTCTTATCTTACTCTCGTTTTCTCAATATATCCACCTCTGCTTTCGATGAGATATCTCTGCATAGTTATGTGTCATCTGTGAATCTTGCAATAATGGATCTGAAATGTCAGTTGTGTGAATTGGACATTAATACTAGGAAACCGAAAATTATACAGTAAAGACAAAAACATATTATTTCTTTATTTCTTCTACTGTCCGATTGTTCTTGCCTTCAGGCGTCAAAGAGATGAAGTATGCGTAGACTTCTGCTTTGCGCTAGGTAGGAGACCTATGCTACCGACATGTTGGAACTTTTAGGGTGTTTTTTGTAATCCTCTCTATCCATCGCCACCAGGGTTGACCTCTTGGTTGTAGTCTTAAAGTCTCCATGTAGTAGGACCTGCAGGTCGATCATACTGCATCCTTGTCAGATGCAAATGATTTCCTCTCATTTCCCATCTTACCAGAAATAGAACAAATGTTTTCTCTCATTTCCCATCTTACCAGAAATAGAACAAATGTTTTCTCTCATTTCCCATCTTACCAGAAATAGAACAAATGTTTTCTCTCATTTCCCATCTTACCAGAAATAGAACAAATGTTTTCTCTCATTTCCCATCTTACCAGAAATAGAACAAATGTTTTCTCTCATTTCCCATCTTACCAGAAATAGAACAAATGTTTTCTCTCATTTCCCATCTTACCAGAAATAGAACAAATATTTTCCTCTCATTTCCCATCTTACCAGAAATAGAACAAATGTTTTAAATATTTTCCTCTCATTTCCCATCTTACCAGAAATAGAACAAATGTTTTAAATATTTTCCTCTCATTTCCCATCTTACCAGAAATAGAACAAATGTTTTAAATATTTTCCTCTCATTTCCCATCTTACCAGAAATAGAACAAATGTTTTCTCTCATTTCCCATCTTACCAGAAATAGAACAAATATTTCCCATCTTACCAGAAATAGAACAAATGTTTTAAATATTTTCCTCTCATTTCCCATCTTACCAGAAATAGAACAAATGTTTTAAATATTTTCCTCTCATTTCCCATCTTACCAGAAATAGAACAAATGTTTTAAATATTTTCCTCTCATTTCCCATCTTACCAGAAATAGAACAAATGTTTTCTCTCATTTCCCATCTTACCAGAAATAGAACAAATGTTTCCTCTCATTTCCCATCTTACCAGAAATAGAACAAATATTTTCCTCTCATTTCCCATCTTACCAGAAATAGAACAAATGTTTTAAATATTTTCCTCTCATTTCCCATCTTACCAGAAATAGAACAAATGTTTTAAATATTTTCCTCTCATTTCCCATCTTACCAGAAAAAACCAAATGTTTTCTCTCATTTCCCATCTAACCAGGAATAAAACATATTTTCCTTTAATTTTCCCATCTCACCAGGAGAAGAAACGGGACGTTCTCATCAGCTACATTGTTTACATTAAAACTGAGCTTGACAGGAGCCCGTCAGTTATTGACTGGTCAGAGCTCCGAGCTGTTGCTCGACTGGCCACCAACCATGGGATCAAATCTCCCGAGGCAGATGATGTCCATTTCTCTTCACCTTACGGCAACAAGATTGATCTGTGCAGGATTTTTTCTGGTAAATAATTTATTATTATTTGGTAAAAGGGTAAAGGCTTTCGCATTGGCTAATAAAACAAAGAAAATAAAGATAGAAATGATAGAAATTCTAATTAGCTAAAATGAAGAGCTGCACTGCCGAAGACGGATGTGTTGGACCAAAAGCTACAAATAACGCAGTCTAGCTGTAAACTAGCGACACAACGCATTCCATTATCCAGTGTTCATCCTACTACTTGTAAAGCCGTGTTCAGCACTTGGTAGCGGGAGTCAGCGCTTGGTAGCGGGAGTCAGCGCTTGGTAGCGGGAGTCAGCGCTTGGTAGCGGGAGTCAGCGCTTGGTAGCGGGTGATTGAGAATGAATGAAGAAGAGGAAGAGCTGCAGAGGATAGAGCCAAATGGAGAGATATGCTGAGATAACCTTGCAGCCAGTCTTAGGACTGACCAACCAGAGAATAGGGTAAAATCAAGAGACATGCTCAGACAACCTTACAACCAGTCTCAGGACTGACCAACCAGAGAATAGGGTAAAATCAAGAGACATGCTCAGACAACCTTACAACCAGTCTCAGGACTGACCAACCAGAGAATAGGGTAAAATCAAGAGACATGCTCAGACAACCTTACAACCAGTCTTAGGACTGACCAACCAGAGAATAGGGTAAAATCAAGAGACATGCTCAGACAACCTTACAACCAGTCTCAGGACTGACCAACCAGAGAATATGGTAAAATCAAGAGACATGCTCAGACAACCTTACAACCAGTCTCAGGACTGACCAACCAGAGAATAGGGTAAAATCAAGAGACATGCTCAGACAACCTTACAACCAGTCTTAGGACTGACCAACCTGAGAATAGGGTAAAATCAAGAGACATGCTCAGACAACCTTACAACCAGTCTCAGGACTGACCAACCAGAGAATAGGGTAAAATCAAGAGACATGCTCAGACAACCTTACAACCAGTCTTAGGACTGACCAACCAGAGAATAGGGTAAAATCAAGAGACATGCTCAGACAACCTTACAACCAGTCTCAGGACTGACCAACCAGAGAATAGGGTAAAATCAAGAGACATGCTCAGACAACCTTACAACCAGTCTCAGGACTGACCAACCAGAGAATAGGGTAAAATCAAGAGACATGCTCAGACAACCTTACAACCAGTCTCAGGACTGACCAACCATAGAATAATGATGGTTTTTATTCGACAGCCCAAACAACATAAAGGCAACTTGGTTTAATCTCAGATACACACAAAAAAGTCAAAATTTGTTGCCTTGTGTTAGTAACCAGTTTCATGAACTTAACGTTTGATCCATTGGTTTCAGGTATTGAATGGACGCTTGTGGACAGTGCCTACTTGCCTCACTCATCCACTCAACTTGACGTGCAGTCCTGGCACAACTTCCTCACTAAGCTGGGAGTGGTTGACTTCCTGAAGGTCAGAGAAGCAGAGCTGCACTTTGACAAGAATAGTATTGTAAGTTTTCTCGGCCGATCGACAATCAAGGAAATTTAAAATTCAAGTTCACACAAGAACTAGATTCCTCTCTTACTGATAGCTAGGGAAAATATATGTATTCACTTGACCTTTTGTTGATAGATAGGGAAAATATGTATTCACTTGACCTTTTGCTGATAGCTAGAGAATATATATATATTCAGGTGACCTTTTGCTGATAGCTAGGAAAAATATATGTATTATCTTGATCTTTTACTGATAGCCAGGGAAAATATATTTATTCACTTGACCTTTTGCTGATAACTATGGAAAATAAATGTATTAGCTTGTCCTTTTACTGATAGCCAGATAAAATATATGTATTCATTTGTTCTTTTACTGATAGCCAGGTAAAATATGTATTAGCTTGTCCCTTTACTGATAGCTGGGGGAAAATATATTTATTAGCGTTTCTTTTTACTGATATCCGAGGAAAATATGTTTATGTACTCACTTGGCTTTTTACTGATATCCAGGGGAAATATGTGTATTCACTTCCTTTTACTGATAGCCAGGGAAAATATGTGTATTCACTTCCTTTTACTGATAGCCAGGGAAAATATGTGTATTCACTTCCTTTTACTGATAGCCAGGGAAAATATGTGTATTCACTTCCTTTTACTGATAGCCAGGGAAAATATATATTCACGAGCTTTTGCTGATAGCCAGGGAAAATATGTGTATTCACTTCCTTTTACTGATAGCCAGGGAAAATATGTGTATTCACTTCCTTTTACTGATAGCCAGGGAAAATATGTGTATTCACTTCCTTTTACTGATAGCCAGGGAAAATATGTGTATTCACTTCCTTTTACCGATAGCCAGGGAAAATATGTGTATTCACTTCCTTTTACTGATAGCCAGGGAAAATATATATTCACGAGCTTTTGCTGATAACTAGGGTAAGATATGTATTAGTTTGACTTTCTTCTGTTACCTCATGAAAATGTACAGAGTAGTCTACTGGGGTCTTTGTGTATAACATGGACAGAAATAGTACCACTGCTCCACAGCGAGCATGTCGTAAGAGGCGTCTAACTGTGTGACTAGGCATATCACCGTACAGGGTTAGATGGTGCCTTACAGGCTGTGGGTCGACTTTGCTCTAGTGTTGGAGTCTATTAACCTTTAGCGCGCACTGATAAAGAATGTCTAGACTCACGCTCCATACAAAAACGGTGTTCGGGTAAATTTAAAAAAATTTTTTTATTTACGAAGACACTCCTGACAGCCATTATTTTAATGCTTAATATGTTACCATATATACACGATATGTTGCTGGTTAAAGTATCATATGTTAGATTATAAATGGCTTTTGAACAGTTTTAATTTTGTATATGCCGTTTGGAGCAAGCCGACTTTTTGCGAAAGGTGAAGTAGGTTGTTGGGAAAGATCTTTATCGAGTAGATCTGTTTATTTTGTTTATTTAGATGAAATAACTACGTTTGAATTTGAAACTAACAGTTGTGTCGATATTGTAAACACAGTATCGATATGTTGTGCTTTCCATTGTTTTCTATCGGAGCGACTAGGCCGGTTGAGTCCAAATTTTTTCAGAGATTTTCATAAATTTTCAACTTTATCTTTTTGTATCTCAGAAACTAACAAACACACAACAAAATCAATAACACCCACAAGTTCTTTATTCAATTGTGTCTCAACGCACAAGAAAATCATATTTATTTACAAACAAACAGTAAAGTTACAAATTTTGAAAGTCAACTACGGAAGCAAGATGCCAATTTTTCATACAAAAGATGTGGCCTGCTAAAGGTTAAGATGGACTAGCACATTGGTTAACCATCCTATGCAGCACTTGTCCCAACGCAGCAGAGTAATAACCTGCTCGAGCCCAGCCAACTAAGCAGGAAATCCTCCTCCCGTCTACATCCAGCTCACACTAGAGCTAGGACCTGCACACAGTTATCTGCCACTGTAGAAGTACAGGTTCACTAAGACCTCATGGAAATATATGTATTCACGACCTACCAATACCATAAAAATATATGTATTCACGACCTGCTAATACCCACAAAAGTATATGTATTCATGACATACCAATACCCATAAAAATATATGCATTCACTTGATCTTAAACAGATACCCAGGGAAAATATATGTTTTAATGACCTAGAGATAGCCAAAAAAATATATGTTTTCACTTGACCATCTGATGATACAGTTATCGATAATTGTAATTCTTGATCATTGACTAAAATACTTACTTACTTACTTAGTTGCTCCTCTTCTACCTGGCCTCTTTCCAATCCAGCCCTCTATCACTTAGGGACTGTCGTATGTTGTCTTCCCAACGTACTTTGGGACGTCCTCTGGGTCTGCATCCTTGACTTTTGATCTCCCATGACCGCTTTGGTATCCGATCTTCTTCCATTCTACAGACATGGCTAAACCACTGTAGTTGGGTCATTGACTAAAATGCCATCACATAATACACCTCAGAAAATCCTTGGCTAACAGCACCTTTTACCTCATTACAGTGTGGCAGTGCTCTTATTCTCATCTCCCGCTCAAACAAAACCGTTCCACAAACCACTCTGACAAACTGTCTTTTGTACCATCCTTAGCGTGAAACAGCCTGGGCCGCATTTACCGACATGTGGCCGGACTCTCCAGACGGGTATACAGTGAATGACTTCCAGTGTGAAGAGTTCCATAAGCTTGTGACAGCCAACCAGAAAGCAGATCACCAGTACGAGCAAATGGTGGCTCTGTACGAGATACTGGACATGGAGTGGGATGGAAAGTACAAGCGTTTTGCTCATACTCAGCTCAAGTCCAGATCCGGACATATCTTAAGAGAAGTCATCCAGGTATTTGCTAGAAATGTTTAGTCACATTTTACATTACAGATGTTGTATAAGTTGCAGATGTTGTATAAGTTGCAGATATTGTATAAGTTGCAGATGTTGTATAAGTTGCAGATGCTGTATAAGTTGCAGATGTTGTATAAGTTGCAGATGTTGAATAAGTTGCAGATCCTGTATAAGTTGCAGATGTTGTATAAGTTGCAGATGTATAAGTTGCAGATATTGTATAAGTTGCAGATGTTGTATAAGTTGCAGATGCTGTATAAGTTGCAGATGTTGTATAAGTTGCAGATGTTGAATAAGTTGCAGATCCTGTATAAGTTGCAGATGTTGTATACATTTCAGATGTTGTATATGTTGCATAAGTTGCATGTTACACATGTATGTTGTATTTGTTACAAAACTCCATATGTATGATAACTTACATGCATATATTACATAAGTTGCCATGTGTTACTTAAGTTGTACATATTGATTAAGTTACATATGTGCCAGATGTTGCAGATGTTACATAAGCTGCAAATGTTACATAAGTTGCTATGTGTTACTTAAGTTGTACATATTGGTTAAGTTACATATGTGCCAGATGTTGCAGATGTTACATGATTTGCAGATGTTACATAAGTTGCAAATGTTACATAAGTTTGTTGCACATGTTGCATTTGTTACAAACTGCATATATTTCATAAGTTACATGCATATATTGCATATGTTACTTGAATTGTATATATTGCTTAAGTTACATATGTTGCATAAGTTACATACATTGCAAAACACATATGTTGCATAAGCTACATAAGTTGTATATTTTATTTGTTTTTTTTGTTTTTGCGTTCGCCTTATTTTTCTCTAATCCCCAAGGCGGTGTGCGTTGCACTGTGTTTTATTTTGCGCCTGTCGGCCCAGTGCATCCGACTTCAGCACGCATTTTATGTAAGGGTCTGCTTCCTCCTGCATTTTCTAAGGGTTTGCTTCCCCGGGGTAACGGCCGGTGCTGTGATGGGGATCGAACCCAGCACCTTCGGGTCGTGAGCCGTGCCACTTAACCACTAGGCCACGCCGTCCCCCATAAGTTGTATATGTTAGATACGACCTTTATTTCCTTAGCGCATGTATAATTTTTTGCCAGATTGACAGCACGTCAATTAATAACAAAGTTCAGGAAGGTCCTAAACAAGCAATACAACAGTGCTTTTGTGTGACTGCTGGGCCATTCATTCTTTTACAAAATGATTCTTATAAAAGTAGATAAAAACACATAGGTAATGGCTCAATGACCGCACCAGCACAAAAACAATACACCTTTGTTACAGCCGCAAGGCCTTCGTGGTGGGCAAACAACAAACGAAAAGAACTAACAAATCATAGACCAAAAAAAACACAGTACAATGTAAAGTGAGAGGTCTACGTTAACAGGCGAACCTGGAAGTGTCCAGGAAAGTACTTCTTCTTCTTCTTCGTACACTGTCAAACGTCAACCTGTATTTTTTCGAAAACAGCAGCGGTCATCCTGAGGCTGTCGACACTGCCATAGAGCTTGTCTAGTGTTGCCACTGGTGATGGCCACATGTACTTTCTCTGGTCCTCGTATGTCGGGCAGTTTTGCAGCAGATGTTCATCGGTCATTTTCCCTGTACCACAAGTGCATTCGTCAGTGCCACCTATCTTCAGTTTATTGAATAGATGTTACCTCAGTCTGTTGTGGCCTGTGCGGAGTCTGAAGACCACGACCTGCTCTCTTCTGTTCAACTGGTAATAGGCATCGTTTTTTGTGTAGCCAGTATGTTCTGTTTCCCATTTGGCCATGTATCTGGCCCTAATACGCCTTTTGGACTCTTCGTAGGCAGGAAAGTACAAAGTACAATTAGCAACGCTATGCCAGTTATGAAATTTAGTGAACTAAAATGGTCAGTTTGACCGGCTTGATTTGGTTCGTTCTCAATCTCCCGCTACCAAACCCTGAAAAGGGCTTAAGGAGCAGAATGCAGTTCAGAGAACGGAATGCGCTGTGTCATAGTTTACAGCTTGACTGCAATATTTGCACCTTTTGGTCCGACACATCCAACTAGAGAAGGCCTCCTTTGACTACTGGGTTAGCCTACCCTCTTCGAATCCCTTCTCCTTAGCCAGTCTGCCCTGCTGCAGCCTGTTATCTAGGATCACCGCGTGGAGGTGTAGAAGGGTCTTGGCAGCTCTGGTTCGCTGGCCATGACGCTAGCAGTCAGCTATGAGTCGCTGACCACTGTCGCTTATGCGCTGCTCTGCGTTTTGATCCCAAATGGTCAGTATGATTATCATCATCCTCATTGTCGTCTCAGTCTCTGTAGACCATGCGTGTGGCAGCCTGTGAGTTTTGTCCAGATCTGTCTCCTGTATTTCGACACTGCCTGCTATGACTGTAAAGGCTGATCAGTGAGTGACAGTCCCTGCTGCAGATTATACAACCATACTGAGGTGCTGGCTTGCCGGAGTGTCCCTCGATCTCTTCAGTCTTTCTATTTTCTCTCCAGCCGAAGGCCTCTATGAGCGTCGGCCACCACTATGCCCCTTCCAGCTGTCTGCCTCCAAATGGCTCGACCCTGAGCAGTCGTACCCAGCTTTCGGATGGGATGTCACATGACTTCATGTCCCTCTTGCATATGTCCTTGAATCGTTGTGTGGGGCTGCCTATTCTTCTAACTCCAGTGGCCAGCTGTCCATATAGGACATCCTTTGGCAGTCTCTCATCTTCTATGCGATAAACATACCCCAGCCGTCAAAATCATCATTGACTCAACAGCGAGCACATGTTGGGTGTTTTTGCTTGCTGTAAAATCACATTATGAAATAAGTAGCTTATATGATTCATCATCATCATCATAGGTGTCTCAGTCTTCGTAGATCATGCAGATAGCTCCCTGTGCGTTTTATCATGCTCTGTCTCCTGTAAGAGGAAGGCAGAAGTAGCCAGGCGTAAGCCTGGGCGCTGAAGATGGAGAACCTGGGCTGCCCAAACTGCAGGATCCCCCTTTCGGTCTCACTGGTGTAATCCAAAGGAATGCAAAGCATGATTATAAACAGCCCGAAACGTGAGAAAAATCACAAAGCCAAACAAATATCAAGTCACACATATACAAAGTTATAGAAGGGAATCAAACAAAATATTTGGCCTTCAATGCCACTGCATCTTTGATTGAATTATTTAATTATTATCAGAGCTCCTTTTCAATTTACCT
Source organism: Ariolimax columbianus (assembly GCA_036924085.1). NCBI lineage: Eukaryota > Metazoa > Mollusca > Gastropoda > Stylommatophora > Arionidae > Ariolimax > Ariolimax columbianus. Next base: position 68,807,437 of record JAVGWX010000014.1, read on the forward strand.
GGAGACCTTGCCTTGGGTTCCATCCCAGTGGACGTCCGTGACAGTTCAAGAGGACAATAAGACTGCGACATCTTCCACCACAAAAGATGTCCACACCCCGGCTGAGCTGTACATCCAAGACAACAGCATAAAGAACCTCCTGGCACATACAGTCAAGTATCTCAACTTGGCTCCACAGAAAAACAGCAGTTTTACCCATTTCTTGAAGGTGAGACTTTGTAAAACTGTTTGAATAGATATCTTCTCTGTTCTGATCCCTGGGATCTTTTATTTTCTTATCCCTAGTATCATCTTTTACGTTTGATCCCTGGGACAATGTTTTCGTTCTGATCCCTGGGACAATGTTTTCGTTCTGATCCCTGCGATAATGTTTTCGTTCTGATCCCTGGGACAATGTTTTCGTTCTGATCCCTGGGACAATGTTTTCGTTCTGATCCCTGGGATAATGTTTTCGTTCTGATCTCTGGGACAATGTTTTCGTTCTGATCTCTAGGATAATGTTTTCGTTCTGATCCCTGGGACAATGTTTTCGTTCTGATCCCTGGGACAATGTTTTCATTCTGATCCCTGGGACAATGTTTTCGTTCTGATCTCTAGGATAATGTTTTCGTTCTGATCCCTGGGACAATGTTTTCGTTCTGATCCCTGGGACAATGTTTTCGTTCTGATCCCTGGGATAATGTTTTCGTTCTGATCCCTGGGACAATGTTTTCGTTCTGATCCCTGTGATAATGTTTTCGTTCTGATCCCTGGGACAATGTTTTCGTTCTGATCTCTAGGATAATGTTTTCGTTCTGATCCCTGGGACAATGTTTTCGTTCTGATCCCTGGGACAATGTTTTCGTTCTGATCCCTGTGATAATGTTTTCGTTCTGATCCCTGGGACAATGTTTTCGTTCTGATCCCTGGGACAATGTTTTCGTTCTGATCCCTGGGACAATGTTTTCGTTCTGATCCCTGGGACAATGTTTTCGTTCTGATCCCTGGGACAATGTTTTCGTTCTGATCCCTGTGATAATGTTTTCGTTCTGATCCCTGGGACAATGTTTTCGTTCTGATCCCTGGGATAATGTTTTCGTTCTGATCCCTGGGATAATGTTTTCATTCTGATCCCTGGGATAATGTTTTCGTTCTGATCCCTGGGATAATGTTTTCATTCTGATCCCTGGGATAATGTTTTCATTCTGATCCCTTGGATAATGTTTTCGTTCTGATCTCTGAGATAATGTTTTCGTTCTGATCCCTGGGATAATGTTTTCGTTCTGATCCCTGGGATAATGTTTTCGTTCTGATCCCTGGTATAATGTTTTAGTTCTGATCCCTGGGATCATTTTTGTTCTGATCCCTAGGATCATTTTCTTTATTCTGATCCCTAGGATCATATTTTTTGTTGTGATTCCTAGGATCATATTTTTTGTTCTGATCCCCTGGGATAATTTTTTTTGTTCTGATCCCTTGGATCATCAGAACATACTGGCTACACAAAAAATTATGCAAATTACCAGTTGAACAGAAGAGAGCAGGTTGGGGTCTTCAGACTGCACAAGCCACAACAGACTGAGGTACTATCTATTCAATAAACTGAAGTTAGGTGTTACTGATGAATGCACCTATGGTACAGTGATAATGACCTGAACATCTGCTGCAAAATAGTCCGATATACGAGGACCAGAATCCGTTCTCTGGATTACATCCTGCTACTTGCAAAGCCCTGTTCAGGGCTTGGTAGATGAAGATTGATAACGAATGCAAATGAAGAAGAAGACAAGTTCTATGGCAGTGTCAACAGTCTCAAGATGCCTGCTGCTTTTTTAAAACATATTCAAGTTAAGGTCTAACAGTGTACGAAGCAGAAGAAGAACCTTTTTCAATGATAATATTGTCGACCATTTTAAAAAAATTGTCAAAAGCAGACAATCTTGTGCAGGTTTTTATATAAAGAACAGATAAATTTTCATTTATTTCATTGGTTTGATAGTTTTTATGAATCTGGGAAATAAAGTCGGCCGGCGTGATGCTGACCACATCATCCACCATGTACCGTAGATCACCACATAATATAGGCCTAACACCATATTTTCTATATGCTGCATGGCGTGAAAAGGGATCTTTACTACTTTAAATACGAGGGGCGTTCGGAAAGTAATGCACCACATTGTTTTTCTCAGCTAATAATGACTATAGAAGCATGAAATATTGCACACTTCAAATATCGCATGTGTCGATTTATGTGTACTAAATTACACCGCCAAGAAATGGCTACATGATGATCAAGACAAAATCTGGTACGGGCTTGACATACATGCACTTGTTTCATGCTGGCATAAAGCTGTACAAGTTGATGGGGACTATGTTGAATAATACAGATGTTTATATGACATATCGATGTATAATGTGTACAAATTTCATGCCTTTTGAATAAACAGCTCCTGAGAAAAACGATGTGGTGCATTACTTTCTGAACGCCCCTCGTAACAAGTCTGGAATGGATTAATCCAACTTACATTATATCTTTGTGAAAAAATGTATTACGCAATCGAACAAATTGCAATATGTACAGCCTTTTAGAACGAATTGTGTACTCATAGCAAGGTTCCACTGTACATTTTAGCACACTACCGTCGGTACATTCTTGACCAACTCGGCCTACAAAAACGGAATTCGAAACAACTTTAATTTCGGGAGACACTCCCGACAACCATTTTTTAATGCTGAATACGTCACCATCTACAATTGATATTTTGCCGGTTAAAGTATCGTATGTTAGATTACAAATGGCTTTTGAACAATTTTAATTTTGTATACGCTGTTTGGAGCAAGCCGACTTTTTGCGAAAGGTGGAGTAGGTTGTTGGGAAAGATCTTTATCGAGTAGATCTGTTTATTTTGTTAGTTTATATGAAAGAACTATGTTTAAATTGGAAACTAACAGTTGTGTCGATATTGTAAACACAGTATCGATACGGTGTTGTTATTTTCTATCGGAGCGACTAGGCCTAGCGGTCGAGTCAAAATTTTTTCCGAGATTTCCATAAATTTTCAACTTCATCTTTATGTATCTCAGAAACTAACAAACACACAACAAAAACATTAACACCCACAAGTTCTTTATTCATTTGTGTCTCTACACACAAGAAAATCATATTTATTGACAAACAAACAGAAAATTTTCAAATTTTGAAAGTCGACTACCAAAGCAAGAAATTCACTTAATTACTTAGGTCAAATTTTCGTCATTAAAAAATGTGGCGTGCTAAAGGTTAAGAAACCACTATTTTAGCTCTTTCATTGTCTTTAACCCCGATGTAACCATAACAGTATACATCTAGACAAACTCTTGTTGAATGTTGTTGTGAGAGTAAATATATGATATGTTCTCCTGACACATTTGTAACATGTATTGTTGTTGTTGTTGTTGTTGTTGTTGAATGCCCACAATGAGTAGGATTACTCTTTTGTGCACCCTAAAATGGACATTAAGTGCCAAGTTGTCATAGCTTTCCTCACATCCCGAGTGTGCTGATGAAGGTTGACCGGGATCCTCCAGGTTCTGCTATGCTTGGCTATGGAAATCACGTCGATCCCTCATCTTGTTAGACAAGCTGCCGTGAATACAGCCCGTTTCCAGGGAGGTGCTATGAGGAAGCCGAGGTGATGGTTTTGGCCAGTATGTTTTACCTGACCCTGACTAACATGTCACAGTCTATTTTGCCTGACGAGATGTTATTCTTCCTCTCTTTTGTAACATGTAACACAAATCAAATATATGATATGTTCTGTAACACATGTGTAACTTGTAACACAGATCAAATCAAGTGTTGTTGTAGCTACAGTCAAGGAGGCCTTGATATCTTGGTGCAGACGAGACGAAAGTTCACCAGAGATTCCCAAGATTTTCAGCACGACTAAGAAACATGTTCTAGAGGTAAGATGCTGCTTTAACCATTTGAACCCGATCCACCCATATATCATCATCATATGCGTCTCATTCCTTGTAGACCATGCGCGTGGCGTTCTGTGAGTAGTCTCTCCAGGACGCAAGCCTGGGCGCGGAATATGGAGACCCTGGGCTGCCCAAACTGCAGGATCTCCCTCTCGGCCTCACTGGTGTAATCCAAAGGAATTCAAAGCATGACAATTTGGCACCAGCTCAGCTGCAGGAGCTGCCGGAATGAGTTTGCAATTTTGAAACCATCCGTCTTTTGGTGCTACCACTCTGTATTTTCTGTCTGGGTTTACTCCCGTAGCCCTACCCTCTCCTGAGGTTTCCACAAGACGGTGGAGTCGCTAGTTACTCGAGACATCTGATGATACTCTGATCGTCCCAAGACTAGTCAGCACTTTCTGGGACTTGTGGATTTAAAATCAGAGTTCCTCCTCTCCTAGGCGATCTGCCTGAACAGGCTGACGAACTTCATCTACCCAGGTTTAGAGTCAAAGTTTACCTTCTCTTAGATTGGCTGTCAACCAAGGCTAATGAGCCCAATCTATCAGCCCAGTTATACCGTCGGGTACTCGGTCGCGTCCCCCCCCCCCCTCCCCACAGCAGGCTCTGTAAGAAACAGCCCCTTATGAAGGTGCTGTTGGGGATACAATAATGTAGGAGTGGCCATTGGCATGAAAACTCCTGAATGGCAAGCCGAATAGTGAATCCAGTGGCGATCTCTACACCTGGAAAGGAGAGGCAATATCAGACGCTTCACTTCCCTTTAACAAGCGGGATGTCCAGCCCATAACTCGGTACCCCCCACCCATAGACAGGGTGTGTGTAAATGCACTATTCCCAGAGCTACCCGTATATCAGAGTGTGTGTTTGTAAATAGTCTATTCCCTGAGCCACCCATAAATCAGTGTATGTGTAAATAGTCTATTCCCTGAGCCACCCATAAATCAGTGTATGTGTAAATAGTCTATTCCCTTAGCTACCCACATATCGGTGTGACACATGGACGATTATTTTGAGGCATATTTTTGACTATGCTGATTGGATTTTGGCCATAATATAGTGATATCAGAAAGTGTATCGCACATTTAAGTGGCGTTTCAGTAGCTTTCCTTAAATCCAGAGCGTGCTGATGAAGGTAGACCTGCATCATCTGCATGTCAGTCACTGCTACGGGGATCACGTTGATCCCCCACCTTGTTAGCCAGGCTGCCAAGAAAATAGCCCGTTTCCAGGGAGCACTGAATAGAAGTGAGGTGGGAGTCTTAGCCAGTGTATTTTACTTGACCCTGACTAACATTGTCCAATCAGTATGTTTTGTCTTACCCTGACTAACATTGTCCAGTCAGTATGTTTTGTCTTACCCTGACTAACATTTAGATGCGGTTATAACTGATAACTGTGATACGTATGATAACTGTGATTAGTATGATAATGGCAGCTCTTAAAGTATACTGAAGAATGTCAGGGAAAGAGAAACAAACAGATAGAGATGTCCTGACGAGTGTAGACATGGGTAGAGACGTCCTGACGAGTGCAGACATGAGTAGAGACATCCTGACAAGTGTAGGCATGGGTAGAGACGTCCTGATGAGTGTAGGCGTGGGTAGAGACATGCTGACGAGTGTAGGCATGGGTAGAGACGTCCTGACGAGTGTAGACATGGATAGAGACGTCCTGATGAGTGTAGGCATGGGTAGAGACATCCTGACAAGTGTAGGCATGGGTAGAGACGTCCTGATGAGTGTAGACATGGATAGAGACATCCTGTTGAGTGTAGGCATGGGTAGAGACATCCTGACGAGTGTAGGCATGAGTAGAGACATCCTGACGAGTGTAGGCATGGGTAGAGAACTTTTTGATAGACATTACATTTAGGCAAGTAAAATATTTTGGTCATAAAAAGACATATTTTTATTGAAAACAATACCGAAGGAGAAGATAGCCAGATAAGAGGCGGGCAGCGCTATAAGTGGGAGAGCAACACCAAAAGATGGTCTAAGGTCAGTCTGGCAGAGTATACCGTCAAGACAAGAGGCAGAGGATATTGGAGGTCCATTGCAGCCAACCTTCGTTGCGGAAATGGCACTTGAATTGAATAGACTGAAATGAGATTAACCATTTGGCTACCTGGCAGTTATCACATTTTTCACAATTATCTAATTTATCACAGTTATCATAGTTATGACGGCTGTTAAATCATTCTACTTCGTTCGCTCTCAATCTCTCACATCCAAGCCCTGAACATGGCTTTGGAAGTAGCAGAGCGTAGTTAGGAGAACGGAATGCATTGTGTCGCTAGTTTACAGCTTTATTGCGATATTTGCACCGTTCAGCCTGACACATCCATCTCCGGCAGGGTTGTTACATTAGTTATATACTTATCACAGTTATCCACTTATTACATTTATCATACTTATCACGGTTGTCACACTTATAACAGTTATCTCACTTATAGTTATCACACATCACTGTTGTCCAACTTATCACAGTTATCATAGCTATCACACTTATCACGGTTATCACACTTACCACATTTATCATAGCTATCACAGTTGTTGCGTCAGTTATCACACTTATTACACCAGTTATCACACTGATTACAGTTATACTTATTAGAGTTATCAGTTATCACATTTATCAGTCATCACACTTATCACCACAGTTATCACACTTATCACCACAGTTATCAGTTATCATACTTATCACCACAGTTATCATACTTATCACCACAGTTATGACACCTATCACCACAGTTATCATACTTATCACCACAGTTATCAGTTATCATACCTATCACCACAGTTATCATACCTATCACCACAGTTATCATACCTATCACCACAGTTATCATACTTATCACCACAGTTATCATACCTATCACCACAGTTATCATACTTATCACCACAGTTATCATACTTATCACCACAGTTATCATACCTATCACCACAGTTATCATAATTATCACCACAGTTATCACACTTATCACCACAGTTATCATACTTATCATAGTTATCTATAACATCTTGTTTTGGTTATGTAGTTAGCGAAGCGGCATAGATGACGCCTGACATGCTGTGGGTCTACCTTGCTCTAATTTACGCTTCCACCATCATGAGTCCCAAAAATAGGAGATCATATATTCTAGATACTAGGATTGACCTGGCAAGTCACCAGCTGATTTTCGCCTGCCGAAAAATATGAAACAAAGAAAGTCACACTACCCCACAACGTCTAACGACACAAGTGCTCTGAAGATAGATCACACATCACACTTATCCGTGATCAGACATCACATTTATCTAACTTTATGTTGGAATATCTCAGGATGCAAACTGCTATAAGCATTCACAACATTCATCATCATTACAATCCACAGCTGTACGTATACCTCAACGACAACCTCAGCAACAAGGAAGCTCAGGACCTGTTCCACATTCATCCTGCCATCTTCGTCCCAGTACTCAGCCACAGTCAGATCAGAGAGGGAGACATACTGGTAGGGAGGATGCTGAAGAGACAGGAGGTTTGGTGGTCCGACCCAACAGATCTCTTCACCAAATACAGAGAATCTCTAGAGCTTTATAAGTCTCCTCTGGCGAAACGCAAGTTTGTAAGTTCTTTTGTTTTATTACAATTTGTTTTGGTGTGATAATATTTGTTTCAAGGCAACATGTTTAGTCTTGAGAACAACTGTAGCCTTGAGTAGACCTGTCTAGTCTCGAGAAGCACTGTAGCCTTGAGGAGACCTGTCTAGCCTTGAGTAGACCTGTAGCCGTGAGTAGACCTGTCTAGTCTTGAGAAGGACTGTAGCCTTGAGGAGACCTGTTAGTTAGTCTTGAGGACTGTAGCCTTGTGTAGGCCTGTTTTGTCTTAAGAAGTACTGTAGCCTTGAGGAGACCTGTTTAGCCTTGAGAAGGACTGTAGCCTTGAGACTTGTTTAGTCTTGAGAAGACTTGTTTAGTCTTGAGAAGGACTGTAACCTTGAGGAGACCTGTCTAGTCTTGAGAAGGACTGTAGCCTTGAGGAGACCTGTCTAGTCTTGAGAAGGACTGTAGCCTTGAGGAGACCTGTCTAGTCTTGAGAAGGATTGTAGCCTTGAGGAGACCTGTCTAGTCTTGAGAAGGACTGTAGCCTTGAAGAGACCTGTCTAGTCTTAAGAAGGACTGTAGCCTTGAGGAGACTTGTTTAGTCTTAAGAAGGACTGTAGCTTTGAGTAGACCTGTCTAGTCTTGCGAAGGACTGTAGCCTTGAAGAGACCTGTTTAGTTAGTCTTGAGGACTGTAGCCTTGTGGAGGCCTGTTTTATCTTGAGAAGGACTAGCCTTGAGGACTGTAGCCTTAAGGAGACCTGTTTAGTCTTGAGAAGGACTGTAGCCTTGAGGCCTGTTTAGAGGAGGACTGTAGCCTTGAGGAGGCCTGTTTTGTCATAAGAAGGACTGTAGCCTTGAGGACTGTCTAGAGGACTGTAGCCTTGAGGAGGCCTGTCTAGTCTTGAGAAGGACTGTAGCCTTGAGGCCTGTCTAGAGAAGGACTGTAGCCTTGAGGAGGCCTGTTTTGTCTTGAGAAGCACTGTAGCCTTGCGGACTTTAGCCTTGAGGAGGCCTGTCTAGTCTTGAGAAGGACTGTAGCCTTGAGTAGGACTATCCTTCAGCAGGACTGTAGAAGAAACTTTAAGCCAAAAGAACAGAAAACATCTACAGCCTCAAGGAAGAAGCTGAGCCAAGCCAAGTCTTGCAACCTCCTTATATAAACCGGGACAGAAACGACCACTACTAGGTTACATAAATGCCTCAACACCGGCTTCCTGCTAGGATACCAGCTTCAGTTGGGATCCATTGCTCCGTCTGTGTGAGTAATAGTTGATAATGACAGGTTCCTACAGAATCTTAGTATATTTAATGGACTTCCTGAAATACATTTATTTGTTGAATATCATTAATTTGAGTTTTCTTCATTACTTAACAGGGTGTTTTTTTTGGTAGAATATCATTTAACTGGATTCTGTTTACATAATTTTCTTGGTAGCACATAATTTAACAGAGTTTTCTTGGTGGTATATAATTTAAAACAGTTTTCTGTGTGGTATATAATTTAACACAGTTTTTCTGTGTGGTATATAATTTAAAACAGTTTTCTGTGTGGTATATAATTTAACACAGTTTTTCTGTGTGGTATATAATTTAAAACAGTTTTCTTGGTGGTATATAATTTAAAACAGTTTTCTGTGTGGTATATAATTTAACACAGTTTTTCTGTGTGGTATATAATTTAAAACAGTTTTCTGTGTGGTATATAATTTAACACAGTTTTTCTGTGTGGTATATAATTTAAAACAGTTTTCTGTGTGGTATATAATTTAACACAGTTTTTCTGTGTGGTATATAATTTGACAGATTTTTCTGTGTGGCATTAATTTAACACAGTTTTTTTGGCGGTATATAATTAACTCATTCACTTCATAATGGTTTTTTACCCCCATCATAAACCACCTAATATCACTCACTTGAGACGAATTTATCTTCAGTAATGTTTCATTAACATGTCACATATTAAACTATTCACAATTGAATGACGAATAGAATCGAATAAAGAAGTTGTTAATGTGGGGATACAGATTAGAGTTCAGAGATTACAGTGGTCTTAGTCGACCCGTGGTTCTACAGGGGCAGATGCCCTTGTGTATGTCACAGCTCTGACTTGAGCTGGATGTAGCCGGAGGAGGATAGCAGGCTAGGCTCGAGCAGCTTTATGCTCCACTGCATTAGGACAATTGCCGCGGAGAGTGGTTTACCGATGTGCGTGTCCATCTTAAAAGACTCAAACACTAGAGCAAAGTAGACCTGCAGCCTGTAAGGCACCATCTATGCTGCTCTTAAGAAACCGCTTAACCATGGCCGGTGTTATGCCATGTCACACAGTCGCTTCTTATGACATGCTCTATGTGGGGCACTGGTGCTATTCTTGTCCTTGTCATACACAAAGACCCCGGTGGACCGACCACTCGTGGTATATTTTAGTTTTCAACAATTTTCACAATATTCATATTTCACTGAAGGCACGTGAAGTTATAACTTTCAATTATTATAAACAGAATTACTACATATTTTGACATGTTTGAACAACGAACTGGCTTCAAATAAGCTAAAAATGTATTAACTGAATACCAAAATGGCGACACATCCAGTATAAACAACATTCTTAAGTTTTTTAAAAGTTGGAATTGAGGAAGATGCCACAGAAAATGTCAGTGGGAGGAGAGATATTTTTCAGGATTATTTTTCAGGATTATTTCAGAAGCCGATAGGTTAGCTCGTTGTAGTAAATTAGTTGACCATTTTCTTGGAAGAATATAGTTTAACTGAGTTTTCATTTTGGAATGTCATGTAAGTTTTCTTAGCAGAATATAATTTTATTGAGTTTCATGGAATATTCAGTTTTCTTTGTGCAATATAGTTTGCCAGAATTTTCTTTGTGGAATATAATTTAGCTAAGTTTTCTTTAGAATATAATTTAGCTGAGTTGTCTTTGTGGAATATACTTTAACTGAGTTTTCTTTGTGGAATATAATTTAACTATTTTCTTTGGGGACTATAAGTTAACTGAACTTTATTCGTGGAGTATTATTGAACTGAATTTTGTTTGTGAAAAATATTTTCAACTGTTTTATGTGCATCTCTTACACACACTAAACAGCTCCAAAGATGGTTCCCCATTCTTGAAGAGATGTTCCAGCGGACAGCCCGAGTTGATATAGAACCAAGCACTTATGACTTGTCACAGCTTCTCAAACATATTGCCACTGTTCACTCAGCGTCTGACACAGATATTCTGAGGGATACCTTATTTCTATTCTCGAAGATTGGATCTGATCTTGGGAAAATTACGCATACTATTGGAGGTATGTCTTTGAATAATTAACAATGAACGTTGATCATTGCAATTTTATATATATATACACACACACACACACACATATTCAACTCACTCACTCACCAACCCACTCACTCACCAACTCCTCATATGTTCTTCTGCGTTAATTCTCAATCTCCCGCAACCAAGCCACAAACAGGGCTTTGCAAGCAGCAGAATGTAGTCCGGAGAACGGAATGCGTTGTGTCGCTAGTTTATAGTTTGACTGCAAAAGTTGCACCTTTTGGTCTGTCACATCCGTCTTCCGCAGGACTCACATGTTCCAATTCTCTTTATACCCTGTGGCACATGTGGCTTCCACAAGGTCTTTCTGTGCCTTTCTATCTTGAGCCGCGTAGCGCAGTGGTTAGCGCGCTGGCTTCGCATCTGAGCGGTCCTGGGTTCTTTCCCCAGTTGAGGCGGTAATGTTTTTTTCAGACCACAATGGCTCCTGGGTCGACCCAGCCTTAAATGGGTACCAGTTCAGTCCGGAAAGTAAAAGCGGCGAAGGAGAGGAGATGGCTACCACCCTCATATAGCCGAGCCTTTGAAATGTGAGATCGCTAACACCTCACACCCCTACGGCAGTAATGCTATGGGATACTTTACTTTTACTTTACTTTACTTTTACTATCTTGAACAACCTATCGAGCAGTGTCCTCCGTCAGTGACGTCCAACACAGCTCATACTCCATTGTACATCTCCAAGTAGTTATTGGTCTACCTTTCTTTTACCCTCCAGTGTCTACATAAGTGCTGTTTTTGCAAGTATCCCCGGACACGTTCTCATGACATGCCCCATATACATCTTCTCTTTCTTATAACGATATCCACATTTTCTTGGTTGGTGTCCTGTAAGAGTTTGTCAATCGATATTTTGTCGGACCAAAACACTCTAATAATTCTGTGAAGGCGTTTACGGCGGAACATTTCTAATCTCTGGATATCCTTCTTTAGCATCCTCTTCATTCTGAACAATATTTTTTTGAGACTTGCATTCGCCTTATTTCTCTATTCCTCAGGGCGGTGTGCATTGCACTGTTTTTATTTTGTGCCTGTCGGCCCAGTGCATTCTTTGGCATGCATTTTATGTAAGGGTCTGTTTCCTCCTGCGTTTTCTAAGGGTTTGGGTTTGCTTCCCAGGGGTAACGGCTGCTGCTGTGATTGGCTAGCAAAACCCAGCACTTTCGGGTTGTGAGCCATGTCACTTAACCACTAGCCCACGCCATCGACTCATATGAAGTGATTATCGAGGACATGAAATTTTCGTAGTTTTTTTTGCTTGCTCACGAAGGTCAGTGCAAATGGACAACCAATCGTCCTTCTGGTTCTCAGTCAGGAAGCTGGGCATAAGTTTCATTGTCACCCGCCTCATGTGCAAATCTTCAGTTATGATTTAATGGCACGTATCGATTGATATTCCAATTTTCTCAGCAAACCCCTCTGATAGTCAGACGTCGGTCAGCACATATTTTTTTTTTTTGTTTTTTTGTTTTGCGTTCACCTTATTTCTCTAATCCCCAAGGCGGTGTGCATTGCACTGCGTTTTTATTTTGCGCCTGTCGGCCCAGTGCATCCGACTTCAGCATGCATTTTATGTAAGGGTCTGCTTCCTCCTGCATTTTCTAAGGGTTTGCTTCCCCGGGGTAACGGCCGGTGCTGAGATGGGGATCGAACCCAGCACCTTATGGTTGTGAGCCGTGTCACATAACCACTAGGCCACGCCGTCCCCGGTCAGCACATATGATTTCTTGCACTTGTCACAATGTCATCTGTGTAGAAGGTGGATGGTTTGTTTTGGCGGGGGTCATCTTCAAATGATCTGCATCCACTTTTGAAATGGGAATACGGGATCAAGATGCTGAGCAGCGCACGAGCTGCAGTGGTCAGCCACCCATAGCTGACTGCTAGCGTCAGGGCCAGCGAACCAGAGCTGCCAAGACCCTACTACACCTCCATGCGGTGATCCTGGATAACAGGCTGCAGCAGGGCAGACTGGCTAAGGAGAAGGGATCGAAGAGGGAATGCTAACCCGGTACTAAAAAATGCTTGCTGAAGTCGGATGTGTTGGACCGAAAAGTGCAAATATCGCAGCCAAGCTGTAAACTACGACACAACGCATTCCGTTCTCTGGACTACATTCTGCTACTTACCCTTTCAGGGTTTGGTAGTGGGAGATTGAGAACGAACGAAGAAGAAGAAGAAATGGGAATACCCCTCAAATGTTTTATATCAACTTAGGCAGGACTCTCCGTAAGCTAGTTGCAGTATTTCGAAAGTTTCGGAACCAGTTTTTCCGAGACGAAAGCAGAAATTAATGGACACACGTTGAATGTTACTGTCCTTTTTGGAAATGGGATGAGCATTACAACGTCACTTTCACTTACAGGCTTCCATACAGCCCATTGATTGTTGATTTGATACATAGATTGACACATAGCTGTCATGTGAACTAATTGAATTTCAACTCACTACATATTATGGTTTTCCTGGAGAGAGAAAAAAGCGGCCTCCGAATTTTCTAAACAGGGGTGTATTTTTAACCATACTGAGACCACCAAAGTCAAGGTCAAGGGTCACACCTTCAATAACAATGGTTATTCCAGCATTTAGTGGGTGTATGAGTGTGAGGTTTGGAGTCCACACAAATTAGACAAAGAAAAGTTCCGAATTACTGAAAGAGCCATGGAGCATAGAGCCCTAAATATCTCCCGAAGAGATCATATCCAAATACTGATATCCAAATACTGACATCCACGACCAAACAGAGTTTAGGGATGGCGTTGACTCTGCATCAATGCGAAAGTACTGACGCTAGATGGATGAGGAGGGTGTCTTTCTGGTGGCCATTCTACTGCAACTGCTCACCATGCTGACCGCAGACAAGATGGACAGATGACCTGCCTTTGAGTTGTCATGGTATTCCAAGGTGAAGAACAGGCACAGATTCATGATGCTTTTGGCTACCTGACATCAGGCAACAGCCTGATTGAATACCAGGATTCAAGTGATTATTCTATTGAATACCAAGATTCAAGTGAGTATTCTACTGAATACCAGGATTCAAATAAGTATTCTATTGAACACCAGGATTCAAGTGAGTATTCTATTGAATACCAGGACTCAAGTAAGTATTCAAGAATGAGGAGCCCAAAACGGCCACAAATGCTGTCTTCAAATCTTAACCACCCTCCATTAAAAATTTAATCTGCGACTGCATTATTTTCCAGCATGTCACGTTTTACTATTGCACCATTTGAATAGACTACTGGCTGCTACCCATATCACTGTATGAGAGACCACAGTGGTGTTGAGAGTCTTGAACTGACTACTACTTTTGTTAGAGTTGTTGATCTGTGTGGATGTTTGAGGTAGAAGAATAACCATAATTAACAGTTTTTGTGCATTCATCTGACAGGGGTAAAATCACTGGAAGCAATGAGAGCTGAAAACAACCTGCCCAAGGTCATCGACCTACTAACCAAGGCAGCTGTGTTCCCTACCAAGCAGGGGCAGTGGGTCAGCCTGACTGATAATCCAATGATTGCTGACTCTCCCGAGTTGGAACAAATGTTTGACATGAAGCCTGGTGTCCATTTCTTGCAGCTGGAAGCTAAGGATTCTGGGAACTCCAGAGACAGAAGCAACCGAGGTATGAATTAAGTTTGTTTGTTTGTGGCCTCTCCATTTTCAAAATGTAATGATTTATTTACCCTTTACACCTTACAACGGCCAAATATGCAGACAAGATTTACATGAACCTGCATCCTAATATTATACTAGGTAATAGCTGTCCATCGTTGTCAATGAGGACCGCCGACATCATCTTTGTCACAGATTTCCCTGTTGGGTGTGGGTGCGCGTGCGCATGTGGCTGAACAGGCCAATGCGAGCACGAAAACATCTGCTACATATCGGGCACACAAGGTTTGTAGAAGGGGATGGTGTTCCCGCTGCTCTGGATTTTCGCGTCTCGCGTCTGCTCTGGGCTTTCACAACACGGTCGTCTTCACCGGCAGCTTCACCCGATTTGACTGCGCTTCTCCAGTCAGATCTGTTTTGCGCAAGACATTCCCAGGTGTCGATGTCTATCTGGCAACTTTTTAATGAGTCCTTCAGACCGTCTTCAAAACGTTTCTTTGGGCGCCCTCTCTCGCGCCATCCCTCTCTCAGCTCGCCGTAGAGAAGCTTCTTTGGGAGCCGCTCGTCTGACATACGGACGAGGTGTCCGGCCCATCCTAGTCGTGCTTTCTCAGTGCATGGATGCTGGGCATGTTAGCCCTCAAGAGAACCTCGATGTCAGTGACACGATCTTGCCATCGGATGTGGAATATTCGCTTCAGGCAACCTGTGTGGAAGTGGTTTAACCTTCTTGCATGTCCAGAGTATACTGCGTAGGAAAACAAAATTGGTTAACGTGACGAAGGCAGAGAGTGGGCAGAAATAAGGAGTGGTGGGAGTGCCACCGCGCTCGGTTTTGGGACCAATTTTGTTCTTTATAAACGGTTTGGACATTGATATGGGATCCATGATTGGAAAATTAGCTGATGACACAAAACTATGCAGAAGTGACTCATCTAAAGCAAAAGTGGATATTGCGGTCGGATTTTGATAAAATTCAATAATAATCTGTGAGGTGGTAAATGGAGTTTAATGTAGATAAATTGATTGGACCTTGATTGTTAACCACCCTCCGCAGCACTTGTCCCAATGCAGCGAAGTAATAAGCTGCTCAAGTGTAGTCCGCTAAGCAGGAAATCCTCCTCCCGGCTACATCCAGCTCATACCAGAGCTAGGACCTGCACTGGGACATCTGCCCCTGTAGAAGTACAGGTCGACTAAGTGGGACTTGCACTGATACATCTGCCCCTGTAGAAGTACACATCGACTAAGTGGGACTTGCACATGGACATCTGTCCTGTAGAAGTACAGGTCGACTAAGTGGGACTTGCACAGGGCCATCTGCCCCTGTAGAAGTACAGGTCGACTAAGTGGGACCTGCACAGGGACATCTGCCCTGTAGAAGTACAGGTCGATTAAGTGGGACTTGCACAGGGACATCTGTCCTGTAGAAGTACAGGTCGACTAAGTGGGACCTGCACAGGGCCATCTGCCCCTGTAGAAGTACACATCGACTAAGTGGGACTTGCACATGGACATCTGTCCTGTAGAAGTACAGGTCAACTAAGTGGGACCTGCACAGGGCCATCTGCCCCTGTAGAAGTACAGGTCGACTAAGTGGGACCTGCACAGGGACATCTGCCCTGTAGAAGTACAGGTCGACTAAGTGGGACTTGCACAGGGACATCTGTCCTGTAGAAGTACAGGTCGACTAAGTGGGACCTGCACAGGGCCATCTGCCCCTGTAGAAGTACACATCGACTAAGTGGGACTTGCACATGGACATCTGTCCTGTAGAAGTACAGGTCAACTAAGTGGGACCTGCACAGGGCCATCTGCCCCTGTAGAAGTACAGCTCGACTAAGTGGGACCTGCACAGGGACATCTGCCCTGTAGAAGTACAGGTCGACTAAGTGGGACTTGCACAGGGACATCTGTCCTGTAGAAGTACAGGTCGACTAAGTGGGACCTGCACAGGGCCATCTGCCCCTGTAGAAGTACAGGTCGACTAAGTGGGACCTGCACAGGGCCATCCTGTAGAAGTACAGGTCGACTAAGTGGGACCTGCACAGGGCCATCTGCCCCTGTAGAAGTACAGGTCGACTAAGTGGGACCTGCACAGGGACATCTGCCCTGTAGAAGTACAGGTCGACTAAGTGGGACTTGCACAGGGACATCTGTCCTGTAGAAGTACAGGTCGACTAAGTGGGACCTGCACAGGGCCATCTGCCCCTGTAGAAGTACACATCGACTAAGTGGGACTTGCACATGGACATCTGTCCTGTAGAAGTACAGGTCGACTAAGTGGGATCTGCACATGCACATCTGCCCTGTAGAAGTACAGGTCGACTAAGTGGGATCTGCACATGCACATCTGCCCTGTAGAAGTACAGGTCTACTAAGTGGGACTTGCACATGCACATCTGCCCTGTAGAAGTACAGGTCGACTAAGAACTAACCCCTAATGAAGATATTTTGTTTCTTGCATATCTATTGTCCTTCCAACGTAAAACTTACTTAGTCGCTCCTCTTCTACCGTGAGGTGTAGAGTCTTCTACCTTACTTACTTAGTCGCTCCTCTTCTACTGTGAGGTGTAGAGGTTTGCCAGAGAGAACGCCACACTGCTCTATTCGCCGTCTTTTTCCTGGCCTCTTTCCAATCCATCCCTTCATCACTTAGGGACTGTCGTATGTTGTCTTTCCAACGTACTTTGGGGCGTCCTGGGGGTCTGCGTCCTTGACTTTTTATCTCACATGACCGCTTTGGTATCCGATTTTCTTCCATTCTACAGACATGGCCAAACCACTGTAGTTGGGACTGCTCCACTCGTGTCTGCAAGGGTTGAACTTCGAGATTGCTACGTATTGTCTGGTTATGGATCTTGTCTCTTTTCGTCACCTGAACCGCCTTTCTTAGGTACCTCATTTCTGAAGTTTGCAATTGCCTTTCTTGGACTGTAGTCATTGTCCATGACTCACATCCATATGTCAGGACAAGCACATAGGTTGAGTGGTATACATCCATCTTTGTTTTCTTGCTTATTTCTCTATTACTGAGGAAACCTCCGTTTATTGCATGGAAAAGTCTACCTGCTGCTGCCCTCCATGTAGTTAACTCCTCTTTGATTCCTCCCCTGCTGTCTATTACCACTCCTAGATATTTAAAGTTGCTGACCTGCTCCAGTTCTCATGTTCCCAGGGTTATCTGATGTCTCTTTTCATCTCTGGCGATCACCATAGTTTTTGTTTTGGAGTTGCTGATGTGCATTCCTCTCTTCTTCCCAGACCTGCAAGTTGATCTGGAGAAGTGCTTCGGATTTCGTGATCAGGGCCACATCATCTGCAAATACTAGTTCCGATATGTAACTTGGTCTCATCTTCCAGTACCCTACTTCATACTTTTTGTCCGTTCCTTGCAGGCTTTGATGACTTCATCCAGGAGGAGTATGAAAAGGTACAGTGATGAAATGTCCCTCTGTCTTACTCCTCTAGTGGTCTTGAACTCTCCTGACTTTTGATTTGATGTCCGCACATAATTTCTGCATGTTTTATAGAAACTCTTTATGGCAGAGATCAGGGGTCCTGGGATGTTCTTCCTTGTCAGACACTCCCAGAGTTTGTCCCAAGGAACTTTATCAAATGCTTTCTCCAAATCCAAAAAGCAGAGATGCATCTCTTTATCATATTCAAGAGCCTTTTCACTTAGCTGTCGGAGTGTAAAGATAAGGTCTTGAGTACTCCTGTTTGCCCTCAGCTATCTGAGTGTAAAGATAAGGTCTTGAGTACTTCTGTTTGCCCTAAACCCACATTGAGTTTCATCCATATTTGGCTCTGCTAGACCTCTTAATCGCCGTTCTAGAATCCTAGAGTAGACTTTCCTGGGGACACTGAGAAGGGAAATTCCTCTGTGATTTTCACATTGTTTATTGTCACCCTTTTTAAATATTGGTATTATTATTGCAACCTCCCAGTCTCTTGGTATCTTCATGTGGCGCCAAGCTGCCTTAAGAATCTTCATGAATAGCATCTCTCCTGCCGTTCTCATGTATTTAACCATTTCTGGTGTTATACCATCATGTCCTGCTGCTTTACCAATCTTAATTTTCTCCAATGCTACCTTTAGTTCTTCCATTGTGATATTATCGTTCCCCTCCATGGCTCCCTCTTCTTGAATTGGGACTGTTACTTCCAGAGCTTGGTTTTCCTCCACTCCAAGGAGATCTGAGAAATATTCTTTCCATCTGTTCATTACCTCTTCTGGGGCAGTCAACAGCACACCTTGTTTATCTTTAACACATTTCAGGGGGCATTCCTTTTCCTTCCTCAAGTTCTTTAAGGTCCTGTAGAACAGTTTCTGGTTTTCTCCAGCATTATTTTCCAGTTTCTCTCCAAATTCTTCCCAGGATTTCTGTTTGGCCTTGAGCACAGTCTTCTTTGCTTCTGTTCTAAAATTTACATATCCTTTATATTTCTTTGTTTGTTCTTCTGTATTCCTAGCCCCTAGGTATTGCTTCCATGCCTTTTTCTTTTCTCGTATTATTCTTTTCACTTCTTCTGTCCACCATGGTGTACTCTTTCTCTTCCACCCTTCTTTGGTTTGACCACATGCCACTGCTGCAGCCTCTTTGAGGATGTCTTTGAATTTTACACAGAGCATTTCCAAATCTTCTTCAGATTCCTCTATCCTTTCTATTGCTGTTGTTATGAGCCTTTGGTATCTCCTCTTAACATCTGGTTCTCGTAGTTTGTAAGACTTAATTTTATTTTCTCCTCGTGTATTATGTTTCATGCTTGCTGATGGGTGTTGCCTGGGTAGTGTTTTTCAATTTCTCTCTTTATTTTAACTAGGTAGTGCTCGCTTCCTATCTCTGGTCCTCTGAACACTCTAGCATCCTTTACATGCTTGAAATCAGTTTTCCTCACTATCGCATAGTCAATTATGGATCTTTAATTTCTTGCCGGCTCACATCTTGTGTAGGCAGGGATACGTTTGTGTGGAAACCTTGTATTTGTAATGGCAAGGTTTTGTTCTCTGCAGAATCTCAGCAGTCGTTTTCCATTGTCATTTAAGACATCTTCTCCATACCTACCGATCACTCCATCCCATCTAGAATAGTCGTTTCCAACTCTTGCGTTGAAGTCTCCAAGGAGAAGTATTTCATTATGGCAATCGTCAATGGTCCTTTGAAGGAGCTCATAAAATTCATCTTTTGTGTCAGTGCTCTCATCTTCGTTTGGTGCATACACAGTGACGATATCCATTTGACTATCCTCTTCTTGTAGACTTAGAACCATCAGTCGTTCTGAAATGAACTTCCATCCTTTAATGTTTGCTTTGTTATTACTATTCACTATAAAGCCCACCCCTGCCCTGGCTCGTTCACTCATGGGAACTCCGCTGTAGTATAACATGTTGCTGTCATGGTCCAGAATGCCCTTTACCTTTTTCTTTGTTTCTGTAAGTGCCAGGACCGTCAATTTTGCTCTCTTCATCTCCTCTATTAGTTCATGTTCTTTTCCGTTTCTACTTCGAACATTCCATGTTCCGTAAATCGTGGTCCTTATTTCTCGCCTGTTCGTCGCCGTTGAGATCAGTCCGGTTTTCTCTATGTTTTGACTTGTAATCGTTTTTTAAGACAAACAGGTGATTAGCCTGTTGTGTCTTTGCATTGTGGAGGGGCGCGTCCTTACAGCCTCCATGCCTGCTGACCCGTTTTTGTCCACGGCTGCTTATTTATGAACAGCTAACCTCCAAATTAGGAGGCCTTTCAGCAATCCGCAACCCTGCTGATGCGCCTGGTAGGAGGTAGGTTCCTCCCTTAGGCCAACGTAAAACTGCCATATTTTAATTTTTGTTCACACCTGCCAGGTCCAAAGAACGTGATTGACCCAGATTCTCTGAAGCACTGCATGAGCCTGTTTGACTCCATCAAGCCTTTGAGCCAGTGTATCAAGATGGAAGAGATTACCTCCAACTTCCAGCAGTGCAGGAAAGGTCAGAAATTTATGCATGAGGTGGTGGGGCTGCTGCAGAGGTTTCTCTATTTCATCTTCCCCGATGTCCATGAGCAAGTGAAGGACAAGAAGTCAGGCTCCTTGAAAGAGCTTGTGTTTAGCCAGGTATGTCTTTGGTGTTTTTTTTTAATGTTATCATTTGATTTTCTTGATATTGTAGGCAATGCAGTACAGGCACACCAACCTTTTTGACAACATGCTTTTCAATGATCTTCTTCTTCTTCTTTATTCATCATTTCAATGATCTGCTCATTATACATTTTACGGGATCAAGATGCTGAGCAGCGGATGAGCTGCAGTGGTCAGCAGCGACCCATAGCTGACTGCTAGCGTCAGGGCCAGCGAACCAAAGCTGCCAAGACCCTTCTACACCTCCATGTGGTGATCCTGGATAACAGGCTGCAGCAGGGTAGACTGGCTAAGGAGAAGGAATCGAAGAGGGAATGCTAACCCGGTACTCAAAAAATGCTTGCTGAAGTCAGATATGTTGGGCCGAAAGGTGCAAATATCGCAGTCACGCTGTAAACTACGACACAACGCATTCCATTTTCTGGACTACATTCTGCTACTTAAGCCCTTTCAGTGTTTGGTAGCGGGAGATTGAGAACGAACGCAGAAGAAGAAGGAGAACTAAAACAGCAGAGCAATGTAGACCCGCAGCCGGTTATGCCGCCATCTTTGCTGCTCACAAAGTAAGGTTTTAGATGCACTATCAGGCCAGCTAATAATAATAGATGTCCATCGTTGTCGATGAGGACTGCCAACATCATCCTTGTCACATATTTCCCTGTTGGGTGTGGGTGCGCATGTGGCTGAACAGGCCAATGCGAGCACGAAAACATCTGCTACATATCGGGCACACAAGGTTTGTAGAAGGGGATGGTGTTCCCGCTGCTCGGGATTTCCGCGTCTCGCGTCTGCTCTGGGCTTTCACAACACAGTCGTCTTCACCGGCAGCTACACCCGATTTGACTGCGCTTCTCCAGTCAGATCTGTTTTGCGCAAGACATTCCCAGGTATCGATGTCTATCTGGCAACTTTTCAGTGAGTCCTTCAGACCGTCTTTAAAACGTTTCTTTGGACGCCCTCTCTCGCGCCATTCCTCTCTCAGCTCGCCGTAGAGAAGCTTCTTTGGGAGCCGCTCGTCTGACATACGGAAGAGGTGTCCGGCCCATCCTAGTTGTGCTTTCTCTAGCAGTGCATGGATGCTGGGCATGTTAGCCCTCAAGAGAACCTCGATGTCAGTGACATGATCTTGCCATCGGATGTGGAATATTCGCCTCAGACAACCTGTGTGGAAGTGGTTTAACCACCTTGCATGTCCAGAGTATACAGTCCAGCTTTCGCAAGCGTATAGTAGGGTTGGAATGATGGTTGTACGGTAGACTTTGAGTTTGGTCTGGACGCTGATGCCACGACGTGCCCAGACCATCGAGTGCATTCTACCAAAGGCTGTGCTGGCCTTTGCTATTCTGCTTGCCACCTCATCGTCTAGGCTGACAGATCTCGACAGCGTGCTGCCCAGATATGTGAATTTGTCTACGACATTCAGTGTCTGACTGTAGTCTCTGGTTTTGTGTACGGCATGCCTGGTGCTGGTTGGTACATGACCTGTTTTTTTTGGCATTTATGGTCAGGCCAAAATTTTCACATGCGGCAGCGAACTGGTCCATTCCAACCTGCATGTTCAGTTCTGAGTTGCACATTAGGGCGCAGTCGTCAGCAAATACAAGTTCCCTGATTATGCTGAACAAAGTCGGGGCGAGTACACATCCTTGTTTTACTCCGTTTGATACTAGAAACGTTTTAGAGATTGCACCGCTGTCCAGTACACGAGCACACATGCCTTCGTGTAGCTGTTTTTCACCATTGTTATGAACTTGTTGGGGCAGCCAAACTTAGACATTATCATTCACAGCCCTCCTCTGTTTACTGTATAAAATGCCTTTGTCAAATCAATAAATGTGGTGTACAAGGCCTGATCAGGCCAGTTACGCTATAACTATTCGGCCAGCCTCACTAATTGACCTATATCTCTCCCACAGGTGGAAAGATTAGAAGTCAGGTACGAGTTGACTGACCGCCCAGATGTGTATGAGATCAGACAGGAGAAGTGTGTGGTCAGAGACAAACATTTCTTCTTCCATGAGCATTACATCAGTAGTCAGGCAGACATCAACAGGGAGGTCGCCAAGTACTTCTCGGAAGGCAACGAAGATTGTGTGCGGGAATTGAGGTAATTAGTTATGTTATATGATCATCTAGTTGGTCAGTCCTAAGACTGGTTGTAAGATTGTCTGAGCATGTCTCATCTAAGACTGTTTGTAAGGTTGTCTGAGCATATCTCTCCATTCGACAATATTCTCTGCTTTATCAGTCCTAAGACTGATTGTAAGTTTGTCTGAGCATGTCTCTCCATTTGACCCTATCCTCTGGTTGATCAGTCCTAAGACTGGTTGTAAGGTTGTCTGAGCATGTCTCTCCATTTGACCCTATCCTCTGGTTGATCAGTCCTAAGACTGGTTATAAAGTTATCTGAGCATGTCTCTCCATTTGACTCTATCCTCTGGTTGATCAGTCCAAAGACTGGTTATAAAGTTACCTGAGCATGTCTCTCCATTTGACCTTATTCTCTGGTTGATCAGTTCAAAGACTGGTTATAAAGTTATCTGTCTCTCTATTTGACCATATCCTCTGCAGCTCTCTTCATTTCAGCATATGTTCCAACGTTAATGGCATGCCTGATATGTAAAGGTAAGCCTTGGTCACCTCTTTCCCCCTGATTCTTTCCCTCTGGTGTCTTCTGTAGAATACTTTCATACTGTCGGGAAATGAAGTTGTTAGAGACTTCAGTAAAGTAAAGGTTTGTCCCATAGTAGTTACACTACTGTTGTGGAATGACATAAGATGCAAATTTAATTTGATTATGAAGTGTTATTTTTTCTTCGTTTCACTTTTTGTCCTGCTTGTGCCTTTCAGATTACGAAGATTTATCTTGTGCTTCGTACATGGGGAGTGTTACTGTTTCTGTTATTTCTGCTGGCTTATGTTTTCTGTGGTCGGCCTTTGGCTTTGTATCCATTGTATCGGTATATCATTGCTTTCTGAGAGATACTATCTGGTGTTTGACGTGTCACATGGCTGAACCATTTGATTTCCTGTCTCTTGATGAAGTCTAGCACTGGTGTTTTGCCTACTTGCACCCCATTGTCTTAATTTATGATTTGATCTGTTCTTGTTACTCCAAGCATTCAACGCAGGCATTTCATCTCTGTTATGATGTTTCTTTTATCTTTGTTAATGTCCATTTCTGGCACTGATAGCACAATGTGGGTAGAAATATTGTGTTGTATAGAGTAATTTTTGTATCCATTGTCACGTGCTTGCATAGTAATATCAGGGACATTTGCCCAATCATTTGACTTGCTTTATTACATTTGTTTGATTTTTGTTTACATCTATTATTTATTATACCATGAAGTGTAAAAAACTTACATTTTATGTCTACTCCATTTGTAGGAATTTCCTATCACAAGTTGTGCCAATTTTGGAGGGGACATCAGACGAGCCAATTGAGAGTTTGTTGTCACGACAGAAGAGACCGATTAGAAGTCTACCACCTAATGAGGAAGTGTGGGAGATTCCTCCACCCATAATTGAAGTAGTGCCTGAGCCTGTCGAGGAGGAAGTGCCAACGATGGTGTATGGCAGGGGTCAGTTTTAACATATTTTCTTTTTGTATAATTTTTTTACGTCGTGAGTGACAGAATAAATATAAAGAAGACGAAAGTTTTGGTGATTTTGAAGAAATAAAAACCCCACAAGTAGTGAATCTAGTAAACCTTTACTATACCACAAAAAAATGTCTTTTCCATGTAGCCACATTATTTTTCGTCGCGTCACATTATGGTTGTTGACTTTGAGAGACTTTAACCTGTTTTTTAAATTTTATTACTGTTGGTATATCTAGAGACATATATTAATAAAGCACTTGTTGGTGTTATTGTATGTATGTTAGTTTCTGAGATACAAGAAGATGGAGGTGATAGTGGTGAAAAATAGCACAAATATATAGACTCACCCGCTATTAGTGTCCCTTGGTTTTAAAAAAAGAAAAGTTCGCCGAAAAGAGATTATCGATGTTTACCGTAATCGCTATATCTGTCACTTCGACTATAAACGTAATTATTGTATGTACTTAAACAAAATAAGTAGATCTACCTCAGGAAAATCCATTGCAGAAATATTATTTCCTCTTTATTAATAATAGGCGAATCTTCAAATTCAAGTGAAAAGCAGAAGAAATCCTTTCCTAAAGTCTAAAACAAATTTCAAAATCGCCATTGTTTTTATTGAATGTAAAGGACGGAAGTCAGAACTCTCTACAATCAAATGAGCAGTATATTCAGCCGTTTCTATGGCATTAAACTGGTAGTTTATAACACGATAAAGCAATTAGTCTGAAGCTGTGGCCGAACCGCAATGTTGGAAACAAACGAATATCTGTTGCGTTGCCTTTTCGCGGCAGTACGGTAAATGTTAAAGAAGGTCGACGGATCGAATAAGTGAGCCAGTTCCCATATTTGGGGCAAATCATGGCAGAGGATATCCGTAATCATAAAGATAAAAGGGGCACTCTGTGGGCTAGTGGTTGAGTGACACGGCTCACGACCTGAAGATGCTGGGTTTGATCCCCATCACATCACAGCACAGGCCGTTATCCCGGGAATGCAAACCCTTAGAAAATGCAGGAGGAAGCAGATCCTTATATAAAATGCATGCTGAAGTCGGATGCACTGGGCCGACAGGCGCAAAATAAAAACCACAGTGCAACACACACCGCCTTGGGGAATAGAGAAATAAGGCGAATGCAAACAAAATTTAAAAAATAGAAAATAAAGATAAAAGAACTAGATTGATAAATGCAAAGGCAAAAACAACATTCAAAGAAAAGAGAATAATAATTACTTTGAAAAGTAGAAACAAATTCTGCTGTAAAAATTCTCATTGTGTATATCTGGTTTGTGGCACTGTATGGTTGAGAGACATGGACAATAAACGAGAGACAAGAGAGATATTTGGAAGGTTTTGAGGTAGATCAGCTCGAAGGAGAGAAAGTTGAGTAATACAGTACTAAAGTCATTGGGCAAGAAAAGAAAACATGACGATAATAGAAAGGTCCGATCCCTTCTAACCAACTCGGCCTACAAAAACGGTGTACGGGAAAATGTTTTTTTTTTTTAACGGAGTCACTCCCGACAGCCATTTATTACTGCTGAATACGCCCTCCATATATACACGATATTTTGCCGGTTAAAGTATCGTATGTTCGATTACAAATGGCTTTTGAACAGTTTTAATTTTGTATACGCCGTTTGGAGCAAGCCGACTTTTTGCGAAAGGGGAAGTAGGTTGTTGGGAAAGATCTTTATCGAGTAGATCTGTTTATTTTGTTTGTTTAACCTTAGGCACGCTACATAATTTGTGAAAAAATTTGACCTAATTAATTGTCTTAATTAGTCGCTGTGGTAGTCGTCTTTCAAAATTTGAAACTTTTATGTTTGTTTGTCAATAAATATGATTTTCTGGCGTGTTGATACACAATAGCATAACGAACATGTGGGTGTTATTGTTTTTGTTGTATGTTTGTTAGTTTTTGAGATTTAAAAAGATGAAGTTGAAAATTTATGAAAATCTCGGAAAAAATTTGGGCTCGACCACTAGGCCTAGTCGCTTCGATAGAAAACCATGGAAACCATAACAACGTATCGATACTGTGTTTACAATATCGACACAACTGTTAGTTTCCAATTCAAACGTAGTTCTTTCATTTAAACAAACAAAATAAACAGATCTTCTCGATAAAAATCTTTCTCAACAACCTACTTCCCCTTTCGCAAAAAGTCGGCTTGCTCCAAACGGCGTATACAAAATTAAAACTGTTCAAAAGCCATTTGTAATCGAACATACGATACTTTAACCGGCAAAATATCGTGTATATATGGAGGACGTAGTCAGCAGTGAAAAATGGCTGTCAGGAGTGACTCCGTTCAAAAAAAAAATTTTTTTTTCGGCACACCGTTTTTGCAGGCCGAGCTGGTTCAAAGAGAACGGACAAGGGCGTGCTAAAGGCCTTTAGCAATCCAATATATTTTTGAAAAAAATGTCAGTCTTTTGTGACCTAATTAATTGTCTTAATTAGTCGCTATGGTAGTCGTCTTACAAAATTTGTAACTTTTATGTTTGTTTGTCAATAAATATGATTTTCTGGCGTGTAGATACACAATAGCATAACGAACATGTGGGTGTTATTGTTTTTGTTGTGTGTTTGTTAGTTTTTGAGATTCAAAAAGATGAAGTTGAAAATTCATGAAAATCTCAGGAAAAATTTGGACTCGACCACTAGGCCTAGTCGCTTCGATAGAAAAACCATGGAAACCACAACAACGTATCGATACTGTGTTTACAATATCGACACAACTGTTAGTTTCAATTCAAACGTAGTTCTTTCATTTAAAGAAAAGAGAATAATAATTACTTTGAAAAGTAGAAACAAATTCTGCTGTAAAAATTCTCATTGTGTATATCTGGTTTGTGGCACTGTATGGTTGAGAGACATGGACAATAAACGAGAGACAAGAGAGATATTTGGAAGGTTTTGAGGTAGATCAGCTCGAAGGAGAGAAAGTTGAGTAATACAGTACTAAAGTCATTGGGCAAGAAAAGAAAACATGACGATAATAGAACGGTGAAGATTCTCTTAATTTCAGTCAGAGCTTATCTTTAATTTCAGTCAGAGCTTATCTTTAATTTCAGTCAGAGCTTATCTTTAATTTCAGTCAGAGCTTATCTTTAATTTCAGTCAGAGCTTATCTTTAATTTCAGTCAGAGCTTATCTTTAATTTCAGTCAGAGCTTATCTTTAATTTCAGTCAGAGCTTATCTTTAATTTCAGTCAGAGCTTATCTTTAATTTCAGTCAGAGCTTATCTTTAATTTCAGTCAGAGCTTATCTTTAATTTCAGTCAGAGCTTATCTTTAATTTCAGTCAGAGCTTATCTTTAATTTCAGTCAGAGCTTATCTTTAATTTCAGTCAGAGCTTATCTTTAATTTCAGTCAGAGCTTATCTTTAATTTCAGTCAGAGCTTATCTTTAATTTCAGTCAGAGCTTATCTTTAATTTCAGTCAGAGCTTATCTTTAATTTCAGTCAGAGCTTATCTTTAATTTCAGTCAGAGCTTATCTTTAATTTCAGTCAGAGCTTATCTTTAATTTCAGTCAGAGCTTATCTTTAATTTCAGTCAGAGCTTATCTTTAATTTCAGTCAGAGCTTATCTTTAATTTCAGTCAGAGCTTATCTTTAATTTCAGTCAGAGCTTATCTTTAATTTCAGTCAGAGCTTATCTTTAATTTCAGTCAGAGCTTATCTTTAATTTCAGTCAGAGCTTATCTTTAATTTCAGTCAGAGCTTATCTTTAATTTCAGTCAGAGCTTATCTTTAATTTCAGTCAGAGCTTATCTTTAATTTCAGTCAGAGCTTATCTTTAATTTCAGTCAGAGCTTATCTTTAATTTCAGTCAGAGCTTATCTTTAATTTCAGTCAGAGCTTATCTTTAATTTCAGTCAGAGCTTATCTTTAATTTCAGTCAGAGCTTATCTTTAATTTCAGTCAGAGCTTATCTTTAATTTCAGTCAGAGCTTATCTTTAATTTCAGTCAGAGCTTATCTTTAATTTCAGTCAGAGCTTATCTTTAATTTCAGTCAGAGCTTATCTTTAATTTCAGTCAGAGCTTATCTTTAATTTCAGTCAGAGCTTATCTTTAATTTCAGTCAGAGCTTATCTTTAATTTCAGTCAGAGCTTATCTTTAATTTCAGTCAGAGCTTATCTTTAATTTCAGTCAGAGCTTATCTTTAATTTCAGTCAGAGCTTATCTTTAATTTCAGTCAGAGCTTATCTTTAATTTCAGTCAGAGCTTATCTTTAATTTCAGTCAGAGCTTATCTTTAATTTCAGTCAGAGCTTATCTTTAATTTCAGTCAGAGCTTATCTTTAATTTCAGTCAGAGCTTATCTTTAATTTCAGTCAGAGCTTATCTTTAATTTCAGTCAGAGCTTATCTTTAATTTCAGTCAGAGCTTATCTTTAATTTCAGTCAGAGCTTATCTTTAATTTCAGTCAGAGCTTATCTTTAATTTCAGTCAGAGCTTATCTTTAATTTCAGTCAGAGCTTATCTTTAATTTCAGTCAGAGCTTATCTTTAATTTCAGTCAGAGCTTATCTTTAATTTCAGTCAGAGCTTATCTTTAATTTCAGTCAGAGCTTATCTTTAATTTCAGTCAGAGCTTATCTTTAATTTCAGTCAGAGCTTATCTTTAATTTCAGTCAGAGCTTATCTTTAATTTCAGTCAGAGCTTATCTTTAATTTCAGTCAGAGCTTATCTTTAATTTCAGTCAGAGCTTATCTTTAATTTCAGTCAGAGCTTATCTTTAATTTCAGTCAGAGCTTATCTTTAATTTCAGTCAGAGCTTATCTTTAATTTCAGTCAGAGCTTATCTTTAATTTCAGTCAGAGCTTATCTTTAATTTCAGTCAGAGCTTATCTTTAATTTCAGTCAGAGCTTATCTTTAATTTCAGTCAGAGCTTATCTTTAATTTCAGTCAGAGCTTATCTTTAATTTCAGTCAGAGCTTATCTTTAATTTCAGTCAGAGCTTATCTTTAATTTCAGTCAGAGCTTATCTTTAATTTCAGTCAGAGCTTATCTTTAATTTCAGTCAGAGCTTATCTTTAATTTCAGTCAGAGCTTATCTTTAATTTCAGTCAGAGCTTATCTTTAATTTCAGTCAGAGCTTATCTTTAATTTCAGTCAGAGCTTATCTTTAATTTCAGTCAGAGCTTATCTTTAATTTCAGTCAGAGCTTATCTTTAATTTCAGTCAGAGCTTATCTTTAATTTCAGTCAGAGCTTATCTTTAATTTCAGTCAGAGCTTATCTTTAATTTCAGTCAGAGCTTATCTTTAATTTCAGTCAGAGCTTATCTTTAATTTCAGTCAGAGCTTATCTTTAATTTCAGTCAGAGCTTATCTTTAATTTCAGTCAGAGCTTATCTTTAATTTCAGTCAGAGCTTATCTTTAATTTCAGTCAGAGCTTATCTTTAATTTCAGTCAGAGCTTATCTTTAATTTCAGTCAGAGCTTATCTTTAATTTCAGTCAGAGCTTATCTTTAATTTCAGTCAGAGCTTATCTTTAATTTCAGTCAGAGCTTATCTTTAATTTCAGTCAGAGCTTATCTTTAATTTCAGTCAGAGCTTATCTTTAATTTCAGTCAGAGCTTATCTTTAATTTCAGTCAGACCTTATCTTTAATTTCAGTCAGAGCTTATCTTTAATTTCAGTCAGAGCTTATCTTTAATTTCAGTCAGACCTTATCTTTAATTTCAGTCAGAGCTTATCTTTAATTTCAGTCAGAGCTTATCTTTAATTTCAGTCAGAGCTTATCTTTAATTTCAGTCAGAGCTTATCTTTAATTTCAGTCAGAGCTTATCTTTAATTTCAGTCAGAGCTTATCTTTAATTTCAGTCAGAGCTTATCTTTAATTTCAGTCAGAGCTTATCTTTAATTTCAGTCAGAGCTTATCTTTAATTTCAGTCAGAGCTTATCTTTAATTTCAGTCAGAGCTTATCTTTAATTTCAGTCAGAGCTTATCTTTAATTTCAGTCAGAGCTTATCTTTAATTTCAGTCAGAGCTTATCTTTAATTTCAGTCAGAGCTTATCTTTAATTTCAGTCAGAGCTTATCTTTAATTTCAGTCAGAGCTTATCTTTAATTTCAGTCAGAGCTTATCTTTAATTTCAGTCAGAGCTTATCTTTAATTTCAGTCAGAGCTTATCTTTAATTTCAGTCAGAGCTTATCTTTAATTTCAGTCAGAGCTTATCTTTAATTTCAGTCAGAGCTTATCTTTAATTTCAGTCAGAGCTTATCTTTAATTTCAGTCAGAGCTTATCTTTAATTTCAGTCAGAGCTTATCTTTAATTTCAGTCAGAGCTTATCTTTAATTTCAGTCAGAGCTTATCTTTAATTTCAGTCAGAGCTTATCTTTAATTTCAGTCAGAGCTTATCTTTAATTTCAGTCAGAGCTTATCTTTAATTTCAGTCAGAGCTTATCTTTAATTTCAGTCAGAGCTTATCTTTAATTTCAGTCAGAGCTTATCTTTAATTTCAGTCAGAGCTTATCTTTAATTTCAGTCAGAGCTTATCTTTAATTTCAGTCAGAGCTTATCTTTAATTTCAGTCAGAGCTTATCTTTAATTTCAGTCAGAGCTTATCTTTAATTTCAGTCAGAGCTTATCTTTAATTTCAGTCAGAGCTTATCTTTAATTTCAGTCAGAGCTTATCTTTAATTTCAGTCAGAGCTTATCTTTAATTTCAGTCAGAGCTTATCTTTAATTTCAGTCAGAGCTTATCTTTAATTTCAGTCAGAGCTTATCTTTAATTTCAGTCAGAGCTTATCTTTAATTTCAGTCAGAGCTTATCTTTAATTTCAGTCAGAGCTTATCTTTAATTTCAGTCAGAGCTTATCTTTAATTTCAGTCAGAGCTTATCTTTAATTTCAGTCAGAGCTTATCTTTAATTTCAGTCAGAGCTTATCTTTAATTTCAGTCAGAGCTTATCTTTAATTTCAGTCAGAGCTTATCTTTAATTTCAGTCAGAGCTTATCTTTAATTTCAGTCAGAGCTTATCTTTAATTTCAGTCAGAGCTTATCTTTAATTTCAGTCAGAGCTTATCTTTAATTTCAGTCAGAGCTTATCTTTAATTTCAGTCAGAGCTTATCTTTAATTTCAGTCAGAGCTTATCTTTAATTTCAGTCAGAGCTTATCTTTAATTTCAGTCAGAGCTTATCTTTAATTTCAGTCAGAGCTTATCTTTAATTTCAGTCAGAGCTTATCTTTAATTTCAGTCAGAGCTTATCTTTAATTTCAGTCAGAGCTTATCTTTAATTTCAGTCAGAGCTTATCTTTAATTTCAGTCAGAGCTTATCTTTAATTTCAGTCAGAGCTTATCTTTAATTTCAGTCAGAGCTTATCTTTAATTTCAGTCAGAGCTTATCTTTAATTTCAGTCAGAGCTTATCTTTAATTTCAGTCAGAGCTTATCTTTAATTTCAGTCAGAGCTTATCTTTAATTTCAGTCAGAGCTTATCTTTAATTTCAGTCAGAGCTTATCTTTAATTTCAGTCAGAGCTTATCTTTAATTTCAGTCAGAGCTTATCTTTAATTTCAGTCAGAGCTTATCTTTAATTTCAGTCAGAGCTTATCTTTAATTTCAGTCAGAGCTTATCTTTAATTTCAGTCAGAGCTTATCTTTAATTTCAGTCAGAGCTTATCTTTAATTTCAGTCAGAGCTTATCTTTAATTTCAGTCAGAGCTTATCTTTAATTTCAGTCAGAGCTTATCTTTAATTTCAGTCAGAGCTTATCTTTAATTTCAGTCAGAGCTTATCTTTAATTTCAGTCAGAGCTTATCTTTAATTTCAGTCAGAGCTTATCTTTAATTTCAGTCAGAGCTTATCTTTAATTTCAGTCAGAGCTTATCTTTAATTTCAGTCAGAGCTTATCTTTAATTTCAGTCAGAGCTTATCTTTAATTTCAGTCAGAGCTTATCTTTAATTTCAGTCAGAGCTTATCTTTAATTTCAGTCAGAGCTTATCTTTAATTTCAGTCAGAGCTTATCTTTAATTTCAGTCAGAGCTTATCTTTAATTTCAGTCAGAGCTTATCTTTAATTTCAGTCAGAGCTTATCTTTAATTTCAGTCAGAGCTTATCTTTAATTTCAGTCAGAGCTTATCTTTAATTTCAGTCAGAGCTTATCTTTAATTTCAGTCAGAGCTTATCTTTAATTTCAGTCAGAGCTTATCTTTAATTTCAGTCAGAGCTTATCTTTAATTTCAGTCAGAGCTTATCTTTAATTTCAGTCAGAGCTTATCTTTAATTTCAGTCAGAGCTTATCTTTAATTTCAGTCAGAGCTTATCTTTAATTTCAGTCAGAGCTTATCTTTAATTTCAGTCAGAGCTTATCTTTAATTTCAGTCAGAGCTTATCTTTAATTTCAGTCAGAGCTTATCTTTAATTTCAGTCAGAGCTTATCTTTAATTTCAGTCAGAGCTTATCTTTAATTTCAGTCAGAGCTTATCTTTAATTTCAGTCAGAGCTTATCTTTAATTTCAGTCAGAGCTTATCTTTAATTTCAGTCAGAGCTTATCTTTAATTTCAGTCAGAGCTTATCTTTAATTTCAGTCAGAGCTTATCTTTAATT
Source organism: Ariolimax columbianus (assembly GCA_036924085.1). Taxonomy (NCBI): domain Eukaryota; kingdom Metazoa; phylum Mollusca; class Gastropoda; order Stylommatophora; family Arionidae; genus Ariolimax; species Ariolimax columbianus. Next base: position 68,840,235 of record JAVGWX010000014.1, read on the forward strand.
TCAGTCAGAGCTTATCTTTAATTTCAGTCAGAGCTTATCTTTAATTTCAGTCAGAGCTTATCTTTAATTTCAGTCAGAGCTTATCTTTAATTTCAGTCAGAGCTTATCTTTAATTTCAGTCAGAGCTTATCTTTAATTTCAGTCAGAGCTTATCTTTAATTTCAGTCAGAGCTTATCTTTAATTTCAGTCAGAGCTTATCTTTAATTTCAGTCAGAGCTTATCTTTAATTTCAGTCAGAGCTTATCTTTAATTTCAGTCAGAGCTTATCTTTAATTTCAGTCAGAGCTTATCTTTAATTTCAGTCAGAGCTTATCTTTAATTTCAGTCAGAGCTTATCTTTAATTTCAGTCAGAGCTTATCTTTAATTTCAGTCAGAGCTTATCTTTAATTTCAGTCAGAGCTTATCTTTAATTTCAGTCAGAGCTTATCTTTAATTTCAGTCAGAGCTTATCTTTAATTTCAGTCAGAGCTTATCTTTAATTTCAGTCAGAGCTTATCTTTAATTTCAGTCAGAGCTTATCTTTAATTTCAGTCAGAGCTTATCTTTAATTTCAGTCAGAGCTTATCTTTAATTTCAGTCAGAGCTTATCTTTAATTTCAGTCAGAGCTTATCTTTAATTTCAGTCAGAGCTTATCTTTAATTTCAGTCAGAGCTTATCTTTAATTTCAGTCAGAGCTTATCTTTAATTTCAGTCAGAGCTTATCTTTAATTTCAGTCAGAGCTTATCTTTAATTTCAGTCAGAGCTTATCTTTAATTTCAGTCAGAGCTTATCTTTAATTTCAGTCAGAGCTTATCTTTAATTTCAGTCAGAGCTTATCTTTAATTTCAGTCAGAGCTTATCTTTAATTTCAGTCAGAGCTTATCTTTAATTTCAGTCAGAGCTTATCTTTAATTTCAGTCAGAGCTTATCTTTAATTTCAGTCAGAGCTTATCTTTAATTTCAGTCAGAGCTTATCTTTAATTTCAGTCAGAGCTTATCTTTAATTTCAGTCAGAGCTTATCTTTAATTTCAGTCAGAGCTTATCTTTAATTTCAGTCAGAGCTTATCTTTAATTTCAGTCAGAGCTTATCTTTAATTTCAGTCAGAGCTTATCTTTAATTTCAGTCAGAGCTTATCTTTAATTTCAGTCAGAGCTTATCTTTAATTTCAGTCAGAGCTTATCTTTAATTTCAGTCAGAGCTTATCTTTAATTTCAGTCAGAGCTTATCTTTAATTTCAGTCAGAGCTTATCTTTAATTTCAGTCAGAGCTTATCTTTAATTTCAGTCAGAGCTTATCTTTAATTTCAGTCAGAGCTTATCTTTAATTTCAGTCAGAGCTTATCTTTAATTTCAGTCAGAGCTTATCTTTAATTTCAGTCAGAGCTTATCTTTAATTTCAGTCAGAGCTTATCTTTAATTTCAGTCAGAGCTTATCTTTAATTTCAGTCAGAGCTTATCTTTAATTTCAGTCAGAGCTTATCTTTAATTTCAGTCAGAGCTTATCTTTAATTTCAGTCAGAGCTTATCTTTAATTTCAGTCAGAGCTTATCTTTAATTTCAGTCAGAGCTTATCTTTAATTTCAGTCAGAGCTTATCTTTAATTTCAGTCAGAGCTTATCTTTAATTTCAGTCAGAGCTTATCTTTAATTTCAGTCAGAGCTTATCTTTAATTTCAGTCAGAGCTTATCTTTAATTTCAGTCAGAGCTTATCTTTAATTTCAGTCAGAGCTTATCTTTAATTTCAGTCAGAGCTTATCTTTAATTTCAGTCAGAGCTTATCTTTAATTTCAGTCAGAGCTTATCTTTAATTTCAGTCAGAGCTTATCTTTAATTTCAGTCAGAGCTTATCTTTAATTTCAGTCAGAGCTTATCTTTAATTTCAGTCAGAGCTTATCTTTAATTTCAGTCAGAGCTTATCTTTAATTTCAGTCAGAGCTTATCTTTAATTTCAGTCAGAGCTTATCTTTAATTTCAGTCAGAGCTTATCTTTAATTTCAGTCAGAGCTTATCTTTAATTTCAGTCAGAGCTTATCTTTAATTTCAGTCAGAGCTTATCTTTAATTTCAGTCAGAGCTTATCTTTAATTTCAGTCAGAGCTTATCTTTAATTTCAGTCAGAGCTTATCTTTAATTTCAGTCAGAGCTTATCTTTAATTTCAGTCAGAGCTTATCTTTAATTTCAGTCAGAGCTTATCTTTAATTTCAGTCAGAGCTTATCTTTAATTTCAGTCAGAGCTTATCTTTAATTTCAGTCAGAGCTTATCTTTAATTTCAGTCAGAGCTTATCTTTAATTTCAGTCAGAGCTTATCTTTAATTTCAGTCAGAGCTTATCTTTAATTTCAGTCAGAGCTTATCTTTAATTTCAGTCAGAGCTTATCTTTAATTTCAGTCAGAGCTTATCTTTAATTTCAGTCAGAGCTTATCTTTAATTTCAGTCAGAGCTTATCTTTAATTTCAGTCAGAGCTTATCTTTAATTTCAGTCAGAGCTTATCTTTAATTTCAGTCAGAGCTTATCTTTAATTTCAGTCAGAGCTTATCTTTAATTTCAGTCAGAGCTTATCTTTAATTTCAGTCAGAGCTTATCTTTAATTTCAGTCAGAGCTTATCTTTAATTTCAGTCAGAGCTTATCTTTAATTTCAGTCAGAGCTTATCTTTAATTTCAGTCAGAGCTTATCTTTAATTTCAGTCAGAGCTTATCTTTAATTTCAGTCAGAGCTTATCTTTAATTTCAGTCAGAGCTTATCTTTAATTTCAGTCAGAGCTTATCTTTAATTTCAGTCAGAGCTTATCTTTAATTTCAGTCAGAGCTTATCTTTAATTTCAGTCAGAGCTTATCTTTAATTTCAGTCAGAGCTTATCTTTAATTTCAGTCAGAGCTTATCTTTAATTTCAGTCAGAGCTTATCTTTAATTTCAGTCAGAGCTTATCTTTAATTTCAGTCAGAGCTTATCTTTAATTTCAGTCAGAGCTTATCTTTAATTTCAGTCAGAGCTTATCTTTAATTTCAGTCAGAGCTTATCTTTAATTTCAGTCAGAGCTTATCTTTAATTTCAGTCAGAGCTTATCTTTAATTTCAGTCAGAGCTTATCTTTAATTTCAGTCAGAGCTTATCTTTAATTTCAGTCAGAGCTTATCTTTAATTTCAGTCCAGACTAAATGACAGAGTTCATCCTTAATTTCAGTCCAGACTAAATGTCAGAGTTCATCCTTAATTTCAGTCCAGACTAAATGTCAGAGGTTATCCTCAATTTCAGTCCAGAGTAAATTTCTGAGTTCATCTTTAATTTCAATCCAGACCAAATTTCAAAGACTACTACTATTATTATTACTAGCAGTATTATTTTATTACTTATATTATTACTATTACACGTCTTATCACATTATCCTTGGCGTCAGTCCGGCACATGTGCTGTATGTGAGAAAGCCAATAATATTATGCATACGTCCCGATCTTTTGCCATGCTGTTCCAATTCAGGCTTAGGTCATTGGTTAGTCCATCGCGTAAATGGCTGACCCCATGGACGTGTACAAGTATATGGCCACCACAGTGTTGTTCTACGTGTCCACCTGTTGTCAGGCATGTGTACCACATGTCTAGCCAAACAATTTTTGCATGATATCGCTGCTCCCACAATGTCCTGAAACAAAGTTTGATGTCAAATTTCTGCGTTCCGGATCTAATCCTTTATCAAAATTTTTAATATGTACCATTTCATTGCTCTCTGATCTTCTCGGCATCTGTTTTGGACGTCCCATGCCTCGTACCCATAAATTATTGTTTGAGCCTCACCTGAGGGTTAGCCAGCCTCACCTGAGGTTTAGCCAGCCTCACCTGAGGGTTAGCCAGCCTCACCTGAGGTTTAGCCACCTCCAGGAGGATGTGTCTCTTCACTAGACACAATAGCCTTCAGGTATGAGAGGATATACCAAATCAAGAGTCTCCACAGTGAGGCCTAGAACTTGGATCCTCATATTTGAACAGGCGTATGCTTGCTGGCAGGTAGTCAACGGCTATCTGTAGTACATTCTTTCTTTTGTTTCCTTCTCAATTTTTCTTCCTGCGGCTTATTAAACCTGGTAAGGATCAAAATGCAGAGCAAAGCATGAGTTGCAGTGGTCAGCGACCCCGAGTTGACTGTTAGTGTCAGCGACCCAGAGCTGCCAAGACTCTTCTACACCTCCACGTGGGGATCCTGAATAATAAGCTGCAAGGGGGCAGAATGGCTTACTGAGAAGAGATCTAAGTGAGAAGGCTAACCCAGTACCTAAAGATGTCGGATAAAGTTGGATGTATCTGCACAACATCGCAGTCAAGCTGTAAACTAGGACACTGGGCCATTCCATTCTCTGCACAACATCGCAGTCAAGCTGTAAACTAGGACACGAACATTCCATTCTCTGCACAACATCGCAGTCAAGCTGTAAACTAGGACACAAACATTCCATTCTCTGCACAACATCGCAGTCAAGCTGTAAACTAGGACACGAACATTCCATTCTCTGCACAACATCGCAGTCAAGCTGTAAACTAGGACACTGGGCCATTCCATTCTCTGCACAACATCGCAGTCAAGCTGTAAACTAGGACACGAACATTCCATTCTCTGCACAACATCGCAGTCAAGCTGTAAACTAGGACACGAACATTCCATTCTCTGCACAACATCACAGTCAAGCTGTAAACTAGGACACGAACATTCCATTCTCTGCACAACATCGCAGTCCAGCTGTAAACTAGGACACGAACATTCCATTCTCTGCACAACATCCTGCTACTTGCAAAAACCATTTCAGGGCTTGTTAGAGGGAGCTTGAGAACAAATGGCGAAGAAGAAGAAATTGTACCTGGGTGAATGTAGGTTGCATCTTGGGTAGGAAGCTCATTACTTTCAGAATGTTGCTCGTACAGCGGCTTGTGACTCTTATCGATTTTCAACTGCCAGGATTTCTTTTACGGTCACAGAATTTTTTTTCTCTCGAAAATCTCCAATACGCGTTGCTCCCACCTTCTTTGGGATCTGAGGACGTTTGAGCGTCGGATCCCCGCTGTTTCACATTTTCATTTCTTAAAGAGACCAGCGCCTCTACCTCTCAGCCATAGCGACCCCTAGTTCTAGAGTTAAGTAGAGGGGAAACCTAAACACCTTTATACGCACTGTTATGTTAAATATTTTTCTATTTTTCTCGTGGCCAGCTTTGTCTGTGCAAGGTGCTGATAGTGTTGCAACTGGTGAAGCAGAAGGAGAGAATACTGGAATAAAATCCTGGCCACCACGAAGTGCGCTATTCAAGGACCTATCAGAGCAACCCAGAAAACCCGGTAAGGAGAAAAGTTAATGAAAGTTAAAAAATTCCAAAATTTGTTTGGAATCATGCTTAAAGGCTTTTATTTGTCGTTATTTTCCTTACAGCTCTCACATGTCAGGGATTACAAACTGGTTGAGGACCCCTGCTTTAAATTTTAGGGTTGAGTTGTGGTGTTTGTCCGTCGTCTCCGAAGAGGACCACATTGTCATCTGTCAATCCTGGAGTGGATTCGTAGGTGGCTGATCCAACCAATCCAAATGAGATGACAATATGACTTGCCCATGGATCATTGAAATCAAATGCTTTTAAAAAATAGTTATCCAGGCTGTTAAACACGAAACACATAAGAGTAAGATCCAGATTTGTGAGAAGTGCAGCCAGAAAGATAATCCGTGCCCTGATCTGCAACATCACGCTGAAAAGAAAGAAAAAATGTCACCAAAAATATACTATTACTACTATAAATGTTTACTGTAATGGCTATGTCAGTCAGTCACTTCAACTATAAATGTAATTATTGTATCTACATAAACAAACTAAATAAATCTACCTCAGAGAAATTCATTGCAGAAACTTAACTCCCCCATTCTCAGCAATGGATGAATCTTCGAATCCAATTGAAAAACAGAAGAAATCCTTCTAAAGAATCTAAATCTAATTTGAAAATCACTGTTGTTTACGTTTAACTGTACATAACGGAAGTTGGAACTCTACAACCAAAAGAGCAGTATGTTCAGCCATTTCTTTGACATTAACTCGATAAAACGATGACCGTAAAGCTGGTGGGGTGCACCACCAGTGGAACGGAGCCAAATCATCGCAATCTCACTCCACCTGAACGGTCAAGGTTAAGGAAGATACACTGGCACAATCATTCAACACGAGACTCAAAACTGTAAGGAGAGAAAAATCATCTCCAGACAACGCTCGAGTTCACCACAGAAGCTCGTCTGACGATGTAAATATCAAAGATGTCGTCTGACGATGTAAATATCAAAGATGCAATCACAAGAATAATAATAACAACAATGTTATATTTTGACATGGTGTTCGTCCGTCGTAATCGATGAGGACCACGATGAGGACCACTTTGTCAACATTCACTGTGCGCATGAGTTCAACGAGGAGCAAACTGAGTCTTGAATTGTCTGTTGCACTTTATACAGGGAAATAAGACACCTCCTTCCACTAGGGTTGAAGAAGAGTTGATGTCAGCCGCCTCTGTATAACCTCATCTAATCTTGACACCTCATGTCTCTGAACACCCTCCGCAATAGTGCTGCGTCAGTCTGTGCGGTTGGAGGTGATTCTTTCCCAGTCATCGTGGTTAATACCGCATTGGATCAGTGATCTTTTAAGTGTGTCCTTGTATATTTTCTGCTGCCCACCGCTTGCTCTCTTGCCATTTTGGAGTTCACCATAGACCAGCTCTTTTGGTAGACGTTAATCCGACATGCGTACCACATGGCCAGCCCATTAGCAAATAATGAGTTACTAGCGGATGTGGAACGAACATATGTCCACCAGTCCAGCTGTATACAAATTAGGAATAGGTTCTTCCAGGGAACTGAGACACTAGACCAGTCAGGCGCAACATACTGACCAGGACGTCGCGTCAGGGTCAGGCACAATACACTGACCAAGACACATTCCCTCTTCCATGTAGCATTCCCTGGAAACTGGCTGTTTTCAAAGCAGCCTGGCTGGCGAGAAGTGGATCGATGTGATCCCCGTAGTAGTGAACTTCACGTAGATGAAGCTAAGCATAGCATAACCACCGGGAGGACCCCGGTCCACCTTCATCAGCTTGCTCGGGATGTGGGGAAAGCTACTACAACCCGCCACTTGACGTCCTTTTCAAAGCACACAAAAGAGTTAACTTACTCAGTGTGGACATTCAACAACAATGCAATGCGTGGTGTCGTAGTTCACAGCTTGACTCCTTTATATTTTTTTGCATTCACCTTTTTTTCTCTTTTCCCTAAAGTAGTGTACATTGCCCTATGATTTTATTATGCACCTGTTGGCCCAGTCCATCCTACTTCGGCATGCATTGTATGTAAGGGTCTGCTACTTCCTGCATTTTCTAAGGGTTTGTTTCCCCAAGGTAACGGCCTGTGCCGTAATTGAGGATCGAACCGAGCACCTTTGGATTGTGAGCCGTGTCACTTAATCACTAGCCCACGACGTCCCCATAGCTTGACCACATAATATTTCCATCTTTCGGTCCGATACATCCGACTTCTGCATGATATTTTTGGATACCAGGTTAGCATTCCCTCTTTGATCCCTTCTCCTTAGCCAGTCTGTCCTGTTGCAGCCTGTTATCCAGGATCACCACTTGGAGGTGGAGAAAGGTCTTGATAGCTCTGGGTCACTGACCCTGACGCTAGCAGTCAGTTTTGAGTTTTGGGTCGCTGACCAGTACAGCTCATGCACTGCTCAGCATCGTGATCCCATACGAGAATTAATAGTATGAGTTTTACAATTGTATTCTATTTACAGATGGAGCACAGCCTGGCATATGGCCACCCCCTCAAGGTCCAAACTATGCGAAATTGTCTAAGCTTCTACCAGGCAGTATCAAGTTTGAAAAACCAGACCAGAAAGACCAGGATGATGGTGACGACAGCACATCTGGTGGTGAAAAGAAACTCTCTCAGCCAGGTTCACGACCAGTCGACGACAGTAGGGGGCCAAGACCTGGGCATGACTCAGACGGGAAGCAGATTCCTCACTCGGGCCCCGGACGAGGCACATCCAGGCAGACATCTGATGGCGATGAACAGCGAAAGAGTAGCGCCAGCGGAGACGGTCACGCAGTTCAACGACAGACGTCTGCGACCGGAGAGAGCAGAGGGACACCCAGACAAGCACACGATGGAGAGCCCAAGCAGAGTGGTGAGAGTAGAGGATCCAAACCTTCAACGTCCAGGTCCGAAGAAAGTGCTGCTGATACAGGTGGCGAGGGTGCGGAGACTGCAAGTTCAGGTGACAAACGTAGGTGTCCCAGCTTTAGTAGCATGGTCATGCAAGAACAAAACCACAGCTCCTGTATAGATTTATTTATCTCTGTACTTGGGTACCTCACCGAGCCAGAGACGAATTTCAGAGTCGGCGCAATCGATGCAGAGTTTGTGTTCTGTTGGCGGAACTTTCAATAATGAAAGAAACTGAGCACATATGTTAACAATGTAAGGAACCGAGCACGTATATTAACAATGAAAGGAACCGAGCACGTATGTTAACAATGAAAGGAACTGAGCACATATGTTAACAATGTAAGGAACCGAGCACGTTTATTAACAATGAAAGAAACCGAGCACATATGTTAACTATGAAAGGAACTGAGCACGTATGTTGACAATGTAAGGAACCGAGCTCGTTTATTAACAATGAAAGGAACCGAGCACGTATGTTAACAATGAAAGACACTGAGCACATATGTTAACAATGTAAGGAACTGAGCACATATATTAACAATGAAAGGAACCGAGCACATATGTTAACAATGAAAGAAACTGAGCACATATGCTAACAATGTAAGGAACTGAGCACGTATATTAACAATGAAAGGAACCGAGCACGTATGTTAACAATGAAAGGAACCGAACACATATGTGAACAATGAAAGGGACTCAGCACATGTGTTAACAATGAAAGAAGCCGAGCACACGTGTTAACAATGAAAGAAACCGAGCACATATGTTAACAATGAAAGAAACCGAGCACATATGTTAACAATGAAAGGAACTGATCACACATATGAGTGTCGTGGTACAATGAATTCAGTTGTATGAGCCACGTCCCATTTGCCATTATCGTGGTTTTACTCTTGAATGACATAGCTTTCCGTTGTGCTGCATTTATCCATAACAATATACTCGTTTTTCCTTTGCAGGCTTGATCTTGCTTGGTCTTCTTTGTGTTATTTATTCTCGTGCACATTTAACAAAATTATCCAACTATATTAATGATCCAGGTGGGGGGGGGGGGGGGGGGGGGGGGTTTTTTGCAGTCCTGTAATTTTTTGGGCCAAAATATTTTGCTTTTATATTTTCATGGCTTTTATTGGGGCAGTGTAGAACTGAAAATGATATTTACTTTTAGTTTAGTCGAAGAATCAATGTCATTGCACACGGTTTAACCGATAAGTGCTCTGTTCTTTTCCTTATTATTTTGTGGAGAATCTCAGCACAGTGATCTCGCCGAGGATCCCGTAATAGATCGGGTAGATTTTTAAAAGAATCTTGAATTTTGCCCGGGCAGGGGCCGTTAAGCCTACTCTTTTTTATTTCCAACTGCCGGGGGATTTTTATCGTGCGCGACACTGCACACGGGAGCCAGATCTCTACTACCCAGAGATTCAGGGAAATACCAGAAAGTCCACGCGAACAAAAATTCTGGTCTCCACCGGTATACGAACCCGTTATTTCCAGCACCCAAGGCCGACGTCTTACCTCGTAACCACTCAGTCCCCGAATGATAATAATGATGACATCACAAGTGGTGTTCTAAGATGGTGGTGTGGTGCAATCCGTTTTTGGTGTCAGTAAGGAGGTGTCGTCAGGAACAGCCATGCCTTGCATTTCGTTCCGTTACACTTAACTTGTATACATTTAGGAACCCTTTCCAATCCTGGGATGCTAGGGATGAAGCGCCAGTTACACAATCCCAGCGCACTGGGTTCGAATCACGCTTGTGTCCAGTTTGGCAGAAATGGGTTTGTTTCTCTTGCTACTCCACGTACAGAAAGTAATGGCAACCTACCGTACTGCACACTTGTCAAGAAACTTATAATGGCCAGATAGGTTGGCAGTTCTAAGAAACGACGTTCTGCAAAGGACGTGTTACTTACTTCCAGTCCTAAATACATTTTTCAATTTGTCTGTCAGTCCGAGGCAAGTGACGTAATTCTATATGACAAATATTTTTTTCTTCAAAATAAAATTGATTAATATGAAACAAATTGAGCTACAATTGCGATCTGAAGACAAAATTAAAATATCTATGACATGAAGTATTCATAATTAAAATATCTATGACATGAAGTATTCATAATTAAAATATCTATGACATGAAGTATTCATAATTAAAATATCTATGACATGAAGTATTCATAATTATAATATCTATGACATGAAGTATTCATAATTAAAATATATATTAGTATGAAGCTAAGTTGTTATTGATGCAAAAGGGAAAATAATCAGAGACAGCTCCATATATTTATTCTTAGTCGACCTGTACTTCTAAAAGGACAGATGGCCCTGTACAGGTCCCAGCTCTGGCATGACTGGATGTAGCCGGGAGGAGGATTTCCTACTTAGTGGGTTAGTTTCGAGCAGCTTATTACTCCGCTGTGTTGGGACTTGATAGACTCAAACCATAGAGCTATGTAGACACGCAGCCTGTTAGGTGACATCTATGATGCTCTTAACAAACCACCTAACCATGGCTGGCGTTATGTCATGTCAGTCAAATACAATTTTTGTTAAATTTCAAAATAAGTGATAAATATGAACAAATTGCGATCTGATGACGTAATTAAAATATCTATGACATATGAAGTATTCATAATTAAAATATATATTAGTTTGAAGCTAAATTGTCATTGATGGACTAGTGAAAATAGCCAGCCCCACCAACAAAAATTATACTTGTTATGTCATAAATATTATTGCTTTAGCTTTCCAGTTTTCATATTATTTTATTACGTCACAAACATTTCATTTAGATGTACCCATTTTTGGATACACCAGACGACTTGTCAGTCCAAGAAATTGCCACAATGATAGTGTTCTTTACCAGATCAGCATATCTATTATTTTCCACTACAAACATATTTATAACATCTACATAAACATAATGAACAAATCTACCTCAGAAAAATACGTTTCATCAACTCAACTTCATCACTTCCAATAATAGAATAACCTTCCAAATCCATACGTTTTAAATCCAAATAGTTTTAAAATAGCCAAGTTTTTTTTGTTTTTTCAAGACGGGAGGAAGTGGCCTAGTTTTCGATTCAGCTATTTCTATATAAAAAACCGGTGTTAACACAACGATTACACCAGTGAGTATATAGTGACAATGTACAGGAAGAATTTTTCACCGATGATTGAGTAACGGTTAAATCCGTCAATATCTTCATCAGTCCAGGTCTTCTGTCTCCCAGTTAAGTTCTGGATTGGACGATGCGTTAAATATCCATGTGTAATCCACATGTGTGATCATTAGTCTGATCAAATAATAATTCATTTTTTGCACCTTAAAGTCCAACTTTCCTCACGATAAATCTGTCGACTTTGAAACAGTAGCACATTCTTTAATGTCTATCTATTGGAAATATTTCTCTGGTAAATTACAGCTTATGCATGCATGAATCGTCACTCGTCAGCCATCTTGTATGTGACTTCAAAATGTTACTACACACAGAGCCAGGAGTGAATGTTGAATTAATGCTGGTTTCCTGCAAGGGAGATATTCTCCTGTTGTAGTTGTGGAGGCATTTATATGTTGCACTTGGGAGACATTCTCCTGTTGTATTTAGAAGACATTCTCATACTATACTTAGCGAGAGATTCTCATATTATACTTGGAAAGACATTTTAGTGTTGTATTTGGAAGACATTCTCATACTATACTTAGTGAGAGATTCTCATATTATACTTGTAAGACATTTTGATCTTGTACATGGGGAGACATTCTCCTGATGTACTTTGTAGAGAGATTCTCATGTTGTACTTTGGGGAGACATTCTCCTGTTGTAATTTGGAGAGACATTCTCCTGTTGTACTTTGGGGAGACATTCTCATGTTGTACTTTGGGGAGACATTCTCATGTTGTACTTTGGGAGACATTCTCATGTTGTACTTTGGGGAGACAGCCTCCTGTTGTACTTTGGAGAGACATTCTCATGTTGTACTTTGGGGAGACATTGTCCTGTTGTACTTTGGAGAGACATTCTCATGTTACACTTTTTAGAGAGATTCTCATGTTGTAATTTGGAGAGACATTCTCATGTTATACTTTTTAGAGACATTCTCATGGTGTACTTTGGAGAGACATTCTCATGTTACACTTTTTAGAGAGATTCTCATGGTGTACTTTGGGGAGACATTCTCATGTTATACCTTGGAGAGACATTCTCCTGTTGTACTTCGGGAGACCATGACAAACATAGTCTGATCAGTATATTTTACCTGACCCATACAAAAATAGTCTGAACAGTATGTTTCACCTGACCCTGACTAATCTGATCAGTATATTTTACCTGACTCTGACTAACATAATCTGATCAGTATATTTTACCTGACCGAACGTCAGTCTCCTCTCCCCATTGACCGGGTGATGGAGCTTGCCCAATGGGAATAGAATGAACATTTCTCTATACTTACTTTCCGTGTCCAAGTTCCACGTCTTGCAGCGTTCATCCAGTGTTCAGTGACTTGAATGAACTTGTCGCTCACCTTCAGCATGTCGCTCTCGTCAAACGTCTGGATGGTTGGGGCAAATCACCACATGACCATTGATCTTGTCCCGCAGCGCAGTCACATATCTCGCCATCCGATATACCTTATTTCTTCAGTTTCCTCCTGCATCGTGATACATCAGTTTGAAGCCTATTTATTATTTTCCAAAGTGAGTCGGGTAAGTGATGTCCAGGGGCAGGTTGCTCCTGAAGCTCGATCCCTGTGTCCTGTATCATTTTGTGCTATAATTCAGTGTGATGACTTTCAGGACTTGACTTTACGGTCTTTGTTGATGTACAAAAACGATGCCTACTCTATACTGACAGATCTGGATGGTCATTGCACTGTTTGCGTACTCACACCAACTTGTTAAAGGTCGCCACCAGGCATGATGGTCACTGACCACTATGCCAGTTACAGACTAAGGACCTTAGCAGATGAAGGCATTTTGGCTTGAAGATACTTTAGAGGAGGCCACTATGGGGTTGCCAGTCCCATACACAACCCTATTTCATCACCCTTTGTAACTTGCATAGTTGTGCAATTGACCTATTGTCTGCTTCCCATTAAAAGATCCGCAGACACTTCATGCCATTCTAGTATAAACTTCTCACAAGTTATCCACATCACTTTCATCCGGCGATATAAACTTCACATGTTACATATTTCACTTTGGGCTTGTGAAATTTCTTTTCTTTCCGAAGCACTATTTCAGTTTCATTATGAAGTTGCTTATTAACTTTTTTTTCTCTTATCTCCCAGTTTATTTATAAATCTGAATGGACAAATAGTTTTTTTCTATTTTAAATATAGTTTTAATAGTACAAAGTAGCGATAAAGTATTAGCTGATATATCACAGTTTTAGCTTGGCATCCAGTGCACTCAATGTTATTCTTACTTTCTGCTTATATCTCTATCATGCAATGGACATTACTATTTAGCACGCACTTTTTTTTAACCTTTCTTGACTAAAGATGTAGCTATTTGCATTCCTTTTTATCTCTCTTCCCAGTTCTTTCCTATCTATTTCACTTAGTTTTTTTCCCTTATTGTATTTGTATGTACTCCAGCATCAAGAATGCCATAAAGGTCGACTAAGAAGTGTTATGCTTCAGGGAATAGCAACTTCACCATGTAAAACTACGGAAACCACCACTTAAAAAGTGTAAGGGGTTTGATGTAGACTTCTTGCGAAGTATGCAGCTGTAATGATGGCCCCGTTAATTAAGAAAAACATAGCGGCTGCGGTGACCTTCATTCTGTAAAGGAAATTTGTTACCTAAACCTAACATTAGTTTACAGTGAGGCTGCGATATCTGTGTCTTTCAGCCCCGCACATCTGATTTCAGCGCAGTATTTTTGTGACTGGGTTTGCTTTCCATCTTCAATCTCTATAATCTCTTAGCCAGTCTGCATGTATGCAGTCTGTGCCCAGGACCACCACATGGAAGCGGAATAGGGTCTTGGTCAGTTAAGGGTAACTGACCCTGATGCAAGCAGCCGGGTATGAGTCACTGACCCTGGTGCAAGCAGCCAGCTATGAGTCACTGACCCTGATGCAAGCAGCCAGCTATAAGTCACTGACCCTGATGCAAGCAGCCAGCTATGAGTCACTGACTGATGTAAGCAGCCAACTATGAGTCACTGACCCTGATGCAAACAGCCAGCTTTGAGTCACTGACTGATGCAAGCAGCCAGCTATGAGTCACTGACCCTGATGCAAGCAGCCAGCTATGAGTCACTGATTCTGATTCAAACAGCCAGCTACGATTCACTGACGCTGGCTTCTGTTAGCTCATTGACTGCTGCATCTTCGACTCCCAGCTGCTGCCATAATAGTCAGTAAATGATCCTATAGCACTGGACAATAGGGCAACAGAGCAAGGAGAAGACCAAGAAAATATTCAAAAGCTCTGTTTTGCTGGATTTGACGTTAGCAGTCAGCTATGTGTCGCTGACCACCGCAACTCATACATTGTTCAGCATCTTGACCCCATCCATGTTCTACAGTCCGTAACAAGTGACATAGCCCCACATGTCAGATAGTTGTTTTTGTTTCCTAAATAAAATAAATAAATATTAAACAAATTGAGCTAAAATTACAAGTACATATTTTATGGCGGAAATAATAATGCTGCAGTGAATGAGCTAATAGTTAAATAATTTATGATTTTTAACCTAGTTTTGCCAAAGCAATGAAGTTGAAATATTGGACTGGATCGGAATGTGTTTACTGCATAAGACTTAGTGAGATCAGTCTTGTACCGAAGTGGATAAACTTCTCTGCCGTTGTGAATGAATATGGCAGTTAATTTGTCAAAAGTCAATTTATTTAGTGACATGGCATAATTCTTCTCTTTTGTCATTGAAGTTGGAGACAGGGTTGGCAACTGCAGTTGGTCACCTTGCAGGAAGTCTGTCAAAGGATTTATGTGCTCTTGTATTTATAATTTCTGTAGTATATTATTAGTGCACTGGTTTCCCAGCCGAGTGATCAGGGTTCATTTTTCAGTTGGTGCAGGATTCAATTGATAGTAAAATGACTCCTGTGGTCGAATGACCCCAAAATATTTGGTACCAGAATAATCTAGGATGTTTACCACAGTACTCCATTAATGGGCCGTTGGTCAAGAAAAATATGGGCCAAACACCTTATTCCCAATATGCCACATTGGTGTGTTAACGGAATCTTTACGTTATTGTTTTACGTGATGAGGTCGCCAGCCTGATGTGCAGTCCACTTTAATCACCTTTTATTGCTCCTGTGAATCTTTGTTATCAAAGATTAGGCCTGCAGCAACCTTCTGAGCATGTTGTAAAAATCAAACTGAATGTTTCATCCCATGATTGAATCAGCATATCTTTCTTAACCTTTACCTCTCTGGATTAATAAAGTACACAATTTACCCAGCATTTGAATTATTTTTCAGCGCATCATGTTTTTCTAGGTTCTTGACCTTGAGAGCATGTATCTTTTATATTTGGTTGTCTATAGATATGATTTGTGTTGTGTTGTGGGCAGATGGGGCTCAAAAGCCTTGGAAGGTAGCTCATCTAGGAGAAGGAAAACTCTGATTTCAAACCATCTGAAGCCTTACAGATAAGATACTGGCATATCTTGTTGGGTTTTGTCAGATGGGGCTGTGGAACCTGTTTTCTAATAACTCTGAAAGTTGGTCTGCAATCTACCATAACCTGACAACCGATGACGTGTGAAGGAGCACGCCCAAGTGGATACAATACCTTATCCTAGAGCAAGGAAAGACAACCTCAGCTGAGTGATGTGGCAGGGCAGACCAGGCCCTTAGCCTTGGTTGACGTTGGTCTAGGAGTAAAGCCCAGATAGACAAACAGATAGAGCATTGCTCTGTTGATCTGGCAGCTTCTTGCCTTATTCCAAATGTATTGGTATCACCTTTCCCTTGGAGTAAACAAGGCAGACAGAGAGAGTGACCATACTGCACACATGGTCTCTATATTTCTGCCCAGGCTTTGTGCTAATAGCACAATTATTATTGTCTGACAGAGCGGCTCCCAAAGAAGCTTCTCTACGGCGAGCTGAGAGAGGGATGGCGCGAGAGAGGGCGCCCAAAGAAACGTTTTAAAGACGGTCTGAAGGACTCACTAAAAAGTTGCCAGATAGACATCGACACCTGGGAATGTCTTGTGCAAAACAGATCTGACTGGAGAAGCGCAGTCAAATCGGGTGTAGCTGCCGGTGAAGACGACCGTGTTGTGAAAGCCCAGAGCAGACGCGAACCG
This sequence comes from Ariolimax columbianus, assembly GCA_036924085.1. Lineage (NCBI taxonomy): Eukaryota > Metazoa > Mollusca > Gastropoda > Stylommatophora > Arionidae > Ariolimax > Ariolimax columbianus. Next base: position 68,856,770 of record JAVGWX010000014.1, read on the forward strand.
CGGAAATCCCGAGCAGCGGGAACACCATCCCCTTCTACAAACCTCGTGTGCCCGATATGTAGCAGATGTTTTCGTGCTCGCATTGACCTGTTCAGCCACATGCACACCCAACAGAGAAATCTGTGACAAGTATGATGTCGGCAACGATGGACAGCTATTATTATTATTGTCTGACAAGACGAAACGAGTCAATGATGAGTGTAGAGACATAAATGAATAAAGAACTTGTTGGTGTTTTGTTTTTGTTGTGTGTTTCTGAGATACAAGAAGATGAAGTTGATAGTGTTGAAAAACAGCACAAATATATAGACTCACCCGCTATCAGCATCCCTGGCTTAAAAAAATCCACGAAAACTGATTATCAATGTTTACAAAATGGCCATGTCTATCAGTTTCCACTATGAACATAATTATTGTGTCTACATAAACAAACTAAACAGATCTTCCTCAGAAAAAATCCATTGCAAAAACTAAACTTCCCCATTCTTATTAATGGGTGAATCTTCAAATCTAATGGGTGAATCTTCAAATCTAATGGGTGAATCTTCAAATCTAATGGGTGAATCTTCAAATCTAATGGGTGAATCTTCAAATCTAATGTGTGAATCTTCAAATCTAATGGGTGAATCTTCAAATCCAAGTGAAACCCAGACTAAATCATTTTCAAAGTCTAAAGCAAATGCTAAAATCGCCATTGTATTTAAACCGGACAAAACGGAAGTTGAACTCTCTACAATCAAATTAGCAGTATTTTCAGACAATTTCTATGTAGCCGGTTTGAATATGCATGTTCAGAATGGCCGTCGCTTTGCGGTGACTTTGCTCATCGTGTTGCGGTGACTTTGCTCATCGTGTTGCGGTGACTTTTGCAATGCAATTTACATTTTTTCTGTCACTTTGAAGCCGCAGACATGGGATAAAGGTTAGATAACTGTACAAGGGACAGTTCTGTACTACATGTTCAATCAGTCAATCGAAACCCATCTCGTCAGATGACCAAAACAAACCTCCAGTTTTGTTAGATACATAAAGATGGTTATTTCATGTAAAACAATAACGGACAAGAAGAGTTGTGCCCATGCATACCTGGCGTACTTAGTTTAATTTAGTCGGAGAATCAGTCATTTAATATGTGCTCTGTTCTTCAAATTTTTGGAGAATCTCAGCACAATGCTCAAACTCTGTAGTACCGACGAGGATCCCGTAATAAACTGGTGTATGTGTTTCAGGCCATTGTTTTACCTTTTACATTCAGCTGTACTAGTTGCCTGTTTTGTATCAAGATGCTGAACAGTTCATGAGCTGTAGTGGTCAGTGACCCAAGTGCTGTAGCTGTCAGTGACCCAAGAGCTGTAGTGGCCAGTGACCCAAAGCTAGCTGCTAGCGCCCGGGCCTAGAGCTGCCACAACCCTTCTACACCTCCACATGGTGATCCTGGATTACAGGCTGCTACAGAGCAGACTGGCTAAGGAGAAGGGATCAAAGAGGGAAGACTAATCCGATACCCAAAAATACCTACTGAAGTCGGATGTGTTGGACCGAAAGGTACAATTATCGCAGTCAAGATGTAAACTACGACACACAGCATTCTGTTCTCCTGATCTTTTCAAGGCTTGGTAGCAGGAGTTTGAAAACGAACGAAGAAGACGTCCCTTTGATTGATACGTATAGTTACCATTGTTGGGTCACATTGTACATTCAGCTGTATTGTTGCCCCTTTGATGTGTATAGTTACCATTGCTGGGTTACATTGTACATTCAGCTGTATTGTTGCCCCTTTGATTGATGTGTATAGTTACCATTCTTGGGTCACATTGTACTTTCAGCTATATTGTTGCCCCTTTGATTGATGTGTATAGTTACCATTCTTGGGTCACATTGTACATTCAGCTGTATTGTTGCCCCTTTGATTGATGTGTATAGTTACCATTGTTGGGTTTCTTTCCTACAAAGGCAAAAGAAAGTTAACTGAAGGATCCAGAGATGACGACACTGTGGTAACAAAAAGGATTAACTCACAAGAAGACAGCCAGGAAGCTAACAGACAAGTAATTTATTTACTTCATTGTCATGATTCCTTACAATTCCATTGTCATGTATTTTTTATGATTCTAGACTTTTCCACTGTCATGTATTTGTTATGATTCTAGACTTTTCCATTGTCATGTATTTGTCATGTATTTGCTATGATTCTTGACTATTTCATTGTCATGTATTTGTTATGCTTCTTGACTTCCATTATCATGTTTTTGTTATGATTCTTTACTATTTCATTGTCATGTATTTGTTATGATTCTTGACTATTTCATTGTCATGTATTTTTTATGATTCTTGACTATTTCATTGTCATGTATTCGCCATGTTTTTTGACTATCTCATTGTCTTTGAAATGACACTTAGAATAACACAATTACCTTGATGCAGACATAAAAATAAAAAGTTTGCTTAGTCGATCGGACATATCTACGACCCACTACTGCAGCCGGTCAGGAGAAGTCTTTTGACGCAGAGGAATGACTTAACGTCACTTAACTTAACATATTTATACTGGTTTAGAAGACTCTACAGAGTGTATACAACCAGTTTCTTGGAGGATGCTGTAACCAATGTGCGAGTCCATCTTAATAGACTCAAACACTAGAGCTAAGTAAACCCACAGCCAGTTAGGCGCCGTCTTTAGCTGCTCTTAACAAACCACCTGGGGAAAGATTTTTAACTTGAATTTTGTCCGGGCAGCGGCCATCAAGCCTACTCTTTTTTATTTCCGCTAAGGAATTTTTACGTGCTCGACACTGAACATAGGAGTCCGATCTCACTACCCAGAGATCAGGGGAATTTTTGTTACCAGTAGATCCACATGGAAAAAAAATCCCGATCTTCACCGTGATTCGAAACTGCCACCTCCGGCACCCGAGGTGGACACATTACCTCGAGACCGCCGAGTCCCCCTGAAGTATATTGTGAGCCCGTATTTCCTGGTCCATCTGTGTGACATGCCCGAACAAAGAAACTCAGCAGCGCTACAGTCTTTTTGAGCCGTGGATTCTTCTTCTTCTTACGCTGCGAGCCATGGATTCAAGAAGCTTAACTCTTTAACTGGTGAAATGATCACTTTAGACTTGTAATCATTACCTGGAAGGTACAGAAGGGCTGACTAAGGCCTCAGTGGAGGGCTGCTGTGAAGGCCTGACTCCTGCAGGGGCTGGTGGGGATCTACTGTCCTAGTCAAGCTGGGGTTCCTGGCAACAAAAGAGCGGACATCCTGGCTTCACAAGCACCAAATATTGGCTCGCTAGATATGGAGGGCATCAGTGATGACACCAGAATCGGTAGCTGAGTAGCACATGAGGAGCAGTGGTCAGCGAACCAGAGCTGACTGCTAGCGTCGGGGCCAGCGAACCAGAGCTGACTGCTAGCGTCGGGGCCAGCGAACCAGAGCTGCCAAGACCCTTCTACACCTCCATGCAGCGATAATAGATAATAATTTTTTAGTCAGAGAGTGGTGAATGCTTGGAATGCATTGCCACAGGAAGTAGTGGAAGCAAAGACAATTAATGCATTAAAAAATACATTGGATGGCGTAGCTTTTAGAGCAAGGAAATGTAAATGAAACTGGTTGTCTGCAGAGTCTTCTAAACCATTATCAAAACGTTAAGTTAAGATCCTAGATAACAGGCTGCAACAGAGCAGACTAGCTAAGGAGAAAGGATCGAAAAGGGAACGCTAACCCAGAAATCGAAATAGGCCTGCTGCCTAAGACGGATGTATTGCACTGAAAAGTGCAAATATTGCAGTGAAACTGTAAACTAGCGACACAACGCATTCCGTTGTCAGGACTACATTCTGCTACTTGCAAAGCCCTAGGGCTTGATAGCGGAAGATTGAGACCGAAAGCAGAAGTTCACAGGCTGCAGAACTGTGAAATCGAACGAGGTTTAAGTGAACTGGAACGCAAGAAAAGATGGATCAGAAGTATGTAACCAATGAGCTGCAGGATCCATCAGTATCCACACCCTTCGCCATTTACTGAGATACTTGGCACCTGTGGATGTGCCCGAACTGCAGTGAAGTCGATTCTTAGGAATGGAAGAGAACTTCACTGCACTTGGATGCCTGCCACATGTACTCAGCACTTTGATGCCTGCCACATGTACTCAGCACTTTGATGCCTGCCACATGTACTCAGCACTTTGATGCCTGCCACATGTACTCAGCACTTTGATGCCTGCCACATGTACTCAGCACTTTGATGTCTGCCACATGTACTCAGCACTTTTTATTGCTGAAAGTGCGGACAGCAGCATGAGCTGCATAGCCTCAGCTGAGTCTCTAAAATCATCCCCCAGCATTTATCAGGTACCCACTACTACGTCCTCTTCTTCCTCCTCATCCGTGGTTCCTCGTATGTCGAACAATTGTCCAGCAGATGTTCAGCGGCCATTTTCTCTGTACCACAGGTGCATTGGTCAGCAGCACCCATCTTCAGTTTATTGAATAGATGGTATCTCAGTCTGTTGTGGCCTGTGCGGAGTCTGAAGACCATGACCTGCTCTCTTCTGTTCAACTGGTAATAAGCATCATTTCTTGTGTAGCCAGGCTGCTCTGTTTCCCATTTGGCCATGTATCTGGCCCTAATAAACTGTTTAGACTTCGTAGGTCACACTAGAATCTGGTTGTGCTAACCTTCCACCTTCTTTCGCTAGTCTGTCTGCCTCCTCGTTGCCTTGATTGTTACAGTAGGACAAGACCCTCTGTACTATGACTCTTCTGGGTTTGAACTGCTGGCACAGTTGACAGAGTACTGATCTTAGATCATTCAGGTCTGTATTTCTCTGGCTCTTTAGACATGGACAGAGCATCTGCAAAACTCCACTCACTCCCCAGACTTGAAGTGGACCTGATGCCACATACTCCTACTGGAGCAAGACTGCTGATGACCATATTTGTTTCCTTTAGGTATAAGCAAGTTTATGGAACAGTCCGAGTCGTCTTAGTTTTAAGTCGACCTGTACTTCTACAGTGGCAGATGCCCCTGTGCAGGTTCCAGCTCTGGCATGAGCTGGATGTAGCCGGGAGGGGGATTTCTTACTTAGCGGGTTAGGCTCGAGCAGCTTATTACTCCGCTGCGTTTGGACAAGTGCTGTGGGGGGTGACTAACCGATGTGCGAATCAACCTTAATAGACCCAAACACAGAGCAAAGTAGACTCGCAGCCTGTTAGGCACCATCTATGCTGCTCTTAACAAACCACCTAACCATGGCCGGTGTTATGCCATCTCACACAGTTTGTCGCCTCTTACGACATGCTCTCTGTGGGGCAGTGGTGCTAATCCTGTCCTGGCCATACACAAATACCTCAGCAGACAACACAAATATAATAATAGTAGAATAAGAAAAAGAAGAACATGTAAAGCTTTTTTAACACATTCAGTCCATATCTTTCTTGGTCTTCCTCTTGCTCTGAAGCTGTGCTGTCTGACGTTGTATGCCTCTACATAAATCTACACAATTTTGTCCGTCTTTTATTTCAGCCATTGGATGAAGGTGTAGCTGACAACCAGGTTCCAACAGGAGACCAGATTATCGGCCGTGCTGTGGCAACACCTGGACAGGAAAACATGGAGGAAGGGATGGTGTCGGCCATTGTTACTCGATATGTACACGGTATGATAAAAAAAATCTGAAATGTTTCACATTATGTTCAAGACTCCCCCTGGCATTTTGAGACCAGATCGCTTACCATCTCCACATCAAATGTTGACTGCAATAAATCTCAGTCTTCTATCTCTTACGTAGATGGTGCAATCTGGCAGATTTATCCATATCCATCTTTTGATGTCATTCTCTCATGTCTAGCGCCGTCTTCCGTTTGCACTTTTGTCTTTCACTTTTCTTTTCTGTATGTATTTCACTCAGATTCTGTTTTTTATATAACCACAGTATTTTCATTGTCTGACTGATTTATTGGCAAGAATAATTGAAATTAATTATTTCAAAGCATTGATGATTTCGTGACAAGAATAATTGAAATTAATTATTTCAAAGCATTGATGATTTCGTGACAAGAATAATTGAAATTAATTATTTCAAAGCATTGATGATTTCGTGACAAGAATAATTGAAATTAATTATTTCAAAGCATTGATGATTTCGTGACAAGAATAATTGAAATTAATTATTTCAAAGCATTGATGATTTTGTGACAAGAATAATTGAAATTAATTATTTCAAAACATTGATGATTTTACTGCAAGAATAATTTAAATTAATTATTACAAAACGTTGATGATTTTGTGGCAAGAATAATTTAAATTAATTTGTTCAGAACATTGATGATTTCATGGCAAGAATAATTTAAATTAATTATTTCAAAACATTCATTTCTTGGCAAGTCTTGGAAATGATTGCACACGACAGGAAAACTTAGCAAGTATTTGTTGAGGACCTATGCCCTGCAGGGTGTTAAAGAGTTTTGATTGATTAATTTTATTATCCAAAAATATGTCTGTATTTGCTTGTTTTCATTTCACTGCTATTTGACAATCTCTTAAAATCAGTTGTTTCTAACTTACATGATGTCATTTACAAATCTTCTTCAGTTGAGAGTTCTTCAAGCCGAGAGGTCACGCCATCTTCATCAGATTCAAATCAGGACGTGAGAAAGCCGAACAAAAAGGGCATTCTACACTTTAGTAAGTGAAATATTAGGGCTTTCTACACTTTAGTAAGTGGAATATAAGGGTATTCTACACTTTAGCAAGTGAAATATAAGGGTATTCTACACTTTAGCAAGTGAAATATAAGGGTATTCTACACTTTAGCAAGTGAAATATAAGGGTATTCTACACTTTAGCAAGTGAAATATAAGGTATTCTACACTTTAGTAAGTGAAATATAAGGGCCTCTGCCCCTGTAGAAGTACAAGTCGACTAAGACTAAGATCCAATCTCATCCACATGGATTAAGAATTGTATCGCCTTACTTTTTTCAGCTTTTCCTGTGTGGAGCGAAAGCTCGGAGGATGTCGCCTACACTGAACTATCAAAAGACCACGACCTGACCATCCCACCGATAGGTCTAACTGAAAAGAGCCCTCCTGCCGAGATTGGCCAGTGGGGAGAGCAGCTAGTTTGGGACTATCTCCAGCAACAGAAGCAATCGAACAATCGCATCTTAGAGATAGTGTGGGCCAACTCATCCGGTGAAAGAGGATTCCCATATGACTTTGAGATTGTTTGCGGTACGGATATTGTGGGAGATATCCAGAGAATCTATGTTGAGGTAAGTTTTCGCTGGTTGGATTTTTGTTTACAGTATGGATAACATATCTGTTTTCAATTACAATTTCTCCTTTTAAGTTTCGTAGGCAAAGGTACGGGGTTCAACTTCCACTACTGCCAGCTCCAGTCAACCTAGCTGTAAATGGGAACCTGACTTACGGTTAGGGAAGGAAAAGGAAGGGAACTGGCCACCCTACCTCACAAGCTGAGGCTTAGTATACTGGTCTCTAACACTTCATCCCTGCCCAGCGGTTAAGTCTGCTGAAGGGAACTGACCACCCCACCTCACAAGCTGAGGCTTAGTGTACTGAAGTCTCTAACACTTCATCCCTGACCAGCAGTTAAATCTGCTGAAGTACTTTCTTTACCTTTACTTTAAGAACAAAGGGCTGTAGAGGTTTGTCAAAGAGAATGCCAGGCCCATCCTCTGTCTTTAACTTTGTAGTGTAGAGGTTTGTCAGAGAGAATGCCAGACCTATCTTCTACTTTGGGGTGTAGAGGTTTGTCCGAGAGAGGGCCATACCTATCTTCTACTTTGGGATGTAGAGGTTTGTCAAAGAGAGGGCCATACCTATTTTCTACTTTGGGGTGTAGAGGTTTGTCAGAGAGAGGACCAGACCTATCTTCTACTTTGGGGTGTAGAGGTTTGTCAGAGATAGGGCCAGACCTATCTTCTACTTTTTAGGGTGTAGAGGTTTGTCAGAGAGAATGCCAGACCTATCTTCTACTTTGGGGTGTAGAGGTTTAGTCAGAGAGAATGCCAGACCTATCTTCTACTTTGGGGTGTAGAGGTTTAGTCAGAGAGAGGACCAGACCTATCTTCTACTTTGGGGTGTAGAGGTTTGTCAGAGAGAATGCCAGACCTATCCACTGTTTTCTACCATTGGGTATAGAAATTTGTCAGAGAGATTCTTACATACCATGGTCCTCCTAGCTGTAGTGCAATCAGTGTTTAGCAGGTGCACCACTATAGAGATTATTTGTTGGGATAAAAGGATTTACCGGAAGGAACACCAGATTAGTCTTTCTACTGTCTTCTCTTGGCCTGATTCCCGTCTAGTCATTGGTAGCCCGGGGACTGTCTTATATCGTCACCCCTGGACTATGTGTCAACCTGAGATCATGGACTCCAGACTTTTGGTCTCCTATGATTGAAGTGGTATCAACTCTTTTTTCTTTCTACAGTCATGATCGAACCACCATTTTGAAATCATTAAAAAAAAAAATGTGTGGTTAAATTATTTTAGAAACGAGATTGGGATCAAGATGCTGAGCAGTGCATGAACTGTAGTGGTCAGCGGCACAAAGCTGACTACTAGCAGCGGGGACGGCGTGGCCTAGTGGTTAAGTGGCACGGCTCACAATCCGAAGGTGCTGGGTTCTTCTTCTTCGTTCGTTCTCAATCTCCCGCTACCAAACCCTGAAAGAGCTTAAGTAGCAGAATGTAGTCCAGAGAATGGAATGCGTTGTGTCGTAGTTTACAGCTTGGCTGCGATATTTGTACCTTTCGGTCCAACACATCGACTTCAGCAAGCATTTTTTTAGTACCGGGTTAGCATTCCCTCTTCGATCCCTTCTCCTTAGCCAGTCTGCCCTGCTGCAGCCTGTTATTCAGGATCACCACGTGGAGGTGTAGAAGGGTCTTGGCAGCTCTGGTTCGTTGGCCCTGACGCTAGCAGTCAGCTATGGGTCGCTGACCACTGCAGCTCATGCGCTGCTCAGCGTCTTGATCCCACTGGTAGGTGTTTCGAATCCAGCATGTTTCTTGTTCTCTGGTCTCAGGTGAGATCTGCGTCTAGTTCTGTCAGAGACTGCCGATAAAATCTGAGATCCTGTGCATATGCTGTATACGTAGAAGTCGCTGTTGTAGAGGTAAGGCATTTGCCTTTCAACGTGATGAACGGAAACGTTGGGCAATCGAATCCCGCAAGTTTCAAGCGAACCCTAATACCAAGGGAGGTGTACCAGAGTGCCTGCATCCTTAGTTACCTCCAGTCATTTTGAATGAAGTTCTGCAGCTGGTCCACGGTAGTTCAAGACCGGAGAGAGAGGCTGAAAACTGGCGCAATTTCTCCCTCACTATAATCCAAATACAGCGCAAGTTAATCATCAAGACAAAACCGTCTGATGATTGCGTCATCATCGCTTGCGATGGACAACTAACACACATGTAAACGAATCCATGGCAGTTGAAAATAGAAAAGAGCTAGACTGTAAGCCACTGTTAAAGCAGAAATTGTAAAGGTAACAAAATTCATCCCAAATACTGACCTGCATGAAGGTCAAAAGGTGGCAGTACCCGTATCATGGAAACACACAACTGGCCAATCATCAGTTTGTCTACACACTAGATCATGTTGTCTGATCATGTCATGTCACTGTCGTCTATTAATCAGCCCAGAGACTGGTGTTGAAGTCTTCTTATCATGTCATACCACTGTCCTCTGTTAGTCAGTCTGGAGACTGGTGTTTTCTTCTCCTTCTTTTTCTTTGTACGCTGTCAGACGTCAACTTGAATTTGTTTGAAGAAAGCAGCTGTCATCCTAAGGCTGTCGACACTGCCATAGAGCTTGTTCAGCAGTCATTTTCCCTGTACCACAGGTGCATTCGTCAGTGCCACCTATCTTCAGTTTATTGAATAGGTGGTACCTCAGTCTGTTGTGGCCTGTACAGAGTCTGAAGACCACGACCTGCTCTCTTCTGTTCAACTGGTTAAAGGCGTCATTTTTTGTGTAGCCAGTATGTTCTGTTTCCCATTTGGCCATGTATCTGGCCCTAATAAACCTTTTGGACTCTTCGTAGGTCACACTAGAATTTGGTTGTGGTAGTCTTGCACCTTCTTTTGCCAGTCTGTCTGCCTTCTCGTTGCCTTCAATGTTACAGTGGGATGGAACCCACTGTACCATTACTCTTTTTGGTGCGGACTACTGGCATAGTTGACAGAGTACTGCTCTTAAATCTTTAAGTTCTGTATTTTTCTGGCTTTTTAGTGCTGTGACCACGGCCAGGGCATCTGTAAATAGGACTATCTGGCTTTCATTGCTTTCGCCTGTCAGCATTGATTTTACTGCAGCCTTCAGTGCCTCCGCTCTGAAATTGCTTGAGAATTTTCCAGTTGCCACTGACAGTGTTATTTTTCTGCCATTTGTTAGGCTCAGGAATACCCCTCCCCCTCCATTCTGTGTTGTGTTTGTTACAGAACCATCAGTGTATGCATGGGTCCAGTCCATGCTTGGGTAGTTTTTCGCTATGTACCTCAGGGTTATGGGAGACTGGTGTTGAAGTCTTCTATTCATGTCATACCACTGTCCTCTGTTAATCAGCCCAGAGACTGGTGTTGAAGTCTTCTGATCATGCCACGCTACTGACCCTATATCCGACAGCTCCACATCTCAAAAGCTTATAATGTTTGTTCATTATTTTTGTTTGCGATAGACCACATATGTGCAGTGAGAATTCTTGTCTCGAAGCTCAATATTGACGTCATATGTGGTTAGAGAAGTTTTTGTTTCTCACAGAAAGCCCTTCTTTGCTACTGTGATTTGCGTTTTAATTTCAACCTCACATCGGACATCCTCTAATAATTTGACCCAAATATGAAAACCTCTGCACTTGTTCTTTGATCTGTCCCTCGATGCTGATATTTAATGTAATGTGAATGTGTTTGGCCACTACTATCACTTTTGTTTTACTAGCATTTATCCTCGTACCAAATGTCTTGGCTGTGTTCTTGATGAGTAGTTTGTGTAATGATTTCTCTGTTCCAGGCTTGATAGCTTGTTCATTCTCATATTTAATGGCAATTATTCGTTCTCCATTTACCTTGACCCCTTAGTTGTAAATTCTGGTGGCTTTTGCTATTATCAGCTCCGAATACAGATTAAATAGTCATCCCTGTCTCACCCATTTCTTGATTGCAGCTGAATTTGTGATTCCCTAAATAGTCATCCTTGTCTCACCCATTTCTTGATTGCAGCTGAATTTGTGATTCCCTTCCTGAGTGCTATATTTGCTGAATTGTTTTCATACAAGTTCAGCATTAGTTTAATAATAGCTGTCCATCGTTGTCGATGAGGACCGCCGACATCATCCTTGTCACAGATTTCCCTGTTGGGTGTGGGTGTGCATGTGGCTGAACAGGCCAATTCAGGCACGAAAACTTCTGCTATATGGCAGGCACACAAGGTTTGTAGAAAGTGATGGTGTTCCCGCTGTTCGGGATTTCCGGGTCTCGCGTCTGATCTGGGCTTTCACAACAAAGTTGTCTTCACCGGCAGCTTCACCAGTCAGATCTGTTTTGCGCAAGACATTTTCAGGTGTCGATGTCTATCTGGCAACTTTTCAGTGAGTTCTTCAGACCGTCTTTAAAACATTTCTTTGGGCGCCCTTTCTCGCGCCATCTCTCTCTCAGCTCGCCGTAGAGAAGCTTCTTTGGGAGCCGCTCGTCTGACATATGGATGAGGTGTCCGGCCCTTCCTAGTCGTGCTTTTTCTAGCAGTGCATGGATGCTGGGCATGTCAGCCCTCGAGAGAACCTCAATGTGCTCCACCCCAGCGATAAAATTAGTTTAATAATAGCTCAGTTTATACATTTTGATTCTTCTGCAGGTGAAATCCACTTTGAGCTGGGACAAAGAAGTGTTCCCCGTGTCGTCTAAACAGATTGAGTTCGCCTTACAACAGAAGGACCACTACGAAATCTATCGCGTCTTTGGGGCAGGAAATAGAAACCCGAAGCTGGTTCGTGTGGATAATGTTGCTGAGAAAATGAGGTCACACGCTGTCAAGGTGTTTATGGTCCTATAAAGTACAAACCCCCACCCCCCACTTGAGTATCATCATCGTGTAAGATATTTTTTCCAGAACATAGACTTCATGACGGCAGCTCTGTATGCATCTTGTTTTAGCGAGAGTTGGCCCTCGTCACACAAAGACATCACCAGACAGTCCGTAATGTCCTCATGCCATCTTCGTCGGGGTTGACCTCTTTTTGTCCTTCCAGGAAACATGCCCACAGTTATCACTTTCTCTCCTGACTTTTTCTTGCGATGTCTAGGAGTTAATTTTCTCTAATATGCAGCTATTGGAAAATTTCTCTTATCTTTTTTTGTTTCCATCAATGATATTTTCAGCATCCTTCTGTAACACTTCATTTCAAAATCTGTGATCCTAATTGGAATTGATTTGTGTGACTAAATGTGAAATAAACACTGGCTGACAAAAGCCATGATTGCTGGACCAATTTCTTTCTTCTTCGGTGAAAAATTGGAATGAGAGAATTCTAGATTTACTCACAAACTCCACCATCCTCCGCGAACCGTTTTCTCGTAGTTTTTGTGAATCAATTCTTTTATTGTTCACTGTTCTTTGTCGTTCATTCTCAAACTCCCGCTACCAAGCCCGGAAATGGCTTTGCAAGTAGCAGGATGTTGTCTGGACAATAGAATGCGTTGTGTTGTAGTTCAATCCAACACATCCTACTTTTTTGGTTACCGGGTTAGCCTTGCCCCTTCGATAGTTCTCCTAAGCCAGTCTGCTCTGTTGGTATCTGTTATCCAGGATCACCATGTGGAGGTGTTGAAGGGCGGTGTCAGCTCTGGTTTACTGGCTTTGACACTGACTGCTGCAGCTCATGCGCTGCTCAGCATCTTGATCTCACCGAGCATCTTTTAATCTGGGCAATAATTAAATTATTTTGTTTCTGTCCAATTTGTACATTTTGTCCAATTAATAAAACTAAGTATTATCTTTTTGGGTGTTAATTTTAAGAGGTGGGAATATATATGTATTATCTGTCAGCGAGTCAAACTACAAGAGTCAAGGCGTTTCATTCTTTTAACAGTCAGCAATGTTTTAAAATATAAATTTTGTACTTTTGAATTTTTATATATTTTATATATCTGTAAAAACAAGTTTTTTTTATGAGTCCTAAATAGGATTTCCTCGTCTCTACATTAACGCTTTGAACCCATGCCACATATATATCAGTGGGTGTATGTGTGAATACCCCATTCCCTGAACCACCCATTATTAAAGGGCGAATTTTGAGCAGTACTGCTTGGATTTTAGTCGTGGTATAGTGAGAGATGTCTATACAGTACACACAATTCTGGAAATACCAGATATGGTGGCGCACACATCGGGCATGTATCACAATGTTTTTGATGATTTTCATGATGGAAAGTAGTTTTGAAAATTTGGGAAATGGCCGTTCTAAGATGCTAACATCAGAACAAACAGTTGAATCTCACGTAATCTATCAGGTAAATTCAATAAATATATTTATATATATAAAAATGCCATAACAGGTAGAAATATTGGAGATGATCAGGTGTATCCTATGACAAATTAGACTATAATACGTTTTTCAAAGTACAGTCGTCTACAGCTTAGTACCTACGAGTTATAATAGATCATACAGGTAAGGTGCGTGAGTAAGTCCAGGTAGCATTGAAAAGGCAAATGCAATGTTAGGTAGGATAAAAAGAAATATTATAGGAGCAAGGAAGTGATTAGTCAAACTGTATAAAGCTTTAGTTAGACCTAGATTGGAGTACTGTGTACAGGTGTGGAGTCCTTCTCGTAGAAGGGAAATAAACATGCTGGAAAGGATACAAAAAAGAGCGACAAAGATGATAGTGGGATTCCAGAATTACAGTTATGAGGAAAAACTCAGAAAAACCGGCCTGCTGTGTCTAGAAGAGAGAAGAATTCATGGTGACTTAATACAGGTTTATAAGATGATCAGATGAATGGATAAATTAGACTATAACAAGTTTTTTTAAAATACAGCCACCCACAAGAACAAGAGGGCATAGCTCCAAGTTGACTAAAGAGAGGTCCAGATTAGATATTAGGAAATATTTTTTTAGTCAGAGAGTGGTGAATGCTTGGAATGCATTGCCACAGGAGGTAGTGGAGGCAGGGACAGTTAATGAATTTAAGAATAAATTGGATGCGCATAGCTTTTAGATCAAGGAAATGTAAATGAAACTGGTTGTATACAAACTCCTGAGTTGTCTAAACCAGTATAAAGGTAAGTTAAGAACAAGAGGTACAGCTACAAATAAATTAAAGAAAGGTCCAGATTAGATACTAAGAAATATTATTTAGTCAGAGAAAGGTGAAGGGAATTCTTAAAATGCATCGCCACAGGAAATAGTGGCGGCAGGGGCAATTAATGCATTTAAGAATAAATTGGATGCATATAGTTATTTTTAGATCAAGTAACGCAAAAAAAAAAATAATGGTTGTATGCAGACTCTGCAGTCGTTAGATAAGGTCAGTCAATTTGAGATAGAATAATGAAATTAGAACAGATGTCTACCTTGTGCGTATTTTCTCAGGAGAATGGGTTTTTAACGGACTTTGTGGCCAAGGTTCAAAGCGTTAAGAATATTTTTTTCAATGTAATTTGTTTTTGTTGAACTTGTTAAGAACGTCGTTTGTTGTAACGGTTGTTTTACTCCGTAAATATAGTTGCAGACAACAAATTGTCTGTCCTTTTACAGTGGCAGCTGAATGGAGTGATTATGTTGTCCAATCGTGCACACAAGCCAGCGATAATTACACAGGAATGGTCGATTGCTTTATTTGTTTTATTTCCTAATTACATTCTTGTGAAATTTGTTTCATAACCATTTTCAGTTTGGGCTAATTTTTCCGATTTGTGTCTTTTCAAATGGCTCAAAAGTCTACATTTTTCTTCAAAGTAAAAAATGATTAATATTGGACAGATTGAACTACAATGACAATCTAAGCATGGTAAATTGTAAATCATAAAATTAAACTATCTATGACATGAAGTATTCACAATAAAGATTATATATTAGCAAAACACGTGTTTCACATACCTTGGCAGCAATATAGACATAGTTGGAGGTACAGAAAACGATGTTCAGTTAAGAGTATAGAAGGCCAGAAGAGCTTTCATTGCATTGAGGAATGTATGGAAGTCAAAAGAAATTATCCCACATAATCAAGTAAATTTTGATGAATATATTCCACACACTACTGAAGTAGAAGATTAAGAGGTCAGTCAATTTTAGATAGAGTAACTAAATTAGCGCACATAGTTATGTCGTTGTTGAATGCCCACAATGAGTAGGATTACTCTATTGGGCACCTTAGAAAAGACGTTAAGTGACGGGTTATCGTATCTTTCCTCACATCCTGAGAGTGCCGATGAAGGCGGACCGGGGTCCTCCAGGCAGGTTTGCTATACTTTACTTCATTTGCGTGTCTCCCCGTGTCCAGGGAAGGCTGTGATGAAGCCGAGATGATGGTCTTGGCCAGTATCTTTTACCTGACTAACATGTCTGATCACTATATTGTGCCTGACCAGACGTTGGTCTTCCTCCCTTTGTCATAGTAAATAGCTTTACTCAAATGTCTACTTTGTATTTCTGCGTATTTTCTCAGAAGTACAGGGGAACGGGATCTTACAGACTGGGTAGCTTAGGCTTCAATCTTCCTGATTTCTGTGACCCAGGTGACCTCCCACCTCACTGTTTATTGTTTCTAGCGTTGCTTGAAGTCATTAACATAATGTGTGCTTGTTATGATACTGCATCTGTTGCACATAAGCTTAAATTTATTGACTTGTCTATGCACTGATGTACAATATCTGATTGAAGTTTCAACGTCTATGTTGAATGTTGTCTTTTAATCTTATTGCCTTATTGCATCACATATGTCATGAACCATTTTTAACTGGCTCAATGCAGCCAGAAAAACTCCAGTTATATATTTTAAAAATGTCCATGTATTTAGTTGAGAAATGTTATTTATAATTATACATCATCATCATGTCCTTACAGAATATCGCTCCATCACAGCCGCCTGAAAGAAAGTCGATCTCTTGCTAAATCTCCCGGCTACTCCAAAGTCCTGCCCAAGCATTCATTTAAATCTTGGTGTCATCGTCTTCTTGGTCTGCCTCTCTGCCCTGGCACCATACCAAACCTTCCATTACCGTTCTCGCAAGACTGTTGTCATCTATGAACCAGTTCTCCTCTATGTCCAACTCTTGTTGATTATCTGCAATCTTCTTTGTTTTCAGCCCGCGATATTCTGAGGACCCTTCTATAACATTTTGACGAAATATTTGATTCTCCTTCTTGAGGTTTTGTGACTGTCCATGTTTCACATCCTTATGCTGCCACAGGAAAAACACAAGTGATCAAAATGTTCACCTTTGTTGGTTTGCTGGTATTCTGCTGCCCTAGTTGCCTCAGGCCGTGTAGACTATCCATTGTCAATCACCTTCTTATTTCTTTTGAGCAGTCACCATTGTTGTCAATTCTGAGGCCCAGATTCTCGGAGTTTGTGACCTGTCCTATTCTGAAGCCCAGATTCTCGGAGTTTGTGACCTGTCCTATTCTGAAGCCCAGATTCTCGGAGTTTGTGACCTGTCCTATTCTGAAGCCCAGATTCTCGGAGTTTATGACCTGTCCTATTCTGAAGCCCAGATTCTTGGAGTTTGTGACCTGTCCTATTCTGAAGCCCAGATTCTTGGAGTTTGTGACCTGTCCTATTCTGAAGCCCAGATTCTTGGAGTTTGTGACCTGTCCTATTTCCACACCCCCGAAGTTGAATTTATGTTGACTGCTAGCTCTGTCGGTTGTCATTATCTTTGTTTTATTTATGTTTACAAAGAGGTTTTGATCTTCACTGCATCTGTATAGTTTATTAAAATATCTCATCCATATTTAGATATCGTGTGTACCAAATTATTCTTTAATATGCCTTAATAAAACCTGTCTTTGGTTGACCGCAGCGTGCCTAATTTGTTCTTCTTCTTATGATCACATCCTTGATGTTTACACAATCAGTCTAGTTCTTGCGGGGGCATGTTTATTATGGATGCCGCTAGGCACAGATTTGCCTGGAGTTCACACTAGTCAACAACTTGCATTTGTGTTCACGGAAATGTGTCATTTTCCATTTGGACTGATTAATTCTTTTGTTTTGTTTTCTTCCCTCCGATTATCCTGGCCTGGACATCCGCTATATGAATTAGCACTGCGCTTAAACCTGTGTCATATTTCACAGTCTAGTACACAGGACTGAACTTCATGAGATTGGCGCCCATCGCCATAGCTGCAGACAGCGTTGGTTTTCGTGTGACTATGCTATTTAGATACGGCTATAATGGACTGGAACACGGCCCAGGAGAAATGCCCAACACATCACTCACACGATAAGTGATGTCTTTATGGCTTCTTCCGGTTATGGGAAAGGCACGACACACAGTTATAGATGTAACTCCTCACTCCACTTCCTAGCAGGATACCTGTTTACGGGAAAGGCTTCGGGAGCAAACCCTGAGGAAAAATCTGCATACTGTGCCATCTCAAGTCATCTCTGTCAAATATTGCTACTGTCCAAAAGTATCTCAGGACCAGAGAGTGAGGTTGACGAAAAGCGCAGTGTAATCCAAATCACCGTGTAAGTCACCCATTTCAGCGGGCACAGCAAGAGGGAAGACTGTCCACGCGGCTGAACAAAGAGAGTGGTCTTCATCACATGTGATGGACGAACATCATGGACACAGCAAGAGAAAAGACTGTCCACGCGGCTGAACAAAGAGAGTGGTCTTCATCACATGTGATGGACGAACATCATGAACACAGCAAGAGAAAAGACTATCCACTCAGCTGAACAAAGAGAGTGGTCTTCATCAGATGTGATGGACGAATAGGTCCCTCGAGGAACTCGACCATTGTCTCACCAATTCTTTGTCTCAGTACAGTTTTAATTCTAATACTTGAATCGTCACGCCAGTGTATCTTCCTTAACTGGCGATGCAGGGGGCAGTCCTGTGACACATGCTCAGCAGTTTGTTTGTCTCACCACAGTAAACATGTAGCTTAATCAAATTTTGTACACGTGTCTGTTTTGCCCTGCTCTGAGGCCAAGAATATTGATTTGTCCCTGCCAGTCAAAGGTATGATAGTCATCGCTGAGTTGGTTCTGTTGTTTTCTGACAGCATTGATAGCTGTCCTTCTTCTGGGTACGTTCTCAATCTCCTGCTACCAAGCCCTAAACAGGGCTTTGCAAGTAGCAGGATGTAGTCAGGAGAACGGAATGCGTTTTGCCGCTAGTTTACAGCCTGGCTGCAAAACACACACCCCCCAGGAGCTATCTTCGAGATATACATGCCTCACCCTTTTGTCTTTGGTCAACTGTTGCAGTTCCATTGTAAAAATATTTTCCCAATGTCCGCAAACTCAATCAGTAGGTGTCTGCACAGGGGCTGAGGGTTATTGCGGTTTAAAGGGTTATTGACTTTAGTGTGACCTGTTCAGAACTGAAAGTGGATATTAGTCTTTCATGTATTAGTGTATCCCGTTCAGAACTGAAATAAGTTATTAGTGTGTCCCGTGTCAGAACTGAGATAAGTTATTAGTGTGTCCCGTTCGGAACTGAGATAAGATATTAGTGTGTCCCGTTCGGAACTGAGATAAGATATTAGTGTATCCCGTTCAGAACTGAAATAAGTTATTAGTGTGTCCCGTGTCAGAACTGAGATAAGATATTAGTGTATCCCGTTCAGAACTGAAATATGAAAGACACTTCTCTTCTGTGTTTTATCTCTTACGGTACACCTCATTTGCATACCTTACAGTCCAAGACATGGAAAATAACTCCCGTCTTTTACACACTTGACATCAGTAAAAACATTCATGTAAAAAATACTGCAACTGTAAAAATGATGTTTGATATTAAACATACATAATTGAGATATTAAAGGTATAGCATTCGTATATACAAACCATATAAAGAATAAAAATGTATTGTGTACTTCATTAATCACAAATTATACAATCACACATATACAAGGCGTGTTCAAATGAAACTGGACCTAACTGTGCCAAGTGAACATACCTACAATGTGCATGATGTCACTTCTGGTGTAAACAGCTCTTACTAACCATCGGGATCAAGATGCCGAGTAGCGCATGAGCTGCAGTGGTCAGCGACCCATAGCTGACTGCTAGCGTCAGGGTCAGCGAACCAAAGCTGCCAAGACCCTTCTACACCTCCACGCGATGATCCTGGATAACAGGCTGCAGCAGGGCAGACTGGCTAAGGAGAAGGAATCGAAGAGGGAATGCTAACCCGGTACTTAAAAAATGCTTGCTGAAGTCGGATGTGTTGGACCGAAAGGTGCAAATTTCGCAGTCAAGCTGTAAACTACGACACAACGCATTTGATTCTCTGGACTACATTCTGCTACTTAAGCCCTTTCAAGGCTTGGTAGTGGGAGATTGAGAACGAACAAAGTCAAGCCATACTAACCATCAAGTTTGAGTATATGATCAAATGGAGAGACATGCTCAGACAGCCTTACAAGCAGTCTTATGACTGATCAACCAGAGAATATGATTAAAAGGAGAGATGCTCAGACAACCCTGCAACCAGTCTTATGACTGATCAACCAAAGAATATGATTAAATGGAGAGATGCTCAGACAACCCTGCAACCAGTCTTATGACTGATCAACCAGAGAATATGATTAAACGGAGAGATGCTCAGACAACCCTGCAACCAGTCTTATGACTGATCAACCAGATGATGATCATGAACCAATGGGAGTTCGTTGTAATGCACCAATGTCTAACGCCAGTGCTAAATGACTGAACTCGAATAAGTCAGATCAGTCGTGCGATTTCCGATCGGATGAAAAAAGTGGCCGAGCAGAAAAGAGATGCCACGTGAAAAACCATACTAGAGGGAAAGGTTGAATGCAATCAAGATTGAGGAAGGTGGCGCTACAAGCGAGGAGACGATGGACAAGCAGCAGGCTGTGATCTGTGGGTACTTATCCCTTAATTCACCCCAAATAAATAACATATATTTTTAGTACATGTATATTTTTAGCACCAAATTTTGGGGTAGGTATGTCACAGAATAGTCCACTTTTTAATTGTTGGGGGGTGTCAAACTTTCTGCTTCCTCAAATTTCTACTTTCACTTCTTCTAAGTCTCCACTTCCTGCAAGGGTCAGGTGAAATATACTGACCAAGACCTCACTTCCTGCAAGGGTCAGGTGAAGTATACTGACCAAGACCTCACTTCCTGCCAGGGTCAGGTGAAGTATACTGACCAAGACCTCACTTCCTGCCAGGGTCAGGGGAAATATACTGACCAAGACCTCACTTCCTGCCAGGGTCAGGTGAAATATACTGACCAAATCCCCAGTCAGGTGAAATATACTGACCAAGACCTCACTTCCTGCCAGGGTCAGGTGAAATATACTGACCAAGACCTCACTTCCTGCAAGGGTCAGGTGAAGTATACTGACCAAGACCTCACTTCCTGCCAGGGTCAGGTGAAGTATACTGACCAAGACCTCACTTCCTGCAAGGGTCATGTGAAATATACTGACCAAGACCTCACTTCCTGCCAGGGTCAGGTGAAATATACTGACCAAGACCTCACTTCCTGCAAGGGTCAGGTGAAGTATACTGACCAAGACCTCACTTCCTGCAAGGGTCAGGTGAAATATACTGACCAAGACCTCACTTCCTGCCAGGGTCAGGTGAAATATACTGACCAAATCCCCAGTCAGGTGAAATATACTGACCAAGACCTCACTTCCTGCAAGGGTCAGGTGAAATATACTGACCAAGACCTTACTTCCTGCAAGGGTCAGGTGAAGTATACTGACCAAGACCTCACTTCCTGCAAGGGTCAGGTGAAGTATACTGACCAAGACCTCACTTCCTGCCAGGATCAGGTGAAATATACTGACCAAGACCTCACTTCCTGCCAGGGTCAGGTGAAATATACTGACCAAATCCCCAGTCAGGTGAAATATACTGACCAAGACCTCACTTCCTGCCAGGGTCAGGTGAAATATACTGACCAAGACCTCACTTCCTGCCAGGGTCAGGTGAAGTATACTGACCAAGACCTCACTTCCTGCCAGGGTCAGGTGAAATATACTGACCAAGACCTCACTTCCTGCCAGGGTCAGGTGAAATATACTGACCAAGACCTCACTTCCTGCAAGGGTCAGGTGAAGTATACTGACCAAGACCTCACTTCCTGCAAGGGTCAGGTGAAGTATACTGGCCAAGACCTCACTTCCTGCCAGGGTCGGGTGAAATATACTGACCAAGACCTCACTTCCTGCCAGGGTCAGGTGAAATATACTGACCAAATCCCCAGTCAGGTGAAATATACTGACCAAGACCTCACTTCCTGCCAGGGTCAGGTGAAATATACTGACCAAGACCTCACTTCCTGCAAGGGTCAGGTGAAGTATACTGACCAAGACCTCACTTCCTGCAAGGGTCAGGTGAAGTATACTGACCAAGACCTCACTTCCTGCCAGGGTCAGGTGAAATATACTGACCAAGACCTCACTTCCTGCCAGGGTCAGGTGAAATATACTGACCAAATCCCCAGTCAGGTGAAATATACTGACCAAGACCTCACTTCCTGCCAGGGTCAGGTGAAATATACTGACCAAGACCTCACTTCCTGCCAGGGTCGTGAAGTATACTGACCAAGACCTCACTTCCTGCCAGGGTCAGGTGAAGTATACTGACAAAGACCTCACTTCCTGCAAGGGTCAGGTGAAATATACTGACCAAGACCTCACTTCCTGCCAGGGTCAGGTGAAATATACTGACCAAATCCCCAGTCAGGTGAAATATACTGACCAAGACCTCACTTCCTGCCAGGGTCAGGTGAAATATACTGACCAAATCCCCAGTCAGGTGAAATATACTGACCAAGACCTCACTTCCTGCCAGGGTCAGGTGAAGTATACTGACCAAATCCCCAGTCAGGTGAAATATACTGACCAAGACCTCACTTCCTGCCAGGGTCAGGTGAAGTATACTGACCAAATCCCCAGTCAGGTGATATATGCTGATCAAGAATCCACCTCTTGTAATGGTCAAGCTAAAGATGCTGGACAAGACCTCACCCCAGGCCAGGGTCAGGTTAAATATGCTGACTAGGACTCCACCTTACACCAAGGTTAGGTGAAACATACTGACCAAAACCTCGCCTCATGACAGGGTCAGGTGAAACATACTGACCAAGACTTCACTTCATGACAGCGTCAGGTGAAACATACTGACCAAGACCTCACCTCATGACAGGGGCAGGTGAAACATACTGACCAAGACCTCACTTCATGCTAGGATCAAGGGAAACATGCTAACCTAGACTTCCTCTCACTCAAGGGTTGGGTGAAACATGGTGACCAAGACCTTACTCCAGGGTCAAGTGAAACATACCAAAACTCCACCTCACACAAGATTCAGGTGACACCATACTGACCAAGATTCCATCTCACACAAGATTCAGGTGACACACATACTGACCAAGATTCCATCTCACACAAGATTCAGGTGACACACATACTGACCAAGATTCCACCACACAAAAGATTCAGGTGACACACATACTGACCAAGATTCCACCTCACACAAGATTCAAGTGACACACATACTGACCAAGATTCTACCTCACATAAGATTCAGGTGACACATACTTACCAAGATTCTACCTCACACAAGATTCAGGTGACACATACTGACCAAGATTCAACCTCACACAAGATTCAGGGGACACACATACTGACCAATATTCTACCTCACCCAAGATTCAGGGGACACACATACTGACCAAGATTCTACCTCACACAAGATTCAGGGGACACATATACTGACCAAGATTCTACCTCATACAAGATTCAGGGGACACACATACTGACCAAGATTCTACCTCACACAAGATTCACGGGACACACATACTGACCAAGATTCTACCTCACACAAGATTCAGGGGACACACATACTGACCAAGATTCTACCTCACACAAGATTCAGAAGACACACATACTGACCAAGATTCTACCTCACACAAGATTCAGGGACACATATACTGACCAAGATTCTACCTCATACAAGATTCAGGGGACACACATACTGACCAAGATTCTACCTCACACAAGATTCAGATGACACACATACTGACCAAGATTCTACCTCACATAAGATTCAGGGGACACATACTGACAAAGATTATATCTCAAACAAGATTCAGGGGACACACATACTGACCAAGATTCTACCTCACACAAGATTCAGGGGACACACATACTGACCAATATTCTACCTCACCCAAGATTCAGGGGACACACATACTGACCAAGATTCTACCTCACACAAGATTCAGATGACACACATACTGACCAAGATTCTACCTCACACAAGATTCAGGGGACACACATACTGACCAAGATTCTACCTCACACAAGATTCAGGTGACAAACACACTGACCAAGATTCTACCTCACACAAGATTCAGGTGACACACATACTGACCAAGATTCCATCTCGCGTTGTAGTCGTTCTCCTGAGAAAAAAAAACAACCTCTGTTACATTAGCTTAGCAAACGTGGATTAAAACCTGTAGTGACAAATTTATATAATTAGTCACATAGCAAACACGTGTGTTCCAGTAGAAGTCAAGTCTTAAGTCATCTTCAGCCGTACAGACCCAGGATTTGTCCAAGTATACGATATCTTAGCCTGTCACGTATATGTCTGAGGTTCATTTGAGTTTCAAGAAGACAGTTGTATTTAAATTAAATCAGTTAAGTAATTACCAAAATGGAGACGGAATAAAAAAAAACCATTTTAACTTCTTTCAATTTCGATGGAAACGAATATGACATGAAAATCAACACAAACAAGACAGAGACGTGCAGAAAACTGTCCACAGCAGTGACACAAGTGTCAATCAAGTACGGGAGTTCAAATACCTAGGTAGAATGTTCACTGATGGCGACAGAGGGGGACAGAGAGATCGCACATAGAATTCAGAAGGCGAACAGTGTTTACTATCAAATTTGAACGATTTTGACACACACTAGAGTGTTTCTTTCAACTAAGATGAGGCTGATAAATGCACTGTTTGGTCCTACTTTGTCTTACCAATATCAATCGTGGTCCTTACTAGAAAGACGTACGATCCAGAGCTGTAAGATGCGTTGTGTGAGGAGTGCAGCCGGAAAGACAATCAGTGACCGAATCCACAACACCACGCTGAGGCAGACAGTAGGGGACAAATCCAGTTAGTGCCTACATGGACGCCAACATATATCAAGTGGCTTGGTCGTTTAGTCAGTGGGAATTATGATCTTTCTGCAAGGGTAGTAGGACATCCATCCTTTCAGCCACGCCTCATATCAATGGCAGTAGGACATCCCTTCCTCTCTGTGACGCCTCATATCAATGACAGTAGGACATCCCTTCCTCTCTGTGACGCCTCATATCAATGACAGTAGGACATCCCTTCCTCTCTGTGACGCCTCATATCAATGACAGTAGGACATCCCTTCCTCTCTGTGACGCCTCATATCAATGACAGTAGGACATCCGTTCCTCTCTTTGACGCCTCATATCAATGACAGTAGGACATCCCTTCCTCTCTGTGACGCCTCATATCAATGGCAGTAGGACATCCCTTCCTCTCTGTGACGCCTCATATCAATGACAGTAGGACATCCCTTCCTCTCTGTGACGCCTCATATCAATGACAGTAGGACATCCCTTCCTCTCTGTGACGCCTCATATCAATGACAGTAGGACATCCCTTCCTCTCTGTGACGCCTCATATCAATGACAGTAGGACATCCCTTCCTCTCTGTGACGCCTCATAGCAATGGCAGTAGGACATCCCTTCTTCTCTGTGACGCAAATACAGTATGATATTCCACTTTACGACGCCTCATAGCAAGAACATCCCTCCTCTCTGCGACGCTTCATTGCATGGGCAGTAGGACATCTTGGACATATTTAAAGAGATGATCAATTACAATCTGGCAGTGCTAGGACTATGCGAAACAAGATGGACACTGTCAGGAAAGATGAGACTGACAACTGGGGAATTGATAATTGATTCTGGAAACGAGAGAACTGATGTCCAACACACAGAGGGATGGGCACTGATGCTTTCTAGAGAGGCACAGAGGGCGCACATCAAGTGGGAGGCTATTACCAATAGAATCATGATCGCTAGCTTTAGAGTGAGGAACAAAAACATGAAAATAAACATTATTCAGTGCTAACTAAGAGGTCCTTGGTCAGGTCATCCCGTAACCGGTGAGGTCGTTGGGGCACACATGAAGACATCCTCACAACACCACGCCATCCTTCTGGTCGGAGATTGGTCCATTCTTTTATGTTGTCCTCCAACCTCTTTTAGGGACGGCCTCTTCGTCGTCTGCCTTGCACCTTTCTGTGGATGATTGTATTTGCAAGACCATTTGATCTCGATATGTGACCGTACCAAGCGAGTTTCCTTCTTTTAACAGTTGCCAAGATGTCTTCAAAAGGCCCTATTGCTGTTGTAATTCTATCTCGTATTTCCTCATTTGTAACTTGATCTTTGTACGTGACGTTTAAAAGTTTTCGGAAACATCTCATCTCCAAGGCCTGTATCCTTCGCTGAAGGTCAGCTGTAACTGTCCATGTCTCACAAGCACAGAGCAATATTGACAGGACCAGGTCCTTGACATGCAGAAAAAGATCTCTTAATATTAATGGGCGACTTTAATGCTAAAGTGGGAGCAGACAATCTAGGTTTCGAACATATTATGGGAAGACAAGGAATGGGACATATTATGGGAAGAAAGGAATGGGACAGATTATGGGAGGACAAGGAACGGGACAGATTATGGGAAGACAAGGAATGGGACAGATTATGGGAAGACAAGGAATGGAACAGAGTATGGGAAGACAATGAATGGGACAGAGTATGGGAAGACAAGGAATGGGACAGATTATGGAAGACAAGGAACGGGACAGATTATGGGAAGACAAGGAATGGGACAGAGTATGAGAAGACAAGGAATGGGACAGATTATGGGAAGCGCACCAAAAAGGGTAGTGGTACAGTGGGTCCCATCACACTGCAACATCCAAGGCAACGAGGAGGCAGACAGACTGGCAAAAGAAGGTGCAAGACTACCACAAACAGATACCAGTATGACGTACGAAGAGTCAAAACGGCTTATCAAAGCCAGATACATGACCAAATGGGAAACCGAACATACTGGTTACACCAAAATCGATGCCTATTACCAGTTGAACAGAAGAGAGCAGGTCGTTGTCTTCAGACTTCGCACTGGCCACAATAGACTGAGGTACCACCTATTCAACAAATTGAAGATAGGTGGTACCGACGAATGCCCGTGCGGTACTGGTAAAATGACCGCTGAACATCTGCTGCAGAACTGCCCGACATACGAGGATCAGAGAGAGCAGAAGTGGCCATCACCAGTGGAACTGCAAGACAAGCTCTATGGCAGTGGCGACAGCCTCAGGATGACCGCTGCTTTTTTCGAAAAAATAATGGTTACTGTCTGACTGCGTACGAAGAAGAAGAAGAAGATTATGGGAAGACAAGGAACGGGACATTATGGGAGGACAAGGAATAGGACAAATTATGGGAAGACAAGGAATGGGACAGATTTTGGGAAGACAAGGAATGGGGCAGATTATGAGAAGACAAAGAATGGGACAAATTATGGGAAGACAAAGAACGGGACAGATGAATGAAGAGGGAGGAATATTTGCAGAGCTCTGTGCGCTACACAGAATGATAATTGGAGGAAGTATGTTTGCCCACAAGAAAGTACACCAGACCACGTGGCACCACATCTGTGTCAGTCAAGCATTCAAAGGTACACTACAAGATGTAAGAGTAAAGCGAGGTGCAGACGTTACCTCAGACCACAACATGTTACATGGGATTTTGCAGGACAAACTAAGAAAGTATCAATTACAGGGTACAAGGAGAAGAAACATACACCTTGTGCAGGACCAGGAAAGGAAGATACAAAATGCTGTAAGAGCTGTATGAAGACGATGAGATGGGCATTAAAAGAAAGCGAGAAGAGGCTAAAGAAATATGGAATAAGATGAGAAGAAACTGTAGGATTTATGAACCCAATACGAGGAATGAATCCCAACAGAGACATTGCAAATAATTGAAGAAAGAAAACGAAGCAAGCTATACTTAACAATTGCCAAATCTGAATCACCAAAGTAGAAACACAGAGAGATTATACTGTTACAGACAAAGGGGTCAAGATATGTATAAAAGGGATTGCATTGACAAGTGGGGGACCCAGTGGTGTCGAGGTAAGGTGTTAGCCTAGAGTGGGAGACCCAGTGGTCTAGAGGTAAGGTGTTAGCCTAGAGTGGGAGACCCAGTGGTGTCGAGGTAAGGTGTTAGCCTAGAGTGGGAGACCCAGTGGTCTAGAGGTAAGGTGTTAGCCTAGAGTGGGGGACCCAGTGGTCTAGAGGTAAGGTGTTAGCCTAGAGTGGGTGAACCCAGTGGTGTCGATGTAAGGTGTTAGCCTAGAGTGGGAGAACCCAGTGGTGTCGAGGTAAGGTGTTAGCCTAGAGTGGGGGACCCAGTGGTGTCGAGGTAAGGTGTTAGCCTAGAGTGGGAGACCCAGTGGTCTAGAGGTAAGGTGTTAGCCTAGAGTGGGGGACCCAGTGGTCTAGAGGTAAGGTGTTTGCCTAGAGTGGGTGAACCCAGTGGTGTCGATGTAAGGTGTTAGCCTAGAGTGGGAGAACCCAGTGGTGTCGAGGTAAGGTGTTTGCCTATTGTGGGCGACCCAGTGGTCTAGAGGTAAGGTGTTAGCCTATTGTGGGCGACCCAGTGGTCTCGAGGTAAGGTGTTAGCCTATTGTGGGCGACCCAGTGGTCTAGATGTAAGGTGTTTGCCTAGAGTGGGGGGACCCAGTGGTCTCGAGGTAAGGTATTAGCCTATTGTGGGCGACCCAGTGGTCTAGAGGTAAGGTTTAGCCTATTGTGGGCGACCCAGTGGTCTAGAGATAAGGTGTTAGCCTATTGTGGGTGACCCAGTGGTCTAGAGGTAAGGTGTTTGCCTAGAGTGGGGGGACCCAGTGGTCTAGAGGTAAGGTGTTTGCCTAGAGTGGGGGGACCCAGTGGTCTCGAGGTAAGGTGTTAGCCTAGAGTGGGAGACCCAGTGGTCTAGAGGTAAGGTGTTAGCCTAGAGTGGGGGACCCAGTGGTCTAGAGGTAAGGTGTTAGCCTAGAGTGGGGGACCCAGTGGTCTAGAGGTAAGGTGTTAGCCTAGAGTGGGGGACCCAGTGGTCTAGAGGTAAGGTGTTTGCCTAGAGTGGGGGGACCCAGTGGTCTAGAGGTAAGGTGTTAGCCTAGAGTGGGAGACCCAGTGGTCTAGAGGTAAGGTGTTAGCCTAGAGTGGGGGACCCAGTGGTCTAGAGGTAAGGTGTTTGCCTAGAGTGGGTGAACCCAGTGGTGTCGATGTAAGGTGTTAGCCTAGAGTGGGAGAACCCAGTGGTGTCGAGGTAAGGTGTTTGCCTATTGTGGGCGACCCAGTGGTCTAGAGGTAAGGTGTTTGCCTAGAGTGGGGGGACCCAGTGGTCTCGAGGTAAGGTGTTAGCCTATTGCGGGTGACCCAGTGGTCTAGAGGTAAGGTGTTAGCCTATTGTGGGCGACCCAATGGTGTCGATGTAAGGTGTTAGCCTATTGTGGGCGACCCAATGGTGTCGATGTGAGGTGTTAGCCTATTGTGGGCGACCCAGTGGTCTCGAGGTAAGGTGTTAGCCTATTGTGGGCGACCCAATGGTGTCGATGTAAGGTTTTAGCCTATTGTGGGCGACCCAATGGTCTCGAGGTAAGGTGTTAGCTTATTGTGGGCGACCCA
This sequence comes from Ariolimax columbianus, assembly GCA_036924085.1. Classification (NCBI taxonomy): domain Eukaryota; kingdom Metazoa; phylum Mollusca; class Gastropoda; order Stylommatophora; family Arionidae; genus Ariolimax; species Ariolimax columbianus. The sequence continues at coordinate 68,885,783 of JAVGWX010000014.1, forward strand.
ATGGTGTCGATGTAAGGTGTTAGCCTATTGTGGGCGACCCAATGGTGTCAATGTAAGGTGTTAGCCTATTGTGGGCGACCCAATGGTGTCGATGTAAGGTGTTAGCCTATTGTGGGCGACCCAATGGTGTCGATGTAAGGTGTTAGCCTATTGTGGGCGACCCAGTGGTCTAGAGGTAAGGTGTTAGCCTATTGTGGGCGACCCAGTGGTCTTGAGGTAAGGTGTTTACCTAGAGTGGGTGAACCCAGTGGTCTCGAGGTAAGGTGTTAGCCTATTGTGGGCGACCCAGTGGTCTCGAGGTAAGGTGTTAGCCTATTGTGGGCGACCCAGTGGTCTCGAGGTAAGGTGTTAGCCTATTGTGGGCGACCCAGTGGTGTCGACGTAAGGTGTTAGCCTATTGTGGGCGACCCAGTGGTCTCGAGGTAAGGTGTTAACCTATTGTGGGCGACCCAGTGGTCTCGAGGTAAGGTGTTAGCCTATTGTGGGCGACCCAGTGGTCTAGAGGTAAAGGTGTTAGCCTATTGTGGGCGACCCAGTGGTCTCGAGGTAAGGTGTTAGCCTATTGTGGGCGACCCAATGGTCTCGAGGTAAGGTGTTAGCCTATTGTGGGCGACCCAGTGGTCTAGAGGTAAGGTGTTAGCCTATTGTGGGCGACCCAATGGTGTCGATGTAAGGTGTTAGCCTATTGTGGGCGACCCAATGGTGTCGATGTAAGGTGTTAGCCTATTGTGGGCGACCCAATGGTGTCGATGTAAGGTGTTAGCCTATTGTGGGCGACCCATTGATCTAGAGGTAAGGTGTTAGCCTATTATGGGCGACCCAGTGGTCTCGAGGTAAGGTGTTAGCCTATTGTGGGCGACCCAGTGGTCTCGAGGTAAGGTGTTAGCCTATTGTGGGGGGACCCAGTGGTCTTGAGGTAAGGTGTTAGCCTATTGTGGGCGACCCAGTGGTCTAGAGGTAAGGTGTTTGCCTAGAGTAGGGCGACCCAATGGTCTCGAGGTAAGGTGTTAGCTTATTGTAGGCGACCCAATGGTGTCGATGTAAGGTGTTAGCCTATTGTGGGCGACCCAATGGTGTCAATGTAAGGTGTTAGCCTATTGTGGGCGACCCAATGGTGTCGATGTAAGGTGTTAGCCTATTGTGGGCGACCCAATGGTGTCGATGTAAGGTGTTAGCCTATTGTGGGCGACCCAGTGGTCTAGAGGTAAGGTGTTAGCCTATTGTGGGCGACCCAGTGGTCTTGAGGTAAGGTGTTTGCCTAGAGTGGGTGAACCCAGTGGTCTCGAGGTAAGGTGTTAGCCTATTGTGGGCGACCCAGTGGTCTCGAGGTAAGGTGTTAGCCTATTGTGGGCGACCCAGTGGTCTCGAGGTAAGGTGTTAGCCTATTGTGGGCGACCCAGTGGTGTCGACGTAAGGTGTTAGCCTATTGTGGGCGACCCAGTGGTCTCGAGGTAAGGTGTTAACCTATTGTGGGCGACCCAGTGGTCTCGAGGTAAGGTGTTAGCCTATTGTGGGCGACCCAGTGGTCTAGAGGTAAAGGTGTTAGCCTATTGTGGGCGACCCAGTGGTCTCGAGGTAAGGTGTTAGCCTATTGTGGGCGACCCAGTGGTCTCGAGGTAAGGTGTTAGCCTATTGTGGGCGACCCAGTGGTCTAGAGGTAAGGTGTTAGCCTATTGTGGGCGACCCAATGGTGTCGATGTAAGGTGTTAGCCTATTGTGGGCGACCCAATGGTGTCGATGTAAGGTGTTAGCCTATTGTGGGCGACCCAATGGTGTCGATGTAAGGTGTTAGCCTATTGTGGGCGACCCAGTGATCTAGAGGTAAGGTGTTAGCCTATTATGGGCGACCCAGTGGTCTCGAGGTAAGGTGTTAGCCTATTGTGGGCGACCCAGTGGTCTCGAGGTAAGGTGTTAGCCTATTGTGGGGGGACCCAGTGGTCTTGAGGTAAGGTGTTAGCCTATTGTGGGCGACCCAGTGGTCTAGAGGTAAGGTGTTTGCCTAGAGTAGGGGGACCCAGTGGTCTAGAGGTAAGGTGTTTGCCTAGAGTGGGGGGACCCAGTGGTCTAGAGGTAAGGTGTTTGCCTAGAGTGGGAGAACCCAGTGGTCTCGAGGTAAGGTGTTAGCCTATTGTGGGCGACTCAGTGGTCTAGAGGTAAGGTGTTTGCCTAGAGTGGGGGAGGGGGGGGAACCCAGTGGTCTCGAGGTAAAGTGTTCGCCTAGGGTGAGCGACCCAGTTGTCTCTAAGGTAATGTGTTTGCCTAGAGGGGGGGGGGGGGGGGGCTCAATGGTGTCGATGTAATGTGTTCGTCTCGGGTGAGTGACCTAGTGGTCTCGAGGTAAGGTATCCGTCTCGGGTGAGTGACCTAGTGGTCTCGAGGTAAGGTGTCCGTCTCGGGTGAGTGACCTAGTGGTCTCGAGGTAAGGTGTCCGTCTCGGGTGAGCTACCCAGTGGTCTGAAGGTAAGGTGTCCGTCTCGGGTGAGCTACCCAGTGGTCTGAAGGTAAGGTGTCCGTCTCGGGTGAGTGACCCAGTGGTCTGGAGGTAAGGTGTCCGTCTCGGGTGAGTGACCTAGTGGTCTCGAGGTAAGGTGTCCGTCTCGGGTGAGTGACCTAGTGGTCTCGAGGTAAGGTGTCCGTCTCAGGTGAGTTACCTAGTGGTCTCGAGGTAAGGTGTCCGTCTCGGGTGAGCTACCCAGTGGTCTGAAGGTAAGGTGTCCGTCTCGGGTGAGCTACCCAGTGGTCTGAAGGTAAGGTGTCCGTCTCGGGTGAGTGACCCAGTGGTCTGGAGGTAAGGTGTCCGTCTCGGGTGAGCTACCCAGTGGTCTGAAGGTAAGGTGTCCGTCTCGGGTGAGTGACCTAGTGGTCTCGAGGTAAGGTGTCCGTCTCGGGTGAGTGACCTAGTGGTCTCGAGGTAAGGTGTCCGTCTCGGGTGAGTGACCTAGTGGTCTCGAGGTAAGGTGTTTGCCTATAGTGGGAGACCCAGTGGTCTCGAGGTAAGGTGTTTGCCTAGAGTGGGGGACCCAGTGGTCTCGAGGTAAGGTGTTAACCTATACTGGGGGACCCAGCGGTCTCGAGGTAAGACAGGATCGGTGAGTAAAGTGGACGCTAATAGAAAGGATCATAGATTAAAGTTTAAACTCTGATATAAAGGAATGGCGAGTTAGGTTGAAACTCATAGAAAGGACTGACGAGAAAGGTTGATAGTGATCTTAAAGAATGGCGAGTAAGGTGGAAACTCTGATGGAATGGCGAGTAAGGTGGGAACTGATAGAAAGGAATGGCGAATAAGGTGGGAAGTCTGATAGAAAGAAAATGCGAGTAAGGTGGAAACTCTGATGGAATGGCGAATAAGGTGAAAACTCTGATAGCAAGGAATGTCTTACGGGGCAAAAACGACAAAGTTTGTAGCCCACGTGAGGCGTATTAAACACAAAAAAAGTATGGTTGACCACCATGGATGAGTGTGGGACCTCCTCATTTATTACCAAAGAAAGTACAGCTGGTCACCATTGAAAAGTCTGGGACCTCCTCATGTATTACTATAGAAAGTCATGGATCAGACAAATAATAGAACAAGCGGTGCATATGATACTTTCTACCATTGTAGGACTTTTAGTTCCACACTTACTCTGATGTTTCAAAATTGTTGTAGTGATACCATTCACCACTACTTATCTGTGTAATACAATGCTCCCAGCTCCTGTCGTTCAGAATCTGAATAGGGAACAACGAATAGATACACTGTTACCTGTCAAGCATGTCATAAAAAAAGAAAAAAGAGATGTGGGCATGGGGCTTGCTAACTCATCATGTAGACACCTTAAGTCACAAGGAAAAAAAAAAGATGTATTCTCCATTTGGTAGAAGTGGAGCGACACAGAAAGTGAAACGATGTTATTAGTTCTTGTTCATAGTTTACCTAATTGTAGAATCAGATGTAGTGGTTTAGATCAGATCCATAGTAAACCTAATTGTAGAATCAGATGTAGTGATTTATATCAGATCCATGGCTGATATTATCCAACGTTGATCCTGACATTTGAAATTTGACGGCTGAAAATCTTCAACAAGAATAGACAAGTGTTGTTTGTATATTAATCATCATTATACAGACTTCTTTGGCTTCTTCTGATCCACAGAAAAACAAACCATTCACTTCGTTCTTAGATCAAATTTTGGACTTTCTTTCACAGAGAGAAGACTATTTCACACTAAGCTGCCTTTTGGTATATGTGAATGGTGTGGTGTACAAATACATGAAATGTGTCGTCTTCTACCGTTTGTTGGTTACACAGCGCTTAAGCTGGTATGCTCCCAGTGTGGCAGTGGACAGATCGATGTTTCTATAAACCTTTCTGTGATTTGTCTTTTTGAGGTAATATCCGTCTTCAATGCGCATTTCATTGCTTTCCTAGCCGCACATTGTCCTCGGTTGACCTACAAGGTAGACGTTGTTTCATGTCAGGTGCATCTCTTCTAGGTGAGTTATTTCAATGGACTAAGATGAATATCTGAAGCAGTGAGGGGACGGCGTGGCCTAGTGGTTAAGTGGCACGGCTCACAACCCGAAGGTGCTGGGTTCGATCCCCATCACAGCACCGGCCGTTACCCCGGGGAAGCAAACTCTTAGACAATGCAGGAGGAAGCAGACCCTTAAATAAAATGCATGCTGAAGTCGGATGCACTGGGCCGACAGGCGCAAAATAAAAACCACAGTGCAACGCACATCCGCCTTGTGGAATAGAGAAATAAGGCGAACGCAAAAATAAATAAATCTGAAGCAGTGCTCTTCAAACTGAGCTCTACCCGGCACTAGTGACCGATTTTATCTTTCAGGTGGGCGATAGAAGAATAATGCAAAGGAAAGCTGAGGAAAATATCGCAGAATACCAGCAAGCCAACAGAAGTGCAAATTTGGAGAACATGTGGTTTGTTTTTTTTTAGTGGCAGCATACGGCTGTGAAACACGGACAGTGACCCAAACGTCGAGTCCTTCGAGTCAAAATTATATAGAAATGTCCTCAGAATTCCGTGGACCGAAAAAAAAGAATGCAGACATTCGATAATAGTTCGGCATAGAGGAGATCCGCTTCATAAACATGCCACATGACGAATAAAAACATCAAAAACACTCAGTAGACGATCATGGAATTTTCTTCAATTAAAATGGTAGTGAGCAGTAAGGACAATACACCAAAAGTATAAATATAGGCGGTAAGGACAATTTACAGTCACAAGAAGTATAAATTTAGGCAGCAAGGACAATGTACAATCACAAAAAGTATAAATATAGGCAGTAAGGACAATTTACATTCACGAAAAGCATAAATTTAGGGGGTTAGAACAATTTACAGTTACAAAAAGTATAAATATAGGCGGTAAGGACAATTTACATTCATGAAAAGTATAAATAGGCGGTAAGGACAATTTACACTCATGAAAAATGTAAAAGTGGGCAGTAAGGACAATTTACCCTCACGAAAGGTAAACACGTTGGCGGTAGGGACAATATACCCACACGAAAGGTATAAAAGTGGGCATTGAGGACAATTTACATTAACGAGAGTTATAAAGGGGGGCAGTATAAACAATTTACACTCACTAAAGCTATACCAATGGGTGATAATGAAAATTTACCTGCACGAAGGTTATAAAACTGGGCGGTAAGAACAAATTACATTAATGAAAGTTATAAAAGTATGCGGCAAGGACAATTTACCTTCACAAACGTTGTGAAAGTGGTCAGTATAGAAAATTTACTTTCATAAAAGTTATAAAAGTAGGCGGTAAGAACAATTTACCTTCAGAAAAGTTAAAAATGTATGCTATCAAAAGTTATAAAAGATGGTGGTCAGGACAGTTTACCTTTACTAAAGTTATAAAAGTGTGGGGTGAGAACAAATTACCTTCACGAAAGTTATAAAGTGGGCAGTAAGGACACTTTACCTGAACGAAATTTATAACAGAGGGCGGTAGGAACAACTTACATTCACAAAAATGATAAAAGGGGGTGGTGAGGAAAAATTACCTCAACCAAAATTATAAAAGTTGGCGATAGGGACAATTTACCAGAACCAAAATTATAAAAGTTGGCGATAGGGACAATTTACCAGAACCAAAATTATAAAAGTTGGCGATAGGGACAATTTACCAGAACCAAAATTATAAAAGTGGGCAGTAAGGACAATTTACCCCTACAAAAGGTATAAAAGTAGGCGGTAAGGACAATTTACCCTCACAAAAGGTATAAAAGTGGACGGTAAGGACAATTTACTCTCACAAAAGGTATCTTCTTCGTACGCTGTCAGACGTCAACCTTTATTTTTTTCGAAAAAAGCAGCGGTCAACCTGAGGCTGTCGACACTGCCAAAGAGCTTGTCTAGTGTTGCCACTGGTGATGGCTCACAAAAGGTATAAAAGTAGGCGGTAAGGACAATTTGCCCTCAAGAAAGTTATAGAAGTGGGCGGTAAGGACAATTTGCCCTCAAGAAAGTTATAGAAGTGGGCGGCAAGGACAATTTGCCCTCAAGAAAGTTATAGAAGTGGGCGGCAAAGACAATTTGCCCTCAAGAAAGTTATAGAAGTGGGCGGCAAGGACAATTTGCCCTCAAGAAAGTTAAAGAAGTGGGCGGCAAGAACAATTTGCCGTCAAGAAAGTTATAGAAGTGGGCGGCAAGGACAATTTGCCATCAAGAAAGTTATAGAAGTGGGCGGCAAGGACAATTTACCCTCAAGAAAGTTATAGAAGTGGGCGGCAAGGACAATTTGCCCTCAAGAAAGTTATAGAAGTGGGCGGCAAGGACAATTTGCCCTCAAGAAAGTTATAGAAGTGGGCGGCAAGGACAATTTACCCTCACGAAAGTTATAGAAGTGGGCGGCAAGGACAATTTACCCTCACGAAAGTTATGCAAATGGTCGCAGATATAACAAGAATTAAGAGCACTTTTCTAAAGTGACGAGCTAGAGGCATTGTTAGAAGTTTCTTGCTTTCAGTGTGGCAGTCGTGAAATTATTGGCTCTATTTCACACTGAGCCTCGCCACACACAAACACACACAACCGTTTGATCAGCACATGGAACCTAAAACAGCCCTGATGTAATACAAAATACAAATCTCAATCTTTGTCTCTTCACATAATTTGAAGTGTGCACTAGAAATGTTGTTTTTGTACGGAACTTATAACGGTTCGTAGTTCAAATATAATTGTATTCTGGTAACTGGAATAGAGTGGGAACTAGTGCTGTGTTATGATTCGTGTCTATCCATGCGAGGTGAGCAGTGACGGCACAAGCCAGGCTAGTTCAAGGCCGTGTCTGAAACGATCAGTCATTTTGTGTGTTCACTTTCTTGAGGGGAATGTAAACACACAAACACACGTACACACATTCACTCACACGTGCACACACACACACACACCCACGTACGCCCCCCCCCCTCCCAACCCCCGCCCCTTTCTTCTCTTTTTATTTACAGAAGCGACGATGTATCTACTAGTGTAATTCTCCTAACTATGCTATTTGTAGAGGTTTATATAGAGGTTTATATAGAGGTTTATATAGAGGTTTATATAGAGGTTTATATAGAGGTTTATATAGAGGTTTATATAGAGGTTTATATAGAGGTTTATATAGAGGTTTATATAGAGGTTTATATAGAGGTTTCTATGTGACGCCAGTTGCAACTGAATTCAGCGTGCATTGCAAAGTGTTGGCGTTTCTTTTATAGTGGATGGCTTTACACGGTCACACACATACACGCACATATACCACACAAATGTCTACAAATGCATGTATAATGTACTTAGGTCTGTATCACTACCAGGCCTTCCATGTGGTGTATGTTACTGGTGTCATTGCTTGAATAAAACATATGTGTACAACTTGTAACAATAGTAATGTGTGTTTGTGTCAATACCTGGGCTGCAAGAATGTGTCAGCTGTTTGTTTACATTCAGGGATGTAGCAACTTAAGGTAATGAAACACATTTATATAAACAACAAACAAAAACATACTAAAGAAACGTATAATTTCATGTTTACGTGTTTCAAATGTCCCACTATGACTACTACGTCCACAATTATCTAGCCAACAGCAAACCTGCAAGACTCCATATGACTGATATTATTATAATGATAGTAGTTGACGATTTCTGCTTGAAAAGGTCAGTGTAGCGCTTGGAGATGCACTGTGAGATTGAACAGTTTATAGATGATTTGTTAGAGAAAATGTATATAAAAAATGACACATACCTTTGCTTACGTCTTGTTATTATCCAATACTCGAACAACAGATAAAGCAACACACGTCTTTAGTATATGATTTTAAGGTTTTTATTGAGCGTTTACCGCTTCAATGGCGCATTGTACATTCCAAGTTTCATTGCAGTTTAATGGGTTTCTTGTAAAAATGCAGCCAGAGCAAAAAACAGCGTAATAGAATACTTAAATCTAACACATAAATTTGAATGTTTTTTAAAACAAACAAAATTATTGTTGTAAATTACATCCACACCCACACACACAAACACACGGCCACACCCACACAAAAATCACACATTGCCAACTCTTCCACACACATGGGTACGCATGCCTCCACATTTATCCACATGTAGGCGTCTATAGACTACAGAAATAATTGCATCCTAGTACCTGTGTGTTCACTTACACATACCATACATTCTCGTTCACACTCACTCGTACAAACATCCATATATATCTATCCTTTTCTCCCCGGCAGTTTGTAGGTCCTGCCCAGAATATTCACAGATCGTGAAACATTTGGGCAAAGAACCTACTCCTTCCCATAAACAAAAATAGAAAACTGCCTGGGTTAAAGGTGTGTCTGTGGTAGAGAGCTCTATTCCTACATGTCCATACTAAATATCTGAACTCTGCCAGTATTGTTAGGAGTTTATTTTGTGTGTCTCTATCTATCCATGGAAGTGTATGAAGCATTATGGCTCTAAACATGTCTACTCTTATTTTAGTAAATTTGCTAATTATTTGTCTAATTTTACCTAGTGTTGTGCTAACTACTTTACAAAGATAAAATTAATGAACTTCTGTTTCTTTTATGTTTCTGTTGTAAAGATGACATTTTGGTGTTCTAAGTCCTAGCTGGGTTTAAACAACTTTATGTATTGTATCCCCGAAATAACACAATCAGCACCTTATATTTAAACCCAAAACACCACTGAGCACAGAATATCCCAATAGCCAGTAATAGCTACACGGTCTAGAAGTGAGCAGTGTTTGCATGTTGATTATTTATCTCGTCACAAGGGCGATGTATTCATTACACACAAGGGAGTTAACTAATGCTACTATCACAACAAAATATATTTCATCAAAGCAAATGTTTACTTAGGCTTTTATGTAATGATATCATTCAATTTATGAGACAACCTTTCTTTGAAGTCAGTTATTACAATTAGTTGCATTTTATGTATATTGTTAATTTTATTTTGAAAACAATATGCCATCAGAGATAGATCACAACAGAAACTAGGTTCTGAATAATCGGTTTATAAGTTAACTGTAACCTTCCTATTAGTCAACCATTTCCGAATCAGAAGAGGGAGATGGGGACTCACCCTGGGGGCCACTCTTCCCCTTCTCTCCCTTCTCACCTCACTCTGTTTCATTTGACTCTGTCCTACAGTCACACTCTTGCACAACTTTCACACGCGCCCTCGTGGTAAAGCCCTTCCATTGCACTTTGGTTGGGCTAGCTTCTGAGGGCGCACAAACCTAGCATAGGTACATACAGACGCACACATTCATCCAAGCACTGGTTTATGCGTCCTGATATCGCCCAATGGACCACGGTCTGGGGTGGAAAATGGCGCGCCTCCGCCAGTAGAAACTAGTGAGGCAAACATCTAAGCAAAAAAAAAAAAAAAAACTATTAGTCAACAACAAACAAAAGTAGGACCCCCAGGTCTTTCCATCTACCCAGAGCCAGACGCGCGAGACAAAGGCGGGAAGAGGATATTCGGAAATGCTGTAAAACAGGAAGCACAAGCAACAGTGTAAAGTATCGGTATGTAAAACGTCGTCCATGCAGAATCAAGGTAATATGATTTATGATATTTTATAAATATTGATGAATCAAAACTTTATTGGAAAACAGCCAAGGTCAGAACCTTGCTAGTAAAATCACATAGATTGATAATCAACACACAAAAAAAAAAAAAAAAAAAAAGATCTTCCAAATCAGAAAAATACTTTTATAAAATTGGACCGTATTGAACCACTGAACCTCACGAAAGATTAAAAATTCCACGAAGCACAAGCAAAGTGAAAATAACACAAAATGAAAATAATACAAAGGAACTGCAGAGGCCTACACAAAAACTTTAAACCATACCTAGGACTGGCCAATCTGGGAAAAGAAACAATAATATTATATATATATATAAATTCAAGAAACCATGCTCAACCCAACCAAAAGACTCAATATTCCAAAATACAATATAGTTAGGAACGATAGAGAGACAGGAGCGAAAGGAGGAGTAGCCTTTATAGTAAATGAAGAATACAAAATAATGGACTGGGATCCATTTAATACCGAAAACCTAGAAGGCCTATCCATTAAAATAGACAGTAGTCCAGCGAGCATCACAATAATAAACATACACAACCCAAGAGGAAAATTCACCACAAATGACATGGAAACAATCAAAGCACAAATAAACAATAGAACAATCATAGTAGAGGATTTCAACGCACATCATCCAGCATGGGGAGGAAGCGCGATAGACACGGCAGGGAAACAAATAATGACCTTCTGCGAAGAAAACAATCTAATAATATTAAACGATGGGTCAATGACCAGAATAAATAACAATCCAAATGGATCAGATACGGCTATAGACATCACAATAATGACGCCAAACTTAGCAACCATCAAATGGGAAGTTCTGGATAATGCAGGATCGGACAACCTGCCCATAGCAATTTATTTAAAAGAAAAATACATACGAAATACTGGATCAATCAGACCCTATTTCAACTACCATAAGGCAGACTGGAACGGATTCCAAGAAGATCTGCTCAGACTCAAAAGAGAAGACAATCTCAGATAACGTAGACGTATTCAACCATAACCTAACAACCAACATCCTGCAGATAGCTTTAAAGCACATACCCAACAAAAACATGCCAGCTAACTTAATACAATCCACAGGAAAAGAAAACCAATACGGTAACCGTAAAAACAACAAAACACCTGTACCCTGGTGGAATGAGGAATGCACTAACCAAATAAAAAAAAAGACAAAAAGCTCTAAAGAAATACGGAAAATACAAAACGGAAGACAACCAAAAATCTTACCAAACAATTAAAAAAGAAACAGAGAAAGTAATAGAAAAAGCGGTACTTGTGCGTTAATTCACCCATTCTGAAATTCTATGACCACACGGTCTTCCGTACCAAAATAATTGTGTGTCTAGCTATCACTTGGTTGGGTGCAGTTTTGTTGTTTTTTATGGGCCCTAAAAAGGACATTGATGCTGGTTTGTGAGTTTTGTGGTCAATTAATGAATTTGCACAAACTTCACGGAGGTTACTGTTCCATTTTATGACACCATTATTGGCAATTCCTAGCTCTGATTTACAGAAAGCAATGCTAGTCATCTCTTTACTCAATACATGAAGAGAATAATCTCCCTATATGACAGACGTGTGCCCTCTAACCATGTGCCAGAACGAACATGAATGTCCTGCTGACATGTGCGACCATCTCTAACGATCTTGATGAACTGTGAGAGACATAACAAGTCATGACACATTGTTTAGTACACAGTCCGACGGTGCGCATAAATCGTCTTTCCTGCGAAAACTGAACACAAAAAGTTATTTTCTTGCGGTGCAAGAAATCCATCTTCCACGTACGGAGCTAGATCTGAGAATGACATTGGACATACGTATACCACGCGACTTAAAAACATGGAGCCTCGTGTGGCTACATTCTACTAAATTTGACCTATTATAATCCGTGGGTGAATTAACACACAAGTACCCATGTGGCGATAAACTCGGTAGATTACTCTAGCTTGGCCACAGTTTCAGTGTCACCCGTGCCTTGCACGTGTTGATCGGTGGTCGCCGCTTGTGGATTCAGTGGGAAAATTCGTCGACTGATGATGTAACGGACCCACACTACAATTAGCCCATCTGTTATGTAGCAAGTGGTTGTGACAATTCACGAACGCTACAGTGTGTACATATGTAGGTGTGCACATATGTAGGTGTGTAGATATGTACATATGAGTATATATATATGTGGACATTTTAAGTTACACTTATGTATGTATATATAGGTTTATATATGTATATCCCTTCTGCGGGCATCCTCACCACTATATACTTACACTTATATAATTATACTACTACTACATCAATTTTATTTATCTATAATTATTTAATCAATTATCTACCTTTCTATTGTTTTATTGTTGTTTTAAAAAAAATTGTGATTTTTATTCCTGAGCCTACCACACATTCAACACCTAATTAACTGCGAGAGCTAGAGGGCACAGGTGAAACGAAGGATCTACAAAGTGACACACAAATCAGTAAATCGCTTACAAGTTGGAGTACATGGCTGCGATAGAACAATATATGAGAGCAGGCAAAACCTGATACACCAAGACCAGACGGAAGTAAGTCAGATGGGCCTCACAACAGAAGGAAGACCCTTTTCAATTAATTTATATTGTACTCTTAATCCTTATGTATCAAGTATATTGTTTGTCATATTTCCCAATTATTCCATTTCATTCATTCTCGTTGTACACCTCACTACACTGCTATCTTCACAATTGTGTATAAAATTTATAATAGTGTTTTATAAAAACAAAAAAAATATATAACAAAAGGGGGATATATATATTTAAATCAGGAAATAAATAAATCCGAATCAAGTAAGAAGGAAAATAAATATGCTCATTCCCAAAACGGTCCCAGGAAAACAATTGTGCATATTTGTGCAAATAATTACGGCGGACAACGAGGATCATCAAAAGCGAGGAACAACGGGAGGAGCATCACGGAAATACCAGGCTGGGTACAAACAGACACACACACGCATCCAAGCACTGGTTTATGCGTCTTAGTATCGGCCAAATTGACTGCGGTCTGGGGCGGAATAGGCGCGCCTCCGCCAGTAGAAACTAGTGAGGCAAACACATAAAATAAAAAAAATAAAAAACTATTAGTAACTGCAGGACCAAGCTAGTGTTTGTGTTTTGCAGTCACTCGTCTAGCCCTCTTCGGACCGGGTGGACGTGTTTTTGGGAGCTCCGGTTTTGCAGCCACTCGTCTAGCCCTCTTCGGACCGGGTGGATGTGTTTTTCGATGAGCTCCAGATTTTCAAACGCCACGGACTATCAGCTCAAAGGGGGTGATCCACTGGGCGCCACAGACTGTACGCCGAGAGGCAATAAAGAGGATAGCTTGCCGCATTTCAGGAGACAACAAGGCAGATGTCTTCGAAATACCAAATGCTGGAGATAAGTGGAATTTCTTTTATAAACCAACCAAAAAGAAGACGTGAACACAGATCAGCAAGACCGAGACTATGTTGATACCGCGTGAATACGATCAGGGAAGTTTCCACAACAGTTACACAATTGTCAGGCCTCAAGCAAGTATAGGAGTTAAAATACGTAATTAGCATGTTCACTGATGACGCCAGAGTGGAAAGAGAGATTGTACAGAGAATTCAGAAGAAGAACAGATCTTCTGTGTGCACCTATATGAAAACACTATAGTGGGCTTCTTTCAACTAAGTAGAGGCTCATCAATTCACTGTTTATTTCTACATTGTGTAACCAATGTCAGCCTTGGTCCTTACTAAAAACACATAAGAGTAAGACCCAGGGCTGTGGGATGCGTTGTGTGAGAAGTACAGCCGGAAAGTCAATCCGTGATCGAACCCAGAACACCACGCTTATGCAGACAGTGGGGACAAACCCAGTTAGTGCCTACATTGACGACCAACAAATCAAGTATGGTCATTTAGTTAGAACGCATTTTGACCAGCCTACAGCAAGAGCATATCATATGGAGAACTCCGGTCCACTAAATGCCTCAGTCATTGTGGGCAGGGAATGTAGGCCTGATGTGAAGTCTTCATTTGACGGGCTTTTCTAGCCTGTCTCCGTTGTTCAGCTGCTATTGTTATGGTTGTCTCGCATGGCGCTTCACCGTCACGAAGAGATGTGCGCTATGATATTCGGTCTTGCACATCAGCATCAGTTTTTAGTCACGCCTTTACCATGTAACCCTGAAGCTGCAGCCACAAACTTGGACACAGACGGATCAGGCAAAGGGCCACTCTTCGATGGTCCTAGAAGCCACCGAGAAATTATACAGTCCCTTCAGATCCTGAGCAGGCCTCTGTAGACATGATCTGCTCAACTACACAGACATAGACAGGCGCTAGAAAAGGTGTCCTAAATATAGCCTGATTTGACTTGCCCTGACCGGCTGGAGGGAATCCAGCCAATACGTTCAAACAAGAGCAAAGGAAAAACAGAAGGTCCTTGTCTGCAAGACGTGGAGCCTTCGAACGTTGTAAAACAGCACGAATGCCAGAAGACCAGAAAAAAGGTGGCTCTGATGGCCAGTGAACTGGACCGTACAACAGGGATATAGAAGCGATGAATGGGACACATCTACCCGATACGGTCCCGATCACAGAAGCTGTATGTAGCTACACAGTCTTTTGGAGTGAACGTGTCAGTTTAGAAAGGCGCGAGGCTGGTGTCGAATTCGACATCAGATTTCAGCTCGTCAAACCCCAAAAGGCGTCAATAGTTGTATTCTGACCTGACAGCTTTCACTGGGAAACATGAGGAACGTTTAGCTGATCTAAGTTCCCGTCGCAACAATGACCAACTCAGAGAATACGATAAAAAGAAGTATGAGAAGATAAACTTTGTGATTTCTTCAGTTATAAAGTCCAAGAAAAACAAACCGTATTGGTTACCTGAAGTCCAACAGATGGGACCACAAACCGTATTAGTTACCTGAAGTCCAACAGATGGGACCACAAACCGTATTGGTTACCTGAAGTCCAACAGATGGGACCACAAGCCGAATTGGTCACAAACAGATGGGAACACAAACCGTATTAATCACCTGAAGTGAAACAGATGGGACCACAAACCGTATTGATCACCTGAAGTGAAACAGATGGGACCACAAACCGTATTGATCACCTGAAGTGAAACAGATGGGACCACAAACCGTATTGGTCACCTGAAGTCTAACATATTGGGCATGAACTAAAAGAGGCAAGAGACAAAGTGGAAATTGACCGAATCCGGAAAACAACATGGTACTCAATGCAGCTGCTGCAAGATATAGAAAAACAGTCAACTATTGCAGGAACAGCTTCCCATGGGCATACAGAAACCATCAACTTTGATAGAGAGAACAAGAAGCTCTGAAAGCTAGCAAAGGCCTTGAGTGATGAAAACAGCTACAAGCCAACAATTGCAATTGAAAATAAAGGAAAGTACTCACTGGGAAAAAAGCTGCGGATGTTCTAATCCAAAATTATGCAGAAACTAGTAGAAATAAAATACCAACAGACATGAAAAAGTATGTTAAGAAAGAAATAAACCACATGGAGCACTCAATGCGAGTATCTGAGGAACATCTGATAGTAAATATCACCAAGACAGAACTGGAGTCACCAATTACTAAACTCAAGAAAAGAAAAGCCCCAGGAAAGGATGCCATAAGTAATGAAATGCTCTCTAGCACGAGAGAAATAGCAAAGAACAAACTGCTACACATCTTTCACACAAGCTGGAAACAAGGAACTGTCCCCACAGTGTGGAAGGAGGTTAGGACTATCCCCATCCTTAAACATGGGAAAGACAACATGAAGCCAGACAGTTACAGACCTATTAGTCTACTCAGCGGTGTGGGGAAACTAATGGAACGAATAGTTAACACTAGAATAACCTGGCATATGGAATCAAAGAATTTACTTATCCCCTAGCAAGAAGGTTTTCGTGGAAACAGATCAACCGAAGATCAGGTGACATATCAGGTGACATATATCTCGTTGGAGATGGTAGATTCATTTCAAGAAAAAAAATACACTGGTAGTCTAGATAGACCTAGAAAAAGCATTTGATAAATTATGGAAAAACAGGTTTTCTTTTTGTTTTTTTGCGTTCGCCTAATTTCTCTATTCCACAAGGCGGGAGTGCGTTACATTGTGGTTTTTATTTTGCGCCTATCTGCCCAGTGCATCCGACTTCAGCAAGCATTTTATGTAAGGGTCTGCTTCCTCCTGCATTTTCTAAGGGTTTGCTTCCCTGGGGTAACGGCCGGTGCTGTGATGGGGATCGAACCCAGCACCTTCTGGTTGTGAGCCGTGCCACTTAACCACTAGGCCACGCCGTCCCCTGAAAAGCAGGTTAAAACTCAAACTACTGAAAATGGGTGTAACCAACAACATGTACAAGTGGATCAGTGATTACCTAGATAACAGGACAGCAAGAGTGCAACTCCAATGACACCTCAGCAAAAAGATGAAAATGGAACAAGGATTCCCGCAAGGTGGAATACTCTCATCCATGCTGTTCCTCATATATATCAATTATATAATCCCAGAAATCCCTAAAAGAGTACACAGTGCACTATATGCAGATGACCTGGCACTATGGACATCCGAAGAGTCTACACATGTAGCTAGAAATCAAATGCAAGAGGCCCTAAATACAATAGAGGCGGAACAAATAAACTGATAAATCGCTAAAACGAATCCAAAATCACATACACAATCTTCTCTCTATCTCCCAAGCACAAAGAGCAGACAAAATCATAAGCCAGGCAGTGTTTAGAGATCTGAAACAAACATTCTAAATCCAACCATGGAAAAAAGACAAGTCCCCTGAGATGGTAGAAACCATAGAGGGTATAGGAAAAAGGAAATTTGTTACAGAAAAATATTTTAGGAGAGTATACCCACCAGAAACATGGATACACTTATATACAGATTGCTCATCTAACAAAGCCACGTCCAATGGAGGTGGAGAGGTCTATTACAGACTAAGGAATGGAGAAGAGAAAATTCGAGTATTAACAGCGGGAACATATTCCAATAATTTCCGTGCAGAAGCAGAGGCACTGAACACCGCAGCTGAGCTTGTAATCTAAGATAAAGATATCCACCAAGAAAACATAGAATTCGTGACTGATGCCACGGTAGTATTAGCAGGGCTAAAACAACACAAAGATGAAGATCTCGAGCAATGTATGTTCTCCCTGACACAGCTCTCAGCAGAACACCCAAGATTGGTCATACAGTGGATCCCATCCGACTGCAATATTGAAGGCAATGAAGCTGCAGACAAACTAGCAAAGTGTGGAGGAGCATCTCCACAAACAGACCTGAGTATCACATATAATGAAGCTAAGACCATAATTAAAGCCAACTTCAGGGTAAAATGGGCTGATCAATACCTCGACTTCCGAAAAGAGGACAGCTACTTTAACTTAACTAGAGAAGAGCAAGTCATCATATTCAGACTGAGAACTGGGAAATAACAGACTTAAGGGTCATCTTTACAACAAAATGAGGATTTGGACAGATGACAAGTGCCCATATGTGGAGCGTATCAAGACAGCGGAACACATCCTACAAAGCTGCCCCCTCACGCAGAAAAAGAGAGAACAATACTGGCCTCGTGAGGCAGATATGAGATTAAAGCTGTATGGAGATAAAACAGCCTTAGAAACAAAGGTGTCCTTTGTAAGAGGAACTGGGACCTTGATCTGAGGATGAACGAAGAAAAAAAAGATATAACTTTTATCTATTTTTACCTTTCGCTTGATATTCTCCGCGTACATGTTGAATAAATTTTGGAAAAGGATGCAGCCCTGCCTATCACCTTTTAGGGTGTCAAACCAATCTGAGGTGCGTTCGTTAATTCTCCCAGGGGCTTGTTAGGCACTGCCATGTGTTTCTATTAGATGTTTTCCATGTGCAACGAAGCCTATGTATTTCTTTATTTGCCACAGTTGTTGATGTTGTACACAGTCAAACGCTTTGGTGTAATCTATGAAGCGTGTATTTAGGTCAGTAATGTGTTCTCTGCATTTTTCAAAGCGGTTTCTCAAATTGAAGATGTGATCTCTTGTGCATCTGCTTTGTTTGAATCCTGCCTGTGTTTCATGTATTTCAATTTCCACTTTCTTTTCTAGTCCCTTCATGATAATACGTAATAATATCTTGATGACGTGGCTTAATAGGGCAATCGATCGCTAGTTAGTGCATCATTTTAGGTTCCCTTTCTTTGGTACCGGAATATACACTGATCTTCTCCATTCTGCAGACCATTCTGAACTGTACCAAATTTTTTTTGCACAATGCTTGGTTTTTGTGTATGCATGCGTCTCCTTCTGTCTGTATTAGTTCTGCTGTTATGTCGTCACATCCTGGAGTCTTTCCTTTATTCATCTCTTCGATTGCTGCATGTACTTTGTCCAATGTGGGTTCTGGCTCTCTATTCAGTATTCCTTCCATCATTCTAGAATTTCTTTGTTCTCAGTCCTCACATCAGTATTCTTGTCATTGATTGCCTGTAGTGATGGTTTGGATTCTCTCCTCAGTTTTCCGATTTCTTTGAAGGTTTCTTTTTTTCCCATGTTGTTGGAGTTCTTCGATTTTGTTGCAAGTGTTTGTTATGAATTGTTTCTTGTCTTTCCTGATCTTTCTTCTGATTTCTGTAGTGCAATCTCTGCATTCATCGCTATTGTGATAAATACATGTTTGTCTTCGGTTTCTTCTTCCTTCTATGTTGTAGAACACCTTCTGTGATCTAGTTCTGCTTCTGATACATTTTCCTAGGGATCAGATCCCGTGCTGCATCGAGTAAGACACCTCTCGTCTGTGTTGCCAGTTCATTGAAAGACATATGCTCGTGTGCCGGCACCAATACTTGGAATGTGTTTCCTACTTCAATGGTGTTTTCAATGAGTAAGGAAAAAGTTGATGAGAAAAAGAAGAATAAGAAAAAGTCGGTCTCACACATACAAGATAACCAGAACAAACTATCACAAACGTAACAAAGAAATAATTTTATTTGCTTTTATCAGAACACATCAGTAACTTCCAAATAAAGATGATCAAATATTGAAAATCGAACATGGAAATAAATATGAACAAATCATTTACTGAGTCAAAGGTGAAGAACATGTTCCAAATGATCACCTTTCAATTAGTTTGTCTCAGGTTTACTGTACATCTCTCCAAACTTGCTGGTCTGTCTCAGGTCTACTGTACATCTCTCTCCAAACTTGGGGGTCTATTCTCAGGTCTACTGTACATTTATCTCCAAAGTTGCTGGTCTATCTCAGGTCTACTGTACATCTCTCTCCAAACTTGGTGGTCTGTCTCAGGTCTACTGTATATCTCTCTCCAAACTTGGTGGTCTGTTTCATGTCTACTGTACATCTCTCTCCAAACTTGGTGGTCTGTCTCAGGTCTACTGTTCATCTCTCTCCAAATGTGCTGGTCTGTCTCAGGTTTACTGTACATCTCTCTCCAAGCTTGCTGGTCTATCTCAGGTCTACTGTACATCTCTCTCCAAACTTGGTGGTCTGTCTCAGGTCTACTGTATATCTCTCTCCAAACTTGGTGGTCTGTTTCATGTCTACTGTACATCTCTCTCCAAACTTGGTGGTCTGTCTCAGGTCTACTGTTCATCTCTCTCCAAACGTGCTGGTCTGTCTCAGGTTTACTGTACATCTCTCTCCAAGCTTGCTGGTCTGTCGCAGGTCTACTGTACATCTCTCTCCAAGCTTGCTGGTCTTTCTCAGGCGTCAGTGATCCCCGTGCAGTTTGTTTCTCAGATGGATTCAGAAGGACCATGCTATCATTCTGCTCCTCTTAACGAGTTGACAGTGTTAGAGAACATGTTCTCCGTTCTATGAGAACACGTCAGTAAATATGTCACAACTGGATACATTCAAAAAAATTGTATATACGAGTTTGAAAACCATATGTTGATGCAATTATATTGTACCTTATTTCTCCATATAATTTGCGCAAACATTGATACACTTATTCCGTCTCTTTATCATCGCAAGGAAAAGATCCCGTTCGGTTCATTTTGTATTTACAGTCACTAATCTGCGTATACACAGCGAGAACACTTTCAGAAAATTCAATCGATCATGCATTATAATGTAGACTAAACTATGCGAACACTATTACATTTGTTACACTGGCTATCACTACTGGTCTGTTAGTTCTCGCACACCCGCGGCACAGATCCCTATGTTACATTTGCTACAATGTCTATCATTACTGGCCTGTTAGTTCTCCTACACCAGCCGCACAGATACCTCTGATGCAATCTGAAAGGGACGACCAGGTCAAGCTTAATCAGCAATGATGTCGCGCCATTTTGGAAATTTATCGACAGTCAGAAATCATTTTCTTTTCAATATCATTAGAAGTCCTCGACAGACCCCCCCCCCCCCCCCCCCCCCCCCGCAACCACCAAATTCCAAATAAAACCAATTGCACTACAGGATGCTATTATTGATGTTCACTCTCTGAGTATGGATGACATCATTGTGTTCTATGCTGCGCACGTACATGCGGCACCTAGCGTCTGTTACCTAAGTAATCACAAAACTGGATGTTGCTTCCCCTAGTGTCGGTTACCTAATTAATCACAAAACTGGATGTTGCGGTCCCCTAATGTCTGTTACCTAAGTAATCACAACACTGGAT
The DNA here is from genome assembly GCA_036924085.1 of Ariolimax columbianus. Taxonomy (NCBI): domain Eukaryota; kingdom Metazoa; phylum Mollusca; class Gastropoda; order Stylommatophora; family Arionidae; genus Ariolimax; species Ariolimax columbianus. Next base: position 68,906,554 of record JAVGWX010000014.1, read on the forward strand.
GTTGCTGCCCCGAGCGTCTGTTACCTAAGTAATCACAAAACTGAATGTTGTGGCTCCCTATTCCCCATTGACACATTTAGAAACCAGCAACTACATTTGACAGATATCCCAATTTTGTGTGTGACCTACTTACCGACTTACCTAATCAAATATTTTTTTTTTAAACAATGAAATGCTAGAGAAAAAACTGCAGGGTCACATATTTGTTACCCCTTCACCGTGTCTCCTAAGACGGAGTACTTTGTTCTGTGTTTTGCACCTTACAGCCTGGTGAATCCATATTCAGCACGTATTTTTAATGGGCTCACATCCCATAGGTGTACGACCCCAGGGATCTGAACACAGACATGTTTTGTTAGCAAGCCATGGTAGCTCCTCCGCCACTTATGAGCACTTTGATATGACCTTCATACATAGAAAGAACACTCATTAAGTTAATCCAGAACCTGGATGAAAATTAAGAGCCGATTATTTCAATATCAGAAGGTCTCAATGGTGCAGTTTCCCTAAGAAAGGGGGTACGACAGGGCTACTCGCTTGCACCGAGTCTCTACGGCGCATATTCTGAGATGATGATGGACAAGGTTATGCGAAGTTATAATAGAAAGCCAAAGTTAATGGAAAGCGATAGTTGGAAAGAAAGAAGATGTAATGATAGAATGTACTCACTGAAGTGAGCGCACACAAAAAAATATTCGTTTTGTACAAAAACGTTGGTTGAGTTGGCTGGGTCACAATATGAGACAAGAAAGTCTTCTAGAGAAGAAACTAGAGGGAAAGATTGAAGGGAAGAGAGGACCGGGGCGACCAAGACTCACTTTTACATCTCAGGCATGCAGGGACATTAAAGTACCAACTTCGCTGAAATGAAGAGAACTACCGAGGATAGGGTCAAATGGTGAGAAATACTCAGACAACCTTACAACCAGCCTTATGACTGGTAAACTAGAGAATAGGGTCAAATGGAGACACATAATCACACAGTCTAACAACCAGTCTTAGGACTGATCAACTACAGGATAGAGTCAAATGGAGAGACATAATCAGACAACCCTACAACCAGTCTTGGGACAGATCAACCAGATGATGATGACATACAATACAAATTGATATCAATACTATCGTTGTCGTTCAGCATCTATCAATAAGATAGCATCCCCCCACCCCAATTGGATCCCGGGGCCCCTTATTGGGAATGACAGAATATAACCGTTGCTGAATACTGCCACAGTAACTCAAGGACAACAAATGTTTCGGCAGGCGATGTATTTATTTCTCCTGGGTGATGAAGACAATATGACAAATTATTTCATTCATTACATGTTGTTGTTGTTGTTAGAAAATGCAAATACTTTGGTCAGATCAAGACACACGAAAGCCAGATAGTCATGTTTACAGATGTCATGTCCGTGGTTACTGCATTAAAAAGCCAAAAACATACAGAACTTAATGACTTAAGAGCAGTACTCTGTTAACTATGCCAGCAGTCCACACCCAATAAAGTAGTAGTACAGTGGGTCTCATTCCACTGTAACATTCAAGGCAACGAGGAGGCAGACAGACTAGCAAAAGAAGGTGCAAGGTTACCACAACCTGATTCTAGTGGGACCTACGAAGAGTCCAAAAGGCTTATTAGGGCCAGGTACAAATGGGAAACAGAGCATACTGGTCACACACCTAATGATGCTTATTACCAGTTGATGAGAAGAGAGCAGGTGGCGGTCTTCAGACTCCTTACAGGCCACAATAGACTGAGGTACCATCTATTCAAAAAACTGAAGATAAGTGCTACAGGGAAAATGACCGCTGAACATCTGCTGCAAAATTGCCTGACATACGAGGACCAGAGAAAGCACACGTGGCCATCACCAGTGCCAACACTAGACAAGCTCTATGGCAGTGTCGACAACCTTAGGACGACTGCTGCTTTCTTCGAACAAATTCAAGTTGTCGTCTGACAGCGTACGAAGAAGAAGAAGATGAAGAATATCAAGACACACAAGTCTCAAGAGAACAGTGTTGAAAGTTATGGTACCAGGTAAAAGAGGAAGGGGTAGACGAAGAGGACGATGGCACCAAGATATCCAGGAATGCCTTGGTATGACTGTGGCGGAGGCTAGAGTTCTAGCAATGGAACGAGTTGCTTTCAGACAGACTTATGGGAGCGACGTTCTATAAAGGGCATGCTACATGATGACGACATGTTGTAAGATGCCACTAAAGGTTGTGCATTGATGTGTCAATTATTGCTACAGTATTGCAAATTACTAGAACAAGTATTTCCTAATATCTCGTAATGGGAAGCCAAATACAGTGCTGGACCTGTGTTTCAACAAATGGAGAGGCGGGATCTTGATTTGGTTGATTGGACTTTATGCATGCATTGAAAGGCGTGACTGAAGAGAGTTGTGCTTGAGACTAGCAACCTCATCATGCAAGCACATTGTTACAGAAACCCCTACTGTAAGAGCATGCACAGCTCTTTGCCGCAGGCTTCTTGATGAAGGTCGACTGTGCTGGTACTGTTGTGCTCCAGCTGGGTCGATAAAGACAAGAAGATAGATCGTCCTCGTTCGTCTTCGGACCTCGACTTCAATGACTCTAACAAAGGCAGCAGTCGACTTGAGTCTCAGTGCACTTCCGTACAGCTTCTCGTGGAAGGACACTGGCTGTTGCCAAATGCTACTTCTTTTGTCGGTATATGATGGACATGACTGGAAACTGTGTACTGCTGTCATGGGGGCTGTGCCGAGACGAAAGATGACCCGCTAACGGGGAGGAAAAGGTGGAGCAGAGGCGAACTGTTTCAGGCAGTTGTTCCACGGGTGACCTCACGGACGACTCCATTAGTGGTGAGGTCTTGTGTTTCGTGTGGTGTCAAAAGTAGACAACCTGCAAATAAAAGAAATATTTGTATAAGATGGTTGTGTTCACTGTAGTCTTAGTCTTAGTCGACCTGTGCTTCTACATGGGCAGATGTCCAGGTGTAGGTCCTAGCTCTGGATTGAGCTGGATGTAGCCGGGATGAGGATTTCCTGCTTAACGGACTAGACTCTAGCAGCTTGTTGCTCTACTGCATTGGGACAAGGGTCGCGGAGTGTGGTTAACAGAATGTGCAGGTCCATCTTAAAAGACTCTAAACACTAGAGCAAAATTAACCCTAAGCCTGTTAGTCGCCATCTATGCTGCTCTTAACAAACCACCTAACCATGACCTGTATTATGCCATGTCATACAGGTACTCCCTTCTTTCGACATACTCTCTGGGGCGTGGTGCTATTCTTGTCCTTGTTATTGACAGACCCATGCTGGCCACTCTGGATCTTTACTGTAGTACCCCGGTCATACAGTGGGTTAGAGGTAAGATGTTGCTTGTACAGAGAATCAAAGGTGCTTTTATTGTGATTGCATAAAGTGACAAAGTGACATGTTGCTACTCAGATATTAAGCTCACAATATCGCTAGACTAATAAAATAATAAGGCGAATCAAAATGTATACATGTAATCCCCTAGTAGTGGATCCAATCTGAAGCATCGACTGGCTCATTTGAAAGTAAGCCTGTTTCTAACCATTTCTTATTGTTTTACTGTTATTTACCTGACCTTGACTAACATGTCCGATCAGTATGTTTTGCTTGACCATACATTGTTACCGATCCAGAAGCATCGGGGCTCTTGGCCTTCTTCCAAATGCTATGTAATGGCATCTGCACATGAATGTTAGTTGTTTAGTGCCATACAAAGTGTTCCATTGATCTGATGTCTGATAAAAAAACATTTTACTAACACCGTTGAACACCGAGCACTCAAAAAACTTCTAAAAGTGAGCGGTGAGGAAAATTTACCTGAACAAAACTTCTAAAAGTGAGCGGTGAGGACAATTTACCTGAACAAAAGTTCTAAATGTGAGCGGTGAGGACAATTTATCTTAACCAAAGTTCTAAAAGTGGGCTGTTAAAACAAATTATCATAGCAAAAGTTATAGAAGTGGGTGGTAAGTACAAATTAGCCAAATGAAAGTTATACAAGTGGGCGGTAAGGACAATTTCTCCTCATGAAATTATAAACGTGGGCGGTAAGGACAATCTAGTGAAATGAAAGTTATAAATTTGGGCGGTAAGGACAATTTACTGAAATTAAAGTTATAAATGTGGCGGTAAGGACAATTTAGTGATATGAAAGGTTATATATCTGGGCAGTAAGGACAATTTACCTTATTGAAAGTTATACAAGTGGGCGGTAAGGACAATTTACCCTCACAAAATTATAAAAGTCAGCGGTAAAGACAGTTTACCATCACGAAATTATAAACGAGAGCGTTAAGGACAATTTAGCGAAATGAAAGTAATAAATGTGGGCGGTAATGACAATTTAGCGAAATGAAAGTAATAAATGTGGGCGTAATGACAATTTAGCGAAATGAAAGTAATAAATGTGGGCGTAAAAACAATTTAGTGAAATGAAAGTAATAAAAATGGGTGGAAAACACAATTTACCCAATTGAAAGTTATAAAAATATGCGGTTAGGACAATTTACCCAATTGAAATTGATAAAAGTGGGTGGTAAGGACAGTTTACTCTCACGAAATTATAAAAGTCAGCAGTAAGGACAATTTACCCTCACAAAATTATAAACGTGAGCGGTAAGGACAATTTAGCGAAATGAAAGTAATAAATGTGGGCAGTAAGGACAATTTAGCGAAATGAAAGTCATAAATTTGTTCAGTAAGGACAATTTACCCAAATGAAAGGTTATAAATGTGAGCGGTAAGTACAATATACTAAAATGAAAGTCATAAAAATTTGTTGGAAAAGACAATTTACCCAAATGAAAGTTATACAAGTGGACGGTGAGGACAATTTACACTCATGAAATCATAAAAGTCAGCGGTAAGGACAATTTAGTGAAATTAAAGTTATAAATGTGGGCGGTAAGAACAATTTATCAAAATGAAAGGTTATAATGTGGGCAGTAAGGACAATTTACCCATATAAAAGGTTATAAATGGGGGCGGTAAATACAATTTACCCAAATGAAAGTCATAAAAGTGAGCGGTAAAGACAATTTACCCAAATGAATGTTATAAAAATATGCAGTTAGGACAATTTACCCAATTGAAATTGATAAAAGTGGGCGGTAAGGACAATTTCCCCTCACAAAAGTTTTAAAAGTGGGCGGTTAGACCAATTTACTTTCACGAAAGTGATTAAAGTGGGCGGTAATAACAATTTACCTAAATCAAATTTATAAAAGTGGGGGACAAGGACAATTTACCTAAATGAAAGTTATAATAGTGGGCGGTTAGGACAATTAATTTAATGAAAGTATTAAAAGTGGGGGGTTAGGACAATTTACCCTAATGAAAGTTATAGAAGTAGGCGGTAAGAACAATTTATTTTCAAGACAATTATAGAAGTGGGCGTTTAGGTCAATTTATTTTCGCGAAATTTTATAACAGCGGTCAGTAAGGACAATTTACCCAAAAGAAAGGTTATAAAAGTGGGCGGAAAGGACAATTTACCCTAATGAAAGGTTATAACGTTGGCGGTAAGGACAATTTACCCGAGGGAAAGTTATACAAGTGGGCGGTAAGGACAATTTACCCTCACGAAGTTATAAAAGTCAGCGGTAAGGACAATTTACCCTCTCGAAATTATAAACGTGAGCGGTAAGGACAATCTAGCGAAATGAAAGTAATAAATGTAGGCGGTAAGGACAATTTACTCAAATTAACAGGTTATAAAAGTATGCTGTAAGGAAAATTTACCCAAATGAAAGATTATAAATGTGGGCGATAAGACAATTTACCCAATTGAAAGTTATACAAATGGCGGTAAGGAAAATTTACCCTTACAAAATTATAAAGGTCAGTGGTAAAGACAATTTACCCTCTAGTAATTATAAAAGTGGGCGGTAAGGTCAATTTAGCTAAATGAAAGTTATAAATTTGGGCGGTGAGGACAATTTACCCTCATGAAAGATGTAAAAGTGAGTGGCAAGGATAATTTACAGCCACAAAATGTATAAAAGTGAGCGGTAAGTATAATTTATCCTCTTGATAGGTATAAAAGTGGGGGCTGTAAAGACAATTTACTCTCGCGAATGTTATAAATGTGGACCGTAAGGAGAATTTACCATCACGAAAGGTATAAAAGGGGGCGGTAAGAAAATTGACTCTCTCAAAAGGTATAAAAGTGGGCGGTAAGGAAAATTTACCCTTACGAAAGATATAAAAGAGGGCGGTAAGGAAAATTCACCCTCACAAAAGGTATAAAAGTGAGTGGTAAAGACAATTTACTCTCTTGAAAGGTAATGTGTGTTTGTGTCAGTACCTGGACTGTAAGAATGTGTCTCAACTGTTTGTTTACTTTCAGGAATATAGCAACTTGAGGTAATAAAACACGTTTATATAAACAACAAACAAATACATACTAAGGTAACCTATAGTTTCATGTTTACGTGTTTCAAATGTCACACTATGACTACTACGTCCACAATTATCTAGCCAACAGCAAACCTGCAAGACTCCATATGATTGATGTTATTATAATGATAGTAGTTGACGCTATCTGCTTGAAAAAGGTCAGTGTAGTGTTTAGAGATTTGCAGTGAGATTGAACAGTTTATAGATGATTTGTTAGAGAAAATGTATTTAAAAAATGACACATACCTTTGCTTACGTCTTGTTATTATCCAATACTCGAACAACACATAAAGCAATACATGTATTTAGTATAAGCAGCTTATATTTAAACCCTACACATCATCCAGTATAGGAAATCAGATTACACAGAAAACTGTTACACGACCTAGTCGTGAACAATATTCACAGGACGAATGTTTACCTCATCACAAGGGCAATGTATCCCTTACAACAAACAAAGCCAATGAATGCTACCATCGTTTGGTTCCCTTTAGACATCAAAGGATGGTAATAAATCAATACTAAATTTACTAAATTGTTTAATATTTCATCAACGCAAATTTGTACCTATAATTTTATGTAATGATACAATTCAATTTATGACACAAATTACTTTGAGGCAAGTTATAACAGTTAGTTGTTTTTAACGTATATGATTAAATTCATTTTCAAAACGGTATACAAATAATGGAAACCAGAAGAGACCCGTCTTCCACCGTTTGCGGTATATAAGTTAGCTCTAACGTTACTATTTGCAACTGTTGGGACCAGCTAGTGTTTGTGTTCGGCAGCCACTTGCCTAGTCCGTTCCGCGACTTAGACGCCTCCGTGTAGGTTCAAGGTTGAGCTCAGTGTAAGATGCGATCTTTCACACGGTCGATTGGGGTCAGAGCTGCTTCCTCCCCATATGTCAAGTAAATAGGACGAAAGCAAGCAAGAGAAATTTGGTCGGGTGGAAAATTAAAACCTTACATCCTACGTGCATACTCGCAATATGTACAGCCATGTGAATCTGCTGCAGGGCCATAGATCACTCTTTCTAGGCGCTATTAAATTACCCCTAGACTGAGGGGAGACGCCCAAGGCAGGTTCTCTCTTGCGACTTTTTTACAACATTCAGGAGAAGATAACTCTTGGTTCCTTTAAATGTTTTTAATTTATGTGGTTGCAACCCTTTATAATTCTAAATATAGAAATCTTAGCAGACTTTGTTTTGAAATCTTTCAACGTAAATAATAGTTCGAATTGGAATATCCAAAACGATATTTCTTCTTCGAACTTTTACACAATTTATATCGATTATGTAAAGATATGTCAAACACACCACATTTACTGCAGACCTCGCTTTGAACTTCTTTTATCTACAACTAGCGTCAAGAACTTACTAGAAAATAATTAATACGATCTTTGAGCCAGAATGGAATAATTGTTAAATATATAAATAGTATTTACAAATTTGGTTGTTTCCCATAGAGGCATAACAAGGTACTAGCAAACACAATTACAACATTATAAGACTCCAGAACATGTATGTAGAGCCTATATGGCAATGTTAGTGCATAATCTTCTAATGGGAAGGTACAGGGTTCGTTTCATGGTTTCGTTGTGTAAATGGATACGTTATTGGTTATTAGACAAGATATGACATAGAGTAAACGAACTGGGTCTCATAATATCTGCTGTCTCGGGACAATGAAGCCTCTAGTATTTCATTACTAACATCATTGACTAAATGTATCTCCTTGGGATGTGTAAGACAAACAAGCGAAACAGTGGACCGGTCACCTTCACCTCACACCAGCTGAGACACCTTACAGTGAACTCTACCACTGCATCACATGCCTCAGTGTTTGTTATACAACTGCTTTTGTTTAATTTGATAAATCCATAAATCCATTATTAGCGAGTTAACAAAGTTGATATCTTTACAACACTTTCCTTGACATCATGTCTGATATAATCAGTAGTTTTTTTTTGGTGGATAGTCCTTATAAATGGTGGTTTACAGGCCATGTTCATGTTCGTGAGCTTTACTTGTCTGTGTTGTTTTGTTATCCCTTAGCTAGTAGTGAGCTGCGAACATTGGGATGTTCTTGATCGCCTCAATAGTTCATGTTGTAACTCGTTTATTTTGTATTCGGTACTGAATGCTGAGAGCTCAGAGAAACGTGCTCAATCGACCATCGTTTCGTCGCAACATGTGACCTGCCCATCTATGTTTTGCCTTGTCTACGTGGATTACTGCATCCTTCTGATATAAGAAAGACGATTGTCGCTGGTGAAAAAAAAAAAAAAGAATGAAATTTGAATAGAATAGAAAAACGAACCAAATGAGACGTGAAGCCTGTCTAAATCTTAGTACCTGTTGGGGTTCAGGCAGCTCAATTTGAGAACCACTGTCACAGCGAGTATGTAGATTTATAATTTGCTCTTCAAATATAAGTAAAGCGTCGTGTGCTCACTTGTTGACACGCTGGTGTCAGTGGATCAGAAGGGTAAGGGAATCCCAAATGGAAATTGTGAAACTAATCTTGAATGGACGCTTAGGAGATCAAATGTGTACACGTGTTTCTTCTTCTCTTACCCTGTTATTCCTTTCAGCGTTTGGGTATGATGAGATCTCTAGAACGATCCGTCTGTGTGCCTTCCAGCGTCAGGTTATGATGAGATCTATAGAACGGTCCGTCTGTGTGCCTTCCATCGTCAGGTTATGATGAGATCTCAAGAACGATCCGTCTGTGTGCCTTCCAGCGTCAGGTTAGGGTGAGATCTTTAGAACGATCAGTCTGTGTGCCTTCCAGCGTCAGGTTAGGATTATATCTCTAGATCGAGAACGTCTGTGTGCCTTCCAGCGTCAGGTTAGGATTATATCTCTAGATCGAGAACGTCTGTGTGCCTTCCAGCGTCAGGTTATGATGAGATCTGTAGAACGATCTGTATGTGTGCCTTCCAGAGTCAGGTTATGATGAGATCTCTAGAACGAGCCCGTCTGTGCGCTTCACGCACAGTAGCATTTACTGCTTCAGATATTTATGTAAGCCACCTTTTTCGTGGTCTGCCCTTGGCTTTGAATCCGCTGTATCTAAATAGCATTGCTTGTTGGGGGGTGGGGGGGGGTGGGGGGGGGGGGGTGGGTGGGTGGGGGGGGGTGCTGTGTGGTGGTAGTCTTCTTACGTGGCCAAACCATTTTAGGTGATGTTTTTTAATGTAGTCTGATACTGGTGTTGTTCCCACTAGTTTCTGATAATGTTTCACCTTGTAATGCCCAATATTTTTCGCAGGCATTTCATCTCTGTTGTTAGGATGTTGCATTTTTCATTTGATGTTAGTGTCTAGTTTTGACATTGACAGCCATAGTGTCGTGACGATAATCATGTTGTATAAAGCTCTTTTGGTAGTTATTGCAACGTGCTTGCTATTAAGTATTGGAGTTGATTGTCCAATGATCTGATGTGCCTTATTGCATCTTTGTTGGGTAATTCTTCTGGCTGCTGATAACGGGCTCCATAAGAATGTGAAATCTTTCACATGTTTGATTTGATGTTTTTTAATATCTTTGACTATTCTAGATATTTTAATGACCTCAGTTTTTCTACATTGATTTTCATACTGTATTCTTTTTCAAGTTGTATCTTGTTTATCAATATGTTGCCGCAATTTTAGTCCTGAAGTTGTTATGATTGCTTGATCGTCAACAAAAGGAAGTTCATTTAAGAGTTCACCAATGCGTGTTTTATTGTGGAAAATTAATGTTTTAATTGACTAGCCTATGTTCTGATTGTCAAGTGTTGTGTTGATAAATGGGTCATCGATGTCAAGGTCACTTTATTTTCATCTTTGATCTTAAGTGAATGAGTTGTCAGCAGCCAGCATCTCATAGCTGATGTCTTGTATCAGCGTCAGCGAACCATAGCTGACTTCTTGTATCAGCGTCAGCGAACCAGAGCTGACAAAGATCCTTTTCCGTCTCCAAGAGACGGTCCTGGAAGCAGGCTGCGTTGCGGTATCCCGAATAAGAGCACACGAATCGCAGTAGGAAGGAAAAACTGGTATATGGATCGCAGTAGGAAGGCAAAGCTGGTACATGGATTGCAGTGGGAAGGCAAAGCTGGGATCCCCAAAAGCCAACTGAAATAAAATATGTCGGGCCCATAAACGAAGATATCGAAGCCTCGATACAAAGTAGGATAAATCGCTACAACGTGCTATTCACGACGAACTTCGAAGGAAGAAAAAGAAGAAGAAGAACAGGAAAAAGGAGAAGAGCAAGAAGAAGGAGAGGAAGAAAAGAAGAAGAAGGAGAAAAAGGAGAAGAAGAGTTTCTTGTCTCAATCTTCTCACTGCCTTGTTGTGTCCAATTTAGTATTTCTTCTTCTTCTTCTTCTTCTTTGTCTTGTTCTCCTTCTTCTTGCTAAACTAGATGTTTAGACTACATTTTGCTACCTGTCATAGGGCGTATCAACCAATCAAATCCGTTTACTTCTCTCGGTGTAGGCCATTGACCACATCCCGCCAAAGTAACACGTTCCTGACCTACTTTTTCTGTTTTCTCCAAGTGTAATCATTTAATCGTAGTTCCTTCTCACATTATCTTCTAAATGTAATTTATATGTCTCTCTTTCGTATTCCTTGTGGATACCACGTGACAGCCTGTTTGGCTATGTTAAACGGAGCCTTCTTCGCGTATGTCCCATCCAGCCCCATTTTCTTCTCTTAATTTGTTGTCCTAGTGTCTGAAGTTGGCTCCTTAACGCATAAGTCTTCATTGTTCATCATGCCCTGTCACTTAATGCCCATTATCAATCCTGGGTATCTGTTAACGAAGGACTGGAGTCTTTGTTGTGTTGCCTTGGCTGTTCTCCACGTTCCCTCTTAACAACAACAGCACAGACGAAACAATGCGTTGAATATTTTAACTTCCTTGTGAATCCTGATTTATTTGGATCTTCAAATGTTGTTGTTCATTGTCAGTGAAGTCATTCTTGTCTTTTTAATTATAATCTTTACACCTGTATTTGTACGCGCTGGTGCGTCAGTCGTCCCGCCTAAACAAGCTGTGCTCGATGGAATACCAGAATTGCATTGCATTAATCAGAGATCAAATTAGAGAAAACTAAAGTAATGTGGCCGCGCCTGATAGCTGCGCTCTCGACTCGCTCCAGTGTTTGTGTCGTTTTCTGCTGTTTGCTAGTTCCTGTTTGGATTATAATTGACAACCCCTTCTTCAGGTGGTATCAAGGACTCTATTCTGTGGAATTTATTTGCTTTCGATCGGTTATCCTGCTTGTTATGCTGCATCTTGCAGAGGCTATGCGTTGCTTAAGCCGCGGGAAACCGGTCCAATAATACGTTCAACGTTCCAGTTCACTGCACACAGGAATTCAGTCCAGGTTATCAATACTCAAGGGCCTTCCTGCTTGGACTGAGACCGCCTTCCTCCTCCCCCCTCCCTCCACTTGAGGTTACACGATACCTCTCCATACCCAGTATTCTAAGCACAGCAAGAGTCACGCTGACCCGAAGGTGGATACAATCCAGATACCTCAGGAGCAGAACGCGTAAAAACATGGAGTCAAACACGGACAAAGAAAGCCAGACACAAACATTAGTCCAACACACACTCCTCGCTGCCCTCTTCTTACGGCAGTGGAGCACTCAGCTCCACTTGGAGAGTCTATAGATATCTCGTCGATATACTACGTATGAACAAGCCTCGGTAGTTGGACTTGGTAGTGGTTGATCGATGCAACAGGCCTTAGATGCCTACGCGAACATTATTATTATTATTAATAAGAGATTCAGAACTAAACCATAACAAGGCCAAGAGGGAGACAAGAAGATAGAAACGTCCAACGTTCTAACTGGTAATCTTCATTCTCCTGAATAATTTCTAAATACTCAGTTTGTTGCCTACTTCAACCCATTTTTCCATCAAAAAGAAAATAAAACACATTGTGTAGTGTCCCGCAATCTTGGCCACTGGAGTAAAACTTTCAGAGTCATGGCGTACCTTCGTGTGATGTCCTTACTCAATTATTACAGTCAGTCTCGTCAGGATGTTGGTGAATGAACGTTTAGCGCGTTTCATGCATATGGACCCTGGACTAACATTTTCCACAGTGCTTCTAAAACTGCGAGTGTTCTAGGCACACAGTTCAATTCATCCCGTGAACTCCTGAGATCGTTGGGGCACCCCTGCTGACACCCCCACAGCTCTCCTCTATCTTTCTCTGTCTGCGGTTGCCTTTTGTGCTCGTCCTGATTAGGCTTTCTAAAAATTACTGGTTGCACAGTAGCCATTATTAACGTTTTAGATTGGATATTATGTACTGTGTTGCGGAATATGAAACTTATAACTGCTTTGTTTATTTCTTTGATTGTTGTTAGGGGTGGACATAATATATTTGCGATGTATATTAGTTTTGGTATTATAACTGAGTTGATTATTATACTGCGCCCAAATATTGTTGTCATTTTGTATAAAAAATTTTTGAGGATGTTTTTAGTATTTAGAGTAATTTTCTCCCACATTTCTTTATTAGGGTCTAGTGGATTTGCAGGGTATGTTATTCCATTTATTTTTATTTTATTTACCTGATTTAGGTGAAAGGGAAAATCGAATTTATTTTTCCACTTGCCAATCCCCATTATGGATGATTGTGGGATGTTAATTTTGGAGCCGCTTTCTGTGCCGAATTGTGTAAAGATGATTAGAATATTTTGAATAGAACTATAATTGGATGGAAAGAAAGCGGTATCGTCCGCGTAAGCTATTACTTTTTGTTCCCCAGACCCCGGTACATGGGTCCCTACTATTGTTGGGTCCTGTCTAATCTTCTCTAGTAGGGGCTCCAAGACTAGGGTATACAGTGTTGGGGTCAGCGGACATCCTTGCCTGACTGATCTTGTTAGGGGGAAACTATCTGTTAACTTTTGGTTAATCATTATTTTGCTTTCGGGTCTCTTATATATTATTTGTATCCATTTAGTGAGGTATTCCCCAATGTTATTTTTATTTAATATTTCGTGGAGAAAAGAATGTGAGACTCTGTCGAAAGCTTTTTCTTGATCAATTGAGAGAATGGTGGATTGGATGTTTTTGTCGCTAGTGTATTGTATAATGTCTCGTAGGAAGTGTGCATGTTTACTGATTTTCCTATCCTTTACGCTACATTGTTGGTCTTTATGTACTAGGTGTTGCATAAAGGGTCTAATCTTTAGTGTGAGGGCTTTGGTCAGAATATTGTAGTCTACGTTCAGGAGAAAAATTGGTCTGTAGTTTTTGGCCTCTAGCTTATCACTGATCGGTTTAGGGATCAGTGTAATGTAAGCTTCATTAAGGCTATTTGGCAATTCGCATGTTTCAAATGCTTCATTTAAAACTTTTAAAAGGGTGGGTCCAATACTGTCGAACAAGGTTACGTAGAACTCTACGGTCAAGCCGTCAGAGCCTGGGCTTTTGTTTTTCTGAAAGGAGTCGAGTGAGTTTTTTAAGTCAAGTAATGACAGGGTTGTACTGATGGCATCCCTGTCTGTGTCACTCAACTGCTTTGTTTACTCAGAAAATTGTCCGCACTCAGTGTGCGTGGTATTCTCTGCAGAATACAACGTCGTGTAGTAGTCATGAAAGGTCTGTCGTATTTCGTGGGGTTCAGTTAAAATTTGTCCTGTTGGTCCCTTGATTTTGTGTATTTGTCGTGAACGTTGAATATTCTGTTCTACCGCTAAGTATTGTTGTGTGGGTCTTTCCTGTAAAGGTACTGGTATTTTAGCTCTTATTTGGGCCCTTTGTAGTTTATAATTATCGATTTTATCTAATTCGTCTTGTAAAAGTTGAATTTGGGGTAAGTTTTTGTCGATTAGTTTTGTCATTTTTATAGCTTCTTCAATAATCTGTCTATTGCGTTTTGTATTTCTGTGTATTTGTTTTGAAATGCTCTGTGTGCGGTCCCTGATTGTACTTTTAATTAAATCCAAATAACTATTTAGGTTTGTGTCTGGTAGGTGTTCTGTAAGATTTCTTATTAAATTGGATATGGTTTTTACAAAATTCTTATTATTAAGTAGTGAGTTGTTGAATTTCCAGTGTTCGGATTGCGCGTGACTATTTGATATGTGTGTGCCGTTAACTATAATAGCTACTGCTTTGGGGTCTGTAAAGGGGGTTGTGTCTATGTGGTGTATTTGATTAACTGTGTATGTTTTTGGTATGTAAATCATAACAATTCTAGTGTGTGTTGTACCGTGCTGTGAGTGGGTTGTATGCGTCGTGTCTGTTCCATTAGGGTAAGTATTCCTGTATGCGTCTATAAGGTTATTTTTGTCTAATATTATTTATATTTTTGTTGTACTTGTTTTTCTTGTCTGTGTACGTGATGTGTCTAAGTTACTTAGTGTGCAGTTGAAATCCCCAGCAAGTATCATGTTTTGATTTTTAAAATGTTGTTCAATGGTTGTTATTACGTTTTCATAAAAGGGTGTTTGTTGTACTGTTTTTGCTGGGGCGTAAATGTTAATTAAAGTGTGTTTGTCTGTACTGTCGTGTGTATTGTGTACCTGTACTATCTGTATTCTGCCCTCTGTGTCCCTGTGACTATGTGAAACTATCCATTCGTGAGATGTTTGTAGAATGACTACGCCTGTGTGCTGTCCTAAGTTAAACCAACTATTTTGTAAGCCTAGTGTTGTTGTGATTTGTGTTGTATGTCTAACTTCGTGTATGTGTGTTTCTTGTAAAAAAAATGAAATCAGGTTTATATTTCTTTATTATGTTCACTACGTGTTGTTGTTTCTTTTTTGGTCCATTAATATTAATAGAAACAATGTGTATGGAGTTTAGTGTAGACATTGGACGGATACAAAGTATTGGGCCTGTCGGGGTAGCAGCTTTCCACTGACGCGGGTCAGGTCGGAATGCTGAAGTACAGGTTGTCTGAGGGAACATATAAAAATAAATAGCATGGTAAAAAACAACAATTTGATGGGGTCACACGATGGTCGCACACTTGGGTGGGCGAGCCCTGTTAACATACAATAATAATAATAGTAATAATGATAAAAAAAGATAATAATAATAATAATAATGATAACAATAACACAACACAATTCTAGGAATCACACCACCGCATTCAAACAAATACACATTTACACTAAACTCGCACATAAAAAGTTCTCTTATTCTTGTACCCTGTGAGAGCTCCTTCCAGGCGTCGCTGAAAACAAAGTCTGTTGTCCACATTGGCCGCTGGACAAGGACGTGAGTATCCCTTCTGTGGTTGGGTCGCTACACAGTCCTTGCCCAGCTTCAGCCCGTCCATCATGGTTGCCCAAAGCAGACGGACCGGCTCGCCCTCTGCCGAGCTAATGTCCTACACCCCCGGTGGGGGCATGGGGGACATCTGGTCGTCGCTGGCGGTGTCTCGACTTTGCGGGGGCACCGGACAGACGCTGTCTGTCCGCTCTGGTGACGGCTTTAGTGACGGCTCCGGTGACGGCTCTGGTGACGGTTCTGGTAAGAGAACCACTGTAACTCCCCACCAAGAAACGTCGTCACGAGTTAAAATAAACTTCTTCTTTCGTTCTCCTGAACATATATTGTCTGTATCTGCAATGTTGTCTTTTGTATTGTTGTTGTTTCGAATGCCCACAATGAGTAGGTTCACTCTTTTGTGCTCCATGAAAAGAACGTTAAGTGACGGGTACAGCAGCTTTCCTCACATCTCGAGCGTGCTGATGAACGTGGACAGCGGTCCTCCAGGCGGATGTGCTATACACATCTGCGTGACACACACTACTACGGGGATTACATCGATCCACATCTTTTCAGCCAGGCTGCCTTGAAAACAGTCCGTTTCTAGGGAACGCTACATGGAAGAGAGATAGGGTCTTAGTCAGTATATTGTGCTTGACCCTGACGTGACGTCCTGGTCAGTATGGTCTGCCTAACATGACTAACGTCTCAGTTTCCCTGTCTCTTGTATAAACTTCACTGTCTCTTGTATAAACTTCACTGTCTCTTGTATAAACTTCACTGTCTCTTGTATAAACTTCACTGTCTCTTGTATAAACTTCCCTGTCTCTTGTATAAACTTCACTGTCTCTTGTATAAACTTCACTGTCTCTGGTATAAACTTCCCTGTCTCTTGTATAAACTTCACTGTTTTTTCTAGTTCACAGACAGGTCCATAAAGTTTCTTTTCCAGTGTTGTTTCTATGGGCCAGTGAGATTTTCTTTGTATATCATTATCGGGGCAGTTCTGTAGTATGTGCTCTGAGGTCTGAGGTACTTATCTGCATGTGCATGCAGCTGAGTTACCAATCTTCAATTGTGTGTACATGTGGCTGTGGAGTCGGTTGTGTCTTGTTATAAGGAGCAACACAGCATCTTGCTCTTGTATGTTCATCTTATGGTAACCGTCTTGTGTTACTGTTGGTGGCTTTCTTATTGATTTGATCATCCTTATCTTCTGTTGGCATGTAACTGACACAACTGGTTGCTCGTCTGCAGCACCCTCCTTTGCCAGTTGGTCTACTCTCTCGTTTCCTGGTATTCCACAATGAGAAGGTATCCACTGCATGAAAATCTTGCGCTGGTTGCTCAGTTCAGACAGTAGAGCCTGTAGATCTGGCAACTTCTAGAACTTCAGTGCTTTGAGTGCTGATTGTGCATATGTTAGAAATACTACAGACTGTGGACCGAGATTGGTGTTCAACAGTTTCTCAGTCGCCAACTTGGTTGCCTGAATTTCTGCATAACATGTATGACAGAATTTCCCGGTTGGTACTCTGACTGTACTACCTAATCTTGTTTGGGTATTCTATGTACACTTCCATTCCACCATTTTTTACCGCATCTGTGTATACTCTGACCCAGAGGTATTGTGGGTATTCTTCCTCCAGGAAACTGATGGTCATTATCCTACGTTGCACACTATTCTGTTCATCCTTGTCTAATATTCCTTTCACTTTTGTTTGAATGCATACTGATTGTCCATGCTCCTCTCTCCCAGGGGTTAGTTCTGGCACAGACTTTAGGAGGATGTCAACTTCAGGTAGATCTATAATTTGCCTGCCGATTCGTTTGGCCTGATGCATAAAATTACTTCTTTTCAGTCTTCCCACTGTTACATTTGGGAATCTGTCTTTCATTCGATGACTTGGCATGCAACTTTTCTGCCTGTGTTAATACCTTTGTATCTCTGCGTTCTCTAACTGCTTGTATCCGTCCCATTGTATATATCTACGCTATAGGCGTTGATTTTATTGCTCCTGTAACGACCACAAGTGCCTGGTTTTGCACCTTCTCCACATCTTTAAGTTAAGTAAGTACGATAACTTAATTCATGTGCACGATTTACACATAAGCTCGAGAAACGAGAGAGCCGACACTATCCAAAGCAGGTGGAAAAATGGACCAATACGCCCATAAAGTGCCATATAAGGAGGGTAAAACTGTCATTCGCAGCCAGGATAAAATATAATGGCAGAGAAAAAATGGATAATTCTGTAACACGAGTAACTCTACTCTCTTCTTACCTCACACTCTGTTTCATTTGACTCTGTCCCACAATCACACTCTTACACAATTTTAACACGCGCCCTCGGGGTGAAGTTCGTCCATTACACTTTGGTTGGGTTGATCTCTGAGAGCGGCCTAACTAGCATAGGTTCATACAGACGCACACACGCATCTAAGCACTGGTTAATACGTCCGACTATCGCCCAATGGATTTCGGTCTGGGTAGGCAAATCTTGAACCTAACAACAAACTGGGAGACCCAATCCACCAGCTACAAAGGCACCAGCAAACTGGTTGGAGAAGGGGTCACTGCAGATTACTGGGCCACCTATATCGGCTCAAAATCTTCTAAACGAATGAATGTCCATGTGGGGCTGGAGTTCAAACCCCTAAACACGTACCCCAAGAATGTCCATAAGGAGCAGAAGTCCAGACCCATGAACACGTACTTCAAGAATGTCCATGTGGAACAGAAGTCCAGACCCCTGAACACGTACTTCAAGAATGTCCATGTGGAACAGAAGTCCAGACCCCTGAACACGTACTTCAAGAATGTCCATGTGGAACAGAAGTCCAGACCCCTGAACACGTACTTCAAGAATGCCCGGCCCATGATAAACTAAGATGCTAGTCCAGGCCGTGGCCTACTTTATTAAACCAGGCCATGACCATGCCAGATGGAGCAGAACTGAGGCAAAAGTTATGGGGGCCACCGCAGAGACCTGAAACGGACTGCGGACTTCTTCCTGGCAATACGACTGAAGATTTAGCATGATTAGAAAGCCTGAACGCAGTAGAAGAAGAAGACACGTGCGCTATACATGTTTGGCTTGGCTTGGCTTCGTTCATTCTCAATCTCCCACTACAAAACACTGAAAGGGGTTAAGTAGCAGAATGTAGTCCAGAGAACGGATTGCGTTGTGTCGTAATTTACAGCTTGACTGCGATATTTGCACATTTCGGTCCAACACATCCGACTTCAGCAAGCATTTTTTTAGTACCGGGTTAGCATTCCCTCTTCGATCCCTTCTCCTTAGCCAGTCTGCCCTGCTGCAGCCTGTTATCCAGGATCACCGCGTGGATGTGTAAAAGGGTCTTGGCAGCTTTGGTTCGCTGGCCCTGACACTAGCAGTCAGCTATGAGTCGCTGACTTTGTTCCAGTGTCACCTTTTTGTTCATCTGCCCTTGTACTTGAACTCTGGCTGTTCTGTTTTCGAGGTAGTGGCTGATCCATCTGTACATTTTTCCAGATACTTCACTTCTTCGTAGCTTGACTTTAAGTCCCTCTTTCCACACCTTGTCAAATGCCTTCTCTAGATCCACCCAAACCGCTACTGTATGCTTTTTCTCTTGGTAAGCATCCTCTATTTCCTGCGCTATGAGAATGATCTGGTCCTCGGCCGATCTGTGTTGTCTAAATCCTGCTTGCTGTGGAATTAATATATGTTTTGCTTCCAGGTGCCACATCAGTCTGGTGTTTATCATACGCTCCATCAGTTTACCTACACATCTCAGTAGACTGATATGCCTGTATTCATTTGAATCTGTTCTATCTTTTTCTTTCTTTGGTACTGGTATAAGTACAGCATCTTTCCATGCCTGTGGTACAATTCCCCTTTCCAGCTTTTGTTCAGGACTGACAGTAACTTCCTCTTTGCTGTTTGACCCAACCCCATCAGCATTTCATTTGTTACCCCATCTTTTCCGGGCAATTTCTTTTTCTTTAAAGTTCTCATGGCCTCATTCATTTCATTCATTGTTAGTTTTGCCATCATGTGCTCCTCTGGTGCAATCTTGATGTTGTCAAGGCTCTTTTGTTCTTCACTTATGTCTGCATGCCTATCTGTAGGGACATCAATGTGGTTTTCTCTGGCATAATGTTCTATAAAAGCGTTTGCTGCTTTTTTTTCCAGTAAGCATGTTGTCTCCCTGCTTGATGGTAATTTGTTTATTTGATGGTATTTCGTCATTTATGGCTCTGACTAATTTCCATAGGTTGTTCCCTTCTTTATCTAGATTGAGGCTTTCTGGTTTTTTTTCCAACTGTCTCTTGTAATTTGGTTCAGTGTTCTTTTGTATTTCGCAGTGATGGTCTTGATGGAGATATGTGCTTCAATAGATTGCTCTCTCTCTCTCTCTCTCTCTCTGTCGTGTTCCTAGCGTTTAAGACTTCATCCTCAGCTTTCTGCAGTTCATGATTCCAATATGGTTTGTAGTTTTTCCTTTCCCCTCTTGGGATGGTCTCGGTGGCTGCTTGCAGTATTGCTTTGCTTAGGCTTTCCACCATAGGTTTCATATTGTTATTTCGTGTGTTGATAGTTTCACACAGTCCATCTGTCAGCATTGCAAATCTGTCCCAGTCGGCTCGTCTGTAGTTCCAACGTGGCAGCGGTTTTATTTCCTGTGGGCCTACTTCCATACAAATATCTAGCCTAATTGGCCTGTGGTCGCTACCTGCCAATTGGTCGAGCACCCGACGATCTATTTTGTGGTAGATATCCCACTGGAGAAGGCCAAGTCTGGAGTGGAGGTGGTATGCTATCTTCTGGAATAGAAGCTAGGGCTCAATGCGCTGCTCAGCATCTTGATCCCCTATACACGTTGAACTAAAGTAAGTGTGGCGTCTACAGAACGAACATTTAACGCGCCCCGTGAAAATCGAGAGTCTACCGTATGTGTTGTCCCACCACTTCCGGTTGCATCTGAAGAGTTGTAGAACTTGCATGTTTATTTCTGTTCAGGAAGGTTCTTTTGTGGAAGGTGAGGCGTAGACTCGAATTGTTTTTATCAAATCACATTTTTGTACCATTCTAATTATTAAAGTTTGTTTTAGTAAACATAATCCTCTAATATTTTATCGAAGTTACGATGATGATGACGTGGTCTTGTTGAAAAAGGGTCATATAGTAAGAATTCTGTTGAGTCACTGTTGACTTGTTGTTTGTGTTGTCATAATTCTGTTTAACTAGTTTAAGTGTTAACTGTTTCGTTTTTGGTTTTAGTTTTTTTACTGTTGATAATATGAGGGGCCCTATATATTACTATTAGGGTATCATACATCGTTCTAATGGCAACATTACACTGACTTTCAGTATAAAGAACTCGTATACTATTTATTTTCATTAAATGTTTTTTCTGGAAAAATTGGAATGCTCAGTCATGTCACTGTCATACTATTACTATTTATTACTATCACTATCAATAGTGTCAATCTATCAGTTTATTTAAGTGGTGATAGACTGACCATCCAATGTACTCTATACTGTACCAGAGATTAAATTCAAATAAAATTGGCTTAGTCTAAAGGTTAGACTTAGAAAAAGACAACTCAAGGAACTTTGTGGCATCAGTGAAAGAAAAGTGGGAACAGATCCTATAAATAATAAATGGTACACCACAAATAAAAGTTGAAACCTTTTTTTATTTACACTACTCTACATACATGCTTCCCACCTGGAGAAAACAGTACTTCACTGAGCTGATAAACTCTCTCTGGATTAGAGAAAAAAAAACCAACAACTTCCTTCTTCACAAGTTTTAACAGCGAAAAGCTTGTGTTACGAGGCATGTTCAAATGAAACCGGACCAAACTGCAACAAGTGAACATACGTGCAATGCACATGATGTCACTTCTGGTGTAAACAGCACATGCCAACCATCAAGTTTGCAAAATTTCATTATCTTCCGACTCATAATTTCCTCAGCAGACCGTTGAAAGCATGGCGGTGTGAAACGGAATCCGTTCAGAGTTGATCAGCAAGCGGTGTTTCGGTTTCTAACAGCTGATGTCGACTAGTTGACATTCATCTCAGAATGCAGGCAGTGTATGGCAACAAAAGTGTGTGGAAGACAACAGTGAAGAACTGCACAATGATGTTTAAAGAACGACGTGAGTTAACACAAAATGTACGCTTGACCTGGTCTCAGAAGATCTTTCGTTAACTCACGTCCTTCTATAAACATCATTTTCCAGTTCTTCACTGTTGTCTTTGACACACTTGATTAACTCTGGACATATTCCATATCACACCTGCCATGTTTTCAATGGTCTACTAAGGAAACTGAGTCGGATGTTAATAACATTTTGCAAACTTGAAGGTGGGTATGTGCTGTTTACACCAGAAGTGGTGTCATTATGCGCATCATACATATGTTCACTTGTTGCAGTTTGGTCTGGTTTCATTTGAACACGCCTCGTAGATTAAAAATGAATTAAAGTCAACAACCACAGTAAAACGTGACATGCTAAAAATAATGTTGTCACAGATGAAGTTGCGTTCAATTTTTAATGTGATTTAGTAATGGTTAAGCATTTTTTTTTTCAGACTGAAAGTCCAGATCCTAAAAGGCTACCCGCAGCACAACCAACATGTCAGGCTTGGACGGAATCGAGCTGGCCAATGGCGTGAGAGTTCTGCTGTTGTGGGCAGGTGACGAGATGACCCCACACATGCAAGAGTTGGTTGCAGAAGTTTCAGATAAAGTCAATTCAGGATCAAAAGGGAAATTTCAGCTTGAGCACATTGACAGACTTGCTTTGTGTAAGTTCTTAGCTCTTAGTTGATCTGTACTTCTACAGATGCCCCTGTGCAGGTCCCAGCTCTGGTATGAGCTGGATGTAGCTCGCAGAAGGGTTTCCTGCTTAGCGGGCTCGGCTTGAGCATCTTAACCCTACCAGACCTAAGGCCCTGAACCCAACTGTCCCCCATTCCTGGGCTCCAGAGCATTAACCCTACCAGACCTAAGGCCCTGAATCCAATTGTCCCCCATTATGGGCTCCAGAGCATTAACCCTACCAGACCTAAGGCCCTGAACTCAACTGTCCCCCATTCCTGGGCTCCAGAGCATTAAAGAGAAAAAACCATGATATAGAAAAATGTTAGTTACATGCAAACAAGTAGTTAGAATAAGATGTAACTTGGAGACATTGTAGAAAATAGGTTTACCTTTCATCTAGCGTCAATATTCCACCTTTGTGTGCCAATCCACCCAGCAAAAGGCAAAGAATCTGTCTGGAGTCATAAAACATTTCGAAATCCGGGAGTAAACACAACAAAGAGCCCTCATTTGTCCAATAATCCTGATAGCTGGGCTTTATACATGAGTATTCCATATAGATCCTCAGTCCAAGAAAAGCCTTCATCTCATCACTCGAGGTCTCACTGTCTGTTTCACTTGAACAGAGTCTGAATCAACCAAATTATTGATCACCTGTTGGACTGTCATAAGCCTAGACTTACTTTGCTTTCCTGTTGAAGTGCTTGGTTCATCAGCCGTTCGTTTCATTGTCAATTTTCCGAATTTGTTCATGTTCAACCCCACAAAATCAATTCAAACATGGGGGCAGCCATTTGCAATGACTAATCACGAGGATTGACCACGATTGGTTGGTTATTTTTAGATTCTGACGCATTTTATGACGTACTATCCAAATTACCAAAAATTAGGTCTAGCGGTTTAGCGGCAGTTAAGGAAATTACCGAAAAATGGGAACAGCTGTCTGGTAGGGTTAATACTCCGCTGCATTGGGACAAGCGCTTGCGGAGGTTGGTTAACCGATGTGCGAGTCCATCTTAATAGACTAAAACACTAGAGCAAAGTAGACCCGCAGCCTGTTGGGCGCCATCTATGCTGCTCTAAACAAATCACCTAACCATGGCCGGTGTTATGCCATGTCACAGTTAGTCACCTCTTACGAAATGCTCTCTGTGAGGCAGTGGTGCTATTCTTGTCCTTGTCATACACAAAGGTGACACAAAATAAAGTTGATAAATTCAATAATATATGATAGTAAGCCAGTACAGGTCACAAACTATTATAGGATAGCTAAAAAGTGTAGTTGGTTATTCATAAATGTATTATTAGGTGGCAGCAACATACAACTTTGTGATTACTGTAGGTAGCAGACGCTAAGTGTCGCATGCACATGCGCAGCTCAGATACAAAATGATGCCTGTGCTCACAGAGTGTACTTCTTCTTCGTACGCAGTCAGACAGTAACCATTATTTTTTCGAAAAAAGCGGCGGTCATCCTGAGGCTGTCGCCGCTGCCATAGAGCTTGTCTTGCAGTTCCACTGGTGATGGCCACATCTGCTCTCTCTGATCCTCGTATGTCGGGCAGTTCTGCAGCAGATGTTCAGCGGTCATTTTACCAGTACCGCACGGGCATTCGTCGGTACCACCTATCTTCAATTTGTTGAATAGGTGGTACCTCAGTC
Organism: Ariolimax columbianus; assembly: GCA_036924085.1. Classification (NCBI taxonomy): domain Eukaryota; kingdom Metazoa; phylum Mollusca; class Gastropoda; order Stylommatophora; family Arionidae; genus Ariolimax; species Ariolimax columbianus. Next base: position 68,930,716 of record JAVGWX010000014.1, read on the forward strand.
TATTGTGGCCAGTGCGAAGTCTGAAGACAACGACCTGCTCTCTTCGGTTCAACTGGTAATAGGCATCGTTTTTGGTGTAACCAGTATGTTCGGTTTCCCATTTGGTCATGTATCTGGCTTTGAAAAGCCGTTTTGACTCTTCGTACGTCATACTAGTATCTGTTTGTGGTAGTCTTGCACCTTCTTTTGCCAGTCTGTCTGCCTCCTCGTTGCCTTGGATGTTGCAGTGTGATGGAACCCACTGTACCACTACCCTTTTTGGTGCGGACTGCTGGCACAGTTTGCAGAGTGCTGCTCTTAAGTCATTAAGCTCAGTGTTTTTCTGGCTTTTTAGCGCTGTGACTACGGCGAGAGCATCTGTAAGCAGGACTATATGGCTTTCATTTTCTGTGTGTGTCACCATTTCTTCCACTGCCGCCCTCAGTGCCTCTGCCTCCGCTCTGAAATTGCTTGTGTACTTACCAGTAGCGAATGACAGTGTTATTTGTCTGCCATTTGGTAGGTTCAGGAATGCTCCTGCCCCTCCGTTCTGTGTAGTGTTTGTTACAGAACCGTCGGTGTATGCATGGGTCCAGTCCATGCTTGGGTAGCTTTTCGATATAAAGCTTAGGGTAGTATCTCTCCTTTCTTTTTCAGTCTGGCAGTTTTTGTTTCCAATACCTGGTATATTTTCTACCACCTCTGGAAATATATCCTGCCTCCAAGTAGGTTTCCGTACAGTAGTGATGGGTTTTGGTGTTGTTAGTGCGTTTATGGGATCTTCGTGCATCTTTGCTTTGGCTATTTCTGCAAAGTTTCTCCGCTTTAGTTTCCCATTTCCCAAATTGTTTAGTCTCTGGTGCATTGGATGGTCAGTCAGTCTTCGGAGTTTCTCTGACTGCAGCTGGGCTCTGCAGTCTCTTCTATCGATCATGGATTGCAGTTTTGTAATCTTTTCAAGTTCTACAATTGGCGTTGACTTCATGCCTCCTGTTATAACTCTCACGGCTTGGTTTTGAAGTTTGCTAACTTTATCGAAGTTCGCCTTTGCTGCTGTTGTCCATGCCGCAATGCCATACTCGAGAACTGGTCTCACTCTTCCAGTGTACAGTTTCTTTAGTATGCCTTCGTCTGCTCCCCAGCTTGTGCCAGCAAGTTTCCTCATGATTGCCATTCTTTCTCTGGCTCTCATTCGGTTTCTCTCGATCTGACTTTTCCATGTCATGCGCCGATCAAATGTGACTCCCAGATAGGTTGGGTTGTCGTTTGGCTGCAGGAATTTGCCATTTAATCTTAATTTGGTATTTTGGGGTTTTATTGAAAGCGAGAATATTGTACATGTGGTTTTCTCGCAGAGTGTACAATCAAAGTGCCATTGGAAGTTTGTTTCGGCAAAAGGACTTTCTGCAAAGTATATTCATAAGGAAATGTGTGTCGGCTAATGGTTAAGTGACACTGCTCACAATCCGAAGGTGCTGGGTTCGCTACCCATATTACAGCACCGGCCGTTACCTCGGGGAAGCAAACCCTTAGAAACAGCAGGAGGAAGCAGACCCTTAAATAAAATGCATGCCTAAGTCGGATGCACTGGGCTAACATGCGCAAAATAAAAACATAGTGCAATGCACATTGCTTTGGGGAATAGAGAAATAAGGCGAACGCAAGAGGGAGAAAAAAAGAAAAAGTTTACTGTGAGAAGTTCTTACTCATGGCCTTGAAGCTTCCATGTAGTAATCTCTCACTGCGGGCAGTTCTCCCTCCTTCCCCAAACCCTCAAGTTTCCCCACGAGAGTAAATCCATCGCTGATTGAGACCCCCTGCTGTAGAACATGTTCGCCAATTTACTGGCCCCCATGAAAGTAGCTGAGTTGTTCAACGATTCCAACACTAGACTTACTAGATGGATCTACAAAAGAGGACTAAACAATGGTCGAGTTCATCACGAGAACTCGTCTGACCGTGTAAACATCAAGGATGCAATCACAAGAAGAGCAGCAGAAGACTGATATCATAGTCCCCTACCTCCGGATTGAGCGATAAGGTGCTGTAAGGCAACGAGAGGCAGGCCGCCGGAAGAATACCTGGTCACCTATAAAAACAACTATACAATGTTAAGTGGCAGGAGGAATGTGTCGGACCAAAAGGTGCAAACATCGCAGTCAAGCTGTAAACTACCGACACAGCGCATTTCGTTCTCTGGACTACATCCTGCTACTTGCAAAGCCCTGTTCAGGGCTTGGTAGTGGGAGATTGAGAACGAACGCAGAAGAAGAAGAAGGCAGGAGGAACATATCTAACATCAAGCAAATGACGGATACTACCGGATTGAGGGATAAGTTAGCTGCATGGCAGCAACAGGCATCTAAGACAAACTGCAGGAAGTACACCTGGTTATGAAGAATCGAAAACAATAATAAAGGGGCATTACATTGTGAAGTGGCAATAAGAACACCCCAACACCACCCAGATGATAGGGATACTACTAACTGTCCAGAGAGGTCCAGGTTATCATACTGCGTCTCCAAACTGGACACAGCAGAAGGAGACACCACCTGTACACCAAATTCAAGATTCATGTGTTACTATGGTCTGGCAGACATCAGCACATGTACTCCAGGACTACCTCCAGCCCACTCCCCTCAAGGAGAAACTGTAAGGCAGTATTTAGATCCTGAAAAAGATCAGACTTTATTGAAGAATCCAGAGTACCAATATAAACGAGCAATGATCGCAGAAGAAGGAGACTAACTGCCAAATTTATTTGGGACATAGATGCAATTGGGGAACTCGGTGGTCTTGAGGTAAAGTGTTTCGCGGGTTCGAATCACTGTGGAGACTGGGATTTGTTCACGTGGATCACCTGGTTAAAATTACCCTAATCTCTTGGTAGTAGATCGAACCTCTGCGTTCAGTGTAACATGCCTGGTCATTACCAGGATTCCAAGATGGAATTCATTAATTTGAAAATGAGCAATTATTTGAGAATGTTCAATAAGAGGCAGAACATGCTGAATTTTCCCATTTTATTTATAGCCTTTGTTATTTTTGTTTTTCTTGCCAGCATCTCATCCAAGCTCAAGTTTTAATGTTGCAATCTCTGGCCTCGTCAACTCTTTTAACACTCGACACGGCACAGAAATACTGGGTGAGCTGTGCCGGATACTTGCTCCGCGAGGAAAACTTTACATTCAGGAACTGGCTGTGTCGTCTCAAGCTGCTGAGAACGGGGTTCAGTCTAAAGATAAACTTGTGTCCATTCTTAGACTTTCTGGATTTGTGAATATATCGGAGGTTTGTGATATGTTTTGATGTGTGTTTAAAGAACGTTAATTTTACGTCCTTTTTTTTCTTTCTCATTTGCCATCAGGCAGCCAATTCATGGCTCCGACAATGTTGTGACTGTCTTCATCGGACTGGTTGTGTTGTTTGAGATGAGACACCAACATCAATGGTTCTAGGAAAGCTGCAGCTATCATCATGAGGCGGGTTGTATTGTTCGAGATGAGACATCCACGTTAATAGCTCCAACATAGCTGTTGCTGTCTTCATGGGTTGGGCTGTTCACTTCAACATCAATGGCTAAAACTAAGCTGCGGCTGTCTTAATGGGTTGGGCTGTTCACTTCAACATTAATGGCTAAAACTAAGCTGCGGCTGTCTTTATGGGTTGGGCTGTTCACTTCAACATCAATGGCTAAAACTAAGCTGCGGCTGTCTTTATGGGTTGGGCTGTTCACCTCAATGGCTAAAACTAAGCTGCGGCTGTCTTTATGGGTTGGGCTGTTCACATCAATGGCTAAAACTAAGCTGCGGCTGTCTTTAGGGGTTGGGCTGTTCACATCAATGGCTAAAACTAAGCTGAGGCTGTCTTTATAGGTTGGGCTGTTCACATCAACATCAATGGCTAAAACTAAGCTGCGGCTGTCTTCATTAGTTGGATTGGCTTCGGCTGTTCATATCAAACATCCAATCCACATCATTGCATTATGACCAGCCTGCATCAAGAGCATATTATATGAAAGGTCTCCGTCCATGAGCAAGAGGCAGACCATGATGCCGATGGATCGAGGGTGTCTTTGACACTCTCAGAAAGTTGCACCTAACGACAGCACAAGCCTCCCACTTGGCGATAACAAGAAATCTACACATCCCGCCTCTCTGCGACACCGAATGTCAAGTGCAGTATGACAAAAGAAGAAAGATAGCGTGAAATTAAAAATGAACAATTGAAGGATAACAGATGACCCAGGACAGGAGGACGTGGTATGTATTTGTTGAAAACCTGTGCTCTGCAGATGGCAGAGGTTTTGATTGAACGATTGGCTTAAAGTCCACTCCTGATATCATAACTTTACAACTTTTATTTACACAGCCATATGAATTGTCCCTCAATGACGACGAAAAGTCAGAACTCGGGAAAAGACCAGAATCAAACAGTGGTGCGACATTGTACAGAATTGTGGCTGATAAGCCAGGTTATGAAGTGGGGTCATCATTGCAACTGAAGTTGACCTTCAAACCAAAAGCAGCTCGTAAGTATAACATAATGGTCTGATTTACTGCCATAAATTTGTGCCAAATTGGTATTTATTTAATGTTTAAAGCTATGTTTTATCAGTGCCCGAAATGAGAAAAACAGGAGCACAACCCAAGACATCAGGGGTTCATGAGGTAAATTGTTCGCCTCAGATTCGGGGATCACGCCGAAGATCGTAATTTTTTTGTTTGCATGGATCTTCTGGTAAAAATTCCCCTGATCTCTGGGTAGTGAGATCGGACTCCCATGTTCAGTGTCGAACACGTTAAAAATTTGTTGGCAGTTGGAATTAGAAAAGATTAGGATTAATGACCTGTTTCCATGCAAAAATAAAATAAAAAATCCAAGTTATTTGTACCTATCCCGTGTGGTTTGTTAAGAGCAGCTATAGATGGCGCCTAACTGGCGGCAGATCTACTTAGCTCTAATGTTTGAGTCTTTTAAGATGGACTCATACATCCGTAAAAACCACCCTCCAAAAAACTGGTTGTATAGACTCTGTAGAGTCTTCTAAAGCAGTATAAATATGTTACGTTATCCAATGTTTGGACATCCGGTACATAGCACAAGACTGAAATGCAGACATAGCGCTTCCGAAAATCAGCACAGCTGATACAGACAAACCCTGAAAGCCACTGTATCTAGAAGAGATGGAAGTTTCGGATGAACCCAGACACCATCTACGATACACAACATGGAAGTCGCTGATCAGACTTCGAACTGGTGTGTCACGGTGAAAGAGGAATGTGAAACAATGGGGATACACAGATGACGACACATGTGACGGTGGCACAATACAATACCCAGACCACCTGATTACCTGCCTCAACCTCCAGGAAACATGCAATAAGTGTGACATGTCGGAGGCAAATGACAAGGCAATCCATGTCGCTGAATACTGGATGCATTCTGGATAACGTGGTGCTTGGACACGGGAAGTAAGAGAAGGATTATGGCCTGAAAGGGGGGACATAATAGCAACCTGAAACCTGACAGATGTCAAATGAGGTAGCTAAGGAGAGTTGGGAATTGGACTGGCTACCTCATTCTGTACAATAAATACTACAAGAATAGAAAGACCAAGTCAAGTAAAAGGAGGAGGATTGGGTATGGGGTTGGTAACCCCATCTTGTTGGCATAAGAGTATGGTGCAGAAGAAACCCATTCTTCAAACACTGAAACAACAGTACTATACTAACCTTTTCTCATCGAAGTAGAAGGTCCAAAAGGTGCTGTTACAACCGAGCTCTAGAACCTGTTCAATTGATGGAACCGGTTGAGGTCACCTATTGTGATCCAGCAGGCAAAGTCAGGCACAGCCCTGGGAGTAGACGGAATTACCATAGGCATCCTTAAGGCGGGAGGAGACATTCTAGCACTACAGCTATCTAGGTTAATTTAACAAGTGCTTCACAGAAGAATGAATTCTTAAAACCTTAAAAACTATACTCATCCAACAGAAGGGCGACACCGAACTCCTGGAGGACTATCGCCCTATCCGCTAACTACCGATGACATACAAACTATTCTCCAAAGTTCTTGTCAACAGGATTGGCCAACAACTCGGCCTCGAACAACCCCTTTAGCAGGCTGGATTAAGAAAAGGGTTGCTTACTACTGACCACCTACACACAATTCACCAGCTGATGCTTAGAGGAAGTGAACTATATCTATCAATCTATATTTTCAATTATGCGATCATACCAGCCATGATCTATGGATGTTAGGAGTGGAATTTTCGCAACACGGATGCAGAGAAACTCTGCGTTACCCAGCAAGTGATGGATATATGTGTTCTCTGGATCTCGATCAGAGATGGAATCCACAGTACTTAAATCAGAGAATCGTTGTCTCACAAATATCACTGGGCAATCCACATGATGTGTATACCAGATAACAGAGGGACACTCAGAATGACGTTTTGGTGGCCATATGATTATACACGCTAGTGCGGTCACCCACCCGCACGGTCACCCACCCGCACGATGGCGAGATGGTCTGCTGAAGTCAAGGATACTTTATTGTATTGCATTGTATGCCAGGATTACAGCTCATATCATTGGATCGTAACTGTTATCAGATAAGCACGCTAGCTCAATCCATAGCAAGCAATTCATTCTTTTCTGTGGTAACAGTGTGCCTCGGTTCAAATCATGTCCGGAGACTTAAAAAAACCTGGACCGTGATTTTAATCAGGGAACGTTTCTCCAGTCAACGCAGCTGTAAATGGGTACCTGACGCATGAGTTAGGGAAAGTTAAAAACTGTAAGGAAGGGCACTGGCCGGCCTACCTCACACAGGCTGCGGCTTAGTCTTAGTCCAATGAAGTCTTCAAAGACTCCATTTCCAACCAGCGGTTACTTCTGCTGAATTTCCACTGACTTTTTACTGTTATCAAATTATTCTTGGGGGACGGCATGGCCTAGTGGTTAAATGACATGGCTCACAACCAGAAGGTGTTGGGTTCGATCACAGCACCGGCCGTTACCCCGGGGAAGCAAACCCTTATAAAATGCAGGAGGAAGCAGAACCTTACATAAAATGCATCCTGAAGTCAGATGCACTGGGCAGACAGGCGCAAAATAAAAACCACAGTGCAACGCACACTGCCTTGGAAATTAGAGAAATAAGACGAACGCAAAAAAAATAAAAATGTTATTCTTGTCGACCTTTCAGCAAAAGCTGACGAGAGTGTAGCCAAAGTGTGGAGTTTCAATACAACTGACTTGCTGGACAATGATGTGGCTTTGGTCAATGAAGATGATCTCCTTGATGAGGAGGATTTGAAGAAACCCGATCCAGCATCACTCAGAGGTGGGAACTGATATGTTAGCCATACGTCTCACCCTCTCTCTCTCTCTCTCTTTCTTTCTCTATCTGCCCTCTCTTTCCTCTTTCTCTTTGTCACTCTGTAAAAACAATAAAATAAAATGAAATTCTACACACAATCACAAAACTCAAATGCATCATTTAAAAGTTGGCATTGGGCATAGTGGGTAACGATTTTTAGTTTTACTATCATCTATTTCAGTGCCTATGAGTTGGAAAGGGTTAACATTTTACAGCCCGCTTAGCACAGCACATACTAACATATCCGCCCCCAACTCAGTGTTCATTGCTATGCAACAAAATCATATTTTATTTTTACCAAGACAACTTTGCATGAAACAACAAAACTTCTATGTTTTTAGCATTACTGGATACACTAGTTTCATTTGTGATCAGAAACGTCTATGTTCTTAGCATTACTGGATACTCTAGTTTCATTTGTGATCAGAAACTTCTATGTTCTTAGCATTACTGGATACTCTAGTTTCATTTGTGATCAGAAACTTCTATGTTCTTAGCATTACTGGATACTCTAGTTTCATTTGTGATCAGAATGGCGTAGGTAACTACTATAATAATATAGACTTGGTCCTGACATTTTGCACAGACTTGTAAAGTTTGGAGAAAAAAATGGAAGAAAGGTCAGTCATGCATGACATGTGTGGAAATTGGGGACAGCATGGACTAGTGGTTAAGGGACACGGCTCACAAGCCGAAGGTGCTGGGTTTGCTCCCCATCACAGCACCGGCCATTACCCAGGGAAAGCAAACCCTTAGAAAATGCAGGAGGAAGCAGACCCTTACATAAAATGCATGCCAAAGTCGGATGCACTGGGCGGACAAGCGCAAAATAAACAAAAACATAGTGCAACGCACACCACCTTGGCGAAAAGAGAAATAAGGCGAAACCAAAAACTGAAACAAAAACCATGTGGGAAAATGGGTTTAAAAAAAAAAATTTCTATACTCTGAAATACTCATGTAGAAAAAATGGATTTGAAAGGAGAAAAAAAAACAACTAAATATATTCTGAAAAACTTTTCTATTTCAAATTTTGTAAGGATATTTTTATTTTTCTTGAGCTTGACTAATGTGCCATGATTTTGTTTTTAAAGATTTTGTTTTTGAAAGGCCTTCAGCATATCAGCTATAACAAAACTTTATTTCTCACAGTGGACTGTGGTGTTGGACCGAAGAAGAAAAAGGCCTGTAAAAATTGCACGTGTGGTTTGGCTGAGGAATTAGAGTCTGCACAGAAAGCAGAAGTTCCGGCCAAGACATCGGCTTGCGGAAATGTAAGTCAGCACTGTAATTATTATTGTTTTATAATGCAGACGTGGTTGAATAATATTCTGCCGTCCTACTGACGTCAGATGTGTCGGGCCAAAAGATGCAAATATCGCAGTAAACTCCGACACAGCGCATTCCGTTCTCCTGACATCATCCTCCTACTTTGCAAAGCCCTTTTCAGGACTTTGTAGCGAGAGTTTGAGAATGAATGACGAAGAAGAAGAAGATATTCTGCCGCAAAACGCTTTATTTATATTGTTATGCTGGGACATGATGAAGATGTCCAGCAAGAAAGCATAGGCAACTGAGACGCTACATACTGTCTAGGACGTCGTGTCAGGGTCATGTACAATACACTGACCACGACCACTATTGCTCTGTCATGTATGTCCCGGAAACTTGCTGTTTTTCAAGGCAGCCTGGCTGACGAGATGTGCATCAATGTGATCCCTGTAGTAGTGAACGTCACGCAGATGAAGCTAAGCATAGCACAACCGCCTGAAGGAACCCGGTCCACCTTTAACAGCACGCTCGGGATGTGAGGAAAGCTACTGCAACCTGCCACTTAACGTCCTTTTCAAGGCGCACAAAAGAGTAACCTGCTCGTTGTGGGCATTCGCAAACAAACAACATGATGAGCATCTATCTGTTCTAAGTTCACCATATTATGTGCTGCTCATCGGGCGTGTGAACATGTCCCGTCCATCTTACCTGGACTTCCTGCAGAAGTCTGTGGATGCTGAACATGTTTGACTTCAGAGTTTCAGAGCTAGGTACATTGTCTTCCTACCTGATCATTCTTGTTACAACAAGGGGAAATGTTTGCACTGTCTATACATTGTCCATGTTTCACTGGCATACAATAGAGTGGTTACAGCATGATACACTTTTACCTTGGTGGCGACACTCATGCCTTATCATTTCCAGACATCCACTTAAAGCCTCCCAACAAAGGCTTTCTTTTGCAATACTGTTGTTGACCTCAGAGTTAATATTCTGTTGATGACACTGCCTAGGTAGGTGAAGCTATCGAGTGCCTGGAGATATTGGATTTGTAACGTCTGGTCAGACAAAACAGTTGTTGTGGTTTCCATGGTTTTCTATCGGAGCAACTAGGCCTAGCGGTCGAGTTCACATTTTTTTACGAGATTTTCATAAATTTTAAACCTAATCTTTTTGTATCTCAGAAACTAACAAAAACAATAACACCCACAAGTTCTTTATTGAATTGTGTCTCTACACACAAGAAAATCAAATTTATTGACAAACAAACAAAAAAGTTACAAATTTTGAAAGTCAACGATCATAGCGAGAAATAAATGTAATTTCATTAGGTAAAATTTTGTCTCAATGACGTCATGGCGTGCTAAAGGTTAATGTCCTTTTCAGGGCACACAAAAGAGTAAATATACTCATCGTGGGCAACCAACAACAACAATCTGGCAACCTTCTATCAAAGAAAACACTGTACAATGCATAAATGAAAAATAACCTATATTTTCATTGTTGTGTCTATTTCCAGTGTAACCTTGGAGATGCATTTCGATGTGCCAGTTGTCCGTATCTTGGAATGCCAGCATTCAAGTCTGGGGAGAAAGTGATCTTGTCGGATCGACAGTTAAATGCTGATGCATGAGCCATCCACAATTTTGTCAGCTTATTTTCAAGTGGGATATTAAACTATATAGTAATTGTCAAATGGGGGGGGGGGGGGGGGGGGTGTATGTAACGGTCTGTTGGTATTCGATTAATAATTGGGATTGCTGAATGTATGTTTCACGTCAAGGGTGGACGGAAAAAAAGAACGCTGTATGCGTGTGGTCTGTTGGTGTAGTGTCATTTAACCTTTAACATCTGGTCAGCTAAAACTGCTGTCTATTTGAGGTTGTAACTTGACAAAAACTTTGTTAAATAATTAAATTCCATCCTAATACGCCACCTACCTTCCCCCAGGCCTAGTAAGCTGCAGGAAGTAAAATCGCAAAAAGAAAATACTCCGGATAGTCTTTGGATGTCTGACAGCCGGCATACATCTGCCTGTTTGGGTACCAGGATTCTAAGTATATATATATATATAAAAATAAAATACAAATTCAGGTACAAAATACAAATTATTCTAAGTATATATATATATAAAAATAAAATACAAATTCAGGTACAAAATACAAATTATTCTAAGTATATATATATATAAAAATAAAATACAAATTCAGGTACAAAATACAAATTATTCTAAGTATATATATATATAAAAATAAAATACAAATTCAGGTACAAAATACAAATTCAGGTAAAATTGTTTCTTCAACCCTTTCCAGTCCTGTATAATTTTGTGGAATTGTGTCCTTCAGTTCCGGGCCATATGCCGGAATTCCCTATGTCAAAAGTTCAAGATAAAATTAGTAATTAACCTTCTGATTCCCAGTTTACACAATTACGTCTATTTCCTGTATCTGCATCATTTTTCAGGGTGTCATGCCACGACGTGGTTGCTGGTTTTAAGAACCTCTACCTCATTTAATTTTGTTGTGTGTGTAGAGGCATATGTTAATAAAGAACTTGTTGGTGTTATTGTGCGTATGTTAGTTTCTGAGATACAAGAAGATGGTTATGTGGGGAAAAATAGCACAAACACGTAGACTCACCCAGTTACGAAAAAAAAAAATGAAAACGCCAAAAAACGTACTACCACTATCGATGTTTATGGTAATGGCTATGTCTGTCACTTTGACAATAAACCTAATTATTGTATCTACATAAACAAAAACTAAATAAATATAACTAAATTTACCTCAGAATGCAAAAATGTAACTACCCCATTCTCAATAATGAGGGAATCATCAAATCCAAGTGAAAAACAGAAGAAATCATTTTCAAATGTCTAAAACAAATTTTTGAATCACCATTGTGAAAGTGGAACTCTCTACTATCGAAAGTGCAGTGTTTTTAGCCTATTTCTATGGTAGGCTGTCACCAAATGTTGGCCATGAAACATAAATTCAGTCAGATAAAAGCAACAAACAATGTTCCGTCTAATTTTTTCGCCAGTGGTTTAATGTTAATTATTAATTGCATGATTGGATTCTGTTCAGGTGCTTGTTAAGTGAGACGTGTTGGGTTCTAAACCAGAAAATGGTGCTCTCATCCTTCTTTGGGAGTTGATTTGGCCATAACAAGGATGTATCTTTGGGTGTTTGAATATTTCTGATCGCTACAAGAGCATATGTTTGTTTGAGTGTTTGTATGTTTCTGACGAGTTGACCAAACATTTTGGAATGTCTGTCACTGGCCAATAAAGATTGATTTTGTTCATGTTTGAAAATTCTGAATGTTTGTTTGAAGCATTTGTATCAGCATTGAATACTTCACCTGTCACTTCTCTTCAACCCCTGTCAATCAATCCCTTCAACTCTTTAATATCTACACAGAACAGATGTTCAAACAGATAGCAGGGATGCCAGAGCTTGTCATTGGAGGATTAGAATAACCCTAGATTTGCGGATGACAGTTTTGACGGCAGAAAGTGAGCAATAATTGCAGCTTGTGACATCAATATACACAAAAAGTCAAGAGTTTGAATTAGACATAAACATAAAGAAAACAAAGATTATACTTACTTACTTACTTAGTCGCTCCTCTTCTACCGTGAGGTGTAGAGGTTTGACTTGTAATCGTTGTTTTAAGACAAACAGGTGATTAGCCTGTTGTGTCTTTGCATGGTGGAGGGGCTGCCTCCTTACAGCCTCCATGCCTGCCGACTCGTTTTTGTCCACTGCTGCTTATTTATTCGCAGCTAACCTCCAAATTAGGAGGCCTTTCAGCAATCCGCAACCCTGCTGACGCGCCTGGTAGGAGGTAGGTGCCTCCCCCAGGAACAAAGATTATGATACTTGGAAAAGTGACAAGAAACCATGTATGCAGATAAAAATTAAAGATCCAACTACAGAGTTTCTCCTATATAGGTCATATAATAATGGCAGACGGCAGGTGTGAAAAGAAATTAAAATGATAATAGGTACGGCAAAATGGAATTCAGTAACGTGTGATACATACTAACATCCCAACAGGTAAATCATAAATTGTAAATGAGAATTGTTAGGTGTTATGTATACTCGTCACTACATTATGGCGCAGAAACATGGACACTGAATAAAAAGTTGGGAAAGAGTTTTGAAATGTGGCTATATAGAAGATTGGGCCGTGTTTCTTGGAAAGAGAATACAACAAATGTGGAGGATTGAAAACATTGGGAGTGAAAAAAGAATTACTGATCTAAATCAAGGTTAGACATATTTTTTCACATCGTAACAAGACATACTTCTTTGTTGACGACCATTAAGAGGAAGGCAGACAATGTCTTAAGTGGGTGGATAACATCAGGAGATGGACTGGGAAAAGTCTGTCAGATTACACCCTTACAGCAAGTGAGTACAATGGAGATTCATTGCAGCCGACCTTCGATGCAGAAATGGCACTTGAACTGAACTAAGTAGTTTTAATCACGTATTGGGGCATTTTGTCTTTTCCTTTGGGGAAGACGAGACTGTTGATCAAAGACAGGTGAAACGAGCTTGTTCTTGTTTTGAGAACATAGGAAGACAGAAAATAAAATGGATTGATCATCTCATGAGAATGAGACCTGATCGACTCTATGTGCTTGTTTGCAGCACAGGATGATCTGGCTATAGGGCATGAGGGATATTGATATCCGACATGTGAGTAATCCTACAATGATACAGGCTTACCACAACAGACGCAACACACTTAGCCCATGAAAGACGACTTAAGATCTCCATGATGTTCAATGGTACAAGTGGGGAGAGGAGACAAAGTCTGTCACGCAAAACATACTAGTCAGTCATGGTCAAGTGAAACTGCTGATCAAGACCACACATCACTTCCAAACAGAGGGATCACGATGCTGATCAGCGCATGGAGCTGCAGGGGTCAGCGATCCATAGCCGATTGCTAGCGTCAGGGACCTTCTACACCTCCACACCAGTGATCCTGGATAACAGGCTGTGGCAGGGCAGACTGGCTAAGGAGAAGGGATCGAAGAGGGAATGCTAACCCGGTACTAACAAAATGCTTGCTGAAGTTGGATGTGTTGGACCGTAAGGTGCAAATATCGCAGTCAAGCTGTAAACTACGACACAATGCATTCCGTTCTCTGGACTACATTCTGCTACTTAAACCCTTTTGGTGTTTGGTAGCGGGAGATTGAGAACGAACGAAGCCACTTCCAAACAGTTCTCCCTGAAAACATGCTGTTTTTTGTTAGTTAGGCTAATGAGGAGAGACACTGTGGTCATCCCCATAGTGGTGAACTTACTGAGAATCCTCACATTGCACTACAGCCAGGAAGACCCCTGTTCACATTTTTAAGTACACCTAGGGATATAAAGAGAGCCACTGTAATCCGCCACTAGGAAGTCGAAAGTACGGGTGGCATTCGTAACAACCATATTTTCCATATTGTTCCCCAGTGGCTTGCTGGGGTCTATGTGTATGACAAGGACAAGAATAGCACCACTGCCCCCAAATAGAGCTTGTTGTAAGAGGCGACATGGCATAACACTGGCCATGGTTAGGTGGTTTGTTAAGAGCAGCATAGATGGCACCTTAACAGGCTGCTGGTCTACTTTGCTCTAGTGTTGGAGTTCATTAAGATGAACTCACACAACAGTTAACCACCCTCCATACTGGAGTAATAAGCTGCTCGAGCCTAGCCCGCTAAGAATTAAATCCTCCTGGCTACATCCAGCTCACATCAGAGATGGGCCTGCAGAGGGGCTTATGTCCCTGTAGAACTACAGGTCGACTAAGTGGGACCTGCACAGGGGCTTATGTCCCTGTAGAGCTACAGGTCGACTAAGTGGGACCTGCACAGGGGCTTATGTCCCTGTAGAGCTACAGGTCGACTAAGTGGGACCTGCACAGGGGCTTATGTCCCTGTAGAGCTACAGGTCGACTAAGACGGTTACTAAATTCAACATGTACCAATAACTATTTTGGGATTTTATGTACTGTCTGTCAGATACCACTACAGCTAAATGTACTGTCTGTCAGATACCACTACAGCTAAATGTACTGTCTGTCAGATACCACTACAGCTAAATGTACTCTCTGTCAGATACCACTACAGCTAAATGTACTGTCTGGCAGATACCACTACAGCTAAATGTAGTCTGTCAGATACCACTACAGCTAAATGTACTGTCTGTCAGATACCACTACAGCTAAATGTACTGTCTGCCAGAAATAGTTGCAGGTTATGTAGTTTTCCTGACAGATATACGTCTCAAGCTATTTAATTACACAGCTCATTAAATGCTCCCCTTATAGACCAATAGTTGTTGTTACTAAATGTCCACAATGAGTAATTTGGGTTTAGCGGTCGGTTGCAGTAGCTTTCCTCACATCCCAAGCGTGCTGTTGAAAGTAGACTGGGGTCCTCCAGGCAGTTGGTGATATGCTTGGCTTCATCTGCATTGCGGTCACTACTAAGTGGAACTTGCTAGCTAGACTTCCATGAAACAGCTAGTTTCCAGGAAGAACTGCATGAATGTTGGGTGAGGTCTTGGTCAGTATGTTCATATGGCCTTATCAGCATGTTTTGTCTAACCAGAGTTATGCTTGTCTCCTCTCCCCAAGAGTTTTCAGTAAATAATTAATTACATATTAATACGCCTTGTTAAAAAAATCCTAATGAAAATACCAGTGAAATCTAGCCAAACATATGGGCATCAGAGACATCAGGTCGAAATGCTTTTTTTTTAGTGGAATGTCAGCACCCAAAAACAAATGGTGACAAGAACCATTCCAGCCAAAATCAACCGCTGTAAAACTGAAAATTGCTGATCGCAAGCCCAAAACAGACTTCTGACACGTGCATTTGTGATTTAGTTTGTGAAATTTAATTTTGTTAACGGTTCAAGTTTTTGGTTTGTCATTAATGACATTTAAAACCGGGCGGAATTCCCTTGTCAGTGTTCTTATTGCTTTAAAGCGATCTCTCTCTCTGCCTTGTTGCTGTAGGTTTTCTATGTCCTTATGCGTTTCCACTATGTATTTTTTCTTATTTCTCTTCTAACTTTCCTTGCGTAGTTTTTATATGCTGTGCTGGTCCCCTTACTTTCCATTTGTTTTAATTGTTGCCTTTCTTCTATGAGTTTCTGTGTTTGCTCTGATATATAGCTCTGTTTCTTGTGTGACATCCTGGGAATTATTTCGTTCGCTGACGAGATGAAAATATCCAATGCGTACGATGTCAACTCCTCAGATGTCATCTCTTTCTGTGGGGACGGTGTGGCCTAGTGGTTAAGTGGCACGGCTCACAATCCGAAGGTGCTGGGTTCAATCCCCATCACAGCACCGACCATTACCCCGGGGAAGCAAACCTTTAGAAAATGCAGGAGGAAGCAGACCCTTACATAAAATGCATGCTGAAGTCGGATGCACTGGGCCGACAGGCTCAAAATAAAAACCACCCGCCTTGAGGAATAGAGAAATAAGGCGAACGCAAAAAAAAAAAAAAAAATCTCTTCCTGTACCGCAAGCAACGCCTTATTTTTGTTTTCCACTTTGATGTTGTATTCAGTAGGTATTGCTGTTACATCAAAGCGTATTGGCTGGCAACCTTTGTTGATCCTATATAGTCTTATCTTGAAAACCGCAAACATGATGAGAAAGAACCTGAACCAACATTGGAAGAAGTGCGCTCGGCAATCAAAAGCCTGAAAAGGGGAAAGTCCCCAGGATGTGATGATATCCAAGCAGAGCTAATACAAGCAGGAGGAGAGGCATGTGCTCGAGTCTATCGCAAGCTGTGTAAACAGATATGGCACAGCACAGAGTGGCCAGAAGCATGGAAGAAATAAATTTATATTCCCCTCCCCAAAAAAGGCAACCTGAAGCTGTGCACGAACTATCGCACTGATCGGCCACGCTAGCAAGATACTCTTGCAAATCCTATTAAGAAGGATAGAGAAAAGGTTTGAATCTGAAATTCACGTAGTCCAGACATGTTTTAGGAAAGACCCAGTTGACCACATATTCAACTTAAAGAATATCTACGAAAAATGTAGAGAGTTTAATGTAGACATGTACACATGTTTCATTGATTACACCAAGGCCTTCGATACGGTAAAACATCAAAGTCTGCGGAGAATCATGAAGGAAATGGGGTTTACTTTGCATATTGTCCATCTCATTGAAACATTATACCAAGATCAACAAGCCGCTGTCCGAGTATCTGGGCAAACATCAGATTGGTTTGCAGTACAAAAGGAAGTACGACAAGGATGCAACCTCTCACCTTATCTGTACAACATATATGCGGAATGTATAATGAGAAATGTTTGAGAAGACGAGAACATTGAAAGTTTCGACTCATTTACGATTGGGGGGTACGAGATTCCAGAGTTACGATACGCAGATGACACAGTGATACTATCAAGAAGGGCTAGAGCAGTTAATTTCAGCCGTTAATGAACATAGTAAAGATTAAAACCTGTTTATAAATAAAACAAAGATAATGACCACAGACAAAACACAATGTCAGCATAAATTTACAGTGGGTGGTGAGAAAATAGATCAGGTCACACATTTTGAATATCTGGGCTCCAGAATTGACAAAAATTGCGACTGATCGAAAGAAATCAAAAGAAGACTAGCCATGGCAATGCAGAGACTGAACACTCTGAAGAAATTATGGCAGAGCACAACAAAATGATAAAAGTAAAAATCTTGAGAGCCTGTGTTTTCCTGTGGCAGCTTATGGCTGCGAATCATGGACGATTACTAAAACTTCTAGACAAAGAATCGAATCCTTCGAGTCAAAATGTTACAGAAAGATCCTCAGAATACCCTGGACAGAGAAGAAAAAACATGTAGACATTCGGCAAGAGTTGAGCATAGAGGAGAACTGGTTTATCCATTCCATTATGACCTGGTCTTCAGACTCCGCACAGGCCACAACAGACTGAGGTACAATCTATTCAATAAACTGAAGATAGGTGGCACTGACGAATGCACATGTGGTACAGGGAAAATGACCGCTGAACATCTGCAAAATTGCTCAACATACGAGGACCAGAGAAAGCACATGTGGCCAACACTAGACAAGCTCTATGGCAGTGTCGACAGCCTCAGGATGACAGCTGCTTTCTTCGAACAAATTCAAGTTGACGTCTGACAGCGTACGAAGAAGAAGAAGAATTCCATTATGACCAGAAAATGCAAATACTTTGGTCACATTAAAAGACACAACGGTCTTGAGAGAACAGTGATGGAAGGTATAGTGCCAGGCAAAAGAGGAAGGTATGGTGCCAGGCAAAAGAGGAAGGGGTAGACCAAGAAGACGATGGCACCAAGATATACAGGAATGCCTGAGTCTGACTGTGGCAGAGGCTGGAGTTTTGGCAAAGGAACGAGTTTCTTTCAGACAGACTGTGATGGGAGCGACATTCTATAAAGGACATGCGCAATAGACGTTTGTACTATAAGGTTATTTCCAAAAATTGCGAAATATTTTATTTGAAAGTCGAATCATATAAGGAAGCAAGATACTGAGCAGCGCATGAGCTGCAGTGATCAGCGACCCATAGCTGACTGCTAGTGTCAGGGCCAGCGAAGCAGACTGCCAAGACCCTTCTACACCTCCACGCGGTGATTCTGTATAACGGGCTGCAACAGAGCAGACTGGCTAAGGAGAATGGATCGAAGAGGGAAGGCTAACCCGTTACTAAAAAAATGTCGGATGTGTTGGACCGAAAGGTGCAAATATCGCAGTCAAGCTGTAAACTACGATAAAACGCATTCCGTTCTATGGACTACATTCTGCTACTTAGCCATTTTTTCAGGGCTTGGTAGTGGGAGATTGAGAACGCTAAGGGCTTGGTGGCGGGAGATTGAGAACGTTCAGGGCTTGGTGGCGGGAGATTGAGAACGTTAAGGGCTTGGTGGCGGGAGATTGAGAACGTTAAGGGCTTGGTGGCGGGAGATTGAGAACATTCAGAGCTTGGTGGTGGGAGATTGAGAACGTTCGGTGGGAGATTGAGAACGTTCAGGGTTTGGTAGCGGGAGATTGAGAACGAACGAAGCCAAGCTAAATCCTCAGTCTGGGATCAAGATGTTGAGCTGTAGCGATCAGCCACCAAAAGCTGCCTGCTAGTGTCAGGGCCAGCGAAGCAGACTGCCAAGACCCTTCTACACCTCCACGCGGTGATCCTGGACAACAGGCTGCAACAGAGCAGAATGGCAAAGGCGAAGAATTTGAAGAGGTTAGGCTAACCCGGCATCTAAAAATGCCTGCTGAAGTCGGATGGGCCTGCCTGAAAGGTGCAAATATCGAAGACAAGCTGTAAACCACGACACATTTTCTTTCCTCCTGCTACGTGCAAAGCCTTTTTTCAGGGCTTGGTAGTGGGAGTTTGAGAACGAGCTAGGAGATGACGACTTTCTACCCGCTAGTTACTTTCTTCTACTTCTGCCATCATCCTGAAAAGGACGGTGTGTCACTGTTTACAGCGGTGCTGTCATATCTGAGCCTTTCGGCTCAACACATCCAATTTCATCTGGCTATCCCTTGGCCAGACTACGCTAATTACTAGTGCAGCCTGTTTCTGGTGCCGCCACGTGGAGGTGGACTATGATCTTTTTTTTCTCAAACCACAACACGTTTTGCTCACTGCTATTCAGTACTTTTAAGAATATACATAACTGCACGGGAGACCCATAGGTGCTCAGCAAATGGCCAAGAGCGTCGCGACTGATGTTTAGCTTCACCACGCTGACCCTCAATCTTTCCTTCCAGTATTGTACTCATTTTTTTAAAACATTTTTTTTATTTTATGTGTTTGCCTCACTAGTTTCTACTGGCGGAGGCGCGCCTATTCCACCCCAGACAGTAGTCAATTTGGGCGATATTAAGACGAAAAAACCAGTGCTATGATGCGTGCGTGTGAGTGTTTGTACCTAGCTTGGTGTTTCCGTGATGTTCCTCGCCATTTGATGATCCTCGTTGTCCGCCGTAGGTATTTGGTTGCTATTTTTATTTTCTTGTGTTCCTCGGTTTACCCAGTCGAGTTTCTGATGCACAATTGTTTTCCTGGGACCATTTTGGGAATCAGTATATTTATTTTCCTTCATACTTGATTCTGATCTCTTATTTATTTCCTGATTTAACTATATATATCCCCTTACCCTTTTTAAATTTATAAAACACCATCATACATTTTATTAAAAAATTGTGAAGATAGCAGTGTAGTGAAGTGTACAACAAGGATGAATGAAATGGAATGATTGTGAAATATGACAAACAATATACTTGATACATAAGGATTAAGAGTACAATATAAATGAATTGAAAAGGGTCTTCCTTCTGTTGTGAGGCCCATCTGTGTTGACTTCCTTCTGTCTGGTCTTAGTGTATCAGGTTTTAACTGCTCTCATATATTTTTCCATCGCAGCCATGCATTCCAACTTGTAAGCAATTTACTGATTTGTGTGCCCCTTTGTAGATCCATTTTCTTTAACAAACCATCTCTTAATCTCACTGTACATCTCTAAATATTCATCATTGGCTCTTTCTGTCTTGTCAGGCGAAAATAAGTTTTGCTGGGAAAAAAGGGGATGTAACTACAGTCCATGACTATAACGAAAGTGACGTAATACCAATCCGAGCAGGACAATGTAGATTCCACAGTGTGTGCAAGGGAAATCATGACCCTTTGCGGCATTGCGTGTGTGGAGTGTTTTCTCAAACCCTGAGCGTTTAGGCGCAATCAATATCTTCTTTGTCTGTATTTCAAGTGCTTTGTACCCATTATCATCTTTGTAAAAACATCAATCAAATTGAATCTTGCGTGTTTGCTCCCGGCTGGATAAATGACCTAATATTCATAGTGTGACATTTGAAACACGCAAATACGCGTTACTCTTTTATGTTTTTGTTGTATATTTATATGTTTTCCTGCCGTTAGTTTCTATATTCAAGAATGTAAACAGACAGCTGATAATGAACAAATTCTTACAGTCCAAGTATTGGCACAAATACATGTTACTGCCAAGCTGTACACATAGCGTTTATTCAAGCAATGACATAACTTACACACCGCCTGTGAGAAATTAATCCCTGCCTAGCTGGCAGCGTGGCCAAGGCACATCGCCCACACGCTGAGTGAATGCCTCTTCGACTTCTTTGGGTTACCGAGAAGAAAAACAGGACAAGGAGTAGAGGAAACTGGTTGTATACAGACTCTGCAGTTTTCTAAACTAGTAAAATTACGTTAAGTTATGTTCCATTAGATACAGGTCCTGGTAATGATTCAGATATTAA
Organism: Ariolimax columbianus; assembly: GCA_036924085.1. Classification (NCBI taxonomy): domain Eukaryota; kingdom Metazoa; phylum Mollusca; class Gastropoda; order Stylommatophora; family Arionidae; genus Ariolimax; species Ariolimax columbianus. The sequence goes on from JAVGWX010000014.1 coordinate 68,951,690, forward strand.
GCATTCATATTTGCATGTTCATATATTTGTGCGTGTATGTGTGTGTGTCGTTCAATGCCTTCCACTACAGAAGTATTTCCAACACTTTGCAATGTACATTACGTTTAGTTGCTGCTGGCTGTTAGGAAGGAAACTATATCAAGCTCAATAAATGTTATACGAGGCGTGTTCAAATGAAACCGGACCAAACTGCAACAATTGAACATACGTACGATGCGCGTGCTGAAGTAATTTCTGATCTAAACAGCAAATACCAACCGTCAAGTTTGCAAAATTTCATTATCCTCCGACTCATAGTTTCCTCAGCTGACGGTTGAAAACATGGTGGGGGTGATACGGAATCCGTCCAGAGTTGGCCAGTAAGCGATGATTCGGTCTCTAACAGCTGAAGGATGTCGACCAGTCGACATTCATCGCAGAATGCAGGCAGTGTATGGGGACAAAAGTGTGTCGAAGACAACAGTGAAGAACTGGATAACGATGTTTAAAGAAGGACGTGAGTTAACGAAAGATTTTCCGAGACCAGGTCAGGCGCATATTGTTGCGTTAACTCACGTCCGAGACCAGGTCAGGCGCATATTGTTGCGTTAACTCACGTCCGAGACCAGGTCAGGCGCATATTGTTGCGTTAATTCACGTCCTTCTTTAAACATCGTTGTCCATCTTCACTAATTTCTTCGACACACTTTTGTCACCATATACTGCCTGCATTCTGCGATGAATGTCAACTGGTCGACATCCTTCAGCTGTTAGAAACCGAATCACCGCTAGCTGATCAACTCTGGACGGATTCCCTATCACCCCTGCCATGTTTTCAACGGTCTGCCGAGGAAAGGATAAGTCAGGGGATAATGAAATTTTGTAAATTTGATTGTTGGTATGTGCTGTTTACACCAGAAATGACTTCACCATGCCATCGTACATATGTTAAATTATTGCAGTTTGTTCTGGTTTCATTTGAACACACCTCGTATGTTAGAGGAATTGCAAGAGTAAATAAATTAAATCGTTGTTTCAGTAGATAAAATGATGAGGGGGATCTTTGAAGATGAGGAAAATATTTACGCGTGGGCACGTGTGTGTATGTGTGTGTATTTACATATTTACGTTCCCCTAATAGAGTCAATACATAAGATAACTGATCGCATCAAACACTATCTAGAACTTACCTGTGTTGTGACGTCACTACTCAATTCACACAGATGGCCACGTACCATAATACAACAGTAGTTCCCGTTCTATTCCGATTGGCAGCATACAAGAATACAATCATATTTGGGGTCAAGATGCTGAGCTGCAGCGGTCAGCGACCCATAGCTGACTGCTAGCGTCAGGGCCAGGGAACCAGAGCTGTCAAGACCCTTCTACACCTCCATGCGGTGATCCTGGATAAAAGGCTGCAGCAGGGCAGACTGGCTAAGGAGAAGGGATCGAAGAGGGAATGCTAGCCCGGTACTCAAAAAATGATTGCTGAAGTCGGATGTGTTGGACCGAAAGGTGCAAATATCGCAGTCAAGCAGTTAACTACGACACAACGCATTCCATTCTGAGGACTACATTCTGCTACTTAGGTCCGTGTCAGGGTTTTATAGCGGGAGATTGAGAACGAACGAAGCCAAGCCAAACCAATGATATTTAAACTACAAACCCTTCAATTGTACCATACAAAAACTACATTTCTAGTAATCACCATATTATAAAATTACACAAATAATGAGATATTGTATTATTATTTTATTAGAGTAGTTTTTAGTAGTACGCGTTGGCCAACATTTTTGTTTGTTTGGGGTGAAGATCAATGTATAATGAGACACGAATATCCCGACTACCACACTGAGAGCATGTCGCATGCGCATAACACTTCCAACAATGCGTCTAGCCCATCACTTCGGACGATTCATCTCGGTCCAGGGAAACAACTTACCCAGAAGAGGTAATCTGGCACGAAAAAACGTCTACCTTGAAGGTAGACTGAGGGCAGTTAGGCAAACAATGAAATGCGGCTGATGGCGGATATATTTGATAACGCTATCGGCATAGAAACAAGATACAGAAATGACTTCATAGGGTCATTGATATGGGTGATTGATGACGAAAGAGGGTTGTGAAGATAAAGTTGTTGTGCGTGTTATAGAGACACGGATTTGTTCACTGCCACGCTGAGACCATGACGCCTGAAGCGGATAACTGTCATGTGAAACGATCATACGGGGGAAAACATCTCATTTATTTATACATGGAGAGCATGTTCTAAGAAAGAAGTTTGAATTCAGTTTAACCCTTTAATGTCAAGTCCGTTCTATAGTATGCTCTGTGACGTGGGGGTCAATGTCAAGTCCGTGCTATTGTATGGCTATATGACGAAGGGAACAGCTCCAATGTCAAGTCCGTGCTATTGTATGGCTATATGACGAAGGAAACAGCTCCAATGTCAAGTCCGTGCTATTGTATGGCTCTATGACGAAGGGAACAGCTCCAATGTCAAGTCCGTGCTATTGTATGGCTATATGACGAAGGAAACAGCTCCAATGTCAAGTCCGTGCTATTGTATGGCTCTATGACGAAGGGAACAGCTCCAATGTCAAGTCCGTGCTATTGTATGGCTATATGACGAAGGAAACAGCTCCAATGTCAAGTCCGTGCTATTGTATGGCTCTATGACGCGGGGAACAAAGAAAAGTACAACTACAAAGGTCCAAGCTTTCATCAATGGATGCTTGCGCTGAATTGAGGGAATAAAATGGTATGATCAAGTCACTAATATAGAACTATGGGAAAGAGCTGGATATATACCAGTGGGACTAGACGCAAGGAGACGGAGTTGGAGATGGATAGGACACACATTGCCGAAACCAGCTGATAGCATTACAAGACATTCACTGTTCTGGATACCTCAGAGCAAGAGAAGTAGGGGCAGACCTACACACTCACTTAGAAGGAAAATCAAGACCATCCGGAAAACGGGAAGAAAGACTTTACAAAATATAGAGGGGGTGGCCTGGAAATGGCGACTCATGACAGGAAGACGGGGCGAGTATTTGTTGAGGACCTATGTTCCAAGGAGAGTTGAAGGGTTTTCATTGATTTGATTTGTTGCTTTGTCTTAATGACGTTTGTGTGACTTATTTTGATGGTTCCTTGTCTGCCATAAAGCGTACATGTGTTCTTTTATTTATTTGTGGCTTAATCTTCTATAGGTTAGGGTAACAGGCCCCATGCCCGATCACATCTTAGTCTTCTCCTACGATATGCCTGGCAGGTTACAGTGTTACTATTATTTGTTTTACTTTCATGTTCAGGTAGCTGTTTTGTTTCTAAAAATTGACGACACTGCACTCCGGGCATCCCCATAGGTGCTCAGTCTCTCTCTCAGGAAATGGTGAAGGGTCTGGATGCTGATGGTACATGTAGCTCGCTGGTTGTACACTCTCCTGCTCCGTCCTCTCATGCGCCCTACTCCGCTTGAACCTCGTTTGATGTCGAAACTTTGCAGTCTGTGGATTGATGTATTATCCAATGCGGTGTCCTCGTCCAACATGCGGTCATTGATTGATTTCAAAATGTCACTCGTATCCATCACTAATGTGCCCACGATGAGAGCTTGTGAAGCCAAGATGTCAGCTCTTTCGTTGCACTGAACCCCAGCATGGCCAGGACAGTAGATCCATGTCAACCCCTGGAGGTTTGAGGCCTCAACAGCTGCTATCCGCTCGCACCTCAGCCATTCCTTCTGTACCTTCTGAATTACGGCTTGCTCGTCTGTCACGATGACTGCCTCTGTTAAAGAAGTCTCATATATCCATAATGTTCCAGTGACAATCGAGCGCAGCTCATTATTAATGTAAGGATATATATATATATAGTCATGATTTATTGGGGGTCAGTCCCTTTAAAGGAAAACAAAAATAGAAGATATTACAGTACTATATAAACCGGGATCTGTTTCTTGTCGGAAATTCGCTCTGAAATAAATACATTTCTGTTAGTTTTCTTTCCACTTAGGCCGTTGAGCGTTGTGGGGAGATTAAGTTGTCGGCTATGCGCCAAGTGCGCTGCGTCGGTCAATGTGAGCCGATGTCGCTGCACAATCACTATAATGGCATATATCCACATTGCTCACGACCGCCCAACTGCCATGTAGCCAGATTTACCAGCGTTGTAAGCCCTCGATGGAAATTGATGAGTGTGCATCCTGGGTTAGGAGAAGGGTAAAGTTGTCACTCTGCTCCTGTCGTGGAGTCGACATACCTGGAGGGCATTCTATGTAGTTTGTTTGTCCTACAAACAAGGACACAAGTCTGTTTGTTCGAACTTTAATTAGTTGAACAACAAGCACAAACAAATACAATGACACACATACTGTCATCACTATATACACTGTCAAGCATTCCAATGGGACCAAATCTAGGTTATCAGTGTCAGGTTTGGACCCTGTTAGTGATAGTAGTTTAGTTAGTTTTCTTTCCACTTGTGCCGTTTAGCGTCGTGGGGAGCTTAAGTCGTCTATCCTGCGCCAAGTGCGTTGCGTCGGTCAATGTGAGCCCTTGTCGTTGCACAATCACTCTAATGTCATCTATCCACCTACCTCGCAGCCGCCCTCTTGCCCTGTAGCCAGATCTACCAGTATTGTAAGCCATCAGTGGAAGATGATTAGTGATAATATATACAATAATAGCAGCCCATCGCAAGTGAAGCTAACATCACCACCAGACTTGTACTTTTAGTTTTAGTTTAGTCGAAGAATCAACGTCATTGCACGCGGTTTAATTCATATGTGATCTGTTCTTTCTCCATATTTTTAGATAATCTCAGCACAATGGACGAGATCGATAGCACGGACGGGGATCCCTTAATATGTTACATAGATTTTTAACATACTTTTAAATTTTGATCGAGCAGCGGAGGTTAATTCTACTTTTTTCGATTTCCAACAGCCGAGGGATTTTTAATGTGAGTGACACTACACACGGACGTCCGATCTCTACTATCCAGAGATCCGGGGAAAATTCTAGAAAGTCCACGTGAAATTAATCCCGGTCTCCACCGCGATGTGAGCCCGCGACATCCAACACCCGAGGCTGACGTCTCACCTCGAGACCACCCAGTCCTTGAATGTGATCTGTATAAAATCTAATCCTGGCACGGCAAACTCTACACTTGGGAAATATTTTGCTCTTTCGGGTAGCCCAATTTCCCTTGGCCTCGGCGACGATAATTCGCTCGGCGATTTGAACATTGTGATTTCCGGTCGAGCGCCAAGATGGCTGATGATCTGATCCGCTCCTGAATCGTGTGTGTTTTTCTGTGATATTTAGGTCTACAATTGCAGTGTAACAAATTGCTCTTGGATAATATTGTGCAGCAAACTTGTTTTATGTATGTTCTTACATGGCGTCGTGGTATGTTGAAACGATCGATATATTATAGGATAAAGTCGAACACAGGCGAATAAAAGCAAATGGCAAAGATGAAAACGAGACCGGAAAAAGAATACGGAAAGGTAAAACCTTCAGAGTGAACCTGCGACGCCATACTTGAGTAGACAGGGAGATCATAGAAAAATTCACAATGCGGACGGACACGTTGCCTGGAGAGGGATGGGCTCCGACAGGTGCAAAGCGGCCCATCTGGATATAGCAGAAGCATTAGAACAATTAGAAATGCGGCAGCCGTCTCAATAATAATAATTCGTCTATCGTCGTTAATGAGGACCACATGCATCATTACATGTCATAGTGCAACGTGTGTGCGCTCATGGCTGATCAAGCCAATTCGAGCATAAAAAAGTCTATGATACGACCAGTTGTCTCTAATATCTCTGCTACTGACTTCCTGATTGCACGTATATCCTAGGATGCCTGGATATGGACACCCTCGCTGAGTTCAACGCCGTCTGTGACCATGCTCTTTCCTGATGATCGATTTTAACCCATGTTCTCCCAGGTGTTAATGTCTATTTGACAGCACTTAAGAGACTCCTTCAGACTGTCTTTGAAACTCTTTTTTGCACGTCTTTGTGATCGTTCTCCTAAACTCAGTTCGCTATATAGGAACCTCTTTGGAAGTCTTTCGTTTGACATTCACACAAGGTGGGCAGCTCTTCTCAATAGGGATTTTTTGCAAAAGTGCATGAATACTTTAGCTAACTCCATACACAATCATCCCACTAAGGTTAACTCGTCCAGGTACAAGAATCAATATCCTGGCACAAAACCGAGCGGAGTAGCTGAAACTGTTCCAACAATCTTCAGTATTTGTGTCCCAGTGACCTTTCAGGTTACGGAACTGGTGATGACCAGAACACCACGTCTGATGCTAGTACGCTCGTCAGAACGGTCCTGGGCAATCCGCTCCTAGGAGGTGACTTCAATGTTGACGATCCTCAGGGACGTTTTAAAAGAGGCTCTGTAGAGTTTTTGCTGTCCTCGCTGAAGTGCGTCTGCTATCCTCACTGAAGTGCGTCTGCTATCCCACTGAAGTGCGTTTGCTGTCCCACTGAAGTGCGTCTGCTGTTCCACTGAAGTGTGTCTGCTGTCCCACTGGCGTGCGTCTACTATCCCCACTGAAGTGCGTCTGCTGTCCCACTAAAGTGCGCCTGCTGTCACACTGAAGTGCGTCTGCTGTCCCACTGAAGTGCGTCTGCTGTTCCACTGAAGTGCGTCTGCTATCCCCACTGAAGTGCGTCTGCTGTCCCACTAAAGTGCGTCTGCTGCCCCGCTGAAGTGCGTCTGCTGTCCCTCTGGCGTGCGTCTGCTATCCCCACTGAAGTGCGTCTGCTGCACCACTGAAGTGCGTCTGCTGTCCCACTGAAGTGCGTCTGCTGTCCCACTGTAGTGCGTCTGCTGTCCCACTGAAGTGCGTCTGCTGTCCCACTGAAGTGAGTCTGCTGTCCCACTGAAGTGCGTCTGCTGTCGCCCTGAAGTGCGTCTGCTGTTCTCAAGGTCCCCTAAAGCTGTTCCTTATGAAGGCGCTCATTGGGAATGAAAAGTAAAAAGTCAAGATCCCATCACGCAGTGCGGCGCATAAGAAACATGATGTTAGGCCCGTATTATTTTGTAACCCGCGACCCTTAGTGGATGATGTGGTCAGCACCACGCCCGCCGCCTTTACTTCCCGGACTGAATCGGTACCCATTTAAGGCTAGGTCGACCCGGGGGCCACTGCGGTCTGGAAAAAAACATTGGGTATACGAACAACAAATTCCGTCCATCTTACTTGGAATTTTCACAGAAGCCTGCTGATGCTCTACGTGTCTTTACTTCCTGAGGATTTCAAAAGTTAGGTACTTTGTCCTGCTCGTCTATTCTTGGACATCATGCAGAGACATTCTTGGACATTATGGAGAGACATTCCTGTACATTATGGAGAGACATTCTTGAACATCATGCAGAGACATTCTTGGACATTATGAAGAGACATTCTTGGACATCATGTAGAGACATTCCTGGACATCATGCAGAGACATTCTTGGACATTATGAAGAGACATTCCTGGACATCATGCAGAGACATTCTTGGACATTATAAAGACACATTCTTGGACATCATGTAGAGACATTCTTGGACATTATAAAGACACATTCTTGGACATCATGTAGAGACATTCTTGGACATCACACAGAGACAGCAAACATGGACACGGCCTAGATGTCTGATATATGCTGTCCATGTTTCGTATGCATACAGAAGCGTGGTCCGCCGGGCTCTTTGTGTATGACAAAGATAAGAACAGCACCACTGCCACACAGGGAGCACGTCGTAAGAGACGGCTAACTGTGTCACATGGCATAACACTGGTCATGGTTAGATGGTTTGTTTAGAGCAGCATAGGTGGTGCCTAACAGACTGCGGGTCTACTTTGCTCTAGTGTTTAAGTCTATTAAGATGGATTCGCACATCGGTTAACAACCCTAAAAGCAGCGGAGTAAAAAGCTGCTCGAGTCTAGCGCGCTAAAGATGTAATTCTCATCCCGTCTACATCCAGATCATACCAGAGCTGGGACCTGCACAGAGAGATCCGCCCCTGTATACGTACAGGTTGACCTAGAACTAAAAACAGAAGCGTGGTTTGCACAATAGTACAATACATTTTCAGCAAGATGGTGACACTGATGCCTTGTCGGTTCCATTCTATTGTAGTTTCCCAAAACAGAACGGTTGCTTTTGCAGTTCTGTAGAATTTTCCTCAACAATGATTTCGTGCAAGGGGACCCAGTGATCTCGAGTTAAGGTGTTCGCCTCGGGTGCTGGAAATCGCGGGTTCAAATCACGGAGGATGCCAGCATGTTTTTTTTTACGTAGGTCATCTGGTCAAAATTTACCCTGACCTCTGAGATCGGACACCCGTGCAGTAGCACGTTAAAAATCCATTGGCAGTTGGAACTCGAAAAGAGTAGGCTTAACGGCCGCTGCTCTGGTAAAATTCAAGTTTAAAATGTACTCAAATTATTCTAGGGATTCTCGTCCCACAGGGAATATGTCACAAAAAAGGGGGCCTGTGTGGCTATAACATCAGGTCGTGGTTATGTGGTTAGCGAAGCAGCATAGATCACGCCTGACAGGCTGCGGGTCTACCTTCCTCTAATTTACGCTTCCACCATCACCAATCCCAAAAAAGCGATTGTATATTCCACGGGCAACCAACCTAATGGTTGGTAACGGATACTGGGGATTGACCTGGCAAGTCACCAGCGGATTTTCGTTTGCCAAAAAAAAAATTTAAAAAATTTTTAAAAAAACAAACAAAAGGCAACAAGAAGGTCACAACCTCCCCGCGACATAAGTGGACTGAATATAGATTGATAGATTTCACGCAATATCTTTCGTTCAATTGGTATTTTAGGAATTACATATTTTCATTGAGCTACAGTATTATATCTAAGATTTCTTTAAGGTGGGGTGACAATATTTATTTCCTTCCGCCTTTCCTTCTCTAACCTTAAGCCAGGTATTCATTTGCAACTGGGTAGACTGGGGCAAGCAATGCTATAGATTGAACGTGTTACTTTTATGCGACAAGCAGGCTATCTTACCCTTTTGTCGCCCATTTATTTCTAATACAAATACAGCTCTTTGTTAGTTTCAAACAAAAACAGAGAAACGCCAATAAGATTTTTAAAATCTTGTTATTTTAATGTCCTGGAAAATAAAAACTGCGCGAAATAATATTATTAACAAAAATAATTCTCACATTTTATGGTTGGTTGGTTATTGATCCACTGGCCTATGAGCTCCTGCCCTTTGGCCCAATGCCATATAGTGGTATCTGCAAGTGTGTGTTAGCTGTTGTTTAGTTCCGTACAAAGTCTTCCATTTGTCTGGCCTCGGAGGAAGAAGCTGTTGTTTAGTTCAGTACAAAGTGTTCCATTTGTCTGCCTCGGAGGAAGAAGCTGTTGTTTAGTTCCGTACAAAGTCTTCCATTTGTCTGGCCTCGGAGGAAGAAGCTGTTGTTTAGTTCCGTACAAAGTCTTCCATTTGTCTGCCTCGGAGGAAGAAGCTGTTGTTTAGTTCCGTACAAAGTCTTCCATTTGTCTGGCCTCGGAGGAAGAAGCTGTTGTTTAGTTCCGTACAAAGTCTTCCATTTGTCTGGCCTCGGAGGAAGAAGCTGTTGTTTAGTTCCGTACAATGTCTTCCATTTGTCTGGCCTCGGAGGAAGAAGCTGTTGTTTAGTTCCGTACAAAGTCTTCCATTTGTCTGGCCTCGGAGGAAGAAGCTGTTGTTTAGTTCCGTACAAAGTCTTCCATTTGTCTGGCCTCGGAGGAAGAAGCTGTTGTTTAGTTCCGTACAAAGTGTTCCATTTGTCTGCCTCGGAGGAAGAAGCTGTTGTTTAGTTCCGTACAAAGTGTTTCATTTGTCTGCCTCGGAGGAAGAAGCTGTTGTTTAGTTCCGTACAAAGTGTTCCATTTGTCTGCCTCGGAGGAAGAAGCTGTTGTTTAGTTCCGTACAAAGTGTTCCATTTGTCTGCCTCGGAGGAAGAAGCTGTTGTTTAGTTCCGTACAAAGTGTTCCATTTGTCTGCCTCGGAGGAAGAAGCTGTTGTTTAGTTCCGTACAAAGTGTTCCATTTGTCTGCCTCGGAGGAAGAAGCTGTTGTTTAGTTCCGTACAAAGTGTTCCATTTGTCTGCCTCGGAGGAAGAAGCTGTTGTTTAGTTCCGTACAAAGTCTTCCATTTGTCTGGCCTCGGAGGAAGAAGCTGTTGTTTAGTTCCGTACAAAGTCTTCCATTTGTCTGCCTCGGAGGAAGAAGCTGTTGTTTAGTTCCGTACAAAGTGTCCATTTGTCTGGCCTCGGAGGAAGAAGCTGTTGTTTAGTTCCGTACAAAGTGTTCCATTTGTCTGCCTCGGAGGAAGAAGCTGTTGTTTAGTTCCGTACAAAGTCTTCCATTTGTCTGGCCTCGGAGGAAGAAGCTGTTGTTTAGTTCCGTACAAAGTCTTCCATTTGTCTGCCTCGGAGGAAGAAGCTCTTTCCTAACACCGGCAAGCGCCGGACATTCAAAAAAGATGATGTTCAACAGTTTCATAGGGATGTGTGCACAGCCAGCACTCTGGAGTATGTTCTGGTTGGATTCTGTTCAAGTGGCTGTTAAGTTGTATGTGTTGAGCGCGAAGTCGGAAAATGGTGCTTTGGTCTCTCTTCTTCAGGAAGTTGATGTTGTCTTTAGGATTTGGGATGGTCATATGTTTGTAGATTTCTCTCCCAGTATTTCCCATCTATTCAGCAAGTCCTCTTTGTTCGCAGTCTTCAGTATTTGTTTGACTGTCTGTATGGTTGTTGGTGTATATTGTTGTTCTTGACTTTCTCCCTTCTTAGCCAATCTGTCTGCATTGTATAAAATATGATTTAAGGAATGTAACAAATAAAATTGAAATTTGTATGTAACAAATCATCATCCCAAGTGCCCTGCCGGCTGGCGGTGTCGATCATTGACCTCCATTTCATCGAATCGTTTATCAGTTCCGCTGTTGATCGCCTCACCTGTCCTTCATTCAAGCTGTCCAATATCTTCCCTCTGTCCCTCCCTTTGTCCCTCCCTTTGTCCCTCCCTCTGTCCCTCCCTCTGTCCCTCCCTTTGTCCCTCCATCTGTCCCTCCCTCTGTCCCTCCCTCTGTCCCTCCCTCTGTCCCTCCATCTGTCCCTCCCTCTGTCCCTCCATCTGTCCCTCCCTCTGTCCCTCCATCTGTCCCTCCCTCTGTTCTTTCTTCTGTCCCTCCCTCTGTCCCTCCATCTGTCCCTCCCTCTGTTCTTTCTTCTGTCCCTCCCTTTGTCCCTCCCTCTGTCCCTCCCTTTGTCCCTCCCTCTGTCCCTCCCTCTGTCCCTCCATCTGTCCCTCCCTCTGTTCTTTCTTCTGTCCCTCCCTTTGTCCCTCCCTCTGTCCCTCCATCTGTCCCTCCCTCTGTTCTTTCTTCTGTCCCTCCCTCTGTCCCTCCATCTGTCCCTCCCTCTGTTCTTTCTTCTGTCCCTCCCTTTGTCCCTCCATCTGTCCCTCCCTCTGTCCCTCCATCTGTCCCTCCCTCTGTTCTTTCTTCTGTCCCTCCCTTTGTCCCTCCCTCTGTCCCTCCATCTGTCCCTCCCTCTGTTCTTTCTTCTGTCCCTCCCTCTGTCCCTCCATCTGTCCCTCCATCTGTCCCTCCCTCTGTCCCTCCATCTGTCCCTCCCTCTGTCCTTTCTTCTGTCCCTCCCTTTGTCCCTCCCTCTGTCCTTTCTTCTGTCCCTCCATCTGTCCCTCCCTCTGTCCTTTCTTCTGTCCCTCCCTCTGTCCCTCCATCTGTCCCTCCCTCTGTCCTTTCTTCTGTCCCTCCATCTGTCCCTCCCTCTGTCCTTTCTTCTGTCCCTCCCTTTGTCCCTCCCTCTGTCCCTCCATCTGTCCCTCCCTCTGTTCTTTCTTCTGTCCCTCCCTTTGTCCCTCCATCTGTCCCTCCCTCTGTTCTTTCTTCTGTCCCTCCCTTTGTCCCTCCCTCTGTCCTTTCTTCTGTCCCTCCCTTTGTCCCTCCATCTGTCCCTCCCTCTGTTCTTTCTTCTGTCCCTCCCTTTGTCCCTCCATCTGTCCCTCCCTCTGTTCTTTCTTCTGTCCCTCCATCTGTCCCTCCCTCTGTTCTTTCTTCTGTCCCTCCCTTTGTCCCTCCATCTGTCCCTCCCTCTGTCCCTCCATCTGTCCCTCCCTCTGTTCTTTCTTCTGTCCCTCCCTTTGTCCCTCCCTCTGTCCCTCCATCTGTCCCTCCCTCTGTTCTTTCTTCTGTCCCTCCCTCTGTCCCTCCATCTGTCCCTCCCTCTGTTCTTTCTTCTGTCCCTCCCTTTGTCCCTCCATCTGTCCCTCCATCTGTCCCTCCCTCTGTCCCTCCATCTGTCCCTCCCTCTGTTCTTTCTTCTGTCCCTCCCTTTGTCCCTCCATCTGTCCCTCCATCTGTCCCTCCCTCTGTCCCTCCATCTGTCCCTCCCTCTGTTCTTTCTTCTGTCCCTCCCTTTGTCCCTCCCTCTGTCCCTCCATCTGTCCCTCCCTCTGTTCTTTCTTCTGTCCCTCCCTCTGTCCCTCCATCTGTCCCTCCCTCTGTTCTTTCTTCTGTCCCTCCCTTTGTCCCTCCATCTGTCCCTCCATCTGTCCCTCCCTCTGTCCCTCCATCTGTCCCTCCCTCTGTCCTTTCTTCTGTCCCTCCATCTGTCCCTCCCTCTGTCCTTTCTTCTGTCCCTCCCTCTGTCCCTCCATCTGTCCCTCCCTCTGTCCTTTCTTCTGTCCCTCCCTTTGTCCCTCCCTCTGTCCCTCCATCTGTCCCTCCCTCTGTTCTTTCTTCTGTCCCTCCCTTTGTCCCTCCATCTGTCCCTCCCTCTGTTCTTTCTTCTGTCCCTCCCTTTGTCCCTCCCTCTGTTCTTTCTTCTGTCCCTCCCTTTGTCCCTCCCTCTGTCCTTTCTTCTGTCCCTCCCTTTGTCCCTCCCTCTGTCCTTTCTTCTGTCCCTCCCTTTGTCCCTCCCTCTGTCCCTCCCTCTGTCCCTCCCTCTGTCCCTCCATCTGTCCCTCCCTCTGTTCTTTCTTCTGTCCCTCCCTTTGTCCCTCCCTTTGTCCCTCCATCTGTCCCTCCCTCTGTCCCTCCCTTTGTCCCTCCCTCTGTCCCTCCCTTTGTCCCTCCATCTGTCCCTTCCTCTGTCACTCCCTCTATCACTCTTGTCTGCGACCCTGTTTGTTGTCCCCGTGTGTTCCAGCCCTCCTCTTCAAATGACATGCCAGAAATGGAAAGACGTCCTTGTCCTGGTTTGTGCCATAAGCTGTCTTTAAGTCTGTCACTAATCAAGAATCACGTTATTAGCTTCTTTTCAGTCCATTAAACTTTCAACATTCCTCTGTGAAACCACATTAATGCTGCCTCCTGTAACTTAACTTAACGTCTTTATACTGGTTTAGAAAACCCTGCAGAGTCTGTATACAACCAGTTTCATTTACATCACCTTGCTCTAAAAGCTATGTGCATCCAATTTATTCTTCAATGCATTAATTGTCCCTGCCTCCCGTGGCAATGCATTCCAAGAATTCACCACTCTCTAACTAAAAAAATATTTCCTAATATCTAATCTGGACCTCTCTTTAGTTAATTTGTAGCTATGGCCTATTGTTATTGGGGGGGGGGGGGGGGGGGGGGGGGGGGGGGGCTGTATTTGAAAAAAACTTGTTATAGTCTAATTTATACATTCCTCTGATCATCTTATAAACCTGTATTAAGTCACCACGAATTCTTCTCTCTTCTAAACACTCTAGGCCAGTTTTTCCGAATTTTTCCTAATAACTGTAATTCTGGAATCCCACTATGTAACAAATATACTTGCTTGCTGATTGTCCATGACTCGCTGCTATATGCCAGTACTGTTTCCCTCGTAACTTCCAAGAACTCTCTTTCTCAATTCCATTGAAAGGGTTGTGCTGCACACGATTCTCCTCACACTATGGAAGACTGTTTCTACCTTGCCTATTCTGATCTTCATTCCATAAGCGTATCTCCTATCAGCACTGATGTGCGTGTCCAAGTATTGAAATAAGTCCATCTCCCATCAGAACTGATGTGCGTGTCCAAGTATTGAAATGAGTCCATCTCCCATCAGCACTGATGTGCGTGTCCAAGTATTGAAATGAGTGAACACGTTTTTGTCCCGTCTCGTTCCTCATTGTACGACAGTTTGGATATGTGTGTTTCTTAGATTAATTCCGATTTCTTTTGATTTAACCTGAGGCCTTTCTTTTCGCCATAACAATAAATATAACTATTAAACAATGATAAAACACAGTGAACAAAATAACACACTTTTTCAGCAAAAACAAAAAGAAAAGATGTGTCATATAATTGCAATTATAACGTTAGAGATAACAGAAACATTCAACAGGAGTCCGCAACTACTAATTAAACTTCAAGCATACAAACATACAAACACACAAACACACAAATATACAGACACACAAACATACAAACACACAGACATACAAACATACACGCACACAACCACACAAATACACAAACACATAAACATTAAAAAAACACAAACACACAGACACATACACACATACAAACACACACAAACAAACACACAAATATACAAACATACAAACACACAAACATACAAACACACAAACATACATACAAACATTTAAACATACAAACACAAACACATAATCACACAATGATAATCCCCATTGTTACAAATATAATTTGAACATGTAAATATTGAAACATAAAGTTGTTCTGCGCATACTGTTATTAAACTAAGGCATGTCTTTTGTGTTGGGGTCTGCAGGGGTGTCATTTTGAAAGATTGAAAGGTCTCACTTGTAGAAGTTGTGTACACAATTTCAGCTCTCTAGGTAAAAGTGAGTGAACAAGTCCAGGTAGCAGTGAAAAAGGCAAATGCAATGTTAGATATGATAAAAAGAAATATTAAACATAGGAGCAATAAAGTGATAGTCAAACTGTATAAAACATTAGTTAGACCTAGATTGGAGTACTGTGTACAGGTGTGGAGTTCTTATCATAGAGGGGATATAAACATGCTGGAAAGAATACAAAAAAGAGCGACAAAGCTGATAGTGGAATTCTGGAGTTAGTTATGAGGAAAGACTCAGAAAAACCGGCTTACCGTGTCTAGAAGAGAGAAGAATTAGTGGTGACTTAATACAGGCGTATAAGATAATCAAAGAAACGGATAAATTAGATTTTAACAAGTTGGGTTTTTTTTCTTCAAAATACAACCACCCACAATAATAAGAGGACATAGCTACAAATTAACTAAAGAAAGGTCCAGATAAGATATTAGGAAATATTTTTTAATCAGATAGTGGTGAATGCTTGGAATGCAATGGCTGAGGATACTGCAGTCGAGGAACCCAGCGAATCACAGATTGTAGGATTTGAAAATAATACGCGAGTTGAGCTGAGAGGACAGAGCAAGAGTGTGTACAAGCAGCGAGCTTAATGAATATATTTTTATTGCGTTAGTCTTATTTCTGTATTCCCCGAGGCATTTAGCCAAATCCTAGAGAAATGTTAGGAACTACATCTTGATCTGAACACAATTTCTGTTGACCAGGTCAGACCCAAGACACTGCTAATAGAGACGAACTCAGGGAAAATCATCGTGAAATGGAGTTGCCTCGGAAAATGTATTAGAGTTGTCCGCCAGTTTCATGACGGGTGTGTCGGCTCGTGTATTGAATGATGATCAACTGTCTGCAGTCTTCCCAGTCATAGAGTCAAACATGGATGTGTGATTGATTATCCTCAACTCTCCTTGGCTTGAGTTTGCTTTCTGGTACTTCGCATGGCTGTGACACTGGTGTGCATATTAGTTGTAGGACAGATGGACATCTGTTCAATTTGAGGCGCCCAAGGTCCCTCACAAAGAGGAATGAAGCACCAATCTTAGATATCCTCTTTGCCGATGACCGCCATTAACACGAGCCCAGAAGAGGGCATGCAGACCACCACAGGTGAATTTTTAACTGCATGTTCGTGGTAAGCTTTTTTTTTTTAAATGGCCGGATGGGTCTCTTTCCCGTTTTGTTTTATGTAGACTGTGTGTCTTCCAAACTCCTTTATCAAACACACACAACGCACACAGGCCATATTGCTTAATTGACAATGAGTCTTCTTCTTCGTTCGTTCTCAATCTCCCGCTACCAAGCGCTGAACAAGGCTTTGCAGTAGCAGGATGAGTCCGAAAACGAGGGATGCAGTGTATCTCTAGTATACAGCTTGACTGCGATATTTGCACCTTTCGCTTCGACACATCTGTTTTCGGCAGTACAACAAGTCTGATAATCCCCTGCATTTGCTGAAGGATAGGTTCAACACTGTATTTGGCTTATTTAAGCGGCTTTTAAGAAAGTCTGATTCCAATCGCATTTACACGAACAGGTTGCGAGCTTAATGTACACCCCTCACTAGTCGTCTCATACAACATGCAAAGAATAAAACAGTGGCCCTATTATGTCTTCCTCTCTGAAGGACGCCAGTGGACAGTAACGAAAAAGTAACAAGATTTTTGGAATGCCAAAAGCCATCACAAACTAAGCGACTCACCAATTGTGTGTTCAATTTCATAACCACGAAATGTTATATTAATATTTTGGCTCCAATCACCAACTAATATAAGATTCACGCCATCTTGAAATATTTCACCTTGCGTCTGGCATCTTAATACGTAAATAAGATTGTATGATTGTCGAGGTAAATGTACTTTACCCAAAAGCAATTTGTCATCCGTGTGATAAACACGGAACACTGGAAATTTCACAGAACTAACATGCGTCCATTTTTCATGGCTAGCTTTTGGTTTCATTTCTATGTTGTATGCCAAAGACTTGAACTTTTCCGCATTATCTGGCAAGTTCCACTTGATGTCTATCTGCACTGGGCTGTCCTCATCAATGAAGTAATCAGTCACTTGTATTTTCACTGGCTGTGGTCTGAGCTCTGCGTTTTCTGTTAGTGAACCAAATATATTTTGACCAATGTAGCCAACTTTGCCGATCCTAAAGTAAAGAAAAATTAATTAAAAATTATGCCGTAACTGTAATAATGTAACAGTCTGCAAAAACGTGTCGAGAATCTGAATATACAAATTAATGGTTTGTATATTATGTATATATAATATATATGTATATATTACAGTAATAGCCTATGACCTACTTTAGAAAGGCCGCCTAATTCACCCCGTTCACACGTCACATTCCACAGCTGACTAAATAACGGAACTCTCATTGTGCCAAGGTTCATAATCAGCCCATGTTCCACACAGTAATAAAACAAATTCCCGGCGCAAAATACAATAACTCACTGTTGAGAGTGATCCTTTCACAGAATCCTGCCCTGAAACCAACTGCATATCCATTTTTGTTTCCCCGAACACGCTATTTATAGTTGCTCTGATAGTTGACACGTTCACATTATTTAGTCAGCCTTAGAATATGACGTTTCAAAAGGATTTCTCTTCGAGTCAAAAGGCTTGTATCTACAATAGGCTATGAATAGCCAGTCTTTCTAAGAAATTATAAAATGTCCCATAGCAGAAACTGCGATCGGGGATGAAGTGTTAGAGACTTTCGCTTTAGTGAACATCAACAAGAAGTGTGGAAACAGGAGAGAGAAGATGAGTGAACGAAAGAGAAGAAACAACGGCTGGAAAAGGAGAAGGTAGAAAGAAAAAAGATAAGGCTATCCCTCAAATATATCCTTATAGGTAACTGCCACTGTCGCTTCGTCAATCAACATGCAGCCAGGAAGTCACATCTTGTGTGAGGTGGGACAGCCAGTTCCCTTCCTTGCTGACTTTACTTCCAGAACTTTATGTCAAGTACCCATTTACAAATGAACGCTTAAGCAGCTGAATTGACTAGAACCTGTAGCTGTGTTTCTTCTTCTTCTTCTTCTGCGTACACAGTCAGACAGTAACCATTATTTTCTCGAAAAAAGCGGCGGTCATCCTGAGACTCTCGCCACTACCATAGAGCTTGTCTTGCAGTTCCACTGGCAATGGCCACATCTGCTCTCTCTGATCCTCGTATGTCGGGCAGTTCTGCAGCAGATGTTCAGTGGTCATTTTACCAGTACCGCACGGGCATTCGTCGGTACACCCTATCTTCAATTTGTTGAATAGGTGGTACCTCAGTCTGTTGTGGCCAGTGCGAAGTCTGAAGACAACGACCTGCTCTCTTCGGTTCAACTGGTAATAGGCATCGTTTTTGGTGTAACCAGTATGTTCGGTTTCCCATTTGGACATGTATCTGGCTTTGATAAGCCGTTTTGACTCTTCGTACGTCATACTGGTATCTGTTTGTGGTAGCCTTGCACCTTCTTTTGCCAGTCTGTCTGCCTCCTCGTTGCCTTGGATGTTGCAGTGTGACGGAACCCACTGTACCACTACCCTTTTTGGTGCGGACTGCTGGCACAGTTTGCAGAGTGCTGCTCTTAAGTCATTAAGCTCAGTGTTTTTCTGGCTTTTTAGCGCTGTGACTACTTCGAGAGCATCTGTCAGCAGGACTATATGGCTCTCATTTTCACTGTGTGTTACCATTTCTTCCACTGCCGCCCTCAGTGCCTCTGCCTCTGCTCTGAAATTGCTTGTGTACTTACCAGTAGCGAATGACAGTGTTATTTTTCTGCCATTTGGTAGGTTCAGGAATGCTCCTGCCCCTCCGTTCTGTGTAGTGTTTGTTACAGAACCGTCGGTGTATGCATGGGTCCAGTCCATGCTTGGGTAGCTTTTCGTTATGAAGCTTAGGGTAGTGTCTCTCCTTTCTTTTTCACTCTGGCAGTTTTTGTTTGCAATACCTGGTATATTTTCTACCACCTCTGGAAATATATCCTGCCTCCAAGTAGGTTTTCGTACAGTAGTGATGGGTTTTGGTGTTGTTAGTGCGTTTATGGGATCTTCGTGCATCTTTGCTTTGGCTATTTCTGCAAAGTTTCTCCGCTTTAGTTTCCCATTTCCCAAATTGTTTAGTCTCTGGTACATTGGATGGTCCGTCAGTCTTCTGAGTTTCTCTGACTGCAGCTGGGCTCTGCAGTCTCTTCTATCGGTCATGGATTGCAGTTTTGTAATCTTTTCAAGTTCTACAATTGGCGTTGACTTCATGCCACCTGTTATAATTCTCATGGCTTGGTTTTGAAGTTTGTTAACTTTATCGAAGTTCGCCTTCGCTGCGGTTGTCCATGCCGCAATGCCATACTCGAGAACTGGTCTCACTCTTCCAGTGTACAGTTTCTTTAGTATGCCTTCGTCTGCTCCCCAGCTTGTGCCAGCAAGTTTCCTCATGATCGCCATTCTTTCTCTGGCTTTCATTCGGTTTCTCTCAATCTGACTTTTCCATGTCATGCGCCGATCAAATGTGACTCCCAGATAGGTTGGGTTGTCGTTTGGCTGCAGGATTTTGCCATTTAGCCTTAATTTGGTACTTTGGGGTTTTAATGAGAGCGAGAATATTGTGCACGTGGTTTTCTCCTCGTTTATTTTGACCAGCCATGAGTTCGCCCATTTTTCCAGCGATGTTAGGGCCGTCTGCATCCGATTTCTTGCTATGGTGAGATTCTTTTCAGAGGTCCACATAGCCAGATCGTCTGCAAACATTGAGCTATGGACTCTTCTTGGTATATTCTCTGTAATATCGTTTATATATACCAGGAAGAGTGTGGGTGACAATACTCCCCCTTGGGGTACTCCCTGCTCGAGTGTCACCTTTTTGCTCATCTGCCCTTGTACTTGGACTCTGGCCGTTCTTTGTTTGAGGTAATGGTTGATCCACTTGTACATCTTCCCACAGACATCACTTCTTCTTAGCTTGACTCTAAGTCCATCCTTCCAGACTTTGTCAAATGCCTTTTCCAGATCCACCCAAACAGCTACTGTGTGTTTCTGTGCCTGGTAGGCATCTTCTATCTCCTGGGCTATGATGATGATCTGGTCCTCAGTGGATCTGTGCTGTCTAAAGCCGGCTTGCTGTGGAATTAGTATTCGTTTTTCTTCCAGATGCCACATCAGTCTGGTGTTTATCATCCGTTCCATCAGCTTGCCAACACAGCTCAGTAGGCTTATGGGCCTGTATCCATTTGGATCTGTTTTGTCCTTCCCTGTTTTTGGTACTGGTACCAGTATTGCATCTTTCCATGCCTGGGGTACAATACCCCTTTTCCAGCTTTGGTTCAGGACTGATAGTAGTTTCTTCTTCGCTGTTTGGCCCAGCCCCATCAGCATTTCGTTTGTTATCCCGTCTTTTCCGGGAGATTTCCTTTTCTTTAGTGTACTCATAGCCTCTTCCATTTCGCGCATTGTTAGTTTGGCCATCATGTGCTCTTCAGGAGCCGTATTTATGTTTTCGTGTCCCTTTAGCTCTTCGCTAATGTCTGTATGCTTATCTGCAGGGACCTCGATGTGGTTTGCTCTGGCATAGTGATCGACAAAGGCGTTTGCGGCTTTCTTACCTGTGATCAAGTTCTCGCCCTGCTTGATAGTAATTTGTTTATTTGACGGGGTTTCGTCGTTCATGGCTCTGACTAGCTTCCATAGCTTGTTCCCGTCTTTGTCCAGGTTCAGACTTTCCGTTTTATTTTTCCAGTAGCTGTGTTTGAACCCGTACCTTTACCTTGAAAAACGAGTACTCTACTGCTTCACTGAGATGTAAAGGTGAGTCTTTGTATTTCTCTTTCCCCCTGGATCTTGCTCTCTAGAACCTTCTATAGCAGCCTTTCATTGCTCATATTCTGCTTCAGCCAACGCATTGTCATTGGATCTTTTTTCTGTCCAACCAATATAATTGGATCTTCTTTCTGTTCTTCTTCTTCATCGTACGCAGTCAGACGTCAACCTTTATTTTTTTGAAAAAAGCAGCGGTCATCCTGAGGCTGTCGACACTGCCATAGAGCTTGTCTAGTGTTGCCACTGGTGATGGCCACATCTGCTTTCTCTGATCCTCGTATGTCGGGCAGCTTTGCGGCAGATGTTCAGCGGTCATTTTCCCGGTACCACACGGGCATTCGTCAGTGCCACCTATCTTCAATTTGTTGAATAGGTGGTACCTCAGTCTATTGTGGCCTGTGCGAAGTCTGAAGACCACGACCTGCTCTCTTCTGTTCAACTGGTAATAGGCATCGTTTGTTGTGTAGCCAGTATGTTCTGTTTCCCATTTGGTCATGTATTCTTTCTGTTGAACTCACTCGTTTTATTCTACAGTTGCAGTATGTCAAACGCTTTCAAGCTGTCTTCATCCTTCTTTGCCAGAGTCTATGTTTCAGCTCCATAAAGTGTAAACTGTCATTTGTGTGTAGTTTATATTCATTTGCTCAGTTGTATCCTGATATTCTTTGATGCCAGCAATTTTTGTTTTTCTCTTAAATTATAGTTTTCTGTCATTAAATTGTAATCAGGTCAGGTCAGATCATCCCATAACCGGTGAGGTCGTTAGGGCACTCATGATGACACCCCCCTCCCCCCACAACCCCACGCCATCCCTCTCTGTCAGCGCCGCTGTCTGTGCCTCTTCTGGTCGGAGATTGGTCCATTCTTTTATGTTGTCCTCCCACCTCTTTTTTACGACGACCTCTTCGTCGTCTGCCTTGCACATTTCCGTGGAGGATTGTATTTGCAAGACCATTTGATCTCGATATGTGACCGTACCAAGCGAGTTTCCTTCTTTTGACAGTTGCCAAGAGTTCTTCAAAAGGCCATATTGCTGTTGTATTTCTTTTTCTCGAATTTCTTCATTTGTAATTCTGTCTTTGCATGTGATGTTTAGAACTCTTCTGAAACATCTCATCGCCAATGCCGGTATCCTCCGCTGCAGGTCAGCTGTAATTGTCCATGTCTCGCAAGCATACATGAATATTGACAGGACCAACGTAGGCATAAATCTGATCTTCGTGCATATGGCTAACCGTTTATCTTGCCAGTTTTTTGTTAAGCCGTGCAAGCGCCGCTATTGTCTGTGCTATTCTGGCCAACACGTCACATTTTATCGTTCATCACTGACAATCGAACCCAGATATTTAAAATGGTCAACCACTTTGAGTTATGGCCATTAGCTTTTACCCGACCGTTCAAGCCCTCGGCGATGTTGTTATTAACTTTGTCTTTCCAGCGTTAATCTCCATACCATAGTCAAGAGTTGTTTCATCGAGCCTTCTGACCCATTCCCGGCAACTTGCCGATGTCATCTGCAAATCGAAGATTGGCAATCGTGTGGTCCCTTATTTTAACTTAACTTCTTTATACTGGTTTAGAAGACTTTACAGAGTCTGTATACAACCAGATTCATTTACATTTCCTTGCTCTAAAAGCTATGAGCATCCAATATATTCTTAAATGCATTAATTGTCCCTGCCTCCATTACCTCCTGTGACAATGCATTTCAAGCATTCACCACTCTCTAAAAAAAATTTTTCCCTAATATCTAATTTTGACCTTTCTTTAGTTAATTTGTAGCTTGTTCTTGTGGGTGGTTGTATTTTGAAAGAAAACTTGTCTAATTTATCTGTTCCTTTGATTATCTTATAAATTCGTCTCTTTTCGAGACACTGCAGGCCGGCTTTTCTGAGTTTTTCCTCATTACTGTAATTCTGGAATCCCACTATCAGCTTTGTCGCTCTTAATTTTGTGACAGTACCAACATGACCTCCAAGTGCCTCGTTCATAATTCCCTCAAGGAATATGTTGAAAAGTGTTGGGGAGAGTGTACGACCCTTGTCTCACACCGACCGATGTGCGAAACCAGTCCCCCGGCCCCCCACTCACAAGAATTGCGCTGGACGCGTTGTTATACAAGTGTTCAAGGACCTGTACAATATTGTCCACAGCGCTTTATACCAAAGCCTATTATACACCTTCTTGATAATGGTAACACAAATTATAACAAGTCGTAGAATTGGCTATTCGCGTATTTAAACAAATCTGAATACAAATTTAAGATGGCCGAAAAATAACAGTTAGTTACTTGTTGTAACTCTATCCTTTCTCTTCTGACCTCCCTCTGTTTGATTTGACTCTATCCTACAATCACACTCTTGCACAACTTTCACACGCGCCCTCAGAGTGAGGCCCTTTCATTGCACTTTGGTTGGGCTGGCTTCTGGGAGCGCACAAACCTAGCATAGGTACATACAGATAGACACCACGTACAGTGGTGTCTGCTTGGAATGCATTGCCAGGGGAGGTGGTGGAGGCAGGGACAGTTAATGCGTTTAAGAATAAACTGGATGCGCATAGATTTTAGAGCAAGGTGATGTAAATGTAACTGGTTGTATACAGACTCTGCAGGGTCTTCTAAACCAGTATAAAGACGTTAAGTTAAGTTAAGTTAAGATGTACATATACATCCAAGCACTGGTTTATGCGTCTTAATATCGCCAAATTGACTACGTTGTGTGGTGAAATAGGCGCGCCTTCGCCAGTAGAGGCAAACACGTAAAATAGAACATTTTAAAAAACCAATCTTTTAGGCGCCGGTCCATGCTGTAATGGGTGACAGGCTACCGGTCCGTCCCACTGGGAAGTTTAGGAAGCCCTTCCAAACATCGCACACTTAAACAAACAACGTAACACACTCCAGCTCTAAACCAGACTTACCAGCACACGTTGTAGAAAAAGTGCATGATAGAAAGTCGTACATTAGTAAAATCAAACACAGGATGGAAAATTCTAGAAAGTATAGTCTTATAACAGGTATTGTAGTTGGGGGATGAAGTGTTAGAGGTCTTGTTCGTTGTTTCAGACATCAGCTTTTGTGGGGTGATGTGACAAGACCACATCTACTACGCTTCTCTCCCTGCTAACTCTAGCACAGCAATGTACCAATTTACAGCTGGGTACGTTCAGGTCTGCTGCAGCTGTGAGAGGTGAAACTATCGATTTGTCAGGACAGACAACCAGGACAGGACTACCACGGTAAAATAAGCAGTGCTTTTATCTAGAAAAAAGGTGGATTGGCTGTTGTTTTTTTTAACTGGTTCATTCCAACAAATAATCAAAACCGTCGCTCATCTCAGTGTATAAGCCATCGACAACATCCGGCGGGGAGCATGTACGTTCCTGGACTGCTCTTTCTGCCTCTCTCCGGGTGTAATCATTTAATCTTCGTTCCTTCTCTCATTCTCTTCTCTGTGTAGTTTTTAATGTACCCCCTCCCCCTCTCTCTCTCTCTCTTTCTTCCCCCGAGGACTCCATGTAAGAGCTTGTCTGGCTATATCCTATCCAGCCCTATTTTCTTCGCTTAATGTATTGTTCCAGTTGCTGTTGTTGGCTCCTTACGTACAGGGCGTCCACCATTTCCACCAGAGAGCAATAGTGCGAATGCTCTTGATGTATAGTGAGATAACCATCAGTAAAAGATTTATATCTGCAATGCCGAATATCGAATCTCCTCTCTTTTTTTAAAGAGCCATTTTATCCCTATCCAAAAACCAAAATGGCGGCCGAGTGGTTCTTTCAAGCCACTTCCATTTTGAATCCTATTTCTCTAACAAAAATAGAAGTCTACAGGCACTCCCCCCCCCCCCCCCCGACTCAGACAAACCAATCCCAACCACTAGTAAACAACGCCGCCACACTAACACGTTTACCGTTCAATCTCTGACTAGACAATGGCGTACCCCCTCCCCCTCTCTCTCTCTCTCTTTCTTCCCCCGAGGACTCCATGTAAGAGCTTGTCTGGCTATATCCTATCCAGCCCTATTTTCTTCGCTTAATGTATTGTTCCAGTTGCTGTTGTTGGCTCCTTACGTACAGGGCGTCCACCATTTCCACCAGAGAGCAATAGTGCGAATGCTCTTGATGTATAGTGAGATAACCATCAGTAAAAGATTTATATCTGCAATGCCGAATATCGAATCTCCTCTCTTTTTTTAAAGAGCCATTTTATCCCTATCCAAAAACCAAAATGGCGGCCGAGTGGTTCTTTCAAGCCACTTCCATTTTGAATCCTATTTCTCTAACAAAAATAGAAGTCTACAGGCACTCCCCCCCCCCCCCCCAACTCAGACAAACCAATCCCAACCACTAGTAAACAACGCCGCCACACTAACACGTTTACCGTTCAATCTCTGACTAGACAATGGCGTTGTATTGTGACTCTATTTTGACCTGGCCTTCCCAATTATCTTCTCAGTAATTTGTGGTTCCAGGGAATAAGCTGCTGTTTCTAACGCTAATGTTTTCTTGGCCTGTGGTCCTGTTACCTAATTCTCTCTGACACATAACCCTGTAACAATATATTGGCTTGCAAACTTTCTAACAATGCCACATAGCTGATATATTGACTTGATCTATTACCATACTTATATTTGGACGTTTCCTATTACAACTATTCCTGAATTTATAAATGGACCTATAAGGAGTTTTAGATTTACACACACACACAGAACACTCTCCATACATAAGCATACCGTGACGAGGTTGGAGAGTTTGCGCGCCCCAATGATCCAACGAGCTATTCTGGCGGGAGCTTTATTCCTGGCAGGGTTGCCCAAGCCAGACAGGTCCTTGGAGAGGGACCAGACAAAAGGGCTGAGGGGCTGGTGGAGCCCTATAGGTGTAGCTGCAGAACCTACCGGTGAGTGGTGCAAGCTCTGGGCTGCACCAATCTATCCCCACCTCATGGCTGACATGCATTCTTGTCTCGTTCTTTACTTTTTGTCCTCTATCATTTATTGTGATGAAGAAATGCAGCCCAGCAGACATTGTACCTCTGCCACTTTGTGACGATCTTCCAGGGGGCGGGGATGCCACACATACCATCGGACTGATGGAAAAATGATGAGATAACCGACCCAGATGATTATGATATGTTCCTGGGTGGACTTGACGATCCTGGATCACCGACACACTGGACTGCCTCCCTTCAGGGATACTTAAAAGATGCGCCCGCAACCCCCCCCCCCCCCCTTTCCTCCTTCGCAATCACGATGCCTCTAAGACAACAGACTTTATTCGACATTGGACGTCGCCTCAACAATTGAGGAGGACTTATGCTTTTATCCGGAAGGCATTGGGCTGTTAAGAGCTGACAGCTAAAGGGATTATATTGTCATCGCCATCAGCTTCGGCAAGTCCTAGTGATCTTACTACAGAGAATATTGTTCTGGGATAACCAGTTTTTAAAAAAATGATTATGGTTTTATTCAAATTGCTCCAATTCCGAGAAAAGAAGACATGTATCCAAACCATAAGAAAAGATGACGAAATAGGAGACAACTATCACTATCTTGATTGAGCAAATCACTAGTGAAGTCTGGTGAAGAGATATGGATAGCAGTGGGGAGACAAACTACGTACTCAAAAATGCCAGCTGAAATCGGATATGCGTACCGTAGGGCGCAGCATTCGTAGCCTCGATGAGAACTGGGACATAACGCCACAACATCCTTTTCAAGAAGAAGAAGAAGACAAAGAAGAGGAGGAGAAAAAGAGAAGAAATATTCTGAAGTGAAGTTAAAAAAGGGTATGCATTTGTTTGTTTGTTTTTGTTTTTCTTCCGTTTTAGGTCAGGTCAGATTAGGGCATCCCGTAACCGGTGAGGTCGTTGGCGCACACATGAAGACATCCTCACAACCCCACGCCACTATTCTCTCTCAGCGGCCGCTGTCTGTGCCGCTGCCTGGTCCATTCTTTTATGTTGTCCTCCCACCTCTTTTTGGGACGGCCTCTTCGTCGTCTGCCATGCATCTTTCCGTGGAGGATCGTATTTGCAAGACCATTTGATCTCGATATGTGACCGTACCAAGCAATTTTTCTTCTATTAACAGTTGCCAAGAGGTCTTCAAAAAACCCTATTGCTGTTGTAATTCAATTTCGTATTTTCTCATTTGTAACTGGATCTTTGTATGTGACGTTTAAAAGTTTTCGGAAACATCCCATCTCCTCCAAGGCCTGTATCTTTCGCTGAAGGTCAGCTGTAACTGTCCATGTCTCACAAGCAAAGAGGAATATTGACAGGACCAATGTACACATTAATCTTCAGTACCATGAAGTATTTAAACAGTATAATCTTCTTCTTCTTCTTTTTCGGCGTGCATCATGGAAATGACGTGGGGCGTAGTTTTTAGCAAGGCAGCAATTTCTGCGCCTTTCTGTCCAACACATCCGTTTTCAGCACAACATTTATGGAACCGGGTATGCCCTCCCTCTTTGATCCATAATCTCGTATCCAGCATGCAGTCTGTTTCCAGAACCACAACTTGGAGGCGGAATAGGGTTTTGGTCAGTTATGGGTCAGTGACTCTAATGCAAGCAGCTAGCTATTTGTCGCTGACTACCGCTAGCTCATTTAATTGGCTTGTCTTCGTTCGTTCTCAATCTCCCGCTACCAAACCCTGAGACGGGCCTAAGTAACAGAATGTAGTCCAGAGAACGGAATGCTTTGTGTCGTGGTTTACAGCTTGACTGCGATATTTGCACCTTTCGGTCCAACATATCCGACTTCAGCAAGCTTTTTTTGAGTGACGGGTTAGCATTCCCACTTCGATCCCTTCTCATAAGCCAGTCTGCTCTGTTGCAGCCTGTTATCCAGGATCACCGCGTGGAGGTGTAGAAGGGTCTTGGCAGCTCTGGTTCGCTGGCCCTGACGCTCATGCGCAGCTCAGCATCTTGATCCTAGCTTATTTAATTAATATAGCATCTTCGACCCTTATTCTTCTTCTTCTGCGTTCGTTCTCAATCTCCCGCTACTAAACACTGAACAGGGCTTTGCAAGTATCAGGATGTAGTCTGGAGAATGGAATGCGTTGTGTCATTAGTTTACAGCTCAACTGCGATATTTGCACCTTTCAGTCTAACATATCCGTCTTCGGCAGTATCTTCGACCCTAAATAGTAGGACCAAAGCCAAATTTTAAAAGAGTTGATATGCTACACATGAAATAAAGAACAGAATAACCAGTCTTTCAGAGTATGAGGGGAATCTTGCGCAACAAGGCCCTATCACTGGAATTAAGGAAGAGATTTGTTGGATGCTACGTAGAACCAGTACTGACATGCGGCAGGAAGTCATAGACAATCAGCAGGCAAGTACAGGGATCATTGGAGGCAACGGAAATGTGGTTCTGTAGAAAAATGTTGAAAATTCTATGGACTGCAAAGAAAGCTAATAACGTGGTTCTTGCGGAGGCACAGACACATAGGCAGTCTATGCCAAAAACTATGACAAGGCAGTCATCCATATTTGGGCATCTCGTGAGAATAAGCGAGTTGGAACACACGATGACAACTGGCAGAATCGCTGACAAGAGGAACAGAGGAAGACAAAGAGAAAACATAGGACAGCTTGAAGGAATGGCATGTGAAATGATCAACGGACGGAACTTCTTCTTCTTCTTCTTCGGTGTTTGTTCTCAATCTCCTACTACCAAGTCCTAAACAGTGCTTTGAACGTAGCAGGATGCAGTCCAGAGAACGGAAGGCGTTGTGTCGCCAAGCGATGGAAATAATAATGGAGTTTAATGTAGATAAATGTACAGTCATCCACATGGGTAGATCCAATATGGAACATAATTACAGAATGGGAGAGAACAATATTAGAAAGATAGATAAAGAAAGGGACTTAGGGGTTATAATAGATCATACATGTAAGGTGAGGGAGCAAGTTCAGGTAGCAGTAAAAAAGGCAAATGCAATGTTAGGGATGATAAAAAGAAATATTAAACATAGGAGCAAGGAAGTGATAGTCAAACTGTATAAAGCATTAGTTAGACCTAGATTGGAGTACTGTGTACAGGTGTGGAGTCCTTATCAGAGAGGGGATATAGTCATGCTGGAGAGAATACAAAAAAGAGCGACAAAGCTGATAGTGGGATTCCAGAATTACAGTTATGAAGAAAGATTAAAAAGAACTGGCCTTCAGTGAAGAGAGAAGAATTCGTGGTGACTTAATACAGGTGTATAAGATGATCAGAGGAATGGATAAAGTAGACTATAACAAGTTTTTTAAAGTACAACCACCAACAAGGACAAGAGGGCACATCTACAAGTTGACTAAGGAGAGGTCCAGATTAGATATTAGGAAGTAATTCTTTAGCCAGAGAGTAGTGAATGCTCGGAATGCATTGCCAAGTGAGGTGGTGGAGGCTGGGACGGTCAATGCATTTAAGAACAGATTGGATGTGTACAGCCTCTAGAGGAAGGTGATGTAAATGGAACTGGTTGTATACAGACTCTACAGAGTCTTCTAAACCAGTATAAAGACGTTAAGTTAAGTTAATCGCCATTTGTGATAAGAGGAAATGAAGGTCCATTATACTCAACTTCAACCGGCATGGCACATGATGATGGTATACGGTGTATACCCAGAAAAAAAAGCATTAAAAATAAATGTCCTGAACTACATACATCTTACCTCTGAGAAAGGACTCGATGATTAGAAACCGGAGAAGTGCTCTTCTGAATTGTGGACAAATCCTTCATTTCAGTTCCATAGATTTCTTCAATAGTTTTATCACTATTATCTCCTTCATCCTGATAGCTCGGAGACGGTGGTTTATATGTTGTAACCCTGCCCCCAAAAGAGAATCCACTTTTCAACACCGTGTCATGTTTTGTTTTCGTTTTAATACCTCTACCGGATTTTGTTTTAATCTTGCAAGCAGGAGACACAGATGGAACAGGCGATATTTGATGGCTAGGGTCATTAGTTGACATGAACATTTCGTGATTAAAGTGCGAAGGTACACGTTCGACATCATCGCTGTTAATACTGTGAAAAACTAAATTGAGCTTGCTTGTGTCCTTCAAAGAATGTCTTGTTTTGTGGTCACTGTTTGATCTCAAAGTAACCATGTTGATTGAGTCATAACCACTGTCAGATCTATCGCACATTGTTACAGAACTGCCTAGCTAACTTTTTACAACTCAAATGTCATTAAAAATCTCTGACTTTACGTTTACTAGAATTTAATTGAGCTTGAACGATATTTACTATCTATTTTGTTTGGGGCGGTTCTTGGCCAGTACTGCTACACTATTATAATACGTGTGTTTGTGGTAACACCACTTACCCGATCACACCAACAAAAATAACACATTTATCACTCTGGATTTATCCATTTCAAATGATTGTTAGGAAAATCAAACTGTTTTAAGCAACGACATAACCACCACAAAGTTAACATCTACATAACTAGACCAAATGTAAGGCTGTTTGTTGCTGTACGTGAGACTTTAAAGGCCTTGCTAAGCGTATCCCAAATTTGCGAAATCCCAGACCTGCTTGTCTGGTTTAGTTAACGGCAACACCACTTAACGAGTGACACGGGTGAAAAATATAGACACACATACACAGGGCGATATATATATCAGGTCAAACGTACTATTTTTAATCTTTCAAAGCGGTTATCAACATTTCATGTCATGTCGAAAGGCTTATGCACCGATATGAGCTACGGGTTTTGATTGTTTGTTGGAATGAACTAGTTAAAAATAAACACAGCCAATCCAGCTTTTTTCTAGAGAAAAGCATTGTTTATTTTACCGTGGTAGTCCTGTCCTGGTTGTCTGTCTTGATTGTCAGTTCTTCTTCCCCTTTTTCTTTGATCGTTCTCAAACTATCTATCCGGGATCAAGATGCTGAGCAGCGCATTAGCTGCAGTGGTTAGCGACTCATAGCTGACTGCTAGTGTCAGGGCAAGAGAACCACAGCTGCCAAGACCCTTCTACACCTCTACGAGGTGATCCTGGATAACAGTCTGCAGCAGGGCAGGCTGGCTAAGGAGAAGAGATCGAAGAGGGAATGCTAACCCAGTACTAAAAAAATGCTTGCTTAAGTCGGTTGTGTTGGACCGAAAGGTGCAAATATCGCAGTCAATCTGTAAACTACGACACACCGCATTCCGTTCTCTGAACTACATTCTGCTACTTAAGCTCGTTCAGTGTTTGGTAGCGGGAGATTGAGAACGAACGAAGCTGAGCCAAGCCTAACTATCCATCCTAAACCATAAAAAGGGCGTTCCGAGTACCAGGATGTTGTCCGGAGAACGAAATGTGTTGTGTCGTAGGTTACAGTTCGACTACGATATTTTGCAACTTTCGGTACGACACGTTCGACTTCAGCAGGCATTTTTGGGTACCGGGTACAGTCTTTCCTCTTCAATCCCTTCTCGTTAGGCAGTCTGCTCTTGTGCAGCCTGTTATTATGGATCGGCGTGTAGAAGGGTGATGGCAGTTCTGGTTCGCTGGTTCTCGCGCTAGCAGTCAGCTCTGGTTCGCTGGCTCTGGCGCTAGCAGTCAGTTCTGGTTCGCTGGTTCTGGCGCTAGAAATCAGCTCTGGTTCGCTGGCTCTGGCGCTAGCAGTCAGTTCTGGTTCGCTGGTTCTGGCGCTATAAATCAGCTCTGGTTCGCTGGCTCTGGCACTAGCAGTCAGTTCTGGTTCGCTGATCCTGACGCTAGAAATCAGCTCTGGTTCGCTGGTCCTGACGCTAGCAGTCAGTTCTGGTTCGCTGGTTCTGGCGCTAGAAATCAGCTCTGGTTCGCTGGCTCTGGCGCTAGCAGTCAGTTCTGGTTCGCTGGTCCTGACGCTAGAAATCAGCTCTGGTTCGCTGGTCCTGACGCTAGCAGTCAGTTCTGGTTCGCTGGCTCTGACGCTAGAAATCAGCTCTGGTTCGCTGGTTCTGGCGCTAGCAGTCAGCTCTGGTTTGCTGGCTGTGGCGCTAACAGGCGCTCTGGTTCGCTGGTCCTGACGCTAGCAGTCAGCTTTGCTGACAAAAGTGTGGCGAACATAAACTCAGGCGACGGTCCACCCGAATTTCTGCATCAATTTTGGCTACTGCATCTTCTGACGCAACAATATGCGCATGACCTGGTCTCGGAAAATCTTTCGTTAACTCACGTCCATCTTTAAACATCGTTGTCCAGTTCTTCACTGTTGTCTTCCACACACTTTTGTCACCATACGCTGCCTGCATTCTGCGATGAATGTCAACTGGTCGACATCCTTCAGCTGTTAGAAACCGAATCGCCGCTCGCTGATAAACTCTGGACGGACTCCATTTCACACCCGCCATGTTTTCAACGGTCTGCTGAGAAAACTATGAGTTGGGGGATAAGGACATTTTTCAAACTTGACGGCTGGTATGTGCTTTTTACACCAGAAGTGACGTCATCATGCGCCCGGTACTTGGTACAGTTAGATCCGGTTTCATTTGAACACGCCTCATATATATATAACACAATGTCAACATAAATTTACAGTGGGAGGTGACGAAATAGATCAGGTCACACATTTTGAATATCTGGGCTCCAGAATTCACAAAAATGGCGACTGCTCGAAAGAAATCAGAAGAAGACTAGCTATGGCAATGCAGAGACTGAACAGCCTGAAGAAATTATGGCAGAGCACCAACAAAATGATACAAGTAAAAGTCTTGAGAGCCTGTGTTTTTCCTGTGGCAGCTTATGGCTGCGAATCATGGACGATTACCAAAACTTCTAGACAAAGAATCGAATTCTTCGAGACAAAATGGCAAAATGACAAAATGGGCGGACATAACACAAATATGGAAGTCTTTGATAAATTGCAGAATTTGGTTTAAAGTGAATAACAAAATTATAAATGGGTATGATCAGATATCGGGATCAGGACGCTGAGATGTGCATGAGCTGCAGCAGTCAGTGACCCATTGCTGACTGCTAGCGTCAGGGCCAGCGAACCATAGCTGACTGCTAGCGTCAGGGCCAGTGAACAAGAGCTGACTGCTAGCGTCAGGGCCAGCGAACAAGAGCTGACTGGTAGCGTCAGGGCCAGCGAACAGGAGTTGACTGCTAGCGTCAGGGCCAGCGAACAAGAACTGACTGCTAGCGTCAGGGCCAGCGAACAAGAGCTGACTGCTAGCGTCAGGGCCAGCGAACAAGAGCTGACTGCTAGCGTCAGGGCCAGCGAACAAGAGCTGACTGCTAGCGTCAGGGCCAGCGAACCATAGCTGACTGCTAGCGTCATGGCCAGCAAACAAG
Organism: Ariolimax columbianus; assembly: GCA_036924085.1. Classification (NCBI taxonomy): domain Eukaryota; kingdom Metazoa; phylum Mollusca; class Gastropoda; order Stylommatophora; family Arionidae; genus Ariolimax; species Ariolimax columbianus. Next base: position 68,984,632 of record JAVGWX010000014.1, read on the forward strand.
AGCTGACTGCAAGCGTCAGGGCCAGCGAACAAGAGCTGACTGCTAGCGTCATGGCCAGCGAACAAGAGCTGACTGCTAGCGTCAGGGCCAGCGAACCATAGCTGACTGCTAGCGTCATGGTCAGCGAACAAGAACTGACTGCTAGCGTCAGGGCCAGCGAACAAAAGCTGCCTGCTAACGTCAGGGCCAGCGAACCATAGCTGACTGCTAGCGTCAGGGCCATCTGCCAAGACTTTTCTACACCTCCACGCGGTGATCCTGGATAACAAACTGCAACAGGGCAGACTGACTAAGGAGAAGGTATGGAAGAGGAAAGGAAACCCGGTACTCAAAAATTCCTGTTGAAGTCGGATGTATTTGACCGAAAAGAGCAAGTATCGCAGTCAAGCTGTAAACTACGACAACACCCATTCCATTCTCTGAACTACATCCTGCTACTTGCAAAGCCCTTTTCGTGGCTTGGTTGCGGGATATTGAGAACGAAGAAGACGAAGTGGATACCGCACCGAGGCAAAACCTAAACACAAATGAAACCTACGTTACGACCAAAAGGTCTTCATCTGGGACAACCAACAACAACAATAATGAACAGTGGAAGGATCCATTTTTTAAAATGTTTTTCACTTTTTATTTTTACACTGTAAATCAACAGTGCCGTCTCAGCCTCGCCTTATTTTAATTTTAAGGATTAAGCATGAATGCAGATAGGATAAGGAAACGGCGATTGAGAAAACACGCCCCACCATGCGATGATGCAAACATTCCTGATTTTCCTTGCACACACTGTACCGTGCCATTATCTGCTCGGACTGGTCCTACGAATCACATTCACAACCCTCATGGACTGTACTTACTTACCTGCTCGGACTGGTCCTACGAATCACATTCACAACCCTCATGGACTGTACTTACTTACCTGCTCGGACTGGCCCTACGAATCACATTCCCAACCCTCATGGACTGTACTTACTTACCTGCTCGGACTGGCCCAACGAATCACATTCCCAACCCTCATGGACTGTACTTACTTACCTGCTCGGACTGGCCCTACGAATCACATTCCCAACCCTCATGGACTGTACTTACTTACCTGCTCGGACTGGCCCTACGAATCACATTCACAATTCTCATGGACTTACTTCTCTCTTTATTTTCCTCAAAGCACAACTTGCTATTGTCTGACAAGACGGAAAGAACCAATGGCGAAATTACGGCTGCAAAGAGAATTGATGAACGCAATTAGATTAAGACAAATGGGACATTTTGGTCACGCCAAAAGTCATACTTCGTAAAAACAGAACGTCAAATTTCTATTTGTACGGGTGTAAAAATATCATCATCATCATGTGGCATGTCCTTTATATAACGTCGCTCCCATCACAGTCTGTCTGAAAGAAACTCGTTCCCTTGCCAAAACTCCGGCCCCCGCCACAGTCATACTCAGGCATTCCTGGGTATCTTGGTGACATCGTCTTCTTGGTCTACCCCTTCCTCTTTTGCCTGGCACCATACCTTCCATCACTGTTCTCTCGAGACCGTTGTGTCTCTTGATGTGACCAAAGTATTTGCATTTTCTAGCCAAAATGGAATTGATAAACCAGTTCTCCTCTATGCTCAACTCTTGCCGAATGTCTACATTTGTCTTTTTCTCTGTCCAGGGTATTCTGAGGATCTTTCTGTAACATTATGACTCGAAGAATTCGATTCTTTGTCTGGAAGTTTTGGTAATCGTTCATGATCCGCAGCCATAAGTTGCTACAGGAAAAACACAGGCTCTCAAGACTTTTCCTTTTATCGTTTTGTTGGTGCTCTGCCATAATTTCTTCAGGCTGTTCAGTCTCTGCATTGCGATCGCTTGTCTTCTGATTTCTTTCGAGCAGTCACTATTTTTGTCAATTCTGGAGCTCAGATATTCAAAATGTGTGACCTGATCTATTTCCTCACCACCCACTGTAAATTTATGATGACATTGTGTTTTGTCGGTGGTCATTATCTTTGTTTTGTTTATGTTTATAAACAGGTTTTGATCTTTACTATGTCCATTTACGGCTAAAATTAGCTGCTCTAGCCCTTCTGCACTTGTTGATAGTATCACTGTGTCATCTGCGTATCGTAACTCTGGAATCTTGTACCCACCAATCGTAAATGGGTCGAAACTTTCAATGTTCTCGTCTTCTCGAATCGAACATTTCTCATTATACATTCTCCATATATGTTGTACAGATAAGGTGAGTAAAAAATAAGGGTCACAAAATCGTCTGACACCGGCCCCGTATAAACCTCTTTATGACCAAGACCTCTGTGTCCACAATCCATTCATGATGTAGCTATCCCTTTTCTACCAGCCTGGGCTGATTAGTTATCGTTATTTTAAAAAAAGCGGCAAATTTGACGCCCTACTGGCTGCGTGTCTACATTGCTCTTGTGTTTTAGTTCATTATGGATGCCGACAGGCCACGGATTTGTCTGGAATTCTAACTAGTCGACGACTTACACTTGTGTTCACTGAAGCGTGTCGTTGTTTTCCGTTTGGACTGGTTAATTCTTTCTTTTTTCTTTGGTGTCTTTTCTACCTTCCGATTATCCTGTCCTGATATCGGCTTTATGAATAGCACCAGGGGATCAAGACGCTGAGCAGCGCATGAGCTGCAGCCGTCAGCGACTCATAGCTGACTGCTAGCGTCAGGGCCGGCGAACCATAGCTGCCAAGACCCTTCTACACCTCCACGCGGTGATCCTGGATAACAGGCTACAGCAGCGCAGGCTGGCTAAGGAGAAGGGATCGAAGAGGGAATGCTAGCCCGGTACTCAAAAAATGCTTGCTGAAGTCGGATGTGTTGGACCGAAAGGTGCAAATATCGCAGTCAAGCTGTAAACTACGACACAACGCATTCCGTTCTCTGGACTACATTCTGCTACTTAAGTCCTTTCAGGGTTTGGTAGTGGGAGAATGAGAACGAAGAAGAAGAAGAAGAAGAAGAATAGCACCAGGCTTACACCTGTGTCGTATTTTCACGGTCTAGTTCACACGGCTGAACTTAACGAGATTTGCGCCCTTCCCCTAAGCTGCAGACAGCGTCGAGTTTGGTGTGACTGTAAAATTTAGACACGACTATAATGGACTATAACACGGCCTGAGAGAGATGATGCCCAACATATCGGTCACACGTTGAGTGATGTCCCTATGACCTTTTGCGATTGGGAAAGGCACGACACACGATAGATGTCATCCCCTCCACTGTCTTGTGGGATACCTGTTTACGGGAAAGGCTTCGCGAGCAAACCCTGAGGAAAAATCTGCATTCCGTGCTATCTCCATAAAATCTTGCCACTGGTCAAAGATAGTTCAGAGCCAAAGAGTGAGGTTGACAAAAGGCGCAGTTTAATCCTCACTTTAACCCAAATCACCGCGCAGGTCACCCATTTCAGCGAGCGGACACATCAAGAGAAAAGACTGTCCACGCGGCTGAACAAAAAGAGTGGTCTTCATCACATGTGATGGACAAACATCATCATCAGTTATCGGTTAAGTTTTCTTAATCATAGAGAGTAAGGGGGTGATTGTTGATCTCTGGCTTATCTCGGCACGTCTGATTGTATAGTTCGGATCAGTATTCTGTCCGACCTGTCACTGCAACGTGGGCATTTGTACGGAATTTCTTATTCTTATCCTGCATCGGCGCGCTGCGACCTTGTATACGTCTTACTACATCTTCTGTAGGTTTACATGCAGCAACTCAGATTCTTATCAGTCACAACACTACCACTCGCCATTCTAACAGACTCCAGCAGCGTACTCCAAGCCACCTCAAGCCCCGAACAAGATAGACTCCAGCAGCGTACTCCAAGCCACCTCAAGCCCCGAACAAGATAGACTCCAGCAGCGTACTCCAAGCCACCTCAAGCCCCGAACAAGATAGACTCCAGCAGCGTACTCCAAGCCACCTCAAGCCCCGAACAAGATAGACTCCAGCAGCGTACTCCAAGCCACCTCAAGCCCCGAACAAGATAGACTCCAGCAGCGTACTCCAAGCCACCTCAAGCCCCGAACAAGATAGACTCCAGCAGCGTACTCCAAGCCACCTCAAGCGCCGAACAAGATAGACTCCAGCAGCGTACTCCAAGCCACCTCAAGCGCCGAACAAGATAGACTCCAGCAGCGTACTCCAAGCCACCTCAAGCCCCGAACAAGATAGACTCTAGCAGCGTACTCCAAGCCCCGAACAAGATAGACTCCAGCAGCGTACTCCAAGCCACCTCAAGCCCCAAACAAGATAGACTCTAGCAGCGTACTCCAAGCCACCTCAAGCCCCTAACAAGATAGACTCTAGAGCGTACTCCAAGCCACCTCATAACCAAAACAAGATAGACTCTAGCAGCGCAATGCAATCCAACTCAAGCCCCGAACAAGATAGACTCTAGCAGCGCAATGCGAGCCAACTCAAGCCCCGAACAAGATATGCAAGCCAACTCAAGCCCCGAACAAGATATGCGAGCCAACTCAAGCCCCAAACAAGATAGACTCTAGAGCGTACCCCAAGCCACCTCAAGCCCCGAACAAGTTAGACTCTAGCAGCGTACTCCAAGCCACCTCAAGCCCCAAACAAGATAGACTCTAGCAGCGCAATGTGAGCCAACTCAAGCCCCAAACAAGATAGACTCTAGAGCGTACTCCAAGCCACCTCAAGCCCCAAACAAGATAGATTCTAGAGCGTACTCCAAGCCACCTCAAGCCCCAAACAAGATAGATTCTAGAGCGTACTCCAAGCCACCTCCTAACCCGAACAAGATAAGACTCCAGCAGCGCAATGCGAGCCAACTCAAGCCCCTAACAAGATAGACTCCAGCAGTGTACTCCAATGTGTGCGTTGCACTGTTTTTATTTTGCACCTGTCAACCTAGGGCATCCAACTTTGACATGCATTTTATGTAAGAGTCTGCTTTCTCCTGCGTTTTCTAAGGGTTTGCTTTCCTGGGGTAACAGCTGGTGCTGTGATAGGGAGCGAATCCAGCACCTTTAGTTTGTGAGCCGTATCACTTAACCACTAGCCCATGCCATTCCCTATATGAAATACCTGGATGGGTCAGCATTCTTATCTACCTCGTTTGCAGGGTATTGTATCCATATGAAATATCCGGATGGGTCCATATATGAGTTTTTGATTCATGCAGCAAAAAACCATTCAAATTCAAGCGGAGGCCGAGGCTATAAAAACAGCTGTTGAGATTTTGTACCAACAGTTTGACTTGGGCAAATTGGTGCTGATAGACACTGATTTTTAGTGACTCCAAGTCGGTTCTCGAGGCGCTGAAGCACACCTAATACACCAAAAAGGAGATATTTTTGGTAGGGAGTGCAATCAACAACATTATCACTGCCCACAGGATTAATGTCACCTTGCAGTGGAACCCTGGACATAGCAGGATACAAGGAAACAAGATGGTTGAAAGATTGGCAAAAAACAGGAGCCTCGAAACAACAATTGGATAGACCTTGCAGTAACTACACAGTAAAATGAATTATTAAGAATAATACTAGGGAAATCCGGATGAACAGGTGGGCGACGGAAACATCAGGTCGCAGTGTTTCAGCGAAATGTCACAGCCAAAAAGTAATGATGACATAAATAAACTTCATAGAATAGATCAGTCTCATCTTTCAGTTCCGAATAGGACATACCAGAGTCACTTGAACTGCATCAATCCCCAGCACCTGCCCTTGTGCAGACATTGCTCTCATCCTGATGAAACAGTTCGACACCTACTCATTGAGTCCAAGGAGCTTGCGGACATGAGGAAAAGATTCCTACAAGCACTGCCGACAATTGCGAACACACTGTACGAAGCAACGAAACAGCTGAACAAGAACTGTATAAGAATGGCATTTGGCTGTCAAGAGCAGACTTACTCAGCAGCTATGGGATAACAACAACAACGACAATCTCCTTCATGACACCCAGCGGCAGTAGATCTCCGTGCTCCATTTATAATTTAACTAAAAAAATGAAAACACAATATCAAAGTAACAACAACAAACAAACAAAAAACAACCCAATAAATTTAATTTCTCTTAATATCTGCAATTCATTATTTTTATTAAACACAGCAACTAAAATTGACAACAACAAAATTACATCTGATGTATACCACAAGAACCCTCTGTAACAAACAAAAGAAAAAATCTATTCATTAAAAAAATTATGCAAAATTTATATAAAAATATGAAAATATGGGATACTCTAAGACGAAATTGCAACTTGTACAGAATTATCTGGCCAAACACCATCACAAGCCAGAACTGCTTGCCCGGAGCAATCAAAAAGATGTGAACACCATCTTAATCGCTCAACGTTGGAATTGGATAAGTTTTGTCGTAAGATACATTACAAGACCTGCCTTGGTGTGGACAAGAAGCTGGCCTAAGACAACTTAGCGAGATATGTATAGGTCAAATTGAAAATCATAATTGGAAGACAGACCCAGTTCCAAAAAAAAGCTGTGCCAAAACCGGATATGTTCGGCCGATATGCACAGATATCGCAGCCGATGTGTGAACTACGACACAAGCATCCTTTTCGAAACGAACGCTGAAGATGGAGAAGAATTATGAATCAGAGTAGGGGTACCAGTACTGTACAGAGGATGGCTGTATCTTGGGTGAAGTGGAGGAAGTTTGTTGATGCCCTTAAAGATGACACCACTTTGTCAATCACTGACCACGGAACTAAAAATAAGAAGAATCGTCAACCCGAGTTGGAGCACTGTACAAAGGATGACTGTAGGCTGAGTGAAGTGGGGGGGAGTTTGTTGATGCCCTGAAATCGATGCCCTGAAATATGACACTGCTTTGGGGACTCAGTGGTCTCGAGGTAAGGTGTCCGCCTTGGGTGCCGGAGGTCGCATGTTCGAATCATGGTGGTGATCGAGATTTTTTGTCCTCGTGGATCCTCTGGTAAAAATTCCCCTGATCTCTGGGTAGTGAGATCGGACTCCCATGTACAGTGTCGAGCACGTTAAAAATCCCTTGGCAGTTGGAGATTGAAAAGAGTACGCTTAATGTCTGCTGCCCGGACACAATTCAAATAAAAAATCTACCCAAGTTATTTGTACCTTTCCCCAAGATGGTTTGTTAAGAGCAGCTATAGATGGCGCCTAACTGGCTGCGGGTCTATTTAGCTCTAGTCTTTGAGTCTATTAAGATGGACTCACACATCTGTAAAAACCACCCTCCAAGAAACTGGTTGTATACAGACTCTGTCGCTGACAAAGAAACTAAAAAGAAGACAACAGTAGGGCCTCGTTTTAGAATAAGGTTCAATTCCTGAAGTGAATAGTGGTTAACCAATTCATATTATACTGCAATTAAATGGGAAAACGGGCTGAACATGCAACAGTGACTGTGCTGAGAGCAGCCAGCTACTGACCAAGAAATGAACAAAAACATGCAAAGACGGATGTTGAAACCCACGAGTTTCAAGCAATCCCTAGTCTCAAGGGAGGTGAGATCTAGTACGTCGTCCTATTGGAGATATACGATAAACTCCGAGGTCCAATTTACAGTCTGTGCACACAAAAAAACCATTGGCAGTATAAAAGGAAAACAAATTTAGGCTGTTAGCCACTGTCCAGGCAAAAATTGATAAAAATGATTAAATTCCTATCCAATATATCACCTACTTTCCCTGTGGCCTAGTAAGCTGCTGGAAGTACAATTTTAAAAAAATAACCTACTACAGATAGCTTCGGCTGCCTGACAGCAGGCATACAACTGCCTGTTTGAATACCATGATTTCTAGTAAAATGGATACTTGGCAACATAACATATTCTATCTGATCCTAAACATATCATTGGTGCAGTTTTCCCACTATTGTGGTCAACAATAACCAATTTATAGGGGTTATGAATAAATGTGCTACGTCTGACAATCAAAGCATAGTGTGAAGGCTAGGTCTTTATTTCAACAACGAAAGTAATAGTCAAACTTTATAAAGTGTTAGTTAGACCTAGATTGGAGTGCTGTGTACAGGTGTGTAGTCATCATAGAGGGGATATAAACATGCTGGAAAGGATACAAAGAAGAGCGACAAAGCTGATAGTGGGATTCCAGAATTAAGTTATGAGGAAAGACACAGAAAAACTGGCCTACAGTGTCTAGAAAAGAGAAGAATTCGAGGTAATTTAATACAGGTTTATATAAAATCAAAGGAAAGGATAAATTAGACTACCGGTATAACAAGTTATTTTTCAAAATACAGCTGCCTACAAGAACGAGAGGGTACAACTACAAATTAATTAAAGGAAGGCCCAGATTTTCTTTATTTTTACCAAATTAGATATAAGGAAATATTTTTTATTCAGAGTGTTATGAATGCTTGGAATGCATTGCCACAGAAAATAGTGATGGCAGGATCAATTAATACATTCAAGAATAGATTGGATGCACATAGTTTTTAGATCAAGGAAATGTAAAATAAACTGGTATAATACAGACTCTGCAGAGTCTTCTAAACCAGTATAAAAACGTTGAGTTAAGTTAACTTGTAAAGGGTTGGGGGGGGGGGGGGGGGGGGGAGAGAACATAGTGTTAGGGGGGACGCAGTGGTCTCGAGGTAAGGTGTTCGCCTCGAGCGCTGGAGGTCGCGGGTTGAAATCCCAGTGGAGACACCAGGATTTTTTCACGTGGATCATCTGGTAAATATTTCCCCTGATCTTCGAGTAGTGAGATCAGACACGTTAGCAGTAGGAAATCGAAAAGAGTAGGTCTAACAGCCGCTGCTCGGGCAAAATTCAACTTAAAAATCTACTCAAATTATTCTATGGATTCTCGCCCCACAGAGAATATTTTGCAAAAAAAGGGGAACTGTGTGGCCATAACAACAGGTCTTGGTTATGTGGTTAGCGGAGCAGCTAGGATGGCGCCTGACAAGCTGCGGGCCTACCTTGCTCTAATTTACGCTTCCACCTCCACAAGTCTCAAAAATAGTATATTCCAGGGGCTAACAGATGCTGGGATTGACCTGGCAAGTCCCTAGTGGATTTTCACCTGCCAAAAAATATGAAACTAAGGAGGTCACACGCACCTCCCCACGACGTAAGTGGACTGAAGATAGATAGTAAAGGGTTAAGAGATTACATGGCAATAAATCCTTGCGAAATATTGTGGGCAGACTATAATAGTCGTCCATCATGAGCAATAATGACAACAGCAGTCAGACATGTTGTGTTGCAACATACCAAAGGTGAGGGTATAATCTGATTCTAGCACAGAATCCGCTTCTACCTACTTAACACATAAGGACAAACACCAAGCAAAACCAGATCTCCAGGACCCAGTCAAGAAATGAAACAAAGAGGCCAGAGTCTTTGGCCTGAGAACAGGCCGTGCACCTCTCAACAAATGTCTGAATAGATTAGACCCACTACATGAACCAAATTGGAGGATCTGCCACAACCATGAGGAGTCAGTCAAGCACCTCCTGACTTTGTGCCAAACGCTGGCCGATCTGCGGAACCTGCCGCTACCACCACACCCCACCATACACAACACACTCTATACACCACTACAACAATTGAGAAGGATGTGTGTTTTTGTCCGGTAGGCATTGGGCTGTTCAAGTGAAACAGACAGAGAGAGCTCGAGTGATGAGATGAAGGCTTTTCTTGGACTGAGGATCTATATGGAATACTCATGTATAAAGCCCAGCTATCAGGATTATTGGACAAATGAGGGCTCTTTGTTGTGTTTACTCCCGGATTTCGAAATGTTATGACTCGAGACAGATTCTTTGCCTTTTGCTGGGTGGATTGGCACACAAAGGTGGAATATTGACGCTAGATGAAAGGTAAACCTATTTTCTACAATGTCTCCAAGTTACATCTTATTCTAACCACTTGTTTGCATGTAACTAACATTTTTCTATATCATGTTGGTTTTTTCTCTTTAATGCTCTGGAGCCCAGGAATGGGGGACAGTTAGGTTCAGGGCCTCAGGTGTGGTAGGGTTAAAGAGTTTGCAGGCATTTTGTAACTGCATTAAAGTGTCAGTGATTTTTGCAGTTGCCGGAAATAATTTCTCTCTCTGTGCCAGGCCTGGACAATAAACAGTACATACTGCATCGTCTCATATGGATAGAAGCAGTTAGGTCTGCACGCAGGGTCTAGTTTATTTAAGTATTTGTTAAGTCCGATGTGTTTTGTCCTAAGTTGGAAGATTATGCTCTTCTCCTTGCATTGCAGTCTGTTGATGTTGTCATTTTCATTTAGGGGTTTCATTTCTTTATGTTCGTCCAACAGGTGTGATGAAGACCACTCTCTCTGTTCAGCCATGTGGAAAATCTTTTCCTTTAGATCTGTCCGCTGGGGGACGGCGTGGCCTAGTGGATAAGTGGCACGGCTCACAATCCGAAGGTGCTGGGTTCGATCCGCATCACAGCACCGGCCGTTACCCCGGGGAAGCAAACCCTTAGAAAATGCAGGAGGAAGCAGACCCTTACATAAAATGCATGCTGAAGTCGGATGCATTGGGCCGACAGGCGCAAAATAAAAACCACAGTGCAACGCACACCGCCTTGGGGATTAGAGAAATAAGGCGAACGCAAAAAAAAAAAAAAAAAAAAAGATGTCCGCTGAAATGGGTGACTTGCGCAGTGATTTTGATTAAAGTGAGGAAGATTTGTGCAATTTATCAACCTCACTCTCTCATCCTGAGCTACCTTTGGCCAGTGGCAAGACATTATCAAAACAGCTGGAGATAGCACAGGATGCTATTTTTCCTCAGGGTTTGCTCCCAAAGCCTTTTCCGCAAACAGGCATCCCGCAAGGCAGCGGGAGTTTTTTTATATACATGTATGCCCAGTAGGCCCTTCTGTCGATCGATTCAGCCATTCCTCTTTGAAGTTATGAAATTATTTGCTTGCTTTGATGTCTACATGATGGATTCTGTGTTTATTTGCTTGCTCCTAGGTTTGCTAGTCTGTCTGGGAATAAGATGCTGAGCAGTGCATGAGATGTAGCGGTCTGTGACCCAGAACTGACTGCTAGCATCAGGACCAGTGACTCATAGCTGACTGCTAGCATCAGGACCAGTGACTCATAGCTGACTGCTAGCATCAGGACCAGTGACTCATAGCTGACTGCTAGCATCAGGACCAGTGACTCATAGCTGACTGCTAGCATCAGGGCCAGTGACTCATAGCTGACTGCAAGCATCAGGGCCAGTGACTCATAGCTGACTGCTAGCGTCAGGGCCAGTGACTCATAGCTGACTGCTAGCATCAGGGCCAGTGACTCATAGCTGACTGCTAGCATCAGGGCCAGTGACTCATAGCTGACTGCTAGCGTCAGGGCCAGTGACTCATAGCTGACTGCTAGCATCAGGACCAGTGACTCATAGCTGACTGCTAGCATCAGGGCCAGTGACTCATAGCTGACTGCTAGCATCAGGGCCAGTGACTCATAGCTGACTGCTAGCGTCAGGGCCAGTGACTCATAGCTGACTGCTAGCATCAGGGCCAGTGACTCATAGCTGACTGCTAGCATCAGGGCCAGTGACTCATAGCTGACTGCTAGTGTCAGGGCCAGTGACTCATAGCTGACTGCTAGCGTCAGGGCCAGTGACTCATAGCTGACTGCTAGCATCAGGACCAGTGACTCATAGCTGACTGCTAGCATCAGGGCCAGTGACCTAGAGCTGCCAAGACTCTTCTCCACTTCCACGTGGTGATCCTGGATAACAGACTGCAACAGGGCAGACTGGTTAATGTCAGGTCAGGTCATCCGTAAATGGTGAGGTCGTTGGGGAGCCCATGAAGACACCTAACAACCCACACCACCTCACTGACAAGGAGAAGGGATCAAAGAGGGAAGGCTAACTAGGTACCCAAAAATGACATGCTGAAGTAGGATGTATCGGACTAAAAGGTTCAAATATCGCAGTCAAGCTGTAAACTACAACACATTTTATTCTCCTGGTTGCATCTTGCTACTTGCAAAGCCCTTTTCAGGGCTTGGTAGTGGGAGTTTGAGAACAAACGACGAAGATAATACTAGTCTGTCTGTAAGTTGGCTGGTGTGTTTATTTCAACCATGCCTGCATTTAGTTTTGCTAGTCTGCCTGCTTTCTCACTGACTGATATGTCTGTATGTCCTGGAATCCACTGTAGGCTGACTTTGATGTTGTGTGTTGTTTGTATCTTATCAGTCATCTCAGCCAGTTTTATAACTTCTTTGTTGTTAGTTTGTAGGTATGTCTCTCGGTTTGAAGATCCATGAGAAAAAGACCAAAATAATTAGGGTCAATGCAGCAAACACAGAACCAATCAGGCTGAGAGGAACGCCACTGGAAGAGGTAGAGGTATTTGCATACCTAGAGAGTATCATCAACAAGGAAGTAGGGACAGACGAGGATATAAAAACAAGGATACAAAAAAAAAAGCAAGAGTTTCATTTGGAATGTTGAAACCCATATGGAACTCCAAGGAAATAAGAAGGAAGACAAAAATAAGGATTTTCAAGTCAAATGTGAAGCCAGTCCTGCTGTATGGAGCAGAAACATGGAGGATGACCAAAGGCAATGACTGGAGACAGCAGGGTTTTGTCAACAGATGCCTGAGAAAGATTCTTGGTATAAAATGGTTTGACAAAGTTACAAACGGCAGACTGAGAGAGAGCGGGACAATGTAAATATAAACAGGAAATCTTAGGAAAAAAGTGGAGATGGATTGGTCATACATTTAGGTATCACCAGGCAATCCCTGTCATGGAACCACCAGAGAAGGAGAGGCATAGGCAAACCAAGGAAAACATGGAGACGAGATCTGGAGGAAACGGGAAAAAGCTAGAAGGAATTGGAAAAGATTGAACAGGACAGAGCTGCTTGCTGAGGGTTAGTTGATGGCCTATGCACCTGTTGGTGATAGAAGCCAAAAGAGAAGAGAGAGGTATGTCTCTAGTGCTTGTAGCGTTACTCTTGATTCAGTGATCATTACAATATCAGATGGTTTTTTGCTTTCCTTGCTGGATCTTCTTGAGTATTAGATGGATTGTGGTGTTTTAGCTGTGATTTATTCTCCACATGGTTCATATAGTTATAATCTATTACCATTTGGGTACTTTCTAAAGGTTTTGGTCTCACAATAAGTCTTAACAAAATAAATGTGCCACGCCAGCTCTTAACATTGATAATTATGAATTGACGGCTGTAAACCAATTCACGTACCTGGGATCTCTCATCAACGACAAGCTCTCTAGACCCAGAAATAGAGTCGTATTAGCAAAACTGCTGCTACTACATCTCACCTCACAACGCGTGTTTGGGAAAACCAGAAACTGTCCATTAAATCGAAGGCCATGGTGTACAATGCATGTGTCATCAGCACACTTCTGTATGGTAGTGAGACTTGGACAACTTATGCCAAATAAGAGCACAGGTGTAGCACCTTCTATCTGTGGCACCTGTGATCCAATCTTGCAATTACACGAAAGGACAAAATGCAAAGGTGAACTCTCTCCTTAGGCAGCGAAGACTACGATGACTTGGTCATGTTCATTGTGTGGAAGATGGTCGCATTCCCGGAGATTCCTTCTATGGACAGTCTGCCGACCTTCGTTAAGGTTCAAAGATGTGTGTAGTATGACATGAAGGCACTTGATGTAGGTCTTAGGAAGAAGAAGCAGCAGGCTGATGCAGGGGAAGATGCACTCAAAGACCCGCCTCCTGTTTGGTGAAAAGAAGCTCTTTCAACACAAAGTAAAACGGCAATGCCGCTGGGAGAAAGAAAACCAAAAACTCAATTGAGTTACCACTACAAGGTCGCATCATCCTATAGTCAGCTGTGACTGAATAGGGGCTACTAACTAGCTTTCTAAAGCTCAAAGTCCGGCATTTATAGTGGCCTTGAATAAACTTTCTAGAGCTCAAAGTCCGGCATTTATAGTGGCCTTGAATAAACTTTCTAGAGCTCAAAGTCCAGCATTTATAGTGGCCTTGAATACACTTTCTAGAGCTCAAAGTCCGGCATTTATAGTGGCCTTGAATAAACTTTCTAAAGCTCAAAGTCCGGCATTTATAGTGGCCTTGAATAAACTATATAGAGCTCAAAGTCTGGCATTTATAGTGGCCTTGAATAAACTTTCTAAAGCTCAAAGTCCGGCATTTATAGTGGCCTTGAATAATCTTTCTAGAGCTCAAAGTCCGACATTTATAGTGGCCTTAAATAAACTTTCTAGAGCTCAAAGTCCGGCATTGATAGTGGCCTTGAATAAGGAAAAGGACCCAGGACCAGTCCAAAATAATCTTGGAGGTTCCAGGGTTAACAACAAAAAATTGAGCAGTCTGTAACAGAACAAAAAATCCATGTTCTGCAGGAGCTCAAGGGACAGTACCCTAGAAACTCTTGGACACGTGTACACATATGGATCGTCCTTGGCGAAAAGGGAAGGCAGTTACATTGAACACTCTAACGGCAACATAGAAAAGCACTCCATACCAACAGGAGAGACGTGTACTAATTTCAGAGCCGAAGCAACAGCTGTCCATGAAGCAACAAGAATTCTTATCAGCCAACTCACAATTACAAAGAAAATTGTCATTTTAACACTCCAGGAGTGTACTCCAAGCCATCTCGTCCCAAACAAGATACTCTCACACAAAATAAAATACATCAGATTGCTGCCCCAGAAAAGCTGTTGTACGGAGAGCTCAGAACATGCAGACAGTCATCAGGGGGGACAGAAGAAACGCTAGACACTCCTTGAAAGTGTCCCAGAAAAGCTGTTGTACGGAGAGCTCAGAACATGCAGACAGTCATCAGGGGGGACAGAAGAAACGCTAGACACTCCTTGAAAGTGTCCCAGAAAAGCTGTTGTACGGAGAGCTCAGAACATGCAGACAGTCATCAGGGGGGACAGAAGAAACGCTAGACACTACTTGAAAGTGTCCCAGAAAAGCTGTTGTACGGAGAGCTCAGAACATGCAGACAGTCATCAGGGGGGACAGAAGAAACGCTAGACACTACTTGAAAGTGTCCCAGAAAAGCTGTTGTACGGAGAGCTCAGAACATGCAGACAGTCATCAGGGGGGACAGAAGAAACGCTAGACACTCCTTGAAAGTGTCCCAGAAAAGCTTCAACATTGATGTCACCTTTTGGGTGTTCCTTGCACAGAACCGTTCCACCTAACGTGTTTGTGTCACCAAAGGTGCTCAAATTGCAGAGCGAAACTCCATCGTGTAGGCTCAGAGAAGGCATGCCACCCGAAAAAGCAGAACGCACGACGACTCCCAACAAATGCCCCGAATGCAGCAAAGTCTGAAGTGCCCGATTGGTCTCTATAGCCATTTTGAGAGGCAAGACGCAAGGAATAAAAGCTCAAAACAGTGGTGTGTGTTCAAATCCAGCATGTTGAAAGTGTTCCCTGTCTCAGGCCCCTAGTCCTATTGAAGATGTATGATATACTCAGAGGTCCTGTGTACATGATGTGCACATAACAGAACCCTTGATAATTGAAAAACTAAAAGAGCAGGCTGTTAGCTGCTGTCAGGGCAAAAATTATTTATGTAACTGAATTCCTACCGGCAGTGGTCAGCGACCCATAGCTGACTGCTAGCGTCAGCGAACCAAAGCTGCCAAGACCCTTCTACACCTCCACGTGGTGATCCTGGATGACAGGCTGCAGCAGGGCAGATTGGCTAAGGAGAAGGGATCAAAGAGGGAATGCTAACCTGGTACTCAAAAAATGCTTGCTGAAGTCGGATGTGTTGGACCAAAAGGTGCAAATATCGCAGTCAAGCTGTAAACTACAACACAATGCATTCCGTTTTCTGGACTACATTCTGTTACTTAGGCTCTTTCAGAGTTTGGTAGCGGGAGATTGAGAATGAACGCAGAAGAATAAGAATTCCTACCAAGTGTCTGGCATGAAGGTCAAAAGAGAGCCAGGCTCTTCATCATACAAAGACACAGTCTAATTACCACGTTTGTCTGCACACATGACTGCAAGTATAAAAAGACCTTTACTCCCGGAAATGGTCAGGCAATGAGTGATTTAGTGGTGAAAAGTGGCCAATTCCCTTCCTTGCTGCTTGGTCTTTCCTCACAACACGTTCGTTAGTTAGAAGCAATGATGACGACAGACACTACCAGACGGTTTTGTCTTGATGACGTAACTTGCGCTGTATTTGGATTATAGTGAGGAAAAACTCTGTGCTGATCATCAACCCCTCTCTCTGGTCCTGAGATACTTTGGACCAGTGGCAAGACATAGGTGAAGATGACTGGAGGTAACTAAGTATGCAGGCACTCTGGTCTACCAAGGGTTACTTGAAAACGTGTGGGATGCGAACGTACTTGACTTCTGTTCATAACTTTGAATGGTGAATGCCTGACCTCTTGACCACAGCAACCCCCAGAAGGCTCGGTAGATACTTTCTCAATCCAGTTGTGTAATTTCATCCCAAAGTGACCAGCGGATTATTGGAATGTTCATGCCACCCAAAGTCTTCCCCGCGTAGTCATTATTTTTTTTATTTTTTTTTGCGTTCGCCTTATTTCTCTATTCCTCAAGGCGGTGTGCGTTACACTGTGGTTTTTATTTTGCACCTGTCAGCCCAGTCCATCCGATTTCAGCATGCATTTCATGTAAGGGTTTGCTTCACCGGGGTAACGACCGGTGCTGTAATGGGGATCAACCCCAGCACCTTTGGTCGTAACACTAGCCCACGCCACCCCCCCCCCCCACCTATGATTTAATAAGGGCAGCTAATGATTGTCGGGCAGGAGTATACATGCCAATGGCCTCTCCTACATTATTGTGACCCCAGCAGCACCTTCATGAGGGGCCCCCTGTTTCTTACAGAGCCTGCTGTGGAGCACGACCGAGTACCAGGTGGTATAACTGGGCGGGCAGATTGGGCTCATTAGCCGTGGTTGACAGCCAATCTAATAGAAGGTAAACTCTAAAACCGAATAGACAAAACTGATTAGCCTTGGTTGGCAGCCAATCTAATATAAGGTAAACTCTAAAACCGGATAGACAAAAATCATTAGCCTTGGTTGGCAGCCAATCTAATAGAAGGTAAACTCTAAAACCGGATAGACAAAACTCATTAGCTTTGGTTGGCAGCCAATCTAAGAGAAGGTAAACTCTAAAACCGGGTAGACAAAACTCATTAGCCTTGGTTGGTGGCCAATCTAATAGAAGGTAAACTCTAAAACCGGGTAGACAAAACTCATTAGCCTTGGTTGGTGGCCAATCTAATAGAAGGTAAACTCTAAAACCGGGTAGACAAAACTCATTAGCCTTGGTTGGTGGCCAATCTAATAGAAGGTAAACTCTAAAACCGGGTAGACAAAACTCATTAGCCTATTAAGGCAGTTGGCCTAGGAGATGGGGACCTCTGATTTTAAACCCACAAATGCCAAGGAGAGCTGGCTAGTCCTGGGATGATAAGAGTATCATCAGATGCCTCAAGTAGCTAGCATCTGCGAGCAAATGCACAGTCTTGTGAAAACATTGAGAGAGAGGGTAGGGCTACAGGAGTAAATCCAGACAGAAAATTCAGATGGTTTCAAAATTGCGAACTCATTCCGGAAGCTCCTGCAACTGAGCTGGTGCCAAATTGTCATGCTTTTCAATTCCTTTGGATTACACCAGCGAGGCCGAGAGTGAGATCCTGCAGTTTGGATAGCCCAGGGTCTCCATATTCAGCGCTCAGGCTTGCTCCCTGGAGAGGCTACTCCAGCCTCGTTCTTACAAGAGACAAGAGCTTGAAAAAACTCACAGCGTGCCACTCACATGGTCTACAAAGACAGACGCCTATGATGATGATGAATGATTACCACTAAAAGAACATAATTGCCCTGCTGGACAGGGGGTCAAATTGAAAGCATCAAGGTCTTTTACCAGCATCTAGCTCTCCATATTGAGCACCCAAATGATCCAAGGAGCTATGCCGTCGGGAGCTTTACTCATGGCAGGGTCACCCAAACCGAACAGGTCCTTGGAGAAGGGCCAGACAAAAATGCTGAGGAGCAGGTGAAGCCCTATATGTGTAGCTGCATAACACACCGACGAGCGGTTTACGGTCTGGGCTGCACCAATCCATCCCCACTCCATAACCCACCGACGAGCGGTTTACGGTCTGGGCTGCACCAATCCATCCCCACTCCATAACCCACCGACGAGAGGTACATGGTCTGGGCTGCACCAATCCATCCCCATTTCATGGGTGAAATTCATTCTTGTCTCGTTCTTTACTTTTTGTCCTCTATTATTTATTCCCATGGATGACTAGCCGACATTGCACCTCTGCCGCTTTGTGACGATCTTCCAGGTGGTGGGAGAATGCCCCACGTACCATCACTACAGATGGGCTGGAAAAACTTATAATAGAATCATGAGATAGCCGGCCCAGATGAATATGATATGTCCTGGCAGGACGTGACGATCCTGTGACACCGACACACTGGACTGCCTCCCTTCGGGGATACTCGAAAGATGTGTCCATAACGTCCCTTTGTAATCATGATGCCTCTAAGACAACAGACTATACGAGATTGGACGTCGCCTCAACAATTGAGGACTTTTGTCAGGAAGACATTGGGCTGTCAAAAGCTGCTCACAGCTAACAGGATTATATTATCATCATCATCATCAGCTTCGGCAAGCCCTAGTGACCTTACTACAGAGATTATTGTTCTGGAATAACCAGTTTTTAACAAAAAATGTGTTATGATTTTATTCAAATTGCTCCAATTCCTAGAAAAGAACACCCGTATCCAAACCATAAGGAAAGATGACCAAACAGGAGACAACTATCACTGTCTTGATCGAGCAAAACAAGTGATCCTGTTCGGCTTGAGAATAGATCATAACAGATTGAATAACCACTTACACTGGCTAAAATTGGCTCCATCTTCAATGTGTATGTGCAGGCAGGCAGTACCGACATCCGAACATATCCCGTAAGACTGTTATATGTTTAGCCAATTGTGTACTAATGACAGGCCCACAGAGACGAATATCCACACAAAGCTGTTTGGAATCTCCAAAGATCTCTCCCCTACAGCAACCTTAATCCAGAGAACTGGCCATGTAAGTTCTGTCATGTAACAAGAAAAATCATGAAGAACAAGAAGATGATGATTCAAACTGCTCTGAGACATAAAGGCCACTTGTCCATACAGTAACCAGTGTACATGCCAAGTTATTGTTTCATTCCTTGGGGGGAGGAGACAAACTATGCCGTACTAAAGTTTTGAACCTGTGTTCCTTTGGTGAGGACACCGGAATAATACTGAATACGCTGAGGTAGATAGAACTAGCATTCACAGATGAACATAACGGAGGCTCAATTGTGCAGGATGTAACGATAGTTTAACCTAGATTTTCGGTCACATGCATGAGACCCAGGAAAGCTGATTGTGACAAGTTGGTGGCAGAGAATGGGCACAGTGAGACCTGTCTTAGGGATACAATGTGTTTATAGGGGGTGTAAAGACATGAGTGGAGCATGTAGCCTAGTCAACAGTGAGCTTGCTTGCTAGACTGGGATTACACCGCGCAAGGGTTAGGGTTCACGGACGGGCAGAAAAAAATAGGGCATGGTTCGTTCCTGGTACCACCGCACCTTGAGTCACCTGGGGTGGAATTAAAATCCACAGACTCATCTGCCCAACAAATGGGCCGAAGGACGAGAGCCTGGATGTTTCTGGACCCATAATAACATCAAAATTTTCATTTTAATTTTTGTTTATGGTTCTACCTGCATGCGTAATTGACGTTTATCTGTAGTTATTTCTGATAGGTAGACATTTGCAAAAGTTACGATGTTTGAAAGTTGAATAATGTATATTGCAAGGAAAGTTAGACTTCAATACCCGAGAAATGATTTATTGATTTGATTGGCCCAGTGATTTATTGATTTGATTAGTCCACTGATTTATTGATTTGATTAGTCCACTGATTTATTGATTTGATTAGTCCACTGATTTATTGATTTGATTGGCCCAGTGATTTATTGATTTGATTAGTCCACTGATTTATTGATTTGATTGGCCCAGTGATTTATTGATTTGATTGGCCCACTGATTTATTGATTTGATTGGCCCAGTGATTTATTGATTTGATTGGTCCACTGATTTATTGATTTGATTGGCTCAGTGATTTATTGATTTGATTGGTCCACTGATTTATTGATTTGATTGGCCCAGTGATTTATTGATTTGATTAGTCCACTGATTTATTGATTTGATTGGCCCAGTGATTTATTGATTTGATTAGTCCACTGATTTATTGATTTGATTGGCCCAGTGATTTATTGATTTGATTAGTCCACTGATTTATTGATTTGATTGGCCCAGTGATTTATTGATTTGATTAGTCCACTGATTTATTGATTTGATTGGCCCAGTGATTTATTGATTTGATTAGTCCACTGATTTATTGATTTGATTGGCCCAGTGATTTATTGATTTGATTAGTCCACTGATTTATTGATTTGATTGGCCCAGTGATTTATTGATTTGATTAGTCCACTGATTTATTGATTTGATTGGCCCAGTGATTTATTGATTTGATTAGTCCACTGATTTATTGATTTGATTGGCCCAGTGATTTATTGATTTGATTAGTCCACTGATTTATTGATTTGATTGGCCCAGTGATTTATTGATTTGATTAGTCCACTGATTTATTGATTTGATTAGTCCACTGATTTATTGATTTGATTGGCCCAGTGATTTATTGATTTGATTAGTCCACTGATTTATTGATTTGATTGGCCCAGTGATTTATTGATTTGATTGGCCCAGTGATTTATTGATTTGATTAGTCCACTGATTTATTGATTTGATTGGCCCAGTGATTTATTGATTTGATTAGTCCACTGATTTATTGATTTGATTAGTCCACTGATTTATTGATTTGATTGGCCCAGTGATTTATTGATTTGATTAGTCCACTGATTTATTGATTTGATTAGTCCACTGATTTATTGATTTGATTGGCCCAGTGATTTATTGATTTGATTAGTCCACTGATTTATTATTTGATTGGCCCAGTGATTTCTCATTTGATCGGTCCAATGATTTCTCATTTGATCGGCCCAATGATTTATTATTTGATCGGTCCAATGATTTCTTATTTGATCTGTCCAATGATCACGGATCTGAATTACTCAAGGATATTCAATCAACGATCAATTCAGAATTTTACTTGGACACGTAAGAAATTGGTATGTGTAATGGAATTTGACGAATATATATCATCGAAACACAATGGGATGAGTATAAAAATAAATGCCTTCTCCAATGTCCATCTCCGCACTAACATTTTATACTAATATATATACATATATATGGGGACTGAGTGGTCTTGAGGTAAGACATCGGCCTCAGGTGCCGGAAGTCGCGGGTTCAAATCATGGTGAAGGCCGGGATTTTTTTTCATGGGATCTTTCTGGTATTTCCTCGGATCTCTGGATAAAAGAGATCGAACGCCCGTGTTCAGTGTCGTGCACTTTAAAAATCCCTTGGCAGTTCGATTTTTAAAAGAGTAGACAAATGCCGCTGCCCTGGCAATATTCAAAATTATGTTAAAAATCAACTCAATATAATTACAGGATCCTCGTCAATGACCAGGAGTCCGTGCATTGTGCTGAGATTGCCTAAAAGAATGGATTAAACTACATATATAGCCTTTATTATGAAAACTTCATTTGTGTGGTACGGTGTTTAGATCATAATTTTAGCTCAATTTCAATTCATTTTATTTTTGAAAAAACTTTGAAGTACGGAATTCCGGCACTTGGCCTCGGCTGAAAGACACAAATCGGCAAAAAATTATCCAGGACTGGAAAGGGTGAAATCTCTGTCTAGGTTCTGTCCGCAGTGGATTGAAAGAAAATCACAGATATCCCTGGGAGTGATGATGCAGTAAACAATAATAATGTTTACCTAGGCATCTGAGGCCTACTGCGTTGGTCGAATACCAACCATGACCAGTTGAAACGGCGATCTGCCAGACCTCTTCTATAGCCAGGGGAGGGGGTGCCATCTGTTGAAGCCACGTGTTTCGGGAACGGCCTCGCCTGCGCTTCCAGCCAGCTGGTTGGATACCCTTAGCACTTTGAACTGCCTTGAGAAGGATCTGGCGAGCTGGAATTTCCTGATTCAGTCGGACAACATGTCCAAACAGGAAAAGGCGACGTCGGTCCAGGACATCTGATACAGTTGGAAGGTTAGTCATAGTAGAGACCTCTTCATTTCGTACGAGATCGTACCAACCAATTCCAAGACTACGCCGCTCATTGCGCATATGAAAAGACTCGAGTCTTCAGATGTCCTTTTTCAGCAGAGTCCAGGTTTCGGCTCCATACATTAGCAATAAGACAAAACTCAAAGCAGGCTCCTTGTCTCAGGGTCAGTGAAACACGATTGCCCAAAACCCTGTTTTAGCTTGTGACAGTCCTGGAAACAGGCTGCATCCGGACAGACTTGATTAGAGAAGATGGAAAGCAAAACTGGCCCCCAAAATGTGCCATTTTGAAACTAGATATGTTGGGCCGAATGGTGAAAATATAGCGACCTTGCTATAAACTACGACACAGCGCAGCAAAACATTATTTTCGGGACAAACGGCAAAGAACCGACACCCCACAACTCTATATGGAATTGGAAGTTAAGATACACAGAGCTGACATCACTGCACAGACTCATGGGTACTCAGGAAATGGGTTGCTTTGAATAACAATGTGAATCCCCCTCAAAATGTGGCGGTCTATCTCCCTCAAAACTTGATGGTCTATCTCCCTCAAAACTTTGGTCTACCTCTCTCAAAACTTGGCAGTCTATTTCCCTTAAAACTTGATGGTTTATCTCACTCAAAACTTAAAAGTTTCTGTTTCAAGCTTTTCGTCACAATACAGTTTATCACTTAAATCATCATTATCACATGTCCATCTACTTCACTGTGGCACATAAGGTTGCTGTCCCCTAAAATAGGAACTTCAATTTCCCTAATAAAATTGGTAGTCTGTTTCAGACCTCTCTTGCACCCAAACAGTCCATCTCAGAAGCCATAAGTATGTGTCCATTTGCTTCACCTTGACACATAAGGCATTTATCCCTCAAATAGCCACATCTACGAGAGGCAGTCATTACCCCTTTACAGTTCAACCTAAATGATTAGATTTGTTAGACACAAATCTTATCAAATAGGCTGGACTGTAAAGGGTTAAGACACAATTCTAATCAATTTAGGCTGGCCTGTAAAGGGTTAAGACACAATTCTAATCAATTTAGACAGAACTGTAAAGGGTTAAGACACCAATCTAATCAATTTAGGCTGGACTGTAAAGGGTTAAGACACCAATCTAATCAATTTAGGCAGAACTGTAAAGGGTTAAGTAATAGGAATTTTATTATAATGTGGGTGGAAGAGTATGTACAATGGAACATCTTGGGACACAAAATGGCACTTTGTAATATTCCACATAGGTGTTGTGACAATTGAGCAGTATGTGCATGTGCAATATAGCGTACAACATGCCATCCCACTGTCAACTTGCGCTATGGAAGAATGAGGTGCTATTCATATATTGTAGAAAAAGAGGGTGCGAAACCTTCAGAAATCTACAAAAGAATGAAGCATTAGTAAGGAGGCCGTTGTTTGAGTCAGGAGAGTGTATGAATTGGTAGAATGATTTTAAAACGGAAGACAAAACTGAGGAGTGGAAGACCAGCAAGTGTGGCAACTAACACAGGGAAACAGCAGATCAACCAGCTAGTCCGTGGCAACAGTTGAGCTCCTATTTATCAAATAGGCTTAGATCTCAACATGACTAATGGCGCTGAGTTATAGAAAAGTGTCTTGCAGATGGATTCCAAGGCAACTGACAAACGAGGTAATGTAGGCGGTGCAAAAATTGGTTAAAGGTCACGTGAAAAAACTTTTTCTAGAGGACATCCGCAAGCTAGTGGACAGGCGGACCAAGTGTTTTGCCAGGCAGGGAGACTATGTAGAAAAATATGGACAAAAAATGCCTGGTTCGTATTCTTGTAAAATAGCTATTATATAATGATTGTCCCTCGTATTTCCCTCATAAAATTGGTCGTCTGTGTCAGATTTCTCTAAATGCATAGTGTTCTCCTCATCTGCATTGGAGAGGGCCATGATGGCATGAACGAGGATGATTCCTTTAGCTCGCTGATTGTACACACTCCCGATCCATCCTTTGAGGATTCCCTGCCCCATCAACCCACATTTAATGAGGGCTAAATCGCAAGAGCTCTCGAGTCACATGACAAAGACAAGACTAGCCCAAATATGAGAAGAAATTGTAATACCATTACAAAGTGATAATGAAATACTAGAACATTATCTAGAACCTGCAAACCACAACACACAAACAGCACATCAGTTATCACACTTAATTATACAAAAAAAAAACATGTTCCATCGTCACGGTCCGGAGGAAAATCAGTCTTTCTTTTGCATGCTTCCCCCTGCTATGGTGGGGTGGCTTATTATTGATCCCCTGGGTTATGCTGGCAGGGAGCCGCTTGGTCCTGGCCGAATCAACCAAGCGGAGCTTGTCAGTGGAGGAGAAGTCAAGGTTAGGAGGGTGGTGGTTGTTTTATCTTCTACCCCATTTCAGGCCTTACAGGAAGCCTGCACCAAAAAAAACTATGTTCCAGCAGTGGTGGTTTCTGTATCAATTTGTTTTACGTGATCAGTTGCTAGTGGCATGTACAACCCTCTTTAGTTTCCTTTAACGACATGAATGGAACAGTAGTTGTTCTATTCTTTCCTTCCTCAGGAAGAGATTCCTGGGTGCACATAAGACCAGAGACAAGTTTTCTTTATAAAATCAATGCTTTGCTTTTCAGTCATTCTTAACTTCTTTATACTGGTTCAGAAAGCTCTATAGAGTCTGTATACAACTTCATTATACTTCTTTAGAAGGCTCTGTCTGTACACAACCATTTTATTCCACTCCACGAATACTAAAAATAACTGAGCATCCAATCTATTTTTGAATGCATTAACTGACTTTGTGCCTCCACCAAATCCTGTAGCAATGCATTCCAAGAATTCACCACATTCTGGCTAAAAAAATATTTTCTAATTTCTAATCTGGACCTGTCTCTAAACAATTTGGAACTGTGCCCCCTTGTTCTTGTAGCCGGTTGTACTTTTAAAAACTTGGTATAGTCTAATTTAACCTTTCCATTGATTAATTTATAAACTTGTATTAAGTCACCTCGAATTCATCTCTGTTCGAGACACTTTAGGCCGGTTTCTCAAAATCTTTCCCCATAACTATAATTCTGGAATACCACTATCAGTTTTGGTACTCTTCTCTGTACTCTTACTAGTATGTTTATATTCCCTCTATGATAAGGACTCCACACCTGAACACAGTACTCCAATTTAGGTCTTAAAGTAAAGTGAAGTAACCCATAGCATTACTGCCATAAGGGTGTGAGGTGTTAGCGATCTGACATTTCAAAGGCTCGGCTATATGACGGCGGTAGCCATCTCCTCTCCCTCACCGAACTTCCCGAACTGAACCGGTACCCATTTAGGCGGGGTCGACCCAGGAGCCTGAAAAAACATTTCCGCCACAACTGGGGAATGAACCCAGGACCACTCAGATGCAAAACCAGCTCGCTAACCACTGCGCTTACTAATGCTTTATACAGTTTGACGATCACTTCCTTGCTTCTATGTTTAATATTTCGTTTTACCATACCTAACACTGCATTTGACTTTTACATGTGCCACCTGGACTTGCTCCCGCACCTTACCTGTATGATCTATTATAACACCTAGGCCACTTTCCTTTTCTATTTTCCTAATATTGTTCTCTTCCATCATGTAAATATATTCATTATTGGATCTTCCCATGTGGATGACTCCATCTGCCAGCTCTCAGACCATTCTTGAACTGTATTCTCCCAATTAGCGAGAACAAAACAGAAACTACGATGATCAGTAGAACACCTGGGCCACTCAAGATGTCTAAATGATATTGCTCTTCAACAGGTCAATGAGTTCAAGTATTTGGGCAGTATTTTTTCGGCAGATGGTAGGATTGTCAGGGAAATTGAGACTAGGTGTCAGAAAGCATCTGCGGTGACTTATCAGCTGTCATTACTTAGACACTCGAGCATTAGTTTGGCAACAAAGCAACAGCTGATAAACAGTATATTTATGCCGACTCTGTGCTACCAGTGCCAAACGTAGCCTCTGTCCAGGACGCGTGAGAGCAGCATTTCAACTTGTGAAATGAAGTATTTAAGGAAGGTCATCTGTATTATCAGGAAAGACAGAATGCGGAACGACAACATTCGAAGTATGGTCGGCACTACGTCTTTGTGTCGAATACATTTCCAGGCAGAAAATAAGTTGGTTTGGTCATCCCATGAGAATGCACCCTCATCATCTTCCACTGATGGCTTACAACGCTGGTAGATCTGGCTACAGGGCAAGAGAGCGGCCGAGAGGTAGGTGGATAGATGACAGAGTGATTATGCAGCGACAAGGGCTCACATTGACCGGCGCAACGCACTGGGCGCAGGATAGATGACAAGCTCCCCGCGCCGCTTAGCGGCACAAGTGGAAATAAAACTAACTAACTAATCTCCCAATTAACCATGCAAGTTGTCTAAATCACGTTAGTCATTTGTCACTAGCTTTCAGGGTTTCTCTTCATGTTGACAACCCAAAGTCAATCAAATCTCAACTGTTACATAACAACCGTAACAGGATGAAACAGTCACTAGTTGCAAAGAAACCACATGTAATAAGTGAAATGATTCTGAATTTTCTGCCCAAGTTTGGCAAAAAATGGACACAATATTTGGGGGGAATATAGCAAAAACACATCAGATGGGTTATAGCAGAGTAATACAAAATGGCACAAATTGTGGGTTCAAGTTAACCCTTTACAATCCAACCTAATTGATTAAATTTGTCCAAGACAAGAGCAGAGAAACTCTGTAGATCAAAATTGGTATAGTGCATGTGTTAAAATTAAAAAGTTATCTCTGCAATATCACTACTACTTTTACTTGTGTCTGTTTCACTGGCAGAGTCTAGACCAGTATTGAGAATATCCACGTCTAATCCATTTGAGTGAAAGTAAGATGGCCGCACCTGACTGGTTGCGCTCTTGACTCGCTGCGGTGTGTGTGGTTTTCTGCTGTTTGCTAGTTCCTGTACGGATTATAATTCACGACTTCTTCATCAGGTGGTATCAACGACTTTATTCGACTGTCCTGTTGTTATGCTGCATATTGCTGCGACTGTGCCTGGCTTAAAACGTGGGGAAACAATCCAGGATGGCGTTGAACGTTCCGCTTGACTGCACCACAGAATTCAGGCCAGGATTTTAATACTCAAGGGCCTCCCTTGAAGCTGACCCCTCCCCCAGGTTTCAACAAATGCTCCCAACCACGTATTCTCAGCACAGCAAGAATCAAGCTGACCCGAAGGTGGACACAATCCAGAGGCCACGAGGGCGGAACATGAAGAAACAGGGAGTCAGACACGGACAGACTAGGAAAGCCGACACAAACATTGGTTCAACACACTCGTCGCTGCCCTCATTCCAAGGCTGCAGAGTACTGGGCTTCACCAGGGAAGTCTGTAGGCATTTCGGTTGACTATGCATGAACAATCCGCAGTAGTTGGACGGTAGTGAGCGATCGTCGCAACGGACCTCTGACGCCTAAGCGAACATTATTATTATTATAATCCAGATACATGGTCTTGAGGTCAAAATTCCATCTCTTGAAAAGTCGCAAAAAAAACATTAAATTCAGATGGATTGTGCATGCACTGGAAGTGCCTACACAGTTATGGTCATTCTAAGAAACGAAACTGCATTGCTATATGACAGCTTGCAACACAGGGTTTAGCATGCACTTGCCCAATTCTGAATGTAACTTTTGGTTTCCCATGTTGCACTTCCAGACGATTTGGACTGTAAAGGGTCAACTAAGCACACACAGCCATTCACAAAGATGCTCCCGTGTCATGGCGATGATGGTTGACACATGGCTGAATGAAACGGTGGGTGCAGGTCAATGGCTATATAATTCAACGATGGGCTAGGAGTGGCCATGTGTTAGTGCAAGTATTCTGAGATGCTAGCAAATGCACAGGACCCTACTCCTGATTTCGACATAAGGCGCAAGCACTGACTGGCCTGGGATATAGTTAATTCAAGTGGTGGTTGTTTAGGCAGCCCTTTGGATTCTAGAGGAAAAAGAATGAAGCAAAATTATTATACAATATGGAAAAATATTTGTTTTCAGCAAATAGAATTCAGAAGAATAATGAAACAAATATACAAGGGGCTTGTCATAAGTCTTTACCCTGACTATGAAGGAGTAGGAGAAAGTTGAAATTTGGCATATATGTAGCTCACTCAATTTGTACTGGACTTGAGAAGTATGAATTTCCCTCCTCGACAGGTTTACCTGGTATGGTGCATGGCGGAACACACCTTATTGACCGGATCGGCTACTCTAACGGTTTGTCAGAACAATGGAGAAATCAAAGGCCAGACCTGTGATAATATTTTTGATTAAGTGTGGCCGTTCCCATGTTGCTGATCTTCCCAGATCAGGAAGATTATCCTCAGAGTGCAGCGATGAAAATGCTGCAAGAGTGAAGAAAATCATTGACCAGGACAGGAAAATGACAATTGCAGAGATATCTAGGTCAGCAGAACTGAATGAAAGTACAGTTATTCAGACTGAACATGAGAAAAGTGTGTGCCCGCTGGGTCCCGCGTCTGCTGACATGTGAACAGAAACAAACAAGGGTTGATTGATGCGGCCAGTTTCTCAA
Organism: Ariolimax columbianus; assembly: GCA_036924085.1. Lineage (NCBI taxonomy): Eukaryota > Metazoa > Mollusca > Gastropoda > Stylommatophora > Arionidae > Ariolimax > Ariolimax columbianus. The sequence goes on from JAVGWX010000014.1 coordinate 69,013,491, forward strand.
AATGTGTGGGTCGAAAAACATGTTGCAGACGATAGTTACTGTAGATGAGACTTGGGTTCACCATTATGACTCAGAATCCAAAATTTCCAGCATGCAGTGGAAAACCCCAGGCTCACCAACACATGTCAAGCCGAGAGCACAGAAATCTGCAAGAAAAGTGATGCTGACTGTTTTTTGGGAAGAAAAATTACCCGCCTCATGGCAACATGGTTGATGGGCAACATTATGCAGATCTCCTTACCAAACTAAGAAAGACTGTGACCAGAAAACGAGGGATAGCGCGCACTCAAATTCTGCCTTTTGCTTCAAGACCTCCCATAAAGCAAGGTTTGTGCTGCAAACAGCCAACGATTTGAATATTTAAATTCTTCCACACCCACCCACCCTATTCTCAGACTTTTTTCTCTTCCGCAAACTTAAAAAACAGCTGAAAGGAAATCATTTTAACAGTGACGAAGATGTCACACTGGCTTGTGATAACTGGTTTAGTTCGAAAAATAGGTTACTTTATTCTGAAGGTCTTTTCAAAGTCACACAGAGATGGCAGAAATGTATACATTCAGGTGGTGGCTACATTGAGAAGGAATAAGCACTGTGCCAAATTTCAACTTTCTCCTCCTACTTCATGGTCAGGGTAAGGACTTATGACAAGCCCTTGGTATTATACACTATGTAAAAATACTTCTTTTCTTCAAAAAGTCAAATGAAGAATGAAGCAAAATGATTATTTTAATACATTTTGTTTTAAATGTGACATGCAGTTGTAGGACTTGCTGTGGACCGTATACTCAAACTGGCAAAATTAGCCTGGTTTGGAAACAATGATATTTAATGTATTATACTAGTATATATTTGTTGTTATGAATACATCTTGTCGCAGATAACTTAATTATGTGCCTTTCGATCTATTATTTATAATGTTAGTTCTATTTATTTAATAATGTATTTTTATTTTGAAGAACAAAATGATTGAAATAGCATGGTTGCTGCTCTTGCATGGGACATTAACTTTTACCCCGCCCATGGCTGATATTTTTGCCCGACGTTGATATTATCATATAAAACACAAACGGAGCGCTGTACAAAAAATATGAAAATGTGGCTTTAAAATGTGATAGTACTCGAGCACAACTTTCTTCACTATAAAATTTAGCCACGATAAGTAAGAGTGACTATGAAAAAACAGAGTTTTGAAAGGATATATTCTTCTGTTTTAATCGGTGTGGACTGGGCCCATTATTGGGGTTAGTGAAGTAAGTTGTAGAAGATCTTTGTACGGTAGTTTAGTTCGTTCATTCAGATGTAATGAAAACATTTTTAGTGTAAACAGTTGTACGATATTATAAACACAGTATCGATAATTTATTTGTGATTTCAATGGATTTATATGAGGAGTGACGTTCCCCAATCAGTAAATCTAAAAGTTTGTGATAGGCTTTGATAAATTTTCACCATCTTCTATCTCAGAAACTAACACAAACACACACAAGAAAAGCAATAACACCAACAAGTTCTTTATTCATTTATTTAAGTCCACACAACACAATCATATCTATAAGAAAATGCCACCGTCCATCGTAGACGATGATGGCATAATTAATTTTGCTAGCGCTATTTTAAGTAAGGATTAACTGCGCTACTTTTTAATCATCACTCTCTCGTCTCGTGCCGCCCGACCCCAGTGGCAGGTTAAGGACAAGACGACTAGGAGGCAACTACGAGATGCAGGGGTCTCCGCATCAAGCATCCGTGAAAAAGACGGCGGAGTCCGGAGTCGAACCCACACCACCTGATCACCTACTAATAAAAAGGTTACATGCTCTCAAAGTCAACAACCAAAGTAAAATATGAAGTGCTGAAAATTAATGCAGCTGCAGGGGAAATTAAATTTTTAGCGCAGCCGGTGGAGGTTGAGAAATGAATCTAGTTAATTATAAAGGACTGTGAAGAGTTAACCACTAACCAAGTATAGCACTGTTTAGTGCGGCACAAACAGGCTCCCTCTTGACAGGCAGCAGCTGACTGCCTATAGGGCTGTTCCAAGGGTCGGAGTATGCTAATAAACTGAACGCATCCTGCAATTAACAGAAAACAATATAGCAATATGAACAGTGTCTAGCAGTACCTGTATTGAGTTTGGTCCATGTTGCTTAGTTACGATTGATTGGTGTGAGATATTAGGTCGACCTATTCGTCGACAGGGGGTGGTTAGTTTGTTCAGATCACTAACTCTGGGATCTTCTTTTTCTTTGTTGTTCACTATCAATCTCCCACTACAAAGTCCTGAGAAGACTTTGCAAGCAGCAGGATGTAGTCCAGAGAACGGAGTACATTGTGTAGTTGTTTACAGCTTGACTGCAATATTTCCACCTTTCGGTCCAACACATCCGACTTCAGCGTGGCATTTTTGGGTACCGGTTAGTCTTCCATCTTCGATCCCTTCTCCTTGGCCAGTCTGCTCTGTTGCAGTCTGTTATCCAGGATCACCACGTGGAGGTGGAGAAGGGACTTGGCAGCTCTAGGTCGCTGACATGAGCAATCAGCTTTGGATCGCTGCCTGCTACACTCATGCACTGCTCAGCATTTCGATCCTGTTAAACCGGTGTCATGGATGTTGCTGCGTCTCTCTAGTGAATCTCGCCAGCAGGTGGTGAGTGTCCAGGAGGTTTCTTCTTGTCACATGAGTACAGCAGCATAGTTGCAGTACTCCATCACTCTTCCTTCCTTCAAATTACATGTCCAGCAAAGTGGTGCTTCAATTTGATAATGTGGTGCAGGATATCTTTTACGTGCAGCACTTCTTGGATGTTGCTAGGCCTCTTGGATAATACTAATAATGATAATGTTCGCTTAGGCGTCTGAGGCCTGTTGCGTCGGTCGGCCACATCCATGATCCTCAGCTGTGGCGTGGTTCCATTCCTTGTCCAGGGCGGAGGAGGAGGCTGCTACTTGCTGGAGCCATACTGTTTGGGGACGGCCTCTTCTGCACCTCCAGCCAGTTGGGGGAACACTTTTGGCACTGAGGAACGACTTGTGTAGTGTATTGTGGGCAGGGGCTTCCTGGTCCAGCCGTACAACATGACCGAACAGAGAAACTCGCACCGGTAAAGTGTTTCTGTTTTAGCAGAGAGCTTCGTATTGCAGATGTAGTCATATCATCGGATGCCAAGGATACGCCACTGGTTGCCCATGTGAAAGGCTTTGATGCCCTCTACAAAAAAAGTCTTTTGGTGTGACATTTAACCAATTTTGCACCGTCGCCATTACCATGTTATCTGTCTTGGGACCCACCTGCTACACACTTTCCTATAACCAAGGTCATCATGGACAATTTTGTGGAAACTGAGCGGGGACGAGCACAAAACCAAAAAACACAGCACTGCCTGAGCCCAGCCCGCTACACAGAGAAATGCACATACCGGCTACCACCAACCCGCACAAGAATTGGAACCTGCATGAAGGCAACTGCCCTTGTAGATGTACTGGTCGACTAAGAAGACATCTTACAATTTTTCTGACAAAATAAGAGGACAGCACAATATTTCTGACAAAATAAGAGGACAGCACAATATTTCTGACAAAATAAGAGGACAGTGCAATCTTTCTGACACAATAAGAGGACAGTGCAATATTTCTGACACAATAAGAGGACAGTGCAATCTTTCTGACACAATAAGAGGACAGCACAATATTTCTGACAAAATAAGAGGACAGCACAATCTTTCTGACAAAATAAGAGGACAGTGCAATCTTTCTGACAAAATCTAACAAGTCCACAACAATGGAAGTCATAACATTCATATTGTGGTGCAGACCACAGGCTATTTTGAGCTGGTCCTCGTGTAGAAATCGAGGTGGTTTGAGCTAGATAATTTGGGCACCCAGTGGTCTTGGGGTAAGGTGTTCGTCTCAGTGGAGACCAGTACTTTTTCACGTGGATCTTCTGGTAAAAATTTTCCATGATCTCTGAATAGTGAGATCAGACACCCGTATGCAGTGGTGCACACGTTAAAATTCCCTTGGTAGATGGAAATCTAAAAGAATAAGCTGCTAGTTCAAATATACTAATATTATTTACATTAACAGGGACTGTGTGGCTAGGTCTTGGTTATGTGGTTAGCGGAGCGACATAGATGGTGCCTGACAAGCTGCGGGTCTACCTTTTTCTAATTATGCTTCCACTACCACCAAAAAGAAAGCATTGTATATTCCAGAGCCTACCAATCGTTAACCAACCTAATGGTTGGTAACAGATACTGGGATTGACATGGCTAGTCAGCGGATAATCGCCTGCCAAAAAAATATGAAACAAAGAAGGTCATACCTCCCCACTACGTCTAATGCCACAAGTGGACTAAAGATAGCATAAAGCAGTGTGCAACTGGGTTGACATTTCATCAAGGACACTCAAAAATTACTGATGAAGTCCAACCTAACTGCCCTGTTCAGATTGCAACAGAACAATCTGTGCGGCGGGTGGAGAGATGATTCGAGCTGACAAGTGAATTTTTTTTTTGGTGGTCGCTTAATTTTTCTAATCCCCAAGGCGGTGTGCGTTGCACTGTGTTTATTTTGCGCCTGTCGGCCCAGTGCATCTGACTTCAGCATCCATTTTATGTAAGGGTCTACTTCCTCCTGTATTTTCTAAGGGTTTGCTTCCCTGGGGTAATGGCCGGTGCTGTGATGGGGATCGAACCCAGCACTTCCGGTTTGTGAGCCGTGCCACTTAACCACTAGGCCACACCGTCCCCTGACAGGTGAATGACAATCGACATTGTAAAAACTTCAATAGGTTATTTTCTAATGGTTTAGTCTACAGCATAAAGCACGATCGTATATTCTAAGAGCTATCAACCTAACAGTCCGTAACAGATACTGGGATTGACCTAGGAAGTTACCAGCGGATTTTCACCTGCCAAAAAATGTTAAACAAAGGAGGTCACACTTCCCCACGACATCTAACAGCACAAGTGGACTGAAGATAGATAGCTGGATGGATAGACAAGACAAGACAAGACAAGACAAGACAAGACTAGACTAAGGGCAGCCAGATTGGGTTCATCAGCAATTTTTGTTGAGTGTCCTTGAGCTAGACTAGACTAGACTAGACTAGACTAGACTAGACAAGACAAGACTAGACTAAGGGCAGCCAGGTTGGGTTCATCAGCAATTTTTGAGTGTCCTTGAGCTAGACTAGACAAGACAAGACTAGACTAGACTAGACTAGACTAGACTAGACTAGACTAGACTAGACTAGACTAGACTAGACTAAGGGCAGCCAGATTGGGTTCATCAGCAATTTTTGTTGAGTGTCCTTGAGCTAGACTAGACTAGACTAGACTAGACTAGACAAGACTAGACTAGACTAGACTAAGGGCAGCCAGATTGGGTTCATCAGCAATTTTTGTTGAGTGTCCTTGAGCTAGACTAGACTAGACTAGACTAGACAAGACAAGACTAGACTAAAGGCAGCCAGGTTGGGTTCATCAGCAATTTTTGAGTGTCCTTGAGCTAGACTAGACTAGACTAGACAAGACAAGACAAGACTAGACTAGACTAGACTAAGGGCAGCCAGATTGGGTTCATCAGCAATTTTTGTTGAGTGTCCTTGAGCTAGACTAGACAAGACAAGACAAGACAAGACTAGACTAAGGGCAGCCAGGTTGGGTTCATCAGCAATTTTTGAGTGTCCTTGAGCTAGACTAGACTAGACTAGACAAGACAAGACTAGACTAGACTAAGGGCAGCCAGGTTGGGTTCATCAGCAATTTTTGAGTGTCCTTGAGCTAGACTAGACAAGACTAGACTAGACTAGACTAGACTAGACTAGACTAGACTAGACTAGACTAGACTAGACTAGACTAGACTAGACTAGACTAGACTAGACTAGACAGACACAGATAGATATATCCCTGGTTTAAAACTCCATACTAGATAACAAATTAGAACAACAACAGACCTGCAATGTTTTCTTGTTTGCTTCATTCTTGCCAAACTCATTCCTCAGCTTTTGGCTCATCACCTTCAATTCCCGCCCAAAAGTCAACATTTTCTCGATGGCTGCCTCGTTTCCACCACACATTTGTCGCCGTTGGGATGGTGCATCAACATCTGATTTTGTCAAATGTAAAAAATATTTCATCCGCAAACAGTAAATATGGAGACAGGGAAAGGATGTGTGTGTGTAGATGTTCAAATCCCATAATTTTGCAAGTGCTAATACAAAAGGTTCTAGATGTCTTTATACACACCAGTCTCAACACTAACTAAATGATACCATGCATGCGTCTCATATAGCTTGACTTCGTTCGTTCTCAATCTCCCGCTACCAAACCCCCTGAAAGGGCTTAAGTAGCAAGAATGTGTTGACTGCGATCCAATACATCTGACTTCAGCAAGCATTTTTAATACTGGGTTAGCATTCCCTCTTCGATCCCTTCTCCTTAGCCAGTCTGCCCTGCTGCAGCCTGTTATCTAGGATCTCCGCGTGGAGGTGTAGAAGGGTCTTGGCAGCTCTGGTTCGCTGGCCACGACGCTAGCAGTCAGCTATGGGTCGCTGACCACTGCAGCTCATGCGCTGCTCAGCATCTTGATCCCTCGTCTCGTATAGCCTCTGACAACAAAATCCATCTCCTGGTATTCGCGCAGCGAAACTGTTTTGAGTAACAGGAGAAGGGGCAAAGGTGAGCCAGTGGCACTTTAAAACTAATAGTTTCGGGCAAACAGGGGTCGAAAGCCTAGGAAGGCAGCTCATCTAGGAGAGAGAAAACCACCTGAAGCCTTACCGTATCTTGTCAGATATGGCTGTGCAACCTGTTTTTTTTTGGTAACTCTGAAAGCTGGCCAGCGTCTACCAAGCCTGACAACCAACGATGTGCGGAGAAGCACACACAAGAGGATACAATACCTTATTCTAGACCGAGGAAAGGCAACCTCAGCTGGTCTAGGAGTGAAGCCCTGACAGGCGAATAGATAGAGCATTGCTTTGCTGATCTGACAGCTTCTGCAGCTTGCCTTGTTTCAAATGAATTGGTATCACCTTTCCCTTGGAGCAAACAAGGTAGACCGAGAGAGGGACCATACTGCATAGGCGACACATGGTCTCTATATTTGTGCCCGGGCTTCGTGCTAAAATCACAATTACTATCGCCTGACAAGACAAAAAGAGCCAATCATGGTTGGAATACAAAGGGTGGCATCCGTTTCCCAATCCCAATGCACCCAGTTCAAATCCCTGCTTGCTGATCAGCTCTGGACGGATTCTGTATCACACCTGCCATGTTTGCAACAGTCTGCTGAGGAAACTATTAGTTGGAGAACAATGAAATTTAGCAAACTTGATGGTTGGTATGTGCTGTTTACACCAGAAATGACATCATGCGCATCTTACATATGTTCACTTGTTGCAATTTGGTCCGGTTTCATTTGAACATACCTCGTATGTTCATATAGACAACTGGGTCCCTCCCGGCTTCTAACTGGAAGCTGGATACTCTGTGAAAGAGCAGAGAGCCAATGTGCTAGTCCACCATTGACTTGTGTGAACATTTCCTAGCCACATCAAAATTGACACTGTCAGTAAACAAGATGAGTGCCATTCTCGCCAAGTTCAGCTGTGTGAACTGGACTGTGCAAATACGACATAGGGTAACCAAAGATGCCTGCCTTTGCCAGGACACTCAAAAAGAAGAACACTGCATTTCAAACAAACTTATTAATCCAAATGGAAAACCACATCACATTTCCATGAACACAGGTGAAAGCCGTCGACTAGTCTGTGAATTTAATTCAAATCCATTGCATGGTGGTATCCATGATAAACTCAAACACGAGAACAAAATAGACCACAGTCTATTAAGATGCCTAAAGCAGGACATCAAGCTAGGAGAGGAAACCATCGAGGATGTCAACTCCTATATGTATCTAGGCCAAGAGATAGATGCCAACCACAAAATCTCTAGATGACGAAAAGCGACTTGGTATTCCTTTAACGTCATTAAGCCAATTCTCCAAGAGATGAAAGACATCATGGCATGAGTGAGAGCACAAACTTTCAATTCCATGGTTATTCCAGCAATGATTTACAGATACGAAGTGTGGAACTTGCGGAAAACCGATACTGATAAGTTCATAGTCACTCAGAAAGAAATGGAACAGTGTGTGCGGAATGAAGAAATTCTACATCAAACCTTTGTTTCTGGACGTTGTGGAAACAGCGATATCTCGCAAACATCGTTGGGCGGGACATGTGGTACGCATTCCTGACAACAGATGGACACGTAGAACACCATTTTGGTGATCATATGCCTGTACACGTCCACTGGGTCACCCACCTATGCGATGGCGGGATGGACTGACCAAGGCCCCAGGCCTGCATTGGCACACCACTGCAAAATATCGTGACGCATTCAAAATGTTGTTGGCTTCCTTAACATACAGCACATCTGCCGGACTGACGCCAATGATAATGTGCCTATTAGGCTCCATCTTTGCTGTTTATCAGGGAAATATATATATCCAATAGATGGATATACTGTATGGCGGCGACCAGTTTTATGAGAGAAATAGATGTGTATAGTGACGAATGAATTCTGAGACAGGTCCTTCTCTTTTTCTTCTTCTTCGTTCGTCTCAGATCATAGTCCGCTATATCTTATAAAAGTCACTGTTGTTTGTAAGGCTGTTTTATCTCGATACAGTTTTCGTCTCTCATCTGTCTCACTAAGAGAAGTATTGTTCTCTCTTCCACGGCTTTAACGGTCATGGTACGCTCCCCACATGGATACCAGTCATTCGTCGCAATCCACATTTTGGGATCAAGATGCTGAGCTGTAGTGGTCAGCGACCCAGAGCTGACTGCTAGCGTGAGAGCCAGCGACTCAGAGCTGACTGCTAGCGTGAGAGCCAGCGACTCAGAGCTGACTGCTAGCGTGAGAGCCAGTGACCCAGAGCTGACTGCTAGCGTGAGACCCAGCGACCCAGAGCTGACTGCTAGCGTGAGAGCCAGCGACCCAGAGCTGACTGCTAGCGTGAGAGCCAGCGACCCAGAGCTGACTGCTAGCGTGAGAGCCAGCGACCCAGAGCTGACTGCTAGCGTGAGAGCCAGCGACTCAGAGCTGACTGCTAGAGTGAGAGCCAGCGACCCAGAGCTGACTGCTAGCGTGAGAGCCAGCGACCCAGAGCTGACTGCTAGCGTGAGAGCCAGCGACTCAGAGCTGACTGCTAGCGTGAGAGCCAGCGACCCAGAGCTGACTGCTAGCGTGAGAGCCAGCGACCCAGAGCTGACTGCTAGCGTGAGAGCCAGCAACAAAATATGAAACAAAGGGGGTCACGCCTCCCCACGTCTACCAACACAAGTGGACTGAATATAGATAGACAGTTCTTAAACACTGATGCAGACCACCTGGACAAAAAGTACATTTCTGGCCATTACAGGTTTCCAAAACATGCTGACAGGTTTTACCATTTAGCTGATGTTGAGGGAGCTGAGGCAGCGCAATGGTTAGCGCATTGGCTTCCCAGCTGAGCGATCAAGGTTTGGTCGCCAGTTGGTGTGGGATTTTTCAGATCAGAAAATGGATCTATAGGTCAACCCAACCTGAAAACTCGGGTACCAGACTAATCAGGGAAAGTAAAGGTGGCCAGCGTGATGTTGACATCCCCCCAGCGTGTCAAAAAAATATATGGGCCTTACACCATATTCCCACCATGCCATGTTGGGGAGTGTAAACGGGATCTTTACTTTACTTCCATCGCCATCTCACTCCAATTGAAGCGTGAAATCACCACTACAGCTCGTACTTTTACATGAAGTCCGTATACAACCATTCACGCTGACAGTTCATCTTTGCCGTTCATTTGTTCTCAAACTGCTGTTACCAAGCCCGCAAGAGGGCACTCTATGAAATTCTAAGTATGCGTCTCAAGCAATGCATATGGCTTGGCTTGATTCGTTCTCAATCTCCCGCTACCAAAACCTGAGTAGCAGAATGTAGTCCAGAGAACGGAATGCGTTGTGCCGTAGTTAACTGCTTGACTGCAATATTTGCACCTTTCGGTCCAACACATCCGACTTCAGCGAGCATTATTTTAGTACCGGGTTAGCATTCCCTCTTCGATCCCTTCTCCTTAGCCAGTCTGCCCTGCTGCAGCCTGTTATCCATGATCACCGCGTGGAGGTGTAGAAGGGTCTTGGCAGCTCTGGTTCGCTGGCCCTGACGCTAGCAGTTAGCTATGGGTCGCTGACCACTGCAGCTCATGTGCTGCTCAGCGTCTTGATTCCCAAGTAACGCACATGAAAAGCATTTAGCCTTATTTCATGGGAGGCATACAGTCCATATTTCGCTGGCATAGAGCAGGGTACTAATAACACAGGATCTGTTCAAAGAAGCTTTAGTGGAGTTGGTCAGCATGTTGTTATTCCACACTCTCTGTGAGAGTCTGGCAAGTGCTGATGAGGTCATTCCTAATGGCTTATGTAGCTCTGCGTCTAGTGAAAGGTTAATAATTAAAGTAAGAAGCCTTATATGGCATTACCCATGCATACACCGACGGTTCTGTAACAAACACTACACAGAACGGAGGGGCAGGAGCATTCCTGAACCTACCAAATGGCAGACAAATAACACTGTCATTCGCTACTGGTAAGTACACAAGCAATTTCAGAGCGGAGGCAGAGGCACTGAGGGCGGCAGTGGAAGAAATGGTGACACATAGTGAAAATGAGAGCCATATAGTTCTGCTGACAGATGCTCTCGAAGTAGTCACAGCGCTAAAAAGCCAGAAAAACACTGAGCTTAATGACCTAAGAGCAGCACTCTGCAAACTGTGCCAACAGTCCGCACCAAAAAGGGTAGTGGTACAGTGGGTCCCGTCACACTGCAACATCCAAGGCAACGAGGAGGCAGACAGACTGGCAAAAGAAGGTGCAAGACTACCACAAATAGATACCAGTATGACGTACGAAGAGTCAAAACGGCTTATCAAAGCCAGATACATGACCAAATGGGAAACCGAACATACTGGTTACACCAAAAACGATGCCTATTACCAGTTGAACCGAAGAGAGCAGGTCGTTGTCTTCAGACTTCGCACTGGCCACAACAGACAGGTACCACCTATTCAACAAATTGAAGATAGGGTGTACCGACGAATGCCCGTGCGGTACTGGTAAAATGACCACTGAACATCTGCTGCAGAACTGCCCGACATACGAGGATCAGAGAGAGCAGATGTGGCCATTACCAGTGGAACTGCAAGACAAGCTCTATGGCAGTGGCGAGAGCCTCAGGATGACAGCCGCTTTTCTCGAAAAAATAATGGTTACTGTCTGACTGTGTACGCAGAAGAAGAAGAAGATATGGCATTAATGAGAAGGTGAAAATTGGAGAGGAAACATATTGTTTAGTACTCACAGCGCTGCGTGTTACGCCGATATATCCGTCAATTCTTTTAAGCATACCTTTTGTATTATGTGGACCAGTCAAAATCTGAATCATACATGTGTTGAATCATCTTCATCATCATCATGAAAGTTAATCTGAAAGGTCATTGGGTTACCAATACTACAGATTGTTGGATCAGTTCCCGCCACTCCGCTTGACTTTGTGTCAGGACATCGAATCTTCCGTCTGGACAAGTTAACCTAAGTGGTATCTTCTTCTTCTTCTGCGTACGCAGTCAGACAGTAACCATTATTTTTTCGAAAAAAGCAGCGGTCATCCTGAGGCTGTCGCCACTGCCATAGAGCTTGTCTTGCAGTTCCACTGGTGATGGCCACATCTGCTCTCTCTGATCCTCGTATGTCGGGCAGTTCTGCAGCAGATGTTCAGCGGTCATTTTACCAGTACCGCACGAGCATTCGTCGGTACACCCTATCTTCAATTTGTTGAATGGGTGGTACCTCAGTCTATTGTGGCCAGTGCGAAGTCTAAAGACAACGACCTGCTCTCTTCGGTTCAACTGGTAATAGGCATCGTTTTTGGTGTAACCAGTATGTTCGGTTTCCCACTTGGTCATGTATCTGGCTTTGATAAGCCGTTTTGACTCTTCGTACGTCATACTGGTATCTATTTGTGGTAGTCTTGCACCTTCTTTTGCCAGTCTGTCTGCCTCCTCGTTGCCTTGGATGTTGCAGTGTGATGGGACCCACTGTACCACTACCCTTTTTGGTGCGGACTGCTGGCACAGTTTGCAGAGTGCTGCTCTTAAGTCATTAAGCTCAGTGTTTTTCTGGCTTTTTAGCGCTGTGACTACGGCCTGAGCATCTGTAAGCAGGACTATATGGCTTTCCTTTTCACTGTGTGTCACCATTTCTTCCACTGCCGCCCTCAGTGCCTCTGCCTCCGCTCTGAAATTGCTTGTGTACTTACCAGTAGCGAATGACAGTGTTATTTTTCTGCCATTTGGTAGATTCAGGAATGCTCCTGCCCCTCCGTTCTGTGTTGTGTTTGTTACAGAACCGTCGGTGTATGCATGGGTCCAGTCCATGCTTGGGTAGCTTTTCGTTATGAAGCTTAGGGTAGTATCTCTCCTTTCTTTTTCAGTCTGGCAGTTTTTGTTTGCAATACCTGGTATATTTTCTACCACCTCTGGAAATATATCCTGCCTCCAGGTAGGTTTTCGTACAGTAGTGATGGGTTTTGGTGTTGTTAGTGCGTTTATGGGATCTTCGTGCATCTTTGCTTTGGCTATTTCTGCAAAGTTTCTCCGCTTTAGTTTCCCATTTCCCAAATTGTTTAGTCTCTGGTGCATTGGATGGTCAGTCAGTCTTCGGAGTTTCTCTGACTGCAGCTGGGCTCTGCAGTCTCTTCTATCGGTCATGGATTGCAGTTTTGTAATCTTTTCAAGTTCTACAATTGGCGTTGACTTCATGCCACCTGTTATAATTCTCATGGCTTGGTTTTGAAGTTTGTTAACTTTATCGAAGTTCGCCTTCGCTGCTGTTGTCCATGCCGCAATGCCATACTCGAGAACTGGTCTCACTCTTCCAGTGTACAGTTTCTTTAGTATGCCTTCGTCTGCTCCCCAGCTTGTGCCAGCAAGTTTCCTCATGATTGCCATTCTTTCTCTGGCTTTCATTCGGTTTCTCTCAATCTGACTTTTCCATGTCATGCGCCGATCAAATGTGACTCCCAGATAGGTTGGGTTGTCGTTTGGCTGCAGGAATTTGCCATTTAGACTTAATTTGGTACTTTGGGGTTTTAATGAAAGCGAGAATATTGTGCATGTGGTTTTCTCCTCGTTTATTTTGACCAGCCATGAGTTCGCCCACTCTTCCAGCGATGTTAGGGCCGTCTGCATCCGATTTCTTGCTATGGTGAGATTCTTTTCAGAGGTCCACATAGCCAGATCGTCTGCAAACATTGAGCTATGGACTCTTCTTGGTATATTCTCTGTAATATCGTTTATGTATACCAGGAAGAGTGTGGGTGACAGTACTCCCCCTTGGGGTACTCCCTGCTCGAGTGTCACCTTTTTGCTCATCTGCCCTTGTACTTGGACTCTGGCCGTTCTTTGTTTGAGGTAGTGGTTGATCCACTTGTACATCTTCCCACAAACATCACTTCTTCTTAGCTTGACTCTAAGTCCATCTTTCCAGACTTTGTCAAATGCCTTTTCCAGATCCACCCAAACAGCTACTGTGTGTTTCTGTGCCTGGTAGGCATCTTCTATCTCCTGGGCTATGAGGATGACCTGGTCCTCAGTGGATCTGTGCTGTCTAAAGCCGGCTTGCTGTGGAATTAGTATTCATTTTTCTTCCAGATGCCACATCAGTCTGGTGTTTATCATCCGTTCCATCAGCTTGCCGACACAGCTCAGTAGGCTTATGGGCCTGTATCCATTTGGATCTGTTTTGTCCTTTCCTGTTTTTGGTACTGGTACCAGTATTGCATCTTTCCATGCCTGTGGTACAATTCCCCTTTTCCAGCTTTGGTTCAGGACTGATAGTAATTTCCTCTTCGCTGTTTGGCCCAGCCCCATCAGCATTTCGTTTGTTATCCCGTCTTTTCCGGGAGATTTCCTTTTCTTTAGTGTTCTCATAGCCTCTTCCATTTCGCGCATTGTTAATTTGGCCATCATGTGCTCTTCAGGTGCCGTATTCATGTTTTCGTGCCCCTTTAGCTCTTCGCTAATGTCTGTATGCTTATCTGCAGGGACCTCGATGTGGTTTGCTCTGGCATAGTGATCGACAAAGGCGTTTGCGGCTTTCTTACCTGTGATCAAGTTCTCGCCCTGCTTGATAGTAATTTGTTTATTTGACGGGGTTTCGTCGTTCATGGCTCTGACTAGCTTCCATAGCTTGTTCCCGTCTTTGTCCAGGTTTAGACTTTCCGTTTTATTTTTCCAGCTTTCTCTTGCTGTTTGCTTGAGAGTGTGTTTGTACTTCGCCGTGGCGGCTTTGAGGGCGATGTTTGCCTCCATGGATTTTTCTCGCTCTGCCATGTTCCTAGCAATTGTTACTGCATCTTCCACTTTCTGCAACTCATCATTCCAGTAGGGCTTATAGTTTTTCCTAGCTCCTCTTGGGATGGTTTCAGTGGCGGCTTGCATTATTGCCTTGCTTAGGCTCTCCACCATGGGCTTCATTTTGGTGTTTCGTGTGTTGATGGTTTCACACAGCCCATCTGTCAGGATTGCAAATCTGTCCCAGTCGGCTCGTTTGTAATTCCAACGTGGGAGCGGTTTTGTTTCCTGTGGGCCTACTTCCATGTCAATGGTTAGCCTGATCGGCCTGTGGTCGCTACCTGCCAGTTGGTTTAGCACCTGGCGGTCTATTTTATGGTAACCTAAGCGGTATGATTGTCATTGTTGTGTATTGAGACGGCTGGTGCATTTTTTATTTTTATCAAATCTTTCTGTAATATCGGTGTGTCTTGATCTGTTTTGCACCTGGTAGAGCCCATCCCTCTCCAGGCAGCACGTCCCTCCACATTATGAATTTTTTCTAGGAATTTTTCCATGCTGGCGCTCGACCCTGAATTGACTTGTTGAATATCCACGACTAATCCAAATGCATGGTCATTGAACTGATCAAATAATAAAGTTATAGTAACTTTCCTCATACCCCGAGCGTGCTAATGAAAGTGGACTGTCCTCCAGGCTGCTGTGCTATGCTTGGCTTCATCTGCGTGATGCTCACTACTATGGGGATCATGTCGACCCACATCTCGTCAGCCAGACTGCCTTGAAAGCAGCCTGTTTCTGGGGAATGCCACATGGAAGAGGGATAGTGGTCTTGATCAGTATATTGCGCCTATCCTGGCATGATGTCCTGGTCAGTATGTTGTGCCTGGCACGCTACATAAATTTAGCAAAAAATTTTGCAACTTTATATTTCGCTATCGTAGTTGACTTTCAATGCTTTTAACTTTTGTTTGTTGGTCAATAAATATGATTTTCTTGTGTGTAGAGACATAAATGAATAAAGAGCTTGTTTGTGTTATTGTTTTTGTTGTGCGTTTGTTAGTTTCTGAGATACAAGAAGATGATGATGAAAATTTATTGGAAAAAAAATTTATTTTTACTCGACCGCTAGGCCTAGTCGCTTTTGATAGAAATCCATGGAACAACGTATCGATACTGTGTTTATAATATCGACACAACTGTTAGTTTTCAATTCACACACAGTTATTACATCTAAACAAACCTTAATGATTTAAGAGCAGTACTCTGTCAACTATGCCAGCAGTCTGCTCCAAAAAGAGTAGTGGTACAGTGGGTTCCATCCCACTGTAACATCCAAGGCAACGAGGAGGCAGACAGACTGGCAAAAGAAGGTGCAAGACTACCACAGACCCTAGTATGACCTACGAAGAGTCCAAAAGGCTTATTAGAGCTATATACATGACCAAATGGGAAACAGAACATACTGGCTACACAAAAAACGATGCCTATTACCAGTTGAACAGAAGAGAGCAGGTCATGGTCTTCAGACTTCGCACTGGCCACAATAGACTGAGGTACCACCTATTCAACAAATTGAAGATAGGTGGCACCGACGAATGCTCGTGTGGTACCGGGAAAATGACTGCTGAACATTTGCTGCAAAACTGCCCGACATACGAGGATCAGAGAAAGCAGATGTGGCCATCACCAGTGGCAACACTAGACAAGCTCTATGGCAGTGTCGATAGCCTCCGGAAAAAAGCCAGTGTAGATGGGCGTGACGTATTCAGCATTTTTTTAAATGGCTATGGGTAGTACCAAAAACAATGTTCTTTCTTCAAATTTCCAATTTGTAGGTCAAATGTGTCAAAATTCATTGGACAACCAAGGTTAAAATCAATTGTGCATGCAAAGACGCCACGATCGCGTAGAGCCGTCAAATAAATTAAATTCCACATACTAAATCACAAAACGCAAGTTTCAGAGGTCAGTCTTGGAGTAACGGGTGGCAATTTTCATTTTTATGGTGCACGATTTCACCGCCTATGGGCTCGAAAGGGCTATGCTAACAAAAACATAAAAACAAAAGCTTAAAACCAAAAACAATTTTTTTTATAAATAAAATTTCAAATTTCCTTCTAAATATTTATGAATTTCTGAGAAAGCCCACATAAATAAGGCAACATACCCATCTGATCATCCTCATCGTGAGTTGATAGTCCATTAACTTGAGAGTTCCCATTTGATGTAGTGCTTGTGTGATCTACATCGTAACACAAGTCCATCTCGTCCGATTCAATTAACCTTGACCCGATAGGCCCTCCGTTCATGGTTAGACGGTCTTCGCTGACCAAGGCATTGGTATTGTTCATCAAGGCCTCACCATCTTCAATGTGACCACAGTTAATCTGGTTATTGTTTTGCAAAACACCACTCCCATCACTACTGCTGTTGTAGCTGTTATTGTGGTGCTGTTGCTGTTGCTGAGGCAGTTGGTAGGGCGCTGGTTGAGAGGCGGGACTCTGACGACCTTGGCTCTTCCCTGAAATTCTGCTCGGGCTGTTGCAAGATGAACCATGAGACGTACGCTGCTGATGGTGCGATTGCTGCTGGTGAAAAGTCTGCTGCTGCTGCTGGCTGACATGAACTAAGTGTTGCTGTTGATGGTGGTGATGTTGCTGGAGAGGAGGAGTGCCTGCGTGATTATATGGGTAAGGACTGTGGGCTGGACTAGAACGACTGCTTCCATCGCTGCTGCGGCAGGATTTTGGACTGCGTGCCCGGCTACCCACGCCACCTGTTAAAGTATAAACTGGGCCGCCACCTGGTGGACAACCGTGTGCCCCACCTTGAACTTGGCTGTCTGTACCGTTGACCATTTCCACAAACTGTCGACACTTGAGCGTGAATAATAGATCAGGCTTTGCATCTAATAACGAAGGGTAAAGGAATTGTGTAGTCTCTATGGCTTCTCCCATTCGTCCTGCTAAGACTAGCTTTTGAATTTCTGGAGAGAGCAAAAGTCAACAAAACTTTCATCGCCATCATTATTATTACCATTACTTTTTCAATTCATAGCTTAGAATTAGGAAATTTATTACAGAAGAATATTTTTGGAGAGTCTAACCACCAGAAATATGGATATACAGATAGCACATTTAACAAAGCTACATACAATGGAGGTGGAGGGTTGGTCATTCAGTGGATCCCATCCCAATGCAATATTGAAGGCAATAAAGCTGCAGACAAACTAGCAAAGTGTGGAGGAGTATCCCCACAAACAGACCTGAACATCACATATGAGGCCAAGACCATAATTAAAGCCAACTTCAGGGTAAAATGGGCTGATCAACGCCCCGACTTCCGAAAAGAAGACAGCTACTTTAATTTAACTAGAGAAGAGCAAGTCATCATCTTCAGACTGAGAACTGGACATAACAGACTCAAGGGTCATCTTTACAACAAAATGAGGATTGGGACAGATGACAAGTGTCCATGTGGGGAGCATACCATGAACATGGAACACATCCTACAAAGCTACATGCAGGAAAAGAGAGATCAATACATTATCTCCCATCCTGATCACATGGTTTCCAGACAACATGAGTTTGTCGACAGCAACAAGTCTACCACCGCTACCGCTCCACGTGTCGACACATGGCATGTAACTTACGTCAGGTTACCTAAACTCCCACCTGCACACTTTGAGACAAAAACGTACATGGTTCGTTTTGGTTACTTAAACTCTGGCAGGACGAGTTTAGCTGCACTGACTCGTCTTTTAAATACCAAGAAAGAGAAAGAAAAATGGTTGTCCAAGCTCTACCTTTCTTCCTCCCAACTCTGCTAAATGTTAAAACATGTCTAAGCTCCTTCTATGTATTGTCCCTTCAGCTAAGATCTGTTACACTATGTATACCTTATCTCTACAACGCTACAAGACAAAAGTAGTAGGTCAATGGAGAGAGGAACAAATAAAAAGGTGAATGCGAAATCATCAGTCAGCAAGACTTTCCCAACTTAAGAGGAGAGACTAAGCCATGTCGTCAAGTCAAGTCGTCAGGTCAAATCAAGTGCAGTCATCAAATCAAGTCGTTAAATCATCAAGTCAAGTCATCAAGTCAAGTCTTCAAATCATCAAGTCTAGTCTTCAAGTGAAATCATCAAGTTCTACAAATCAAATCAACAAGTCATTTACATTCAAACACATTTACATACTCTGTCTGTTTCTTATACTTTCAATGCTTTCAACAATGGGCTGATCCGTGGATCTGGAAAATGCCTCGGCAGCAGCACAGTATCCATGGTGGACTAGGTATGTGCACACAATTCTGAGAGGAAACCACACACAAAAAAACAGTTATATAAAGAACCTAGAACATTGAAAAAAAATGTAGCGGCATTCACAAGATCTTTCTAGAAACATCTTCTTCTTTGATCAACTGTTGCTGTGCTTCTAGCCCAGTGAGGTTCATGAAGGAGACTGTGTTTCAGATTATCAAACTTTTCAAGCATGGTCACTTCTCCCTGGATCAGTTCTGTGGGATATGTTCTCTTCGATCAAATTTGAAATTTGGCGGCATTCTGAATGGAGAATAATATTAGGCTATTTAACACAAATGTAAAGTCATTTTATATGGTTCTGACACATGGCATGTCACTAATGATATCGCTGACAGACTGAGGGGATGACGTAGGCTAGTGGTTAAGTCACACGGCTAACAATGTGAAGGTGCCTTATCTTGTAATCGTTGTCCTGGAGAAGCAAACCGTTAGAAAATGCAGGAGGAAGTACGCCCTTACATCAAATGCATGCCAAAATTGAATGCACTGGGCCAACAAGCGCAAAATAACGACATAGTGCAATACACACCGCCTTGGGGAATAAAGAAATATGGCAAACGAAAAAAATTAATCCAGACTGCAGACTGTGATGGCAGAGATCTGTTGGAAGAAAGACGGTAACAACGAATAGAGCAGGAGATTGGAGAGAGAGAGAGAAAGTGTGGATGGATATGACACTCTTAGAAAGTTGGAGGACAGTATAACTAGTCAGGCACTGGATTGGAACCAACAGGGAAAGAGATGAGTGGGAAGGCAAAGAAGCACCTGGTAACAAACAGTCAACGAGGAAGTGGGTTGTTCTTCTGCTGCGCTCGTCCTGAATGGGCATTGTGGTGTGTCGTAGTTTACGGTGAGACTGCGATATCTGTTCCTTTCGGCGCACCATATCCGGTTCTAGCTGGCTTTTTTTCGGTTTCATAGTTTGCCATTCCTCCGCAGATCCCTATCATTAGGTCAGACTACACTAGTGCAGCCTGTTTCTGAGGTCGCCACTTGGAGGCAGAATAGGGTCTTGGTCAGCTGTAGTTCGCTGACCATAATGCAAACAGCCAGCTTTGAGTCATACTCTTGATTTGATTTGAAATTTTGCCGGCACTGACTATTGATGTAAAGACTTTTGCAAATGTTAATTAGGCAATCGGATACTCCATAGGGTGCCAATATTTTCCATAGATCTTGTCTATCTACCCTGTTAAAAGCTGTTTCTTGATCTACAAACCCAGCATACAGCTCATGATCGTATTCACTGAGTTTCTCTATCAATTGTTGGAGTGTAAAATTGCAGAAGCAAGCAATCATTATTCCCTGGCCCTATAAATCCCACTGGCACCCAGCAATGACAATAAATGATGAACAAAAAATATGTGTCCGCGACAACGATTACAAGACAAGTATTTATCGGTGTGTGTATTCAAAAAGTCTCCTTGACTGTGTTCATTTGCTTATTTGGTAAATTGTTAGACGTTTTCCTTCGTTCATTTTCCATGGCAAAGGCCTTACGGTTTTGTTTTAGTCCATGTCTGGTCTACGAGCTTTTAATTAACCACTTCCAACAAGTTAGGGCCGAAATTGAGCAATCTAAATAGAAAATTGCCACCCACTGAAATCAAAACATCTTTGCTTACAGCTGGCTACCTCAAAGTTTCCACATATTCTCTTCCTTACCATGTTCTTTAATTGAAACTAGCACTGATGGGTGTTTGTCTACCTGCGACAGTCATTTAAGGACTATGCTGCACAAGATAAGGTGTTACTGGGTTCAAATCACGGTGAAGATCGGAATGTTTTCACGTGGATCATCCGGTAAAAATTTGAAATGATCTCTGATTAGTGAAATCAGAAACTCGCGTGTAGTAGCGTGCACATTAAAAATCCTGTGGAAATCGAAACGAGTAGACTTGATAGTCGCTGCTCTGACAAATTTCAAGTTAAAAATCGACTCAAATCATTCTAGGGATTCTTGTCCCATAGAGAATGTGTCGCAAAAAGGTGACTGTGTTGCTATAACATCAGGTCTTGGTTATGTGGTTAGCGGAGCGGCATAGATTGCGCCTGGCAGGCTGCAGGTCTACCTTGCTCTAATTTATCACCACCACCAATCCCACAAAGAGACAATCGTATATTCCAGGGACTACCAACCTACCTAATGGTTGGTAACATATAAAGGATTAACCAGACAAGTGACCAGTGGATATTCACCAGACAAAAATTAACACAACAAAGGTCACAACTCCACATGACATCTAACGACACAAGTGGACTGAAGAAAGATTGTCTATGATTGCCGTTAGGAAGTAAACGAGTCAATAAATTTGCCTGGATCGAACTCTTGACTATATTCCATAGTTGTATGTGATGAACGATGAATAACTATCCCAGTTGTGAAACATTCTTTTGTGTCGCATGGTTAACCCATCTTCTCTTGTGGCAAGAAGCATCCACCATCTGGAGGTCCAGCATTCGAATTCCGGGTCGTCCATTACAATAATGAATATAATTACATGATGGGAGAGAACAGAACAATATTAGGACAATGGAAAGGTAAAGGGGCTAAGTGTTATAATAGATCATACATGAAATATGTGAGAGCAAGTCCAGGTGGCAATGAAAAAGGTTAATGCAATGCTGAGCATGATAAAAAAACACATTACAGATAGGAGCATGGAAGTGATAGTCAAACTGTATAAATCATTGGTGAGACCTAGATTGGAGTACTGTGTACAGGTGTGGAGTCCTTATCATAAAGGGGATATAAACATGCTGGAAAGAATACAAAGATGAGCTACAAAATTGATCACAGATTCCAGAATTATAGTAATGAAGAAAGACAGAAAAACTGGTCTAGTGTCCAAAAATGAGAAGATTTTGAGGTGACAATACAGGTTTATAAATTTATCAATGGAAGGGACACATTAGACTAACAAGTTTTCCAAAGTACAATGGACTACAAGAACAAGAGGGCACAGCTTCAAATTGTTGAAAGACAGGTCCAGATAAGATTTAAGAAAACATTTATTTTAGTCAGAGGGTGGTGAATACTTGGAATGCATTACCACAGGATGTGGTGGAGGCAGAGTCAGTTAATGCATTCAAAAATAGATTGGATTCTCAGTTACTTATATTATCATTGAAGTGGAATAAACTGGTTGTATACAGACTCTGTAGAGCCTTCTAAACCAGTATAATGAAGTTAAGTTATTTCAATTTCTTTTTTGTTGTTTGTTACGCATGTTACTCAGGTGTCAGGACAAAGTGCCTAACTCTGAAATTCTTAGCAATTCTAACATGTTGAGCATCCATACACTTCTAAAATTGGCTCAGCTACGATGGACGGGGAGGGACATGTTGTTCGCATGTCAGATGAGCCCATCCCCAAGCAGCTGTTATAGGGTGAGCTCAAAACAAGCAGAAGAAACACTACAGAGACTCATTGAAAGTCTCTCTGAAATGCTCTAATATTGATGTCACCTTTTGGGAAATGCTTGCACAAGACCATACCACCTGGTGAGCTGGTATCACCAAAGGTGCTCAAATCACAGAGAGTACAACCATAGTGGAGACTCAGCAAAAGCATGTTGCCTGAAAAAACAATACTCACAAAAACTCCACAGCAGGCTCCCCGCATGTGTGCCCTGAATTTGGCTGGGTGTACTGTTCCAGGATTGGTCTTTACAGCCATCAAAGAATGCATTTCACAGTGATAGTCTGATGCTGTCACCATCTTCCTTTGCGATGAGCAACTTCTATTATTATTATTACTCAAATGCAGATAAACACTCGTGATGGTTGTCACGAACAAACATATTTGTTCACAACCGGCTGTCTGATGTTTCCACATGTTCCCTTCCTCGTTACCAATAAATACTGCAGTGATAGTTCTAAAAAAAACATGATAGATATCTGTCGGTGAAGGTCTGCAGTTTAGATGTGTTATTTTTAGCTACATACCGGGTTTCCGAGCTATATAGGAGGTGTGATTTTACATTAGTGTTGAACATACACCAAAGTGACCTCATAATGGTGGGAGGAAATCTCAAAGCAACATAGGGAACATTATTAAAATGAATATGAGATTCACTTGTGAAGTGCTGTTTGAAATTCCCCTTTGCGCTCGGAAACTGGAAATCTCTCCACAGTCAGCTTGGTTTTCAGCCTCCATTCCTGGAGATGAGGGAGGGGGAACCAATACAAATTAGTAAGAAAAAATCAATCAAAGCTGTGGTGGCAGTGAAGGTCAATAGATTTTTTTTTAAAGTCGAACTACATTTAAAAAAAAATCTTCATAATGATTTTTCCTTATAGGTATTAATACTCCAAATACTTTGAACCCGAGTGGTCCACCGGGGTCTTTGTGTATGACAAGGACAAGAATAGCACCACTGCCCCACAGAGAGCATGTCGTAAGAGACGACCAACTGTGTGACATGGCATAACACTGGCCATGGTTAGGTGGTTTGTTTAGAGCAGCAAAGATGGCATCTAACAGACTGCGGGTCTACTTCATCCTAGTGTTTAAGTCTATTAAGATGCACACACACATCGGTTAACCACCCTCTGTGGCATTTGTGCCAATGCAGCGGAGTAATAAGCTGCTAGAGCCTAGCCCGCTAAGCAATAAATCCATCTCCCTGATACATCCGGCTCATACCAAAGCTGGGACCTGCACAGGGCATCCGACCCTGTAGAAATACAGGTCAACAGAGCTAAGAACCTTGGAAATTTGTCATGAAGAAATTTATCACAGCCCAACGAATAAAATTTGTAGAATTTTATATATTTTTTTTTTGGCGTTCGCCTTATTTTTCTAATCCCCAAGGCGGTGTGCGTTGCACTGTTTTTATTTTGCACCTGTCGGCCCAATGCATCCGACTTCAGCATGCATTTTATGTAAGGGTTTACTTCCTCCTGCATTTTCTAAGGGTTTGCTTCCCCGGGGTAACGGCCGGTGCTGTGTGATGGGGATCGAACCCAGCACCTTCTGGTTGTGAGCCGTGCCACTTAACCACTAGGCCACGCCGTCCCCTGAATTTTATATATAAAATCAATATAAAGTCTCTTGTGCACACACAAAGAGCGTAAAAAAAAGTAAAGATCCTGCTAACACGCCAGTGTGGCATTTTGGGAACATGGTGCTAGGAACATATTTTTCTTGACCAATGGCACACTAGGTCAACATCATGCAGGTCGCATTCATTTTCCTAGATTGTTCTGGCACCCACATTTTTTAGACTGTGTCGACCCGAGATGTTGCGATCAGATAAATCCTGCACCAACTAAGGACTGAACCCTGATTGTTCGACTGGGAAGCAAGTGCACCAACCATAGCTCCCACAGAGCATATATGTGTCATCGACAAGTGAGGAGCGCCCCCCCCCCCCCCCCCGACTATTGTTTATCGTTCTAATTCATCGTTTCCAAACAACGGGGCTCGTTATTCTTCTTCTTCTTCGTTCTCAATCTCCCACTACCAAACCCTGAAAGGGCTTAAGTAGCAGAATGTAGTCCAGAGAACGGAATGCGTTGTATCGTAGTTTACAGCTTGGCTGCGATATTTGCACATTTCTGTCCAACACATCCGGCTTCAGCAAGCATTTTTTGAGTACCGGGTTAGCATTCCCTCTTCGATCCCTTCTCTTTAGCCAGTGTACCCTGCTGCAGCATGTTATCCGGGATCACCATGTGGAGGTGTAGAAGGGTCTTAGCAGCTTTGGTTCGCTGGCCCTGACGCTGCTCAGCATCTTAATCCCGCTCGTTATACAACTTGCCACAAGTTGGGAGACTACGCATCATGTGAACACAGGAAAAGAGGAATTGTATTGAGCATCCATTTGACTCCATTTCTGTGAGCTTGATATCCCCAGGACATGCTTACTGCAATTCCACAAGGATTTCTACATGTTCCCATACAAGGTGTAATTAGTTCAAGATCCTCATCCTAATCACTGTGACAAGAAGACAGATATCGCCACAATGTTTTTCATTTCGATTGGCTCCATCACAATACCCATATCCTGCCTGGCAATAGGAAAGTGTGTGTGAGGTCGGTCCCTCGCATGCTGACACCAGATATGAAAGTGCCAACATTGCTCAGCCACACACGAGTCGACAAACAGTGGCTGCGTTAGAGCATCTCAAGCAACCATCGAACAGCCCTGATCTGGCACCTTGGTGGCTTCTTCCTCTCCCCGAAGCTGAAGAGGCACCTCAAAGATGTGCAAGCAGCTGTGCGTATCTGGTTTCGGGAGAAGACGCATTATTTTTTCCCCTCTACGTGACGCAACAACTTGTCCGACGTTGGCGTTTATGTGTGGACTGAGATGGTGACAATGTTGAAAAAATAATACATCACCTCAACAACAATCCAAGGTTTAAGATAATGTATATAGCTCATTATCTCATGTGTAAATCTTGCACATTCATTAAATTATCTTACACTAGCATAAAGTTGGGGAAGGTATAAACAGCAAGTAAGGGAACTGGCCATCCCACCTCACATAGGTTGAGGCTTAGTCCATGACGAGTTATCTCCGACGGAAATTGTTGCCACGATACCCACCTTTACCTTTACAGGAACGGCAGCTGAACACCTTTTACATGAAGTGTTTACGGCGTAAATTGGGGATTTGGTGGCAAGAAAGAGAGAGTGCCATACGATGTAGTCTTACAGAGAGCAAAAACTCACAGCATGTGCTCGCTGTTGAGCCAGCAACATATACAGTAGTTGGGACATCGTACGGAAGATGAGAGGCTGCCAAAGGATATCATCCACGGACAGTAAGCCATTGGAGTTAGAAGAATCGGCCGTCTCACACTGTGATTCAAGGACATATGCAAGAGAGACATGAAGTCATGCGACATCCCATCCGAGGGCTAGAATAAAATTGCTCAGGATCGAACTGTTTGGAGACAGTTGGAGGTGGCATAGTGACTGCTGACGCTCGTAGAGGCCTACTGGCTTCAGAGAAGGACTGAAGAGATCAAGGAACAAGCTAGTCTTCTCAACATGGTTATACGATCTGTGGCAGGGACTGTCACTCGCAGATCAGCCTCTACAGCTATAGCATATGTCGAAATACAGGAGACAGAGTTGGACAAAATTCAGAGGGCGCCACGTACATGGTCAACAGAGACGCCTAAGAATGAATACTATAAATTAAATTATCTCCTAAAAAAAAGCAAAACTTTTCAATTTGCCCTCGTAGTTAGTCTCACCAATCCTTTGTCCCTAATGAAGACTTACTGATCATAGCATTGTTTTGTGTTTGGGCTCACATAAAACTGACCCATATTTGTTCCGTAACACGTACCTTCATATAATCCTCAATGTCAAAGACAAACGGAACCTGGCCAAAGTTTGCCTCTACTACCTCCCCTGGCGTCTGCAGGCCGACAGTCGGGTACAGGTTGGGCTGAAAAATGTAGCAAATAAACATGGCTGTAACAGCATTAGCTAATTGACATTCTTCGCAGAATGCGGGCAGTGTATGGCGACAAAAGTGTGGCGAACGTAAGCTCCGGCGACGGTCCACCTGAATTGCTGCATCAATTTTGGCGATGCAACAATATGGGCCTAACCTGGTCTCGGAAGATCTTTTGTTAATGCACGTCCTTCTACATACAATGATTGCATTCTGCGATGAATGTCAACTGGTCGACAATCTTCAGCTGTATGAAACTGAATCACCGCTCACTGATCAACTCTAAACCAGATTCCGTATCATACCCATCATGTTTTCAACGGTCTGCTGAGGAAACTATGAGTCGGAGGATAATGAAATTTTGCAAACTTGACGGTTGGTATGTGCTGTTTACATCAGAAGTGACGTCATCATGTGCATTGTACGTTTGTTCAATTGGTGCAGTTAGGTTCGGTTTCATTTGAACACGCATCGTACTTATTGCAGAAGCTTTGAACTGATTGGTTGTTTGATGACAAAATACCGCACAAAGAAATGCATACCTCATGATCTGTGGCTTCGTTTGACTATCACACTTTGCAGTACCATGTGACATCTTGACAGCACCCACATTGAATGCACAGTTGATTGTTAAATGCCCATGACAGTCAAACTGTAAACTACGACACAACGCATTCCGTTCTCTGGACTACATTCTGCTACTTGAGTCCTTTCAGGGCTTGGTAGCGGGAGATTGAAAACAAACGAAGCCAAGCCAAGCGCTCATGAAGAAACAAGTACCAGTTAACAACAATGCTGAAACTCCGGAGGGACAACATATGTCAGCTTTATGTATGTTTACTTGGTGCAGTCAGGTCCAGTTTCATTTGAACACACCTCGTACTTCTGAGACTTGTGAATACAAATATTAATTTCCCTATTGTGCCAGGCTATGAAGAAATGCAATCTTTGAGGTCAAGATGTTGTTTAATGACAATAATGAGTATGTTTATACTCTTTTGTGTGCCCTGAAAAGGGTATTAACTTAATGAAGGTCTGTGTTATGCCATGTCACCTCTCTATACGTAAGCCTACCTTGCCACGGTCGGGGAGACTAAGTGCCCCGATGATCCAATGAGCTATGAGGCGCGAGCTTTACTCATGGCTGGGTCACCCAAACCGAACAGGTTTTTGGGGAGGGACCAGACAAAATGACTGATCAACAGTTGGAGCCCTATAGGTGTAGCTGCAGAACCCATCGGCGAGTGGTACATGCTCTGGGCTGCACCAATCTATCCCCACTTCATGTGGGAAATGCATTCTTGTCTCGTTCTTTACTTTTTATCCTCTTTCATTTATCCCCATGGATGATAAAGAGATGCAGCCCAGCGGACATTGCACTTCTGCCCCTTTGCGACGATCTTCCAGGTGGAGGGGATGCCACACATACCATCACTACAGATAGGCTGGCAGGGCGTGACGATCTTCCAGGTGGCGAGGAATGACACACATACCATCACTACAGATGGGCTGGCAGGGCGTGACGATCTTCCAGGTGGAGGGGATGCCACACATACCATCACTACAGATAGGCTGGCAGGGCTTGACGATCTTCCAGGTGGCGAGGAATGCCACACATACCATCACTACAGATGGGCTGGCAGGGCGTGACGATCTTCCAGGTGGCGAGGAATGCCACACATACCATCACTACAGATGGGCTGGCAGGGCGTGACGATCTTCCAGGTGGAGGGGATGCCACACATACCATCACTACAGATGGGCTGGCAGGACGTGACGATCTTCCAGGTGGAGGGGATGCCACACATACCATCACTTCAGATAGGCTGGCAGGGCGTGACGATCTTCCAGGTGGCGAGGAATGCCACACATACCATCACCACAGATGGGCTGGCAGGGCGTGATGATCTTCCAGGTGGAGGGGATGCCACACATACCATCACTACAGATGGGCTGGCAGGGCGTGACGATCTTCCAGGTGGCGAGGAATGCCACACATACCATCACTACAGATGGGCTGGCAGGGCGTGACGATCTTCCAGGTGGCGAGGAATGCCACACATACCATCACTACAGATAGGCTGGCAGGACGTGACGATCTTCCAGGTGGAGGGGATGCCACACATACCATCACTACAGATGGGCTGGCAGGACGTGACGATCTTCCAGGTGGAGGGGATGCCACACATACCATCACTACAGATGGGCTGGCAGGACGTGACGATCTTCCAGGTGGAGGGGATGCCACACATACCATCACTACAGATAGGCTGGCAGGGCGTGACGATCTTCCAGGTGGCGAGGAATGCCACACATACCATCACTACAGATAGGCTGGCAGGACGTGACGATCTTCCAGGTGGAGGGGAATGCCACACATACCATCACTACAGATGGGCTGGCAAGGAATGCCACACATACCATCACTACAGATGGGCTGGCAGGACGTGACGATCTTCCAGGTGGAGGGGAATGCCACACATACCATCACTACAGATGGGCTGGCAGGGCGTGACGATCTTCCAGGTGGAGGGGAATGGCACACATACCATCACTACAGCTGGGCTGGCAGGGCGTGACGATCTTCCAGGTGGCGAGGAATGCCACACATACCATCACTACAGATGGGCTGGCAGGGCGTGACGATCTTCCAGGTGGCGAGGAATGCCACACATACCATCACTACAGATAGGCTGGCAGGACGTGACGATCTTCCAGGTGGAGGGGATGCCACACATACCATCACTACAGATGGGCTGGCAGGACGTGACGATCTTCCAGGTGGAGGGGATGCCACACATACCATCACTACAGATGGGCTGGCAGGACGTGACGATCTTCCAGGTGGAGGGGATGCCACACATACCATCACTACAGATGGGCTGGCAGGACGTGACGAGCTTCCAGGTGGAGGGGATGCCACACATACCATCACTACAGATAGACTGGCAGGGCGTGACGATCTTCCAGGTGGCGAGGAATGCCACACATACCATCACTACAGATAGGCTGGCAGGACGTGACGATCTTCCAGGTGGAGGGGAATGCCACACATACCATCACTACAGATTGGCTGGCAGGACGTGACGATCTTCCAGGTGGACGGGATGCCACACATACCATCACTACAGATGGGCTGGTAACATTGACGGAAGAATGATGAGATGGCCAACCCAGATAAATATGATATGTCCTGGCAGGACGTGACGATCCTGGGACACCGACACACTAGACTGCCTCCCATCGGAGATACTCAAAAGATGCGTCCATAACCCACCTTCGCAATCATGATGCCTCTAAGACAACAGACTTTATATGAGATTGGACATCGCATTAACAATTGAGATGTGTGCGTTGGGCTGTCAAGAGCTTCTTCTTCTTCATCGTACGCTGTCAGACGTCAACCTTTATTTTTCTGAAAAAAGCAGCGGTCATCCTGAGGCTGTCGACATTGCCATAGAGCTTGTCTAGTGTTGCCACTGGTGATGGCCACATCTGATCTCTGTTCCTCGTATGTCGGGCAGTTTTACAGCAAATGCTCAGCGGTCATTTTCCCGGTACCACGCGGGCATTCGTCAGTGCCACCTATCTTCAATTTGTTGAATAGGTGGTACCTCAGTCTATTGTGGTCAGTGCGAAGTCTGAAGACCACGACCTGCTCTCTTCTGTTCAACTGGTAATAGGCATCGTTTTTTGGGTGGGCTGTGAAGAGCTGCCAGCTCACAGCTAAAGGGATTATATCATCATGCCATGCATACACAGTCGCCTCTTACGACATGATCTCTGTAGAGCCGTGGTGCTATTCTTGTCGTTGCCATACGCATAAACCCCTGCAGACCCCTAGTGAATTAAGTAGAAGGGTGTAGGAGCTTTCCTCACACCTTGATCATCCATGGAGGAAGCCCTTTCCTGAAACGGGCCTGTTTATTGGGGTCCTTTTTTTTTTTTGCGTTCGCCTTATTTCTATATCCCTCAAGGTGGTGTGCGTTGCAGTATTGTTTTATTGCAGCGTTGTTTTTAATATGCATCTGTCAGCCCAGTGCATCTGACTTCGGCATGCATTTTATGTACAGTTCTGCTTCCTCCTGCATTTTCTAAGGGTTTGCTTCCCCGGGGTAACGGTCGCTGCTGTGATTGGGGAGCGAACCCAGCACCTTCGGATTGTTAGCCGTGTCACTTAACCACTAGTCCAAGCGCCCCCTCCTTTTGTAACTGAGAACAGTCTTTGAGGACTTCCACTGGTCATGAATTTGAACTATAGAGACTCATTTATTATACAGCTTTGTCAGCTGAATTGCTAGAGTTTCACCCTGCTTTAAGGACATCTATAGTTATTACTTCTAATCCTGGAACAGCGTCTTAGTTAAGACTGCTTAAAGATTTTGTCAGCTCAATGAGATCTCCCTCTGTTGTGTCCCACTTTTGGGGGATGTCAGTCTTAATGATAAAAGGTCAGTGTAATAATGTCTGCATTCTGCTTCGATGTTTCATCTATATGTTATGATATCGTCTCTTTTTCGTGCTCTATGAAGACCTCTTTTCTGTTGCAGAGTTATGGCACTTTTTTAGGCTGCTCTTGGTTTGCAGCTATTTTGATAAGCCGCTGCATTCGATGCTCCTCATTATCTTTAGCAGGTGGCGGTTTTTTAAAATTTAGTTCGCAAAGTGCAATATTGTTCAATATATTCCTCTGACCTTGTATACTGAACCATTGGTGAAAAAACTCAGTGGTATGATTGTCATTACTGTGTATTGAGACAGCAGACGCATTTCTGATTTTTCTCAATGTTTTCTGCAATATTGGTGTCTTGGGCCGTTTTGCACCTGGCGGAGCCCATCCCTCTCTGGGCAACATATCCATCCACATTGTGAATTGTTCTCTAATCTCCCTGTCTACTCAAGCATGGTGCCACAGGACCACTCTGATGGCTGTGCCTTTCCGCATTCTTTTTTCCGACCTCATTTTCATCTTGGCTGTTTGTTTTTTAATCTTGTATTCGACTTTATCCTATAATATGTCGATTGACATAAATCTCTGCGTATTAACGGGCCACAATTCTAATTGGAAAAATGCACATAAAACATGTTATTCAAGAGTAATCTGTAACACTGCAATTGTAGACCCAAAGATCACAGAAAAACACATGATTCAGTAGCAAATCAGATCAGCAGCCATGTTGGTGCTCGACTCGGAAGGACACAGCATAGTTTAATTATGTGTCTTAAAATCTTTAGATCCCAATTTTAGTTCAAATTTTTTTCACATTAACTTTTATGTAACAACTGGTGAAAAAGTGTGCCCGGGAATAGCCTGTTTTTTTTTCCAAGTCATTTTCGTGGATTTTTGGGGGAAATAACTATCTTAACCTAACTTAACGTTTTTATAATAGTTTAGAAGACTCTGCAGAGTCTGTATACAACCAGTTACATCGACATTTCCTTGCTCTAATAGCTATGCGCATCAAATCTATTCTTAAATGCTGTAATTATCCCTGCCTCCACTACTTCCTGTGACAATGCATTCCAAACATTCACCACTCTCTGACTAAAAAAAATATTTCCTAATATCTAATCTGGACCTTTCTTTAGTTTATTTATAGCTATGCCCTCTTCTTCTTGTAGGTGGTTGTATGTTGAATAAGTTGTAATAGTCTAATTTATACGTTCCTTTGATTATCTTATAAACGTGTATTAAATCACCTCGAATTCTTCTCTTTTCCGGTACTGTAGGCCAGTTTTTCTGAGCCTTTTCTCATAACTGTAATTCTGGAATGTGAAGTTGTGGCACATGGTTCAACAAAATTATTTAGTACTGGAAAGGGTTAAATACTTTTTTGGTTGCAATAGTTGTAGCTAGTTGATTTACAAGTGGAATAATCTCTCCAATTAACATCTCGCTAACCGATTTATCAAGAAATAAACTTACCGGAAGATCAGTAAAGGCAACTCCTGTGGGAAGAATTATATAAATTAATATACATTATACATATCAAACATTGTGTTACAGCGTTATCCTTTTTACAATCTTTCTTACACTCACACTTTCTCTGTGATGTACAGTGGCATATCTCACAAAATGTCAGTGTGCAGCAAAAATAGCGGCGTAACCAGCTGCAGGTCTACATTGTTCTGTTATTTTATGGATGCCGCCAGACCACGGATTTGCCTGGAATTCACACTAGTCGACGACTTACGCTGTGTTCACAGAAACATG
The DNA here is from genome assembly GCA_036924085.1 of Ariolimax columbianus. Taxonomy (NCBI): domain Eukaryota; kingdom Metazoa; phylum Mollusca; class Gastropoda; order Stylommatophora; family Arionidae; genus Ariolimax; species Ariolimax columbianus. The sequence goes on from JAVGWX010000014.1 coordinate 69,045,855, forward strand.
TTGTTGTTGTCCATTTAGACTGGTCAATTCGTTTGTTTTATGGTTTTTTTTGGTCCGATTATCCTGGAAGGGACATCAGCTATATGAATTACCACTACGCTTAAATCTGTCCCGTATTTCACGGTCTAGATCACACAGCTGAACTTCATGAGATTGGTGCCCTTCGCCCTAGCTGCAAACAGTGTCGGTTTTGTGGTGTGTGAAATTTAGACATGGTATATAATGGACTGGAAAACAGCCCAGGAGAGATGCCCAACTCACATGCTGATGTCCCGATGACCTCTTATAGGAAAGGAACGACACCCAATGTTAGATGTCATTCCCACCTCCGCTGTCCTGTGGGATACCTGTTTATGGGAAAGAATCTGAAGTAAACCCTGAGGGAAAAAATCTGCACCCTCTGCTATCTCTAGTGGTCTCAATAAAATCTTGCCCCTGGCCAAGGTAGCTCAGGACTTGACGGTGAGGTTGACAAAAGGCGCAGTTTCTTCCTCACTTTAATCCTAATCACAGCGCAAGTCACCCATTTCAGCAGACACAGCAAGAGAAAAGATTGTCCACACGGCTGAACAAAGAGAGCGGTCTTCATCACTTCTGATGGACGAACATCATCTCACAACATCAACATAGACAATGCTAAGACTTATGTGAATAATAAAACACAAGATAATTAATTTATTACAAATCTAGTCATTTTCAACTTTACTAAACTAAACCTTTCTAACTCAGAGGTTGTTAGCATGGGATTGAATGGAACCCTTGGATCTAACATCAAGCTTTAACTTCTATCCTATACTACTTTGATTATCTACAAATTTCAATTTGGTTTAAACTATCTAATCTCGGAGTCACAAAGTGCACTTCGGCAGTTGGCAATATATAAAAAGAATGCATTTCATCCATGAAATCTGACGTTTTGCTAACTTCTGTCGACAAAAAATGCGCTGTGGGAGTGCTCATTGAGGAGTCTTAAGGTACACCTCACTTTCTATCAGGGGGCTATGACCGACCCCTTTGATTCAGACATGTTTTCCCATGTAACCTGACATGAGCAGTTACTGAGAGAGTCTACATGACTGCTCTTTTAGGTGTTGCTTTTCACCTTTTGTTTCCCATGAATTCAGCGGACCATTAAGAACTGATGTTCGTCAAATGCACAACCAACAATTCTCACAAACCTTGTCCGATTCTCACTTCTAAACCGAGTCAGTTTGTTGTCATTTTCAACGGACCGCCAATTGCCAATGGAAGCGAAATGCACGAGGAGACTATGAGCCGAAGGATAATGGACTTTTGCAAACTTGATGGTTGGTGTGTGCTGTTTACACCAGAAGTGACGTTATCATGCGCATTGTATGTATGTTCATTTGTTGCAGTTTGGTCCAGTTTCATTTCAACACACCTCGTACAATGCCAATGAAACTCACAGTGGCTAACCTCTGCTTGAAATGAGTCCTGTATCTTCTTTGATTGGCCCTCCTAAACAACATGACAACTGATCATGCCCAGCGAGCCACTCGAATCACTATTGAGACTAACACTTGTCAGTCGAACAAGTTACTACCATGCCTCCATTCTCATCACTAGGTCATCTTGTTGCCACTGTTAATCCCACAGTGACAGTTTTGTCAACAGCTTCCTATGCCGCACACATCCCCCTACCCATTGTTTGTGTCTCAAGCTATCATAGCCAATGGACTGGTCTAGTCCCACACATACCACCCCTCCCCTCCCCCCTCCATTTTCGCTAAGTCTCCACCTTACTACAGTAAGCTCGAGCTACTAATGAAAAACCTGGTCTTGCCAGATATAGCAGCCACACTGTAAACTATGACTCAACGTCCTTTTTCAGTGTGAATGAAGAAGAAAAACTCAGCCGAGCACAAGTAGCTTCAAACAACAAACTATTTAGAGTTATCATATTCTTCTTTTTCAATCAACTTCATGCATCTATTCCGGTGAGGTCCGCAAAGGAAATTCGCCAGTACCCCTCAGCTTTTTGAGCATGGTCGCTTCCCAGAGCCCAACTGCCTCTCTTTGGTCTGCATAAGTGGGTCAGTACTGCAGGATATGTTCTGGTGTTTGCTTGGGTGCTCTGCAATTGCACATGATGGTGTCTCAAAGACCTATTCTGTGGAGGTAGATCTGGAGTCTACAATGTCCCATTCTGAGTCTAAAGATCTGCTCATCTGTGGCAAATTTATCTATGCTGTTATTTTCTGGCTTGTATTCTTTGTGCCGGTCTCTCCATTCCGTCTTCGTGGATTTAGAGTCATCAAATACGCAAATTTCACAACCTGACATTGACTGTGAGAAATATCAAATAAAAATGAAAGACATACCAAGATTGATACCATTTTTGGTGTAGAAACATGTGTTGTCAACCATATTGACACAGCAGCCAACTGTGTCCCCTGTCGTGAAGGTAGGCCCATAGGGCTGGCCAGCACCAGAGGAGCAGAAGGAGTTTCCATCGTCTCCGTGGTAGCCATAAGAATGCTTGTCCCAACCTTCAAGATTATAATAATAGTGTCAATGTCATCTCCATAGTAACCATAAGAATGCTTGCCCCAAGCTTCATGATTAAAAAAAATAATAGTGTCAATGTCATCTCCATAGTAACCATAAGAATGCTTGCCCCAAGCTTCATGATTAAAAAAAATAATGTGTCAATGTCATCTCCATGGTAACCATAAGAATGCTTGCCCCAAGCTTCATGATTTAAAAAATTGTGTGTCAATGTCATCTCCGTGGTAACCAAAAGAATGCTTGCCCCAACCTTCATGATTAAAAAAAATGTGTCAATGTCATCTCCGTGGTAACCAAAAGAATGCTTGACCCAACCTTCATGATTAAAAAAAATGTGTCAATGTCATCTCCGTGGTAACCATAATAATGCTTGCCCCAATCTTCATGATTAAAAGAAAATAACGTGTCAATGTCATCTACTTCAGTTTTTCCCAACCGCTGGCCCATTCGACAAAAACTTTATTGCGACTTAACTCTCTTAACTGTGGAGATCGCCTAAATGTGACCTAAGCTCTTATATGCTAATTTTTAAACTAAAATGATGTCACCTACACAAGTGTCTGTATTTTTCTGACACAGGAGCCCATCAATGTCCACAAATGTGTCTGTTTCTCAAAGTATGTGATATTCTGTTGGGTAAACGACTAGACTTACAAATATTTTGAAACATACATTAGGTCAATTGGAAATTGATAGACAAGTCTTATACGTTAATTTGTGTGCTAATTCAAAATGTGATAGAAATAATGGTTTTTTATTTTTGTCTGAGCAGTCTTTTTCCTATTTTCAGCGGCCCTAAACAAAAGTTTCTTATTTTCACCAGTCCGCATGGTCTGAAATCAGGAGAGATTTAACTACGCCATGATTGAGCAGTCAGCAACAGAACAAAAAATGCATGTTCTGCAGCTCAAATAGACAGTACCCTAGAAACTCTTGGACACACGTGTACACAGATGGATAGGCCTCGGTGAGCGATAATAGGGGAGGCAGTGGAATCTTCATCGCACACTCCATTGGCGACATAGAAAATCACCCCATACCATCAGGAGAGACCAGCTAAAGCAACATCTCAGATTCTTATCAGTTAAAATATAATAACAAGGAAAACGGTCCTTCTTGCGTACGCCAAGCCATAAACAAGACAGACTATCACATGAAATAAAATACAACATAGGATTGCTGTCTCAATAAACAGATTTAGTCCTACAATGGATTCCAGCCCACTGTGGTATCCCTGGAAACGAGAAAGGAGATGAGCTCGCAAAAGCCTAAAGAAGCAAAGAAACTCATCAAACGATCCACGAGGACATAATGGAGAGACCAGCACAAAGAATACAAGGCAGAAAATGATAGCATAGATAAACTTGGCAGAGATGGATAGGCAAAGATCTTCAGACTCAGAACAGGACATTGTGGGCTCAAATCCCACCTACACAGAATGGGAGAGACACTGCCACTTGCGATTGTGGAGCGGCCAAGCAAACACCAGAACATATTCTGCAGGACTGCTCTACCTATGCAGAACAAAGTGAGGCAGTCTGGGCTGTGGGAGCGACCATGCTCGAAACGCTGTGGTGGACCGGCGAAGACCTGAAACGCAGTCTCCTTCGTGAACCTCACCGAACTAGAAGCACGGCATCACTTTATCGATGATGAAGACTACGCCAGGTAGAGCAATCACTAGCAATGTTCTCTCAGTTTTCATAGTCAATACCTCAGTTTTTCATTGAGGCTTTCACATAGTGTCTTTGTAGCATTTTAATTGGCCACCACCACCAGTGACATACCAGGAAGTGAGAGAGCAGACGGGTTAGCAAAGGAGGGAGCAACACATTGAAGATTCAATAAAAAATATAACTACATGATGGGAGAGAACAATAAAAAAGGAAAGAGACATAAGAGTTATAATAGATCATACAGGAAAGGTGCGGGAGCAAGTCTAGGTGGCAGTGAAAAAGGCTAATGCCATGTTGGGTGTGATAAAAGGAAGTAATAGCCAAACTATATAAATCACTGGTGCGACCTAAATAATTGGAGTACTGTATTCAGGTGTGGAGTCCATATCATAGAGTGGATATAAGCGTGCTGAGTCTGGGTACAAGGAAGAACTACAAAAATGATAGGGCGTTAGAATAATAGTTATGAGGAAAGACTAAATAAAATGGTGTTCAGTGTCGAGAAGAGTTTGAGGTGACAATAAAGGTTTATAAATTAATAAATGGAAGATAAATTATTTAAAGCTATACCAAGTTTTTCAATGTACAACCGACTACAAGAACAAGAGGGGACCACTTCAAATTGTTTAAAGAGAGGTCCAGATTAGATATATAAGGATATTTTTTTTTTTAGTCAGAGAGTGGTGAATTCTTGGCATGCATTGCCGCAGGATGTAGTGGAAGCAGAGTCAGTTAATGTATTCAAAAATAAAGTGGATGCTCAAAGTATTTTCATTATCGGCGGAGTGAAATAAACTGGTTGTATACAGACTCTGTAGAGTCTTCTAAACCAGTATAATGAAGTTAAGTCAACACAAGAACAAACAATCGCCTTCCCAGAAAAGAAGATACTTACACAAGTAATCAATAAGGAAAGTCAGTACGGGAGACAACTATCACTGTCTTGATCTAGCATAGTAAGTGATACTGTAGCGGAATGTGTAGATTTCTTGCGATCGCCTAGTAGGAAACTTGTGCTGTCGTTAGGTGTAACTTTCTGAGATTGTCAGAGACACCTTCAATCCACCGACATCGACCTACTGCTCGTGGATCGGAGATATGAATATGATATGCTCTTGATGAAGGCTGGTCCTAATGCATTCTCACTGTGACCAAACTAGTTGATTTGTTGTGATTCAATATAGTTACTAACTGGATTTGTCCCCTCTATCTGCCCCAGTGTGGTGTTGTGGATTCGGTCAAGGATTGTCTTTCCAAAAAGTGTTTAAAGAAGGACATGAGTTAGCGAAAGATCTTCCGAGACCAGGTCGGGCGCATATTGTTGCGTTAACTCACGTCCTTATTTAAACATCGTTGTCCATTTCTTCACTGTTGTCACCATACACTGCCTGCATTTTCTGCAATGAATGAATGTGAACTGGTCGACATCCTTCAGCTGTTAGAAACTGAATCACCATTCGCTGATCAACTCTGGACGCACTCTGTATCACACCCACCATGTTTTCAACGGTCTGCTGAGGATAATGAAATTTTGCAACCTTGACGGTTGGTATGTGCTGTTTACATCAGAAGTGACATCATGTGCATATGTTTACTTGTTGCAGTTTAATCCGGTTTCATTTGAACACACCTTATAATTAAAAGTATATATTACAGTACTCATAAAAACCACACTGCTCAATCTCTCAAGATAATAACTTCAAAGTGCATTACCTGGAAGTCTGTTCATACTGACAACCTGTGCTGACAGCCCAATGCCCATGTACCTGTTTAAGTAAAAAAATATACATTTTCCTTATATTTGAAAATTATATTTAGTGACTAAAGAGGACATCTTCGGGAACTCGTGTAAATCTACTGTCATAAACTCTTTCCAGTCTGGGGCTAATTTTGCTGATTTGTGTGTCTCAGTCCGGGTCAATTTGCCAGAATTTTTCTTATTTAGCATTAAAGGTTTGCCTCTCTGTATTCTACTGGTGGAGGCTTGTCCTTTCCACCCCAGACTGTAGTCTTTTAGGCAATGTAAGGACATATTAACCAGTGCTTGAATGTGTGTGAGCGTCTGTATGTACCTATGCTAGTTAGAGTGATCTCAGTGGTCAAAACCAACCAAAGTGCAATGGCAGGGTCTCGCCCTGAGAGTATGTGTTAGAGTGTGTATGAAAAATGAATTTGTCAGAATTCCTTACGTCAAAGTTTTATTCAAAATAAAATAAATTAATATTGAACAAATTGAGCTGAATTGCAATCTAAACACTGTAAGACACATAATTAGACTATCACTGTAAGTATTCATAATAAAGATTATATATTAGTATGAAGCATTAAATGGCGTTAATGCTCCACACGTTGCATATTTCGTCAATTTCTTTACACAGAAATTCACACCTTTCCAATTATGTGTCCCAGTCAAAGTCTGAATCGGACATCATCATGTAGCATGTCCTTTACAGAACGTCGCTCCCATCACAGTCTGAAAGAAACTCTTTCCCTCGCCAAAACTCCAGCCTTCGCCACATACCCAGGCATTCCTGGATATCTTGGTACCATCGTCCTGCCTCTATTGCCTGGCACCATACCTTCCATCACCGTTCTCCAAAGATCATTTGTCTCTTGATGTGACCAGTATTTGCATTTTCTAGCCAAAATGGAATTGATAAACCAGTTCTCCTCTTTGCTCAACTCTTGCCGAATGTCTACATCTGTCTTTTTCTCCACCCAGGGTATTCTGAGGATCGTTCTGTAACATTTTGACTCGAAGGATTCAATTCTTTGTCCAGAAGTTTTCGTAATCGTCCATGATTCGCAGCCATAAGCTGCCACAGGCTCTCAAGACTTTTACTTTTGTTGGTGCTCTGTCATAATTTCTTCAGGCTCTGCATAGCTATGGCTATTCTTCTTCTGATTTCTTTCGAGCAATCGCCATTCTTGTTAATTCTGGAGCCCGGATATTCAAAATACGTGACCTGATCTCTTTCTTCTCCACCTACTGTAAATTTATGCTGACATTGAATCAGACATGTGCTGAATATCCACACAAGTAATCCAGATGAGTGATCATTGGATTGACAAAACAAAAAATCATTTCTCTGGTAATGAAGCCCAAACTACCTCCCGACATGATTTAGCTTTCAGAAATCTTAACATTCACAAATATCTACCAATCTGAAGCAATTTAACGCCAGTTATGCATGCATGGATGTCACAATTGCAAAAAATCTTTTTAAAAAAAATATGTATTAAATTACACTAACGAAATCACAAACCACAAACACGTAACAAAGGTTGATTTTGGTAATTTAGGTTACCAGCTGCTGATTTTGATGCCTTGATTGATTCTTGATTATAGGAACCATCATCATCACACAGGGAACATTCCCATAAGTGATTCGTTCCCCGTCCAAGCAGCCAGCAAAGCGTATTTATACTCAGAGTCCCAGCCAGGTGTTGATTTTGTGTTCTTCAGATCTTTACAGACACAACTAACTTTCTCCCCTCTCCCCTAGTCACTCCCAAACCTATCATCCTCTGCACATATGTGGACAGGAGTCCTTAAGGTGGCTGTGCCATGATTGGCATCATCTGCATGTCGCTCACTACTACGGCGATCACATTGATACCTCACCTTGTTAACCAGGATGCCATTAAAACAGCCCATTTCCAGGGAGCTACTAGGAAGCTGAAGTGACGGTTTTGGTCAGTATACTTTATCTTAGCAGACAGTCTTCCTCCCTAACCACGACAGTAAATCCACAAAAAGAAGAACCAAAAGCTTTATCACAAAGAAAACCAAGCTCCTTAAAATTAACTCAATCAACAATGAGCCTAGTCGCTAGCGCCCCCCAGTGGACGATTTATGCTTTCCGATGGGTGGCAGCAGAATAATGACATGTTGTATTTAAAACACAAGCTCAGGAAATTATTGCAAAATACCAGCAAACCAACAAAAGTACAAATCTTGAGAACTTGTGTTTTTACCATGACAGCATACAGCTGTGATGAAACATGGACAGCTACCGGGACGTTGACTCCTTTGAGTCGAAATGTTATAGAAAGGTCCTCAAAATGCATGATCGAAAAAAAAAGATGAATGCAGACATTCAACAGGAGTTTGGCATAAAGGATAACTAATTCATAAATTTGATCATGAACAGAAAATTGAAATACTTTAGCCACATCAAAAGACTATTTAGCTGCTCGAGCCTAGTCACCTAAGCAGGAAACCCTTCTCCCAGCTACATCCAGCTCATAATGAGAGGGCATCTGCCCCTGTAGAAGTACAGGTCAACTAAGAACATCAAAAGATGCAATGGCCTTGATCACCAAGAAGGCAATGGCCCCAAGACGTCAAGGAATACTTGGGCATGACTCTGAAGCAGGCTGGAGATTTGGCAAGAGAACCAGTTTCTTTCAGATTGGATGGGAGTGACATTCTGCAAAGGACATGCTACATGATGTATTAAAAACACCCAAAATACGGACTCAGTGGACAATCGCGAAATGTTCAATTTAGATTTTAGTTGCCGGTAGGAAACATTTACCCTCACGAAAGTTATAAAAGTGGGCCCAAAGTATAAAAAGGTTGGCGAGCAATGATTTACAGCACATCATAAGCAAAATATAGCAAGACACGAAAATGAATGAAGTTTCTGATGAAGTTCTAACGGCAAATCATACTCACCCATCGCGGCCTTTGCTGATGACCTTGACTTCAAAATAGTAAATTCCACAGGAGGCAGGAATAGGATTGGTGGCTCGCACACTAGCAGCATCTTTATGCGTTTTGCCTACACCTTCATAAATAAAAACAGAGTTACCGTAAGTGATATTCATCTTCCACAATTTTGCTTCTACAAAAGGAACACGGGGTCACTACTGCAGTCAGTGCAATTCACTTTGTTACAAATTTGCTAACAGCATCTTTATGTGTTTTGTCTACAACATAATTAAAAACAACAAAGTAACTGTTGCCGATTTTTGTTTTTGTTTTTTTTGCATTTGCCTTATTTCTCTATTCCCCAAGGCGGTGTGCGTTGCACTGTTTTTATTTTGCGTCTGTCGGCCAAGTGCATCTGACTTCAGCATGCATTTTATGTAAGAGCCTACTTTCTCCTGCATTTTCTAAGGGTTTGTTTCAACTGGGTAACGGTCAGTGCTGTGATGGGAAGCGAACCCAGTACCTTCGGTTTGTGAACCGTGTCACTTAATCACTAGCCTAGTTGACCACTGGATGAGTAATTTATTCAATATAGGGCCGCGAATGTTGTTGTTCCTATCTATCACGTTTTGTCATTTGGTGGGTGGTCGACAGCTGGGTCTCTTTTCTCAAGGACACCATAGAGCAATTCTAGAACTCATCTTTCCTTCTTGCGATGTAGCCAGCCCATCAGCATTTTGAATGGTTCATATGTTGCTGCATGTCTTTGGCTTGTAACATTCTTCAGATGTTGTTGTTGTGAAAGCCCATCTGTTGCGTGATCCTAAAAGACGGCGTCCAAGTGAGGCATTCCCTAGTGCTTCCATTTTTGTTGTCATGGCAATGCAAACTTGCTAATCTCAAAGTCTCCATACTTATCAAACTTCTTAGCTTAACATCTTTATACTGGTTTAAAAGACTCTGTAGAGTCTGTATACAACCAGTTTCATTTGCATTTCCTTTCCTCTAAAAGCTATGCGAAACCAATCTATTATTAAGTCATCTCGAATTCTTCTCTTTTCTAGACAACGTAGGCCTGTTTTTCTGAGTCTTTCCTCATAACTGTAATCCCGCTATCAGTTTTGTCGCTCTGCTTTGTATCCTTTCTAGCACGCTTATATCTCTCCTATGATAAGGACTCCACACCTGTAAACAGTACTCCAATCTAGGTTTAACTAAAGCTTTATACAGTTTGACAATCACCTTCTTACTCCTATGTTTAATATTTGTTTTTATTATACCTGACATTGCATTTGCCTTATTCACTGCTAACTGGACTTGCTCATTCATTTTTCCTGTATGCTCTATTATAGCCCCTAGGTCCCTTTCCTTATCTATCATTCTAATATTGTTCTCGCCCATTCTGTAATTATGTTCCATATTGGATCTACCCATGTGGATGACTGTACATTTATCTACATTAAACTCCATTTCCCAGATCAGTCTCAAATTTTATCTAAATTCGACCTCAATATATCCACCTCTGCTATGAGACACTTCTACATAGTTTTGCATTACCCTGCTCTAAAAGCCATGTGCATCCAATCTATTATTGTATATTGTTATGCACGTTATTAATTTGTCACCATTCTCATTTTCTGTTCAGATAACCACATCAATGACTAGTTGCACTGCGCTCTGCTGGTGTGAGGTGGATGGGGGTTAAATTACTGAATGTGTCCATCTTCAGTTTGTATGCGTTTAAGACGGCTTTCCTAACCTTTGGCTGTTCCCATCCTATCTGCAAGATAGATGGTTTGATGTGAGAATTATCGATCCTAGGAAAGGTTTTTTTTTCATTTCTACCTAAAACATCTCTCAGTCATGGATAGGAGTGACATTTTGAAATCAATCAATGATTGCCTGTTAGATAAAGGACCGCAATAGATGAAGTAGCAATCCACAGATTGCAAAGTTTCGACATTAAACGAGCTTCGAGCAGAGTAGGGCTCGCGAGAGGACAGAGCAAGAGAGTGTACAACCAGCAAGCTACCGTGACCATCAGCATCCAGACCCTGCACTATTTGCTGAGAGAGACTGGGCACCTATGGGTATACCCGTGCAGTGACGTCAATTCTTAGAAACAGAAAAGTTTCTTAATTTTCCTTGGTGTCCGTCCTAAACAGGAAGTGTGTGACGCTGTGTCGTAATTTACAGCGAGGCTGTTATATCTGTACCTTTCGGCACAACACATCAAATTTCAGGTGGACATTTTTAGGACTGGGGTTGCCGCCACTATTCGATCCCTAATTTCTTCTATCCCTAATGAGAAAATTTATATTCGAATGTTATGGATCAAACCAGGTCTATGAGACTGGCTAAGAAGAAGCAGGAAGGCCAACCCAGCGCTCAAAAATGAAAGTCGGATGTGTTGGACCAAAATGTGCAAATTTCGCAGCCAAGCTGTAAACTACGACACACAGCATACCAGTCTCCGGATAACATCCCGCTACTCGCAAAGCCCTTTTCAGGTATTTGGTAGCGGGAGATTAAGAACGAATAAGAAACCAGGTCTGTGCATTGTTAAGATATAATTTACCTTCCCTTTTTGATCCCTAATCTCTGCACGGTTGCAGTGTTTCCTGGGCCACACCTTTGAAGTGGAATAGGGTCTTGGTCATTTATAGGGAACTGAAGCTTATGCAAGCAGACGACTATGAGTTATTGGCTGCTCATTCAATGCAGCATCTTCGACCTTGAATGGGCGGTTTGAGGGTGAGTAAAGAGTGCAATTCTGATGTGAGGCAGGGAAGGGGTGCGTGAAAGGAGAGAACCTTTAATTGTTTAACTGCTGTTGCTTCTTTCATATTGTACAGTTTGAGTAGCAGGCAGATGTTCTGCTAGTAATTACCATTACTTTCTAAACATATGCATTCTACTTCCCAACCTGTGGCAAACTCATGCTAATGCATCTGGAGTTATGTATGAAATTGTATTTAATATGTATGATGACTGACTGATGGACAACCTGGTATATTGCTTTTGATCAAGAAGTTGAAATGTTTACTTAATCCACAACATCCTGTTCAAACAATCTATACGGGGAGGAAGAGTAACGTCTGATCAGGCAAAACATATTGATCAGTTATGTTAGTCAGGGTCAAGCAAAATATACAGGCCAAGATCCTCACTTTGGCTTCCCTGCAGCTCTTCCCGGAAACAGGCTATTTTCATGGCAGTCTACCTAGCGAGGTGAGGGATCGACGTGATCCCCGCAGTACTGAACGACATGCAGATGAAGCCAAGCATAGCACAACCACCTTGAGGACCCTGGTGCACCTTCATCAGCACGCTCAGGGTGTGTGGAAAACTACAACAACCCACCACTTAACATCCTTGCACAACAGAGTATTCCTACACATTGTGGGCATTCAACAACATCAACATGTGAGGAAAGCTACAACAACTCACCACTTAACATCCTTTTCAGTGTGCACAAAAGAGTAATCCTACTCATTGTGTGCATTCAACAACAACAATAATAATAACAGGCTCTACTGTCTGAACTGAGCAACCAGCGCAAGATTGTCATGCAGTGGATACCTTCTCATTGTGGAATACCAGGAAACGAGAGAGCAGATCGACTGGCAAAGGAGAGTGCTGCAGACGAGCAACCAGATGTGCCAGTTACATACCAACAGAAGATAAGGATGATCAAATCAATCAGAAAGCCACCAACAGTAACACCAGACGATTACCATAACATGAACAGACAAGAGCAAACTGTTGTGTTGCGCCTTAAAACAGGACACAACCAACTCCGCAGCCACATGTACACAAAAATGAAGATTGGCAACTCAGCCATGTGTACATGCGGACAGGCGCCCCAGACAGCAGAGCACATACTACAAAACTGCCCTGAATATGATATACAGAGAAAATTTCACTGGCCCATAGAAACAACACTGGAAGAGAAACTTTATGGACCTGTATGTGAACTACAAAAGACAGTGAAGTTTATACAAGAGACAACATTGCAGAGATAGACAATATTTTAAAGCGAACAAAAGAAGAAGACAGGGGGGGTGAGTAATGGCAATCCCCACAAGGAGTTCTAGCACATGTATTGAAAGATGAATAGGAAGATTACAAGCCAGTTTATCCACATCCTCTTTATTGAAGAGTCCACAGGAACTTCCCTGTGAGGACAAAATGGCTCTTAAATGTTTTAACCCGTTACAGATTTTATTGTTCAGCACTGGCTGCCAGGAAGACACAGACTTTTAAACATGTGTTACATTCTATCGTTTAGTATGCAGAAATCAGATTTTGACGTCGCCTACAAGATGGTCGATGAGTTGTGCGTGCGTAAGCTGTTGTTTAGCATAGAGTTATTTCCAATATACAGACATTTAGGAACGTGGTAAGGATTCAAAGTTGATGAATTTAGTGAAGTTGGATTTTTAAGACCTAAGAAATGATTTATTATTTGATCAGACTAATGATCACTCGTGGGAATTACATGTTGATATTCAACACATGTCCAATTGAGACCAGGACTGGCAAGAATATCGAAAATTTTAAAGCAGAAATACTCATCATGAATATATTTGAGGAAGGGGGGTTTCCCCCTCCTATTCACGATATTTAAAGCTTTACACTTGCATATATTTTAATTATGAATACTTCATGTCAAGGGAAGGAAGACTAACGTCTGGTCAGGCAAAATATACTAATCAGACATGTTAGTCAGGGTCAGGCAAAACATGCTGGGCAAGACCCTCACCATGGCTTTATCATAGCCCTTCCTGGAAATGGGATGTTTTCATGGCAGCCTGGCTATCAAGTTGAGGGATCTGCATGATCCCCGTAGTAGTGAGCGACACACAGATGAAGCCAAGCATAGCACAACCACCTGGAGGCACAGGTCCACCTTCATATGCATGCTCGGGATGTGAGGAAAGCTACAGCAACCCGCCTCTTAACGTCCTTTTCAGGGCACACAAAAAAGTAACCTACTCATTGTGGGCATTTGCAAACAATTTCATGTCATTGGTTTTATTATGTGTCCTTACATTCTTAGAAGACCTTTTGAAAACCTCTTGGCAACTGTCAAAAGAAGGAAACTTGCTTGGTACGGTCATATATCGAGATCAAATGGTCTTGCAAATACGATCCTGCTTGGAAAGGTGTAAGGCAGACGACGAAGAGGTCGTCCCAAAAAGAGGTGGGAAGACAACATAAAAGAATGGACCAATCTCCAACCAGAAGAGACACAGGCAGCAGCTGCTGACAGAGAAGAATAGTGTGGGTTGTGAGGATGTTTTCTCCAATGACCTCAGTGGTTACGGGATGACCTAACATCCTAATTGTATCTCAATATTAATGTATTTTATTTTGAAGAGAGAAAAACTACACAGGCAGCGGCTGCTGACATAGAAGAATGGCGTGGGGTTGTGAGGATGTCTTTATGTGTTCCCCAATGACCTCAGTGGTTACAGGATGACCTAACATCATAATCGTATCTCAATATTAATGTATTTTATTTTGATTTGAAGAGAAAAACTATTTATCATATAGAGTCGTGCCCCTTAACGTCTTTGTACTGGTTTAGAAGACTCTCTAGAGTCTGTATACAACCAGTTTCATTTGCATTTCCTTTCCTCTAAAAGCTATGCGCATAAAATCTATTCTTAAATGCATTAACTGCCTTTGCCTCCACTACTTCCTGTGGCTATGCATTCTAAGCATCACCACTCTCTGACTAAAAAAATATTTCCTAATATCTAATCTGGAACTTTCTTTAGGTAATTTGCAGCTATGCCCTCTTGTTCTTGTAGACAGTTGTATTTTGAAAAAAACGTGTTATAGTCTCATTTATCCTTGGACTAACAGCGAATCAACTACAGCGTTCAGCAACCCATAGCCGACTGCTAGCGTCTGAGCCAGCGAACCAGAGCTGTCAAAACTCTTCTACACCTCATGAGGTGATCCTGGATAACACTGCAACAGAGCAGACTGGCTAAGGAGAAGGGATTGAAGAGGGAAAGCTAACCCAGTACTCAAAAATGCCTGCTGAAGTCGGATGCGTTGAACTGAAAGGTGCAAATATCACAGTCGAGCTGTAAACTTCGACAACAAATACATTCCGTTCACTGGACTACATTCTGCTACTTGCAAAGCCCTTTTCAGAACAAACAGGAATCAAGATGCTGAGCAGCGCATGAGCTGCAGTGGTCAGCTACCCATAGCTGACTGCTAGCGTCATGGCCAGCAAACCATAGCTGCCAAGACCCTTCTACACCTCCACGTGGTGATCCTGGATAACAGGCTGCAGCAGGGCAGACTGGTTAAGGAGAAGGGATCAAAGAGGGAATACTAACCTGGTACTCAAAAAATGCTTGCTGAAGTCGGATGTGTTGGACCAAAAGGTGCAAATATCGCAGCCAAGCTGTAAACTACAACACAACGCATTCCGTTCTCTGGACTACATGCTGCTACTTACCCTTTCAGGGTTTGGTAGTGGGAGATTGAGAATGAATGAAGAAGAAGAGAGGAGAATAAACAAAGTCAAGTCGCCATCCTTGGTCTGAGATACAAATCAAACAAATTATTCAGAAATGGAAAGGGTAATCAAATAGAGATGCACAAAAGAAATTCTTTAATATATTCTGAACATATCCATCAGAGAAAGGTTTATAATTGACAACTTCCGGGATAGTGATTCCATTATATATACAGAAGGATCGATACTACACTGTAAGAAATCAGGTTGGGGCTTCTCAGCTAGAGTAAGAGGTCAGGTTGTTGCAGAGTAGAGCAGGGCGTACAGTACAACAAGATCATCAACATTTACCTTGAAATACACAGAAGTAGATGGCAAATGCAGAAACCTCGAACATCAAGGAGGTGTTGTGGAGCTACAATTCTGGTCATGCTGCGGTTCAGGGCAATAGAAGAGCTGATAACTAGGCTTCAAAAGCACATATTATTTGTGTATTAAAGACAGGTGGGGTCACATTCTGAAGTTTATCAATGGCCACCCATTGAATGATGACAGGAGGATTAAGATGCTGAGCAGTGCATAAGCTGTAGCTGCCAGCAACCCAAAGCTGACTGCTAGTATCAGGGCCATCGACCCAGAGATCTCAAGACATTTCTCCACCTCCACATGGTGATCCTGGATAACAGGCTGCAACAGGGCAGACTGGATAAGGAGAAGGGATCAAAGAGGGAAGGCTAACCCAGCACCCAAAACAGCCATGCTAAGTCAGATGTGTCGGACCGAAAGGTGCAAATATCAATTGAGCTGTAAATTATGACAACGCATTCTGTTCTACGGACTACATTCCACTACTTGCAAAGCCCTTTTTAGAGCTTGTTAGAGGGAGTTATAAATGACGAAGAAGAAGAAAGGATGATGACGAAGACAATCAAATAGATGAATCAGCAGACTGCAGGATTAGCCAGGGGATGGTGTGGGCTAGTGGTTAAGTTACACGTCATGTTCAGTGCGAATGCCGAAGAAAATAAAAAGAAGAAGAAACAGACAAGAGGAAACTGTTGTTGTTGCGCATCAGAACAGGATACAATACTCCGCAGCCACATGTACATACAATTTAAGTTTGATAACTCTATCATGTGTACATGCATAGGTGATGACGTGTTTGTGGTTAATTGACATGGCTCCCAGCCCGAAGATGCTGGGTTCGCTCCCCATCACAGCATTAGCCACTACCCGGGGAAAGCAAACCCTTAAAAAATGCACGAGGAAGCAGATCGTTTACATTAAAATGAATGTTGAAGTCGGATGCGCTGGGCTGACAGGCGCAAAATAAAAACAGTGCAACACACAGTTTTGGGGAATAGAGAAAATAAGGCTAAAGTGAAGAACAAAAACTGCAGGACCTTGGATTTAAACAAGGGTTGGGCACATTGTGCCACCTGATAAAATGAAGTAAGAGTGTGTTCAACCAACAAACTACAGAAACCATCAGTATCCACACTCATCGCCATTGAGAGACTTAGCACCTATGGGTTACCAGGTAGTGCAGTGGAGTCAACTATTAAGAACAATAACAAGCATAAAAAATAATTTAGCACAGCAAAATAGAGAACTGCCAAAAACATTTCACTAAAACTGGGCCTGTGTTCAAGATAACTTATCCCTCTTATACTTGTGCTTGTGTTGTCCATATCTGACTGGCATAGCAAAATATATTCTACTAGGAAAAGCAGGAAGGACTGTCAAAAAGTTTTGTGCCATGTCACAACACTAACAGGTTGTTTATATTATTGAATTTACTATGACATGCCTGTGCAGTGTACTTTTCACATTTGTTGTGCCATTATTGAAATTGCTGGCCACACAACTGAATAAATTCATAACTTTTTTTTCAGAATTGGTCCACAGATCATTGAACTACACCTGTCTACACTAGTCTAGGTCACTAGCTGGTGGTATTTTTTATGATAAACTATTTTCTAAATTGTACACAAGCACATACATTACTGTATAGATCTACCTGTTAGTAGTGTTTGACTGCTGGCTAGTTAAAAGTGCATTACAAATTGGAAATAATCATTTGCCTGAGCAAAACATAAATCTGAAATGACTAAAATACTGAACTTCCAAATACCTTTCATTAGAACTGGGCCCTCCTAAAGGTGTTTTCCTCTCTAGAACTCAATGTGGTCGTGTTGTCCACGATTATTGCGAATTATTGTTGGCTGGTTAAAAGTCCTTGTCACTTGTGCATGAATAATTATATTACATTCGATCTATATAACAACATAGACTTTTATTTATTATTAAAATAACACTTAGTTGACTTAGCTTAGTGTTACACTATCATGAATACTACTATTATTAGTATTAGTTATTACTTACTATTAGTATTATGATGAATAATGCCAATAATGGCTATTATTTATTAACTAGTATTATTATCAAAAGTAGAACGGTTGTCAATACCTTTTAAGCTTCCCGTCATCAGGTTGTTTATTTATTTTATTATTGTAATGCTTGCATTTCTTACGGTAGTGTCATTACAAAAATGACTGGCCACACACCAGAGATGTTATGTTGTAGAGACACAGCTAAAAATAGATTACAAAACTGTGTCAATTGCGACTGAAAAATAACAAAGACATCTCACCTTTGTAGTGAACTCTGAGATTTCCCTGGGACAGCCCAATAAAATTAAACTTGTCTTTTGGGCTCCAAGAACGTGGTAGTGGTGTTTCATCTTCATCCACGGCCGGATACAATTTCCTGAGCCTGTCAGAACTGTCTTCTCCCGAGGACGATGACTCGCTTTGGGAAGTGCCCGTCGCCATTTTGACAGATCTCGCTATCTTTCGCAGCTGAGCTTGAACCCGGATGTGACGTAATATGCGAGAAGGTAGACTATTTTGGGGCAAGGGACCGTGCCTTCGTCATGCCAGAAAATAGTGTCCAATGATCTAACTTGTCAAATAAATCGCTACTTTTAACAACTTGTTGCTCTTTCTTACCACTTTCGCTGCGAAGCTTTGTGCACGGAGATACTAGACTATATTATACAAAATCAATATGTCTGCACTCCAGGAAGACTGACAGGTAGCCCCTTTCAATCGTGAGTGACTTTGCAAAGTCTTCTAAGTAAAGAAACCCATAGCATTACTGCCGTAGGTGTGTGAGGTGTTAGCGATCTCACATTTCAAAGGCTCGGCTATATGAGGGCGGTAGCCATTTCCTCTCCCTCGCCGCTTTTACTGCCCGGACTGAACCGATACCCATTTAAGGCTGGGTCGACCCGGGAGCCATTGCGGTCTGAAAAAAACACTACCGCCTCAACTGGGTAATGAACACAGGACCACTCCGATGCGAAGCCAGAGTGCTAACCACTGCGCTACGCGGATCCCTTAAAAGTCTTCTAAACCAGTATAAAGACATTAAGTTATGGTTGATATGATTTGAAGGATAAACAAAAAAGATATACATAGCTTGTACGAGGGGCGTTCAGAAAGTAATGCATCACATCGTTTTTCTCATGAGCTGTTTATTCAAAAGCCATGGCGTGTATACATCATTTACAATGATATGCCATGTAAACATATGTATTATTTAACATAATCCCCATCAACTTGTACAGCTTTGAGTGGACCAAACAGATGAAAATAAGACGGTGCTAAATTGGGGCTATAGGGTGGATGGGGTAGTACAGTCCAACCCGAATTTGGTGATTGCTTCCCGTGTTGCCAGACTTGTGTAAAGGCCAGGTCATCTCGTAACCGGTGAGGTCGTTGGGGCACACATTAAGACATCCTCACAACCCCACGGCACTCTTCTCTGTCAGCGGCACCTGCCTGTGCCTCGTCTGGTCGGAAATTGGTCCATTCTTTTATGTTGTCCTCCCATCTCTTTTTGGGCCGGCCTCGTCGACGTCTGCCTTGCACCTTTCCGTGGAGAATCGTATTTGCAAGACCATTTGATCTCGATATGTGACCGTATCAAGCGAATTCCCTTCTTTTGACAGTTGCCCAGAAAAGAAAAGAAAGAATAGGCGTTGAATATGTAACACGTAAAGTGAATTAGATTATATAATTACAAGGCAGTCTCTGTTCTGGAATCCAAGAGACACGAGAAATAGGGGCAAGGCAAGGCTTTACATACATGGCGTCGAATGCTTGAGGCAAATATTAAATAGACTTGGAATTCGTGGTTTGAGCTGGTGCAGATAACACATTTCAGGAAGGGTATGTGTGGAAGACATATGATCCACACGAGACAGTAAAAAGTTTTGATTGATTGGTCATAATATTATGTCTTCCAAGTTGCAACATACGGATGTGAAACGTGGACCACCGTATAAACATTTTAACTTAATTTTACATCTTTATACTGGTTTGGAAGACTATGTAGAGTCTGTATACAACCAGTTATATTTGCATTACCCTGCTCTAAAAGCTATGCGTATTCAATCTATTCTTAAATGCCTTAATTGTCCCTGCCTCCACTATCTCCTGGAGCAATGCAGTACACGCATTCACCACTCTCAAAAAATGAAAAAAATATTTCCTAGTATCCAATCTGGAACTCTTTTTAGTTAATTTGTATCTGTGCCCTCTTGTTCTCGTTGGTGGTTGTATTTTGAAAGACTTGTTATAGTCTAATTTATCCTTTCCTGTGATTAGCTCATAAACCTGTATTATGTCACCTCGAATTCTTGTATGTGCTAGGCGATATAAGCCGGTTTTTCTGAGTCTTTCCTCATAACTGGAATCCCACTATCAGTTTTGTCGCTCTTCTTCGTATCCTTCCCAGCATGTTTATTTCCCCTCTATGATATGGACTCCCCATCTGTGCACAATACTCCAATCTAGGTCTAACTAATGCTTTATACAGTTTGACAATCACCTTCTTACTCCTATGTTTAATATTTCTTTTTATCATACCTAACATTGCATTTGCCTTATTCACTGCTACCTGGACTCGCTCACTCACTTTACCTGTATGCTTTATTATAACACATGGGTCCCTTTCCGTATCTATCATTCTAGTATTGTTCTCGTCCATTCTGTAATTATGTTCAATATTGGATCTACCCATGTGAATTACTATACATTTATCTACATTAAGCTCCATTTGCTATCTCACAGGCCAGTCTCGAATTTGATCGAAATCCGATCTCAATATATCCACTTCTGCTATAGATGAGACACTCCTACATAGTTTTTTGTCATCCGCAATTTTTGCAATCATGGATACTATGTCCAAATCATTTATATATATCAAGAACAAAATTGGTCCCAAAACCGAGCCCTGTAGCACTCAACATTTTGCTTCACATCACTCAGAGTACTCCTTATTTATGCCCGCTCTCTGCCTTTTTCCTGTTAACCAACTTTCAATCCACTCGGAAACTCCCCCGCCTATTCCATGTGAATTTAACTTTATAAATAATTTTCGATGAGGTACTCTATCAAAAGTCTTTGCAAAATCTAGATAAATAATATCCACTGGTTCCTACTTTATCTATGATTTTAGTAACCTCCTCTATGAATTCTAATATATTTGTTAAGTACGGTCTTGCTCTAGTAAACACATGCTGACTATTTCTGATTAGATTAAACCTGTCTAGATGGATTACAATGTTTTCTTTGATTATTTACTAACAATTTACAGACAAGATTATGCTAATTAAATTCACCAGTGTATTCATTTGCTGGATCTGATTTATTTCCCTTTTTGAATAATGGGATCACTCCTGCATCTTTCCCATCTCTGGGAAGAATCCATTTTGCAAGTGATTGAGAACATAATATATACAATAGTTTTGCTAGTTGGTCTCTAATTTCAAACAGCAATTTTGGATGAATACCCTCTTGACCTGGACATTTATCCCCTTTTAATCCCTCCAATTAAAACCCAATAACACTCCATTTCCTTGGTAATACAGATTTATTTTAATCCCCCTATATCCAAGTCACATTTGAAAATATCTATAAGCTTTGGGATCTTGGAGCAGTCTTCTTTACTGAAGACTGTGCCAAAGTATTGATTTAGTAGATTAGCTGCCTCCCCATTTTCTCTTATTATTTTACCTGTGCTATCTTTGAGAAGGCCTACCTTGTTTTTCGCTCTTTGTTCATTTCTAACTTAAGTCTTGATACTATTAGCACATTTTTTTCTAAGTCTATTTTTTGCTGCTTTATTCACTTTCTGAGCTATGTTTTGCTTGTCCAAATATTTTTAATGTTTCTTTCGAAAAGGATTTAATAATTTGAACAAAAATGCTACAGAAGGGTGCTTAAAAAACCATGGATAGCAAAAAGGAAAAATGCAGATATCCTACAAGAACTGGATATCGATGAAAATTGGTTAGTAAACAATATTTGTCCAGAAAGCTAAAATATTTTGGCCACATCACATCATACGATACGTTATAAAGTTATGTCCTGGAGAGAACGATACTGTAGGGTATGGTGTATGGAAAGCAGGACAGAGGCAGACAAGAGAAGATGGACACAATACATCACGGAGGTCCTGAAGGACAACAACAGAGGTTAGTTCTGGCTAGGGATCTAGTTTTACAAATCGTCTGTTATGAGAGCGAGGTTCTGCAAAGGACATGCTACATGATGATGATGCTAATGATCATAAGATGTTTTGCTGTTTCCTAAGCAAGGAGAGTTATGTAAATGTCCGGATAAGCAAACAGTTTCTCCTTGAAAATGGCATCTAGGCTGTGGGGACTTAGTAAGCATGTATCGACGAGTTTGTCTCGAAAACATGGTAAGAGAAGGTGTATTAAGATACTTACTTACTTACTTAGTCGCTCCTCTTCTACAGTGAGGTGTAGAGGTTTGCCAAAGAGAACGCTACACTGCTCTATCCGCCGTCTTTTTCCTGACCTCTTTCCAATCCAGCCCTCTATCACTTACTCTTACTGACTTAGGTTAGGGACTGTCGTAAGTTGTCCTCCCAACGTACTTTGGGACGTCCTCGGGGTCTGCGTCCTTGACTTTTGATCTTCCATGACTGCTTTGGTATCCGATCTTCTTCCATTCTACAGACATGGCCAAACCACTGTAGTTGGGATTGCTCCACTCGTGTCTGCAGGGGTTGAACTTTCCATCCTTTAATGTTTGCTTTACTAAAGTTTACTTTGTTGTTACTATTCACTATACAGCCAACCCCTGCGCTGGCTCGTTCACTCATGGGAACTCCGCTGTAGTATAACATGTTGCCGTCATGGTCCAGAACGCCCTGTGCCTTTTTCTTTGTTTCTGTAAGTGCCAGGACTGTATTAAGATGCAAGATTATATTTGCTATATTGCATAAGATACATAATTAACAAAATTAATACAATAATACATAATTTGCGCAAAGGTCAGAAGATTCAAAGACAATAAGACATGACAAACAACATCCTCTTCAGACAGAAGAATAATGAGAAGGAAAGGGAAACAACTATGCGATACTAGTACTACTAGTAGTAGTCGATAAAAACAATTTAACAGTCATGATCAAGGACCCAGATGAAAAAAGGAGTATTAATTTAAATATTTCTTATCCCTTTTACTCCTGCCTGGGGGAACTGAAACGCTTGTCCTTTCAGGCACATAGTACATACTGACCAGAACATCGTGTCATCAGGGGCAGGCAAAGTACTACTACTAGTAGTACTAGGTATATAATATAATATACTCAACTCAAAATACTGACCAAGACCACTATCTTTCTTCCATGTAACGTTCTCTAGAAACAGGCTGCTTTCAAGGCAGCCTGGCTGACGAGATGTGGATCCATGTGATCCCCATAGTAGTGAGCGCCACACAGATGAAGCCAAGCAAAGAGCACGACTGCCTGTAAGACCGCGGTCCACCTTCATCAGCATGCTTGGGATGTAAGGAAAGCTGCTACAACCCGTCACTTAATGTTCTTTT
The DNA here is from genome assembly GCA_036924085.1 of Ariolimax columbianus. Classification (NCBI taxonomy): domain Eukaryota; kingdom Metazoa; phylum Mollusca; class Gastropoda; order Stylommatophora; family Arionidae; genus Ariolimax; species Ariolimax columbianus. The sequence goes on from JAVGWX010000014.1 coordinate 69,069,129, forward strand.
CAGGGCACACAAAAGAGTAAACTTACTTATTGTGGGCATTAAACAACAACAGCAATGCTCCTGCCTGAGCATACAACAGCTACTACAGTTGACCCCCACCAGGAAGTCTGCCCAAAGCACTTTGCGGTAGTTTTCGGGCTCCTGCACAGGTGTTTTCCATATTAATTTGAAAGTGAATTTATCATTTGCTTTACAGTACACACACTGTGCTTGAGTATGACGTTAGTAACTTTCAACTAGCCCTCACACAGAAAATTATTTGAAAGGACATAAATTGTTATAATAATGCCTTTCAAAATTGCAAAGGAACTAGAACATTGTAAAGAGAGGCAAACACGTCATGTGGCAAATTCTTCTGAATCATCAGTGAATCCTCTGAATCGCTAGGCATTTTTGCAATAGTGGTTTCTATATCTCTTTCTTTGGTTGGTTTTGTTGTTGAATGCAGACGGTGAGTAACTTTACTCTTTTGTACCCCCATGAAAAGGGTGTTTGGTGGTGGGTTGCTGTTGAATAACTTTCCTCACATCCTGAGCGTGTTGATGGTGGGCTGGGATCTTCTTTCCCTCTTGGTTTCATCTTCAGGGAGAACTGCATGGAAGTGAGGTGGGGGGTCTTGGTCATAATGTTTACCTGACCTTGACTAACATTATCTGATCAGTATGTTTTTTGGTTGGTTCAAATGATTACTTTCCCAGTCCCAGCCAGGAACATCCTTTCCATAATCATCTTGTAATTGCAAAGTGTTCATTTTTATGTGGTCCTGAAATAACCTCATCGAAAGGTAATGTTTGGTACACTACAAAATTGTGCTTAGTCTGACTATTTCTCAACAAAATGGACTATACTTGAATTGCAAATATGGCTTCGCTTGGCTTTGTTCGTTCTCAATCTCCCGATATCAAACCCTAAAAGGGCTTACGTAGCAGAATGTAGTCCAGAGAACGGAATGCGTTGTGTCGTAGTTTACAGCTTGACTGCAATATTTGCACCATTCGGTCCAACACATCCGACTTCAGCAAGCATTTTTTGAGTACCGGGTTAGCATTCCCTCTTCAATCCCTTCTCCTTAACCAGTCTGCTCTGTTGCAGCCTGTTATCCAGGATCACCGCACGGAGGTGTAGAAGGGTCTTGGCAGCTATGGTTCGCTGGCCCTGACGCTAGCAGTCAGCTATGGGTCGCTGACCGCTGCAGCTCATGCGCTGCTCAGCGTCTTGATCAATTGCAAATATGATGTTATTTGTGTATTTCTCAACAAAATAGACTATACTTGAATTGCAACTATGTTGATGCTGCTAAAGCAACTTGTACTTGAGTTAGGTACTCTTGATGACTTTCTTTAGTAATGGGTTACAGTGGCTCTCTTCACATCTCAAGGCATACTTTGAAAGATGGACCAGGTTCCATCCTGGCTATAGTGCAATATGAAGCTTTTCAGTAAGCTTACCACTATGTGGATCACAGTGTCAAACTCCACCTTGTTGGCCAGACTGAAACAGCCTGTTTCCAGTGAGAACTGCTTGGAAATGAATTGGGGTCTTGATCAGTATGTTCTGCCTATTTTATTTTCATCTCCCCAAAATTGCAACGAAATAATATATAAAATTCGGTAGGAGCAATTCAGTAACACACCACCTATAATTTCTGTGCTTTAGTAATACAAAAACCAGTTGGTATTGTTTACTCAGAAGAAATGGACTATAAAATTAATTTGAAATTAGGACTCTTTTTCTTCTTCATTGATCAACTGATGCTGTGCTTCTAGTCCGGTGAGGTTAACGAAGGAGACTGTCCGTTTCAGGTCTTTGCCGGTCCCCTACAGCTTTTCGAGCAATGTCGCTCCCCCAGGCCAGATTGTCTTTCTTTGGTCTGCATGTGTAGGGCATTCTTGCAGAATATGTTCTGGTGTTTGCTTGGGTACTCCACAATCGCACGTGGCAGTGTCTCTGAGACCCATTCTGTGGAGGTGGGCCTTGAGTCTATTGTCCCGTTCTGTGTCTGAAGGTCTTTGTCTGCCCATCTCTGCCAAGTGTTTCTATGCTGTCATTTTCTGGTTTGTATTCTTTGTGCTGGTCTATCCATTCTGTCCTTATGGATCGTTTGATGAGTGTCTTTGCTTCTTTATACATCTGTGAATGGGAAATCTGCTTGCTGCCACTTCTGGCTTTTGCGAGCTCATCTACATTCTCGTTTCCAGGGATCCCACAGTGGGCCGGAATCCATTGTAGGATTAAATCTGTTTTTTGAGACAGCAATCCTATGTTGTATTTTATTTAATGTGAGAACCTATCTTGTTTGTGGCTTGAGATGGCTTGGCGTACACTCCTGGAGTCTGCTAGAATGACTGTTTTCCTTGTATGTTTTGGCTGATAAGAATGAGTTGCTGTATGAACAGCTCTTGCTTCAGCTCTGAAATTGGTACAAGTCTCTCCTACTGGTATGGAGTGATTTTTCTATGTCACCATTGGTGTGTTCAATGTAAATTTCACTGCCTCCCCTTTAATCGCTCATCAAGGCAGATTCATCTGCGCATACGTGTGTCCAAGAGTTGTTAGGGTACTGTCTCTTGAGTTTCTGTAGAACGTGTGTCCAAGAGTTGTTAGGGTACTGTCTCTTGAGTTTCTGTAGAACGTGTGTCCAAGAGTTGTTAGGGTACTGTCTCTTGAGTATCTGTAGAAGTGGATTTTTGCTCATTTGCTTACTGCTCACTTTTCTTCATTAACCCTGGAACTTTTGAAAATTAGTGATCAAGATGCTGAGCGGTGCATGAGCTGCAGTGGTCAATGACCCAAAGCTGACTGCTAGCGTCAGGGCCAGTGAACCAGAGCTGCCAAGACCCTTCTAACCTCCACGCGGTGATCCTAGATAACAGGCTGCAACAGAGCAGACTAGCTAAGGAGAAGAGGTCAAAGCTACCCTGTACACAAAAGTACCTGCTGAAGTCAAATGTATCGGTCGGAAAGGTGCAAATATTGCAGTCAAGCTGTAAACTGTGACACAACGTATTCCGTTATCTGGACTACATTCTGCTACTTGCAAAGTCCTTTACAGGGCTTGATAGTGGGAGTTTGAGAATGAGCATTGAAGAAGAAGGTGGAGATAGTAAGACCTACCGGAGGCTCCTCAGAATTGTTTTAGCTAGACACTATAATATAGCTGTCCATCGTTGTCAATGAGGACCGCCGACATCATCCTTGTCACAAATTTCCCTGTTGGGTGTGGGTGCGCATGTGGCTGAACAGGCCAATGCGGGCACAAAAACATCTGCTGCATATCGGGCACACGAGGTTTGTAGAAGGTGATGGTGTTTCCGCTGTTCAGGATTTCCGGGTCTCACGTCTGCTCTGGGCTTTCACAACACGGTCGTCTTCGCCGGTAGCTACACCCGATTTGACTGCGCTTTTCCAGTCCGATCTGTTTTGCGCAAGACATTCCCAGGTGTCGATGTCTATCTGGCAACTTTTCAGTGAGTCCTTCAGACCGTCTTTAAATCGTTTCTTTGGGCGCCCTGTCTCGCACCATCCCTCTCTCAGCTCGCCGTAGAGATGCTTCTTTGGGAGCCGCTCGTCTGACATACGGACGAGGTGTCCGGCCCACCCTAGTCGTGCCTTTTCTAGCAGTTCATGGATGCTGGGCATGTTAGCCCTCGAGAGAACCTCAATGTCAGTGACACGATCTTGCCATCGGATGTGGAATATATGTGGAATTTCTGGGAGCTAGACACTGCACACTGTCTAATGTATTATGCTTCCATCTGTGGTAAGGAAGGAGCCATATACCTGACTGGGGAGGGGATGAGAACCACAGAATAGGGGCAGATCCACAGCATCTGTTGCAGCCCTATGTTCCAAAGGGAACTAACGGATAAATGAGGATGGCATCTATGGATGTTCATTGAGCTTGTTCGGTTATTCCTAGAGAAACTCGTGGAATCACACACAGAATTGTAAGCAAAAGTGATAGCTCGATTTTCCTGAAAAATATTGAACATTGCAACGTAAGCATTGTGATTTTTATTGTTTACAGTTCTTACAGTTGGCCCAGCTGTAAACTGGTTACGCTACCAGGCAACAGAAACTGCAGCACCGCCACAAGAAACGAAACGTAAGCTGCTTCAGGCAAGAGGATGTCGTCTCCTTTTTCTTCTTCTTGTTTATTTGTGTTGTTCTTCTTCTCCTATGTCTTCTTCTCCTCCTCCCTCTTCCTCATCTTTCTTCTTCTTCTACCTCCTTCTAGTTTCTTCTCCTTCCTTTCCCTCTTCCTCATCGTTCTTCTCCTTCTCCTTTTTTCTTCTCCCTTTTCCTCCTCCTCCCTCTTCCTCCTCCTCCCTCTTTCTCCTCCTCCACTTCATCCTCCCACTTCTTCATCTTCTACTTCTTCTGTTCTCCTCCCTCCTCCTCCTCCCTCTTTCTCCTCCTCCACTTCATCTTCTACTTCTTCTGTTCTCCTCCCTCTTCCTCCTCCTTCCTCCCTCCCTCTTCCTCCCACTTTCTTCTTCATCTTTACTTCTGTTCTCCTCCTCCCTCTTCCTTCTTCCCCTCTCTCACCCTCCTCCTCTTCCTCTTCATCCCACCTCTCCACCTCGTTCTTCTTCATTCACTCTCAATTAATCAATCTATATTTCCCTCATTAACTAGGCAGTCTGTCTCAGACTTCTCTCATCGCCATACAGTTTATCATTAATGGGTTAATTAGGGCCATGTTGTCACTATGTTTCTCTTATGGATGAAGCTGACAGACCACCGGAGAACAAATTCTACTGTATTTCTACCCACATGATCACACTTTCGTGTGACTGATGTTGTTTGATGAACAAATGATTTTTCCAACACCGCCTGTTTTTAGTCTGAATATTTTCACTTGATCTCTTCTTTGCAAGAAGTAGTATACTTTTGCTATATTACTGTTCTTTATGTTTGTGAAATTCATTTTAATTATCATCGCTAGGGGCGGAAGACTAGTGTTTGGTCAGGCTAAACATACTGGCCAAGACCCTCACCTCAGCTTCCTGGCAGCCCTCTCTGGAAATGGGCTGTTTTCATGAAAGCCTGGCTAACGAGGTGAGGGATCAACATGATCCCTATAGTAGTGAGTAACACAGATAAAGCCAAGCATAGCACAACTGCCTGGAGGACCCCGGTCCACTTTCATCAGCACACTCAGAATCTCAGTAAAGCTACTGCAATCCGTCACTTAGTGTCCTTTTCAGGGCGCACAAAAGAGTAACCTACTCATTGTGGGCATTTGCAAATAACAACACCATCATCGCTACTTCTTCGTATATAGCCTGACTTTCGTTTTGGTTTAGCTCCCTACTTCTTTGGCTAGTCTGTCTTACCACCTCCTCATGTCCGCATACCTTACAATGAGCAGTACTCCATAGTAACATTGAAAAAGGTGGAAAAACATTGACGTACAGTTTTACCTATTAGGGAAGTAGGATACAGCATTAAGATAGTGGTTTAGAAGACTCTGCAGAGTCTGTATACAACCAGTTTCTTTTACATTTCCTTGCTCTAAACTCTATGCGCCTCCAATCTATTCTAAAATGCATTTAATTGTCCCCGCCTCCACTACTTCCTGTGACAATGCATTCCAAGCATTCACCACTTTCTGACTAAAAAAATATGTCCTGATATCTAATCTGGACCTTTCTTTAGTTTGTAGCTATGCCCTTTTGTTCTTGTAGGGGGTTGTATTTTGAATAACTTTTGAAAAACTTGTAGTCTAATTTATTCTTTCCTTTTATCTTATAAACCTGTATTAAGTCACCTCGAATTCTTATCTTTACCAGACACTGTAGGCCAGTTTTTCATCATAACGCTAATTATGGAAACCACTATCAGCTCTTTTTTGTATCCTTTCCAGCTTGCTTATATCTCTCCTCTACGATAAAGACTCCACACCTGTACATAGTACTCCAATCTAGGTCGAACTAAACAACAAACAACACAAACTATGTGAGTTAGCGACTCAGAGGAAAGGAACAATATGTAAAATAAAGATGTGAGCACATAAAGGAGGGGTCCACCGGTGTCTTTGTGTGTGGCAAGGACAAGAATAGCACCACTGCCCCACAGAGAGCATGTCGTAACAGGCGACTAACTGTGTGACATGGCATAACACCGAACATAGTTAGGTGGTTTATTAAAGAGCAGCATAGATGGCGCCTAACAGAAAGTGAATCTACTTTGCTCTAGTGTTTGAGTTTATTATGATGGATTCGTACATCAGTTAACCACCCTCCGCGGCACTTTTCCCAACACAGCGAAGTATTAAGCTGCTTGAGCCTAGTCCAGTAACTTAACTTAACTTAACGTCTTTATACTGGTTTAGGAGACCCTGCAGAGTCTCTATACAACCAGTTCCATTTACATCACCTTGCTCTAAAAGCTATGCGCATCCAATTTATTCTTAAACACATTAACTGTCCATGCCTCCACTAAATCCCCTGGCAATGTATTCCAAGCAGACACCACTCTCTGACTAAAAAAATATTTCCTTATATCTAATCTGGACCTCTCTTTAGTCAGCTAAAGAGCTGAAATTTTGTTCACACCCTCTACTAATTAATCTAACCTGTTATTATCAAATTTTGACAGATGCTCTAATAAGATTCCAAGAACTCCAATACATTATTTATTTAACCTTTTGCTTTCCAGATTAAAAAATTGCGTCTATTTCCTGTATCTGCATCATTTCTCAGCACGTCAGGTCACGACATGGTTGTTGATTTTGAGAACCTCTAATCTTTTTTATTTTGATTAAATCTGTTTTGTGTGTGTGTCTAGAGACATATATTAATAAAGAACTTGTTGGTGTTATTGTGTGTATTGTATGTTAGTTTCTGAGATACAAGAAGATGAAGGTGATAGTGGTGAAAAATAGCACAGGCTTATCCGGTAGCGGCGTCTCTTGGTTACGAAAAAAAAATGTTTAATTCGCTAAAATACGTACTAATACTACTATCGATGTTTACCGTAATGGCTAAATCTGTCACTTCGACTATAAACATAATTATCTACATAAACAAACTAAATAGATCTACCTCAGAAAAATCTGTTGCAGAAACTTGACTCTTCCATTTTTAATAATGGGCGTATCATCAAATCCAGGTAAAAAGCAAGAAATCCTTTCCCAAATGAAAACTATTTAAAATTCAGCATTCTTTTTGTCTAACCATACAGGGCGGATGTTGGAACTCTCTACAATCAAAGGAACAGTATGTTCAGCCATAGGTAGTTTATATACGATACAGAGATGACCCTAGTGCTGGCGGCATGCAACGCCAGTGGAACGGAGCCAAATCGTCATAATCTCAACATAAAAGGTGTAACTTGACATGACCATTGTCCGTTTGCCCGCACTTCTATTTCTCCTATTTTAACTAACTTCCCCATAACCTAGAGAGCTGACTTTTGTTCACAGCCTCTACTAGTGCAACCTGTTAATCATACAATTTTCACAGCTCCACCAATGATCATGCCAGGATCTGTTATAGGAGGTTTCCATAAATAACATTCTGCCCAGGAAGTCACTGTAGCGTAGTGGTTAGTGCACTGGGTTCCCAATTGGTGCTGTATTTTTTTTTTCTCCTGATCACAAACCAGCTGCTGTGGTCGACCCAGCCACAGAAATTTGGTACCAGAAAAATCTAAAAATCTGGGATGTAAATCATCCACTATGTGCCGTTGGTTACAAAATAATATGGGCCTAACACCATATTTCCTTGCACCGCATGGCGTGACAGGATCTTTACTTTTATAAATAACGTACTTTTCAAATTCAAAATGCAGAGTTAGGCAACTGTGTGGAAAAGTCAATGGTTGCTATACTGCATCGCATATTATGGGCAATTTCTGTTTCTAAGAATCGGCATTATTGCACTCTAGGCATACCCATAGGTGCTCAATCTCTCTCTGCAAATGGCGAAGGTCTGGGTGCTGATGGTCCATGTAGCTCGCTGGTTATACTCTCCTGCTCCGGTCTCTCATGCGTCCCACTACGCTGGAACCTCATTTGATGTTGAAACTTTGCAGTCTGTGGATTGCTGATGATTCATCTACTGCTGTGTCCTCATACAACAGGCGGTCCCTGATCAACTTCAAAATGTCACTTCTATCCATCACTAATGTGTGGAAATCACTAATTATGGGCAGTTTGTTATTCGCCAGCACTCATGTAAAGGTACAGGTCAGTACCGTGGCAACAATTACGGTTGGGGATGAAGATAACTCTTCATGTATTAAACCACAACCTATGTAAGGTGGGTTGGCCAGTTCTGTTCCTTGCTGTTTATGCCTTCCCCAACTCATATGTCAGGTGCCCATTTACAGCTAGGTTGACTGGAGGAGTGGTTGTACCAGGAACGGACCACGCCCTGAGTTTTTTATGTCAGTCCATGATTTTGAACCGTGGTATGCTGTAATCCCAGTCTTAGTAAGCCAGCTCACTGTCGACTAGGATACATTTATCACTCATGTAGTCTCAAGAAATTTTAAAAATAAAAATTTTATTAGTTTGTTGTTGTTTCAAATGCCCACAATGAGTAGGCCTACTCTTTCGTGTGCCCTGAAAAATACTTTAAGTGACGGGATTGCAGTAGCTTTCCTCACATTCCTAGTGTACTGATGAAGGTAGGCCAGGGTCCTCCAGGCAGTTGTGCTATGCTTGGCTTCATCTATGGGGATAATTTTCTTAGTTTCAATAGAAGCTTGTATTAAAAAACGTAGTTTAAAAAAAGATATTGATTTGTTTTTGTTTTTATGTTTTCAGCAACAGTTGTTCCTTTAAACCCGTTGCTGCGACAAAAGCTGGCCGACTTTGGATCATATGTTGCCGAGTGTTTGCCAAAATATGTACAGAAAGTCCAAATTGTTCATCAAGATGAACTAGAGGTGAGGGACAGCATACTGAGGTATATCTTTTAACCTTTACCGGACTGCTGTCAAAACCATTTTGTTCACTTTTTTGTTTGACGTTAGGCATTGTCTCAACGATGGATCGTCGTTGCCTCTCCCTCTTTGGTTACGTTGCACGCCTTTCCTGGGAAATCTTAGCCCACAAGATGCGCCAGTAAGCTTTGAGGGCAAGTTACGGGAAGAAGTCGTCTCATCCTGGAGACGTCCTCGGGGCAGCCCTCGCAGCACATGACTAAAACAGATTGCTACCTCCCCAACAGAACCTCTCAAAGCAATGCGTGGAAGCGGTGGTTAATCAAATCCCGCAAGTTTCAAGTGACTCCTGGTCTCAAGGTAGGTGGAGTGGAGCCAAAATATCTGCATCCTGAGTTACCTCCAGCCGTCTTGACTTATGTCTTGCAACTGGTCCACTGTAGCTCAGAACCAGAGAGTGAGGAAACTGCGCTGGTCATCAGCCTCACTATAACCTAAATACAGCGCAAGTTACATCATCAGGACAAAACCGTCTGATGATGTTGCCATCATCGCTTGCGATAGGCAACCAACTAACAGAATAATGCTAAGCTTCTCTGTACGCTCACCACTATGGGGATCTTCTTCTTCTTCTTCTTCGTTCGTTCTCAATCTTCCGCTACCAAACCCTGAAAGGGTAAGTAGCAGAATGTAGTCCAGAGAACGGAATGCGTTGTGTCGTAGTTTACAGCTTGGCTGCGATATTTGCACCTTTCGGTCCAACACATCCGACTTCAGCAAGCATTTTTTGAGTACCGGGTTAGCATTCCCTCTTCGATCCCTTCTCCTTAGCCAGTCTGCCTTACTGCAGCCTGTTATCCAGGATCACCACGTGGAGGTGTAGAAGGGTCTTGGCAGCTATGGTTTGCTGGCCCTGACGCTAGCAGTCAGCTATGGGTCACTGACCACTGCAGCTCATGCGCTGCTCAGCATCTTGATCCCCTATGGGGATCGCAGTGTCGATCCCCACTTTATTTACCAGCCTGTCATGACACAGCTTGGAGATTCCATGGTGAAGTGATTAAGCCGTCAGCCTCGTGATCAGGTGGTGGGGGTTCGACTCCGGACTCCGCCGTCTTTTTCACGGGTGCTTGGTGCGGAGTCCCCTGCATCTTGTAGTCGTCCCATCCTTGACTTGCCGCTGGGGTCGGGCGGCACGAGACGAGAGAGTGAGGATAAAAAGTAGCGCATTTAATCATTACTAAAAATAGCGCTAGCAAAATAAATTATGCCATCATCGTCTACAATGGACAGGGGCCTTTACCTTTGCTTTGCCATGACACAACCTGTATTCAGGCTATTAATCTTTATTTGGATTCCCAGCTTGGCAAGTTGCAGTGGTTCTAGTCTTTGCTCCCTGTTATCAGCATGGACAAAAGATGATACGTATGCATAGCACAGTTTTCATTGGCTCTTTCAGGTGATGATTCATCCTGATGGCGTGGTTCCAGTGTTAACGTTTCTCAAGGACCATACAAATGCTCAGTTTCATAATATTGTGGACATTGCTGGGATAGATAAGCCTTCACTTGAGAAACGGTTTGAGGTAGGTGGTCTACACTCTTTGTTGTCTTTTGTAATCTTAAGAAAGTCTTTTTTTTTTTTTTTTTTTTTGCGTTCGCCTTATTTATCTATTCCCCAAGGCGTGTGTGCGTTACACTGTGGTTTTTATTTTGCGCCTGTCGGCCCAGTGTATCTGACTTCAGCATGCATTTTATGTAAGGGTCTGCTTTCTCCTGCATTTTCTAAGGGTTTGCTTCCCCGGGGTAACGGCCGGTGCTGTGGTGGGGATCGAACCCAGCACCTTCTGGTTGTGAGCCGTGCCACTTAACCACTAGGCCACGCCGTCCCCAGAAAGTCTTTTAAAGTCATGGGCTACGTTGTCCATTTTGGCAGATCTGATTACTCAGGCTCTCTGATATAATCCGTTACCACTCTGAATTAACCTTTATCATACCAGATTTAAAAATTACATGCAACTGCATGATTTTTCAGCACGCCACGTCACATCGTGGTTGTTGATTTTTCAGCACGCCACGTCACATCGTGGTTGTTGATTTTGAGAACCTCCATTCTTTTTACAAAAAAATTGTGTGTGTGTGTGCCTAGAGACATATATTGATAATGAATGTGTTGGTGTTATTGTATGTATGTTAGTTTCTGAGATATAAGAAAATGAAGGTGATAGTGGTGACAAATAGGACAAACATACAAAACTCACCCGATAGCGACGTCCCTTGGTTAGAAAAAAATAAAAATTGCTACAAAACGTACTGATACTACTACCGATGTTTACCGTAATGACTTTGTCTGTCACTTCAACCATAAACGTAATTATTGTATCTACATAGACAAACTAAATAGATCTACCACAAAAAAATCTGTGCAGAAACTTGACTCCCCCATTCTCAATAATGGGTGAATCTTCAAATCCTAGTGAAAAGCAGAAGAAATCCTTTTCAAATGTCTAAAATAAATTTCAAAATGGCTAATTTTTACACCCAAACGTACATGACAGAAGTCGGAACTCTCTACAATCAAAAGAGCAGTATATTCAGCCGTTTCCTTGGTGCTAACCTCAAAGTTTATATACAATAAAGCGATGACCCCAGAGCTGTCACAGGTTTTCGACGCAGTGAGAAACGATCGTATAGCAATTTAATGGCGGTGGTACAGGAACGGTTAAAATAGTATGCAATTTCATCAGCATCTTAATTATTTTTCAGAGCGTCATGTTTTTCTAGGTTGTGTTGACTTTGAGAGCCTGTATCTTTTTTGTTTGTTGTTGTATAGATATGATTTGTTTGTGTGTAGAGACATAAATGAATAAAAAAAATTTGCTGGTGTGATTGTATTTGTTGTGTGTTTGTTAGTTTTTGAGATACAAGAAGATGGTGAAAAAAAAAACAGCAACGACATTTAGACTTTTCAATGAGAATCGGGACCTTCAGAATTTGAAAATCATCACAGAACACCGATAGTGTTTCTTACGATAGTGTTTCTTACAAGATCGTCATATCTGTTATTTTCCCTTACAAATGTATTTATTACTGCTAAATAAACAAATTAAACAGATCTATCTCAGAAAAATTTGTTGCAACAGCTTAACTTCATCACCCACAATAATGGGATAATCTTCCAGAAGAAGAGAATATTTTAAATAGTTTCAAAATTCTCTTTCAAACATCGACAATGACGGCATTGTCTTTTTTAGGTTCAAATACCCGGGTATTCAACTGGTGTACATACATGACAATGCTCTAGAATAATTTTCTTATCTCCCAGCGTATTTTTATACCCTAAGAGTGAAAGCTGTGCGAGCGGTAAAGGTTAACGCTCAAATAGTGTAAACATTATTTTCGGACACTATGTTAATATGTGTGATTAGCGATAAAAGTTACATCATTACTAATTGTGTCTATCTTATTTGGTACATTTTCTAAACCCGTTTAGAATTTGTGTTGTATTTTTCTGTTTGGATTGGATTTTGTAAAAGTTTGTAGTTTGACCGAACCTTTATGCTAATGTAGTTAGATCTGAGTGTATAGCTCGAAAACATGGCATGGATTAAGAGCATTACATTCAGACATTGTATCTTAACTTAACTTAAGGTTTTTATACTGGTTCAGAAGACTCTGCAGAGTCTGTATACAACCAGTTTCATTGACATTTCCTTGCTCTAAAAGCTATACGCATCCAATCTATTTTTAAATGCATTAATTGTCCCTGCCTCCACTGCTTTCTGTGGCAATGCATTCTAAGCAATAACCACTTTCTGACTAAAAAAATATCTCTTAATAGCTAATGTGGACCTTTCTTCAGTTAATTTGTAGCTATGCCCTCTTGTTCTTGTACGTGGTTGTATTTTGAAAAACTTGTAGTCTAATTTATCCATTCCTTTGGTTATCTTATAAACCTGTATCAAGTCACCTCTTGAATTCTTCTCTTTTATAGATACTGTAGACTGGTTTTTCTTAGTCCTTCCTCATAACTGTAATTCTGGAATTCCACTATCAGCTTTGTCGCTCTTATTTGTATCCTTTCCAGCATATTTTCAGCATGTAGTCCTATCCATCAACAGATGTCTTCAATGCATACTTCAAATTAAATGACTACCATACTGTGAGCACTATGACAGACACAAGGAAAACAGTAAAACACAATCATCTGGATTGTCCATCATTGTGAGAAGCAGGCCCCTCCATCACCAACACCCTGTATGGAGACGCAAAACAATTTAAGACAACACGTACAATCAACTACTTGGCACAGGGAAAGAATAGTGAAAATTCGTTATCCTGAGAAATCGAAAATGTTAAAGAAACAAAGTGAACGAAAAACAATAAATGTTCAGCAGTCAGGGGGGGCTCAGTGGCCTCGAGGTAAGGTGTCCGCTTCGGGTGCCGAAGGTCACGGGTTCAAATCCTGGTGGAGAAAATATTTTTTCACATGGATCTTCTGGTAAAAATTTCCCTGATCTCTGGGTAGTGAGATTGGACTCCAGTGTTCCTTGCCGAAAACATTAAAAATTCCTTGCATGTTAGAAATTGACAAGAGTAGACTTAATGGCCGCTGCCCGTCCAAAATTCAAGTTGAAAATTGCTGTGTAGCAGTGGAGGTTGGGGACGGGGACTTATTCTTGGAGAAACAAAAATTGTTTGAGAAAGTATGTAGCAAGACGAGGTTGAGGAAAGCTAGGACCAAAACAACGCCATAGTCATATCGGCATGAGCTTGAGCCAACATGTTTATTAGTGGACGCTCCTCTGTTGTGTAAACGGTCTAGGATAGTACGATTCACGATGGGAGGAGCCAAGTTATAGAGTTATAACTGATGGATGATCGGTCGGCTCAGAGGGAACGTTCGCAGCCATTTTTGTTTGTGACAGGACTAGAAAGGTCTTTGAAAGCAGAGCAGATGTAGAGGATTAGATTTCGAGAGCAGATCTAGAAGGCTAGCTCACTATGCTTCAGGGGCATTGCATTTGTGCCCTTTGGAGTGAAATAGTGGCCATTTTATGATCGAAGAGAGAATGTACCTATAGTCTTCACAGTGAACGCTCTGGACGAAAAAATAAGAGAATGTACGCTTGCAGAGGTAAAGTAAATGTATCTATAGTCTTCACAGTGAATGCGCTGATTTGTGGGGACGAAAGATAAGAGAACGTACGCATGCAGAGTTAAAGTGAATGTATCTGGAGTCTTCACAGTGAACGCTCTGATCTGTGGGGATGAACCATAAAGATATAAAGTGAGATGTACCTTAAGACTCCGCAGGGAGCACACGCATGAACACAGTAAGAAGCTATCATTACACGACACAGAACCGGCGGCAAACATAGATCAACATCAGCACCAACTGCCAAAATGGGCACACAAGATTTCAGACAAGATAGTATTAAACTAGGTAGGACAAGATTTGAATAGCATTTCATTTGTATATTAGATTAGACGACAGAACTGGGTTTTATAGTTTCAAGGAGTCCATCTAGTTTATACTAAAATTCCCTGAGTTAGAAAGATTCATATTTGTTTAGTAAGTTAGGTTAGGTTTTTATCAATGTGTAACGACTGGGAGCTGCGTATCGCAGTAGTTAGTGTGCTGGCTTTGCATCTGAGTGGTCCTGGGTTCATTCCCCAGTTGAGGCAGAAATGTTTTTTTAGACCGCAACGGCTCCCGGGTCGACCCAGCCTTAAATGGGTACCGGTTCAGTCCGGAAAGTAAAAGCGGCCAGGGAGAGGAGATGGCTACCGCCCTCATACAGCCAAGTTTGTGAAATGTGAGATCGCTAACACCTCACACCCCTACGGCAGTAATGCTATGGGTTACTTTACTTTACTTTAACAATGACTTTATTTGAAGTAAATAAATATCTTGATTTCATGTTTAATGGAAGCTTTAATGTTTTGCTATGTGGAAGTCCAGTATTAGATGTTGTTACATTCTAGCTCACCGTCTTAAGTAGGCCTGGTATATAATCTACCCAAAAGATTGGTACCTGCCCCCCAGGCCTAGTAAGCTGTAGGATGTTTAAAAATACACACTACGGATAGATGATAGTCTTCGGCTACCTGGCAACAGACTTTAGCATGCCTGTGTGAATATCAGAATTCCAAGTAAAGCACTATTGCACGTTTCATATTTACAGATTGTGTACCTGCTGCTCTCGCTACAATTTAACTCACGTATTAGAGTCAAGACATACACAGACGAACTGACCCCTGTTGACTCGTCCTGCTCAGTGTACAATGGATCTAACTGGTATGAAAGAGAGGTAAGTTAGTAGTAAAGCTGTGTGAAAGACGGATGTGTCAGACCGAAAGGTGCAAATATTGCAGTCGAGCTGTAAACTAGAGACACAACACATTTCGTTTTCCGGACTACATCCTGCTATTTGCAAATCCCTGTTCAGGGCTTGGTAGCCGGAGATGAAGAATGAACGTAGAAGAAAAGGAAGTAGGAGGAAAGCTTGCCTGACAGCCTTCAGTCTATCATAAGTAGATGGTAGAACAGTGATTAACAATAGAGAAATTCGACCACACACAAAACAGTTCACACACAGAATAGTCAAAGACAAATTAGTCCACACACAGAACAGTCCCAGACAAATTAGTCCACACACAGAACAGTCTCAGACAAATTAGTCCACACACAGAACAGTCTCAGACAAATTAGTCCACACACAAAACAGTCCCAGACAAATTAGTCCACACACACAGACAAAGTCTGCACAAAACAGCCCCATAGGATCAGCTCACACACAAAACAGTGCAAGACAAATCAGCACACACACAAAACAGTGCAAGACAAATTAGTCCACACACAAAACAGTCCCAGACAAATTAACCCACCCAAAAAACAACTCAGCTGCATGCCTGCAAAACATGGACAGTGTATACCAGACAAGCCAGACTGTGAAATCGTTTTCACTTGAGCTGTCCGTACTAGCTGCTCAGGGTCGGGTAGCGGGACAAACTGCCCAACTCTGAAATTCTTCTCATGTTGAGCATCTGTACACTTCTTCAAAAGGTCCAGTTAAGATGGACAGATGGAACATGCCTGATGAGCGGCTCCCCAATCAGGTGCAATACAGCAAGCTCAGAACAGACAGAAGCTCATCAGAAGAAAGACTGCAGAGACTCCTTAAACATGTCGCTGAAAAGCTTCTACATTGATATCTCATGGGAGTTGCTTCCACAGAACCGTTCCACGTGGTTGGATAGCACCACCAAAAGTGCTCAGATCACAGAACAAAATAACATCACTGAGATGGGAGCAATGGGAGTAAATGATGGGTTTTTTAGATTGAAAAAAATACGATTTGTGTATATATAGGGATTGTTTGGTGGATACCGTTGTGGTTTTATGATGCCGCACTCGTAAAAATCTGCATTTGCAGAGGTGACGGCGTCGTTGCTAGGAAAATGTTGCCTGCGCCTGAAGAGATGAAAGTCAGAAGGCACCAAATCCGGACTATGCTGTGAGTGTGGTAGGACAGTCCAGCCAAGACTGACAATGTGCTCAATGGTTTTCAAACTGGTATGGGGTCTGGCGTTATTGTGTTGCAAAAGACAGATTGTCTTCTTTTCTGGCATGACCCTGGAAATTCAGGTCTCCAGCTTCACAATATAATGGGGTCAGATTTGATGGTTTGCCCATGTTCTAGGAAGTCAAAAAGGATTATCCATTTCATATCCCAAAAGGCAGTGCACATCACTTTACCTGCTGTGGGCTGCATCTTGAACTTTTTTCTCTATGAGGATTTCACATGTCACTCCAAGGACTGCCGTTTTGACTCAGGATCGTAGTGGTGGCATCACGTCTCATGACCAGTGATGATGCAATTCAGGAAACTGTCACCTTCATCCTCATAATGCTTCAAGAGGTCATGACAAACTGTTCTTTCTGTTTCGTGGGACCCACCTGGCGCAAACTTTGTGATATTTCAAAGTTGCCACCATTGTTTCCAAAGTATTGAAGCTGATGTCCAGCTCCATGGACAGTTCTCTGGTTGTAATCCATCTGATTTTCGCGGATGAGCAGATCAAGACGCTCAGCCGTGCATGGCCACCCGGAACATGGCTTGTCCTTCATGTCGCTTTTGCCACTGCTGAAACGTCCAACCCACCGCCTCACTGTGCTAACATCTACTGGTTGGTCTCCGTAAACGTTCAGCAAGCTCAGATGAATGTCAACTGGTGCAACTTTTTCCGAATAGAGGAATTCAATAACGCACCTCTGTTCATAAAGCACTTCCATGACAGACACCTTTTATCAGACTGCACCTCTTCTGCCACCTGTCCGACAGAAACAAAATTGTATTGATATTGACGGGAAGGTTCAAACTTTACTGTCATAATACTGCCAACATCCACTTTTGATGTCGTGGGACATCATACTAAAATAGGTGTGACCCTTGTATAGACTTGGTTGAGGTTTTATTAACATTTTTTTATGACTTGTGTAGATCTGGGATTTGTTTGGAGTGTTCTTCGCCAACCATCCAGACTTGAGACGCATTCTGACTGACTATGGGTTTGAGGGTCACCCATTGAGAAAGGACTTTCCGTTGTCTGGATTTGTTGAGGTAAGTTGTTGAATAAATATAATAAACTGATAATAGCTGAATACTTAGTACGGTCACACATCGAGATCAAATGGTCTTGCAAATACGATCATGCACAGAAAGGTGCAAGGCAGATGATGAAGATGTCTTCATGTGTGCCCCAAGAACCTCACCAGTTATGGGATGACCTGACCTGAATACGGCATGGTCTGCTGGGGTCTTTGTGTATGACAAGGACAAGAATAGCACCACTGCCTCACAGAGAGCATGTCATAAGGGGCAATAAACTGTGACATGGCATAACACCGGCCATGGTTAGGTGGTTTGTTTAGATCAGCATAGATGGCGCCTAACAGGCTGCGGGTCTACTTTGCTCTAGTGTTTGAGCCTATTAAGATGGACTCGCACATCGGTTAAGCACCCTCCATAAGCGCTTGTCCCAATGCAGCGCGGTGTATTACGCTGCTCGAGCCTAGCCCGCTAGGCAGGAAACCCTTCTCCCGGCTACATCCAGCTCAAACCAGAGCTGGGACCTGCACAGGGCCATCTGCCTCTGTAGACGTACAGGTCGACTAAGAATACCTGAAATTAAGTTGCATTTTTAGTCGAAGTTTCGTTCTCTTAGACCGAGCTTCTGCCCAGGCTAACGAGTCATCATCTACCCAGGTGTTTTAGTTTTCTCTGATTACATTTGATATGCCAGTCACTCATTTGCAAGATCGCAGGTGCTTTGTAGTCAGCTTTCATCTCCCAGATGATTTACCTGTTGTCCATTCTCCTGTTGGTAGAACCAGGTCTGCCATGTGAAGGTCTGTCTAAGGTTGAATGTGGGGTTACTTCACTAGTTGCCCCTTTGTCATGACTGACTATAGTAGCTTCTTTCAGTCATGACTATTGTAGCTTCTTTCAGTCATGACTGACTATAGTAGCACTTTTCAGTCATGACTGACTATAGTAGTTCTTTTCAGTCATGATTCACTATAGTAGCTTCTTTCAGTCATGACTGGCTCTTTCGGTCGTGATTGACTATAGTAGCCTCTTTCAGTCATGATCTACTATAGTAGCCTCTTTCATTCATGACTGACTATAGTAGCCTCTTTCATTTATGACTGACTATAGTAGCCTCTTTCATTCATGACTGACTATAGTAGCCTCTTTCATTCATGACTGACTATAGTAGCCTCTTTCAGTCATGACTGACTAAAATAGTCCCTTTTAGTCACGATTGACTATAATAGTCCCTTTCAGTCATGCCTGACTATAGTAGCCTCAGGCATGATTGACTTTAGTAGCCTCAGTCATGATTGACTATAGTAGCCTCTTTCATTCATGACTGACTATAGTAGCCTCTTTCATTCATAATAGCCCTTTCAGTCATGACTGACTATAGTAGCCTCAGTCATGATTGACTATAGTAGCCTCTTTCATTCATGACTGACTATAATAGTCCCTTTTAGTCATGATTTACTATAGTAGCCCCTTTCAGTCATGACTGACTATAGTAGCCCCTTTCAGTCATGGCTGACAATAGTAGCCCCTTTCAGTCATGGCTGACTATAGTAGCCCCTTTCAGTCATTGCTGACTATAGTAGCCCCTTTCAGTCATGGCTGACTATAGTACCCCCTTTCAGTCATGACTGATGGATGTTGCAACCTTGGAGTGGTAACTCTCTACTGAGTTTCTGGTTTTATTTTTCCTCGCAGCATTGTTGTTTCACTTCTCCATGTTGCAAGAGCTTTTCGCCCAACGTTTGATGGCGCTTCAGGTTGCATCTACACCTGGATCGCTCTGCAGCTTCATCGTCCCAGGATGGCAGACTCATGTCCAGGACCTTCATATCAAGCTTGCACACATCTTTGAATCTCAACTGTGGTTGGCCAACTAATCTTTTGCCATCTGCCAACTGTCCATAGAGGATATCATTGAGAATGCAACCATCTTTCATCCGACAAACATGACCAAGTCATACTAGTCTTCGCTACCTAAGTCGTATTGTACCTAAATGACCTAAGATCCGTATTCTGCCAACTATGCCAGCAGTCCAAACCCAGAAGAGTCGTAGTACAGTGGTTCCCATCCCACTGTAACATTCAAGGTAACGAGGAGGCAGACAAACTGGCGAAACAAAGTGGAAGGAAGGCTACCACAACCAGATTCTAGTGTGACCTACGAAGAGTCCAAAAGGTTTATTAGGACCAGATACATGGCTAAATGGGAAACAGAACATACTGGCTACACAAGAAATTATGCCTATTACCAGTTAAACAGAAGAAAGCAGGTTGTGGTCTTCAGACTCTAAACAAGCCACAACAGACTGAGGTACCATCTATTCAATAAACTGAAAATAGGTGAGACTGACGAATGCATGGGAGGTACTGAGAAAATGATCCCTGAACATCTGCTGCAAAATTGCCCGACATACGAGGACCAGAGAAAGCATATGTGGCTATCACCAGTGCCAACACTAGACACGCTCTATGGCAGTGTTAACAACCTCAGGACGACCGCTGCTTTCTTCGAACAAATTCTAGTTGACATCTGACAGCGTACAAAGAAGAAGACTTATAGGGAGTCCAAAATCTCATTGGTGAATAGCAAATCCCTGACGTTGACCTCCGTGATCTGAATAATGTAAGTTGCAGTCAACTATGGTTGGTTGGTTGCGAATGCCCATAATGAGGTTACGAATTTGTGCATCCTGAAAAGGGCGTTAAGTGGCGGGTTGCAGTAGCTTTCCTCACATCCTGAGCGCGCGGATGAAGGTGGACCGGGGTCCTCCAGGCGGTTGTGATATGCTTGGCTTCATCTGCATGTGGCTCACTACTACGGGGATCACATTGATCCTTCACCTTGTTAGCCAGGCTGCCATGAAAACAGCCTGTTTCCAGGAAGGGCTATGAGGAAGCCAAGCTGAGGGTATTGTGGCTCACTACTATGGGGATCACATTGATCCTTCACCTTGTTAGCCAGGTTGCCATGAAAACAGCCTGTTTCCAGGAAGGGCTATGAGGAAGCCAAGGTGAGGGTATTGTCCAGTATGTTTTGCCTGAACCTGACTAACACGTCTGATCAGTATGTTTTGCCTAACCAGTCGTTAGTCTTCCTTCCCTGACTGTGAGGAAAGTACATTCTTCTTTGTTTGTTTTCAAACTTCTGCTACCAAGCCCTGAAAATGGCTTTGTAAGTAGCAGGATGTTGTCTGAAGAACGGAATGCGCTGTGTCGTAGTTTATAGTTTGACTGTGATATTTGCACCATTCAGTCCAACACATCCGATTTCAGCAGGCTTTTTTGAGTATCGGGTCAGTCTTCCCTCTTCGATCCCTTCTCTTTAGCCAGTCTGCTCTGTTACAGCTTGTTATCCAGGATCACTGCATGGAGTTGTAGAAGAGTCTTGGCAGCTCTGGTTTGCTAGCGCTCAAGCTATGGGTCGCTGACTGCTGCAGTTCATACACTGATCAGCATCTTGATCTAAGGAAAGTACCAATTCAGAGCAGTGTATGCTGTGGCATATCGAGACCAGAGATCGAACGCTGTCCCTTTGCAACAAGAGGCAGCACTCTAACCGCTCATGGTACTACTTTTACCATTACCTCAATATCTCCAACCCACCTCCAAAAATATGAATTTGACAACCATCTCTGCATATTGCCAGTTTTAGAAACCTGAAATTAATGTAGAGAAAACTCTGTAGTTTTTTCACCTTAATAACGAGAAAACATTCAGGCTAGAATGATAAAAGAAGTGAAGTTGATGTTCGATGAAACCCAAAGATACCACCTCAGAGTTGAGATTGACTGTAGATTTACAATGAAACCCAGAGATACCACCTCGGAGTCGAGCTTGACTAGATTCACAATTAAACCCAATATAGACACGCTGATTGAAAAAGCTTCCGTGCAAGACCACCACAATCAGATTCTAGTGTGATCTACGAAGAGTCCAAAAGGCTTATTAGGGCCAGATACATGGCCAAATGGGAAACAGAACACACTTGCTACACAAAAAATTATGCCTACTACCAGCTGAACAGAAGAAAGCAGGTCGTGGTCTTCAGACTCCGCACAGGCCACAACAGACTGAGGTACCATCTATTCAATAAATTGAAGATAGGTGGCACTGACGAATGCTTGTGTGGCACAGGGAAAATGACCGCTGAACATCTGCTGCAAAATTGCCCAACATACGAGGACCAGAGAAAGCACATGTGGCCATCACCAGTGGCAACACTAGACAAGTTCTATGGCAGTGTCGACAGCCTCAGGATGACAGCTGTTTTCTTCGAACAAATTCAAGTTGACGTCTGACAGCGTACAAAGAAGAAGAAGAAAAATCTTCCACAAAACTTAGGCACATCAAGAACCTCTCTACTTGTGGGTGGTGGCAGATCAGCCTTTACTACGCCAACTATATATTGGATGTCTGCTCAGTAATCAATTATTTGTGTACTTCCCCTGTAGAATGTTGGTGTCTTTGTACTTCCCCTGTAGAATGTTGGTGACTTTGTACTTCCCCTGTAGAATGTTGGTGAATTTGGATCTCCACTATAGAATATTAGTGACTTAGGACCTCCCCTGTAGATTTTGTACCTCCCTGTAGAATGTTGGTGAATTTGGACCTCCCTTGTAGAATGTTAGTGACTTTGTAACCCCACTGTAGAATGTTTGTGACTTTTGAACCTACCTTTAGAATATTTGTGACTTTGGACCTCCCTTGTAGAATGTTAGTGACTTTGTAACCCCACTGTAGAATGTTTGTGACTTTTGAACCTACCTTTAGAATATTTGTGACTTAGGACCTCCCTGTAGAATATTGGTGAATTTGGACCTCCCTTGTAGAATGTTAGTAATTTTGTAACTCCACTGTAGAATGTGACTTTTGACCTACCTGTAGAACATTTGACTTTGGACCTCCCTGTAGAATATTGTTGAATTTGGATTTTCCCTGTAGAATTTTTGTGATTGAGGCAGCGGACCTAACAGTTTATAACTCTTGTTATAAAACCATGTCTTCCTATCTTTTTTTACATGTTGCACCCTCCAGGTCCGCTATGATGATGATGTCGGCCGTGTGGTTGTGGAACCTCTAGAGCTCACACAAGAGTTCCGTAAATTTGAGACCAGCACACCATGGGAGACATTTCCATCTCACAGAATAACTGACGAAACTGAAAGTCCTAAAGCAGAAGAGAAGAAATAGAACCCAGAAATCTAACCTAGAGAATTACTATTGGTATAGTCCTACAAGTTAGAGGATGACTTACGGCAGTGGTGCACAGCCTTTTTTTAAATATGTTTTAGACCCCACAGAAGTATTTAGGTTAGAAGGCCTGTCATGTATTGTTTCAATTAGTAACACCTGCCATATTTGTTGTTGTGGCGAATGTGCACAATGAGTAGGTTACTCTTTTGTGCACCCTGAGAAAGGATGTTAAATGGCAGGTTAAGGTACCTTTCATCACATCCTGAGAGTGCTGATGAAGGCGGACCAGGGTCCTCCAGGCGGTTGTACTTCATCTGCGCGTCACTCACTACTACTGGGATCACGTCGATCCCTCACCTCGTTAGTCAGGCGACGATGAAATCAGCCCATTTCCAGGAAGGGCTACTACAAAGCCGAGGTGAGGACCCTGGCTAACATGTCTGATCAGTATATTTTGCCCGACCATACGTTAGTCTTCCTACCTAACGATGTCCACATCTCGTCAGCCAGACTGTCTTGAAAACAGCCTGTTTCCTGGGAATGCTACATGGAAGAGATAAAGTGATCTTGGTCAGTGTATTGCGCCTGACCCTGACGTGACGTCCTGATCAGTATGTTGTGCCTGACCGGACTAGCATCTCAGTTCCCCATCTGAAATATCTAAAGTGGTTTTTTTTTTTTCAAAGCTGCTTGCATCCAGATTTTTCACTCAATGAACTTTCTGCTGAAAATAGACAAATAAGACTCTTAACTCAAAAGTTTCAAGTGACCCATGATATAAATGAAGGTGAGATATAGTGCCTAGTCCTATCGGAGATGAATGATAAACTTCCAAAGCACCATGTACATGTAAAAGAAACACGTTCAACTAAAGAGTTGTGTATGGTGATAGCAACCTTCAGTGTAAAACAAAATTGTGTTGCAAGAACCACACAAAGTGTTTCAGTGCAGGCTTCCTAAAGGAGGCGAACTGAGTTGTGTTCCTATACTTCAGCTGGAGTGACAAAAGAAAAATTACAAGAACATTTACTTACATGATTCCAAAGTACATGTTTTACAAGACAAGGTTTTTTTTTGGTTGCCTTCTATCATCCCTAATAATGTATAGCTCCCGCTAAACCCCGGATGAGGCTGCAACCCCCATCTTCGCACCACTGACCTCCACGTTGCATATTTCTTAGAATTATTTATGTGATTTGTGGTCGTATTAAATTGGAGATAATTTTGTGATACTTTGTTGTGTAATATTTGCAGAACCTGTGGCGTATTATTGGTGCAGAAAACATGATTGGGTGAAGAAAAAGTAAAGGTCAGTCCCATGCCAACAATTGCTGTCTGGAATGAAGATAACTCTTCATGTACTAAGCCACAGCCTATGTGAGGTGGGGTGGCCAGTCCCCTTCCTTTCTGTTTATACCTTCCCCAACTCATACGTCAGGTAAATATTTACAGCTGGGTCGACTGGAGTAGCCGTCGTACCAGGAAGGAACCACATTCTGGATTTTTGTCTGTGATTTTGAACCCTGGCGCGCTGTAATACGTCTTAGCAAGCCCGCTCACTGTCGACTGGGGGCCACGATAGTGCAGTGGACCTAGTGCACTGGCTTCCCAGTTGGTGCGGAATTTTTTTATGATCACAAACTGGCTCCTGTAGTCGGCCCAGCCACAAAAATTGAGTACCAGAAAAAATCTCGGAAGTAAAGGCGGCCGGCGTGATGCTGACCACATCATCCACTATGTGCCGTGAGTCACAAAATAATATGGGCCTAACACCTTATTTCCTATGCGCTGCGTGGCGCGACGGGATCTTTACTTTTCACTGTCGACTAGTCTAACACACACACCGACACCCCCCCCCCCCCCCCCCCCACACAATAACAGCAAAAAAATTGCACACATCCATCAATTAAAACGTTTTCAGCTCCCTGTGAAGCACAGGGCTCCAACAAATACATGCTAAGACATCAAATGTTGACCTGCCCATATCTGTTGGAAGTTTTGGTGACAGAGTATCTACCGGATAGGATAGTCAGCTCCATCTCCAATGCTCCTTAGTTGCCTCTTATGACATGCCTGGCAGGTTACAGTTCTTTGCTCTTGTTTCATGTAACAAACAGCCAAGACACACTCATACACTTTGTTAAAAGCAACAAAGTAGTCGTAAAAAGCAACAAAGGAGATGTACAAAGCAACAAATAAGTCATAAAAAGCAACAAAAAAGTCGTAAAAAGCAACAAAGTAGTCGTAAAAAGCAACAAAGGAGATGTAAAAAGCAACAAAGGAGATGTACAAAGCAACAAAGGAGTCATAAAAAGCAACAAAGTAGTCGTAAAAAGCAACAAAGGAGATGTACAAAGCAACAAAGGAGTCATAAAAAGCAACAAATGAGTCATAAAAAGCAACAAAGTAGTCGTAAAAAGCAACAAAGGAGTCATAAAAAGCAACAAAGTAGTCGTAAAAAGCAACCAAGGAGTCATAAAAAAAAGCAGCTAAATAGTAAAGTAAAGCAACCCATAGCATGACTGCTGTTTACACCATTCAAATGTTTGACCGCGGCTGAGCGTCTCATCATCGTACTGTGATTACAGCCTTCTGTAAATTTCCGCAGGTTTCGTGCCTTCTTTCACAAGAAACTTCATCACAACACTCTGTTCCATTCAAGCACTAATAGTGTTGTCCATCATTTTTATTTATCTGTCACGCGACTGGCCCATGGCAAGTGGACCACCTAGCAGTAATAGGATACAAGTGCCCCTAACTAGTTCCAGAATGCTATAACCCATTAAGGTAGAACTAGAACAAAAAGTTCAGGTTTGATCTAAACGTCCCTCATAACACAAACATCGCTGAGCTTGACATGTGGTACGCATGCCGTAAGCAGTGATGTTGAAAAAATAAAAATCTAAAGTTTCAAATTTTTATTCACAAGCACATGATGGGTAACATTAAACAAAATTATGACACATATTTATAGTAACATTTAATGACGATACATTGTAGAAATGAAAATACGTAAAAGTTAAATAAAACTATACAAAAAGTTGTTCTAAAATGAATAATATATCAATAAGGTTATCATGAAATAAAAATGTTACAAATCTTTATTAAATGAGGTCTCAGTTTTTGTGAGATGGGGCGGACAGTGGCGTCCCTGGAAACGAACTGCAACCACGCAGCCTGGCTAAGAGATTCGAGATCGAAGAGGGAAGGTAAATCCAGTCCCAAAAATGTCATGTGAAATCAGATATCACAGTCTCGCTGTAAACTATGACACAAACGTCCGTTTCAGGACAAACATCGATGAAGAAGAAGAAGCTTGTGTAAGATCTGTTTACTGCTGGGTAATCTGGAGAGTGACACCACTAGTATCAGGTCAGTTCTTCTTCCTTCCGATGTTCCTGTTTTGCCTTTCAGCGTCAGGTTATGAAGAGATCTCTGGTCCGAACCTGTGTGCCTCAGGCACAGTGGCATTCACCACTTCAGATGTTTCTGGAATCCACCTCAGATATTTCTGGAATCCACCTCAGATGTTTCTGGAGTCCACCTTTTTCAGTAGTACTGTGAAAAGTAAGCACTCTAGCTGCACTGCCATACGGACAGTCTTCATACACAAGGAACACATTAATCTTAGTAAGACAATAATGTGGACTCTTTCACTGAGTTTCCATAACGCATATTCTGAGATACTGATGGCCAAGGTTATGCAGAGTTGTAATAGGGATGTCAAAGTTAATGGTATGACAGTTAATGGTATGACAGTTAATGGTATGACAGTTAATGCCATCAAATTTACAGATGACCAAGCGATAGTGAGAGGATCAGTAGGAACGTTGCAAATGCTGCTTGATAAAATTAATAGCACTGCCAAAGATTTTGGCATGAAAATAAACACATCAAAGACAAAGGCTTTGGTAATATCCAAGCAACATAGGCACATAAATTTATCCATCGATGGATAAATAATAGAAAAAGTAGAGGTTTATATATTTGAGGCAAACCATAACAGAAGATTCCCGCAACGAGGCAGACATTAAGACAAGGATTGCAATGGCAAAAAAGGGCTTCAGAGAAAAACAAATTGTTAACCTCAAAGAATATCGGGACAGAACTGAGGACAGAATAATTGCCACTCATATATGGCCAATTGTGCTGTATGGGTCTGAAACATGGACTCTAGTGAAGAAGGATGAAAAAAGCTTGGAATCGTTTGAAATGTGGTGCTAGCGTAGAATGGAAAGAGTGAGTTGGACAGAAAGAAGATCTAATGACGATGTGCTCACTGATTTGGGTGCACAAAGACAAATATTGCATATGATACAAAAACGTTGGTTGAATTGGCTGGCATATGAGACATGTAAGTCTTCTACAAAAGATACTAGAGGGCAAGATTCAAGGGAAGAGAGGACTGGGATGACCAAGACTCACCTTTACATCTCAGGCATGTAGGCACATTGAAGTACCAACTTATGCTGCAATGAAAAGAAATGCAGAGGATAGGGTCAAACGGAGAGACATACTCAGACAACTTTACATATCGCTGTAAACAGCGTACGAAGAAGAAGAAGAAGACAACTTTACAACCAGTCTTAGCACTGATCAAGAAGAGGATAGGGTCAAATGGAGAGACATACTCAGGCAACCAGTCTCCGAACTGATCAACCAGAGGATAGGGTCAAACGGAGAGACATACTCAGACAACCAGTCTCCGAACTGATCAACCAGAGGATAGGGTCAAACGGAGAGACATACTCAGGCAACCAGTCTCCGAACTGATCAAGCAGAGGACAGGGTCAAACGGAGAGACATACTCAGACAACCAGTCTCCGAACTGATCAACCAGAGGATAGGGTCAAACGGAGAGACATACTCAGACAACTTTACAACTAGTCTTAGCACTGATCAAGAAGAGGATAGGGTCAAATGGAGAGACATACTCAGGCAACCAGTCTCCGAACTGACCAACCAGAGGATAGGGTCAAACGGAGAGACATACTCAGGCAACCCTACAACCAGTCTCCGAACTGATCAACCAGATGATGATGATGAACCCTTTCCAGTTCAGGCTAATTTTGTCAATTTATTTATTTCTGTCCGCGTCAAGTGCCGGAATTCCGTAGCTATTTTTATTCTAAAATAAATAAATATTGAACAAACTGAGCTAATATTATGATCTAAACATCGTAAGACACATAATTAACCTGTCTATGTAGTATTGATAGTAGAGATTACATATTAGTATGAAGTGTTAAATGGCATTAACCCTATGATCCCAACACATTTTGTTGGAAAACCATAACTATTATTCTGCTCAATGAAACATTTCACTTTTATTTGATACTAGACCAACATGTATATCTCAGTTGTAAACAAATTGAATATGAATGTGGAAAAAAGTATCAGGGTCCCATGGCAAATACTGTACTATCTTAGTGGATGGTGGTCCCATGGCAAATACTGTACTGTCTAAGTGGTCCCACAGCAAATACTGTACTATCTTAGTGGATGGTGGTCCCATGGCAAATACTGTACTGTCTTGGTCCCACAGCAAATACTGTACTGTCTTAGTGGTCCCACAGCAAATACTGTATTGTCTTAGTGGATGGTGGTCCCACAGCAAATACTGCGTTGTCTTAGTGGATGGTGGTCTCATGGCAAATACTGTACTGTCTTGGTACCACAGCAAATACTGTACTGTCTTAGTGGTCCCACAGCAAATACTGTATTGTCTTAGTGGATGGTGGTCCCACAGCAAATACTGCGTTGTCTTAGTGGATGGTGGTCTCATGGCAAATACTGAAGTGTTAGTGGATGGTGGGCGCACATCAAATACTGTACTGTCTTAGAGGAGACAAGGAGAGAGAGGACTTCCATACTGTTGTCATTCAGTAGTAAAAGTTATGACATGATATTCAAGTATTATGACACTTTATCCCAATATTATGACACGATATCCTAATATTATGACACAAAATCCAATATTATGACACGATATCCCAATATTATGACACGATATCCCATTATTACGGACAATGATATCACAGCATTACGAAAATATCCCAGCATGCACGATGATGATGATGTCTCAATATTATGACGATATCCCAGCATGCATGATGATGGTACCCCAGCATGCACCAGTCATCAGAGCTCAGCTTTAGTCATCCGGCCACATGCAACATCCACATGCAACATCCACAAAATCATGTCCTCTACATGCATTGTGCTAGTCCCTTCATGTTCTTTTAATTCTGCATTAAAAAAAAAGGGAATGAAAATATTTAAAAACAATGATCACTTAAGACAAGTAAAAGTAAAGTAACCCATAGCATTACTGCCGTAGGGACGTGAGGTGTTAGCGATATCACATTTCAAAGTCTTGGCTATATGAGGGCGGTAGCCATCTCCTCTCCCTCGTCGCTTTTACTTCCCGGACTGAACCGGTCCCCATTTAAGGCTGGGTTGACCCGGGAGCCATTGTGGTCTGAAAAAACCTTACCGCCTCAATTGGGGAATGAACCCAGGACCACTCAGATGCGAAGCCAGAGCGCTAACCACTGCGCTACGTGGCTCCCTAAGAGTTCTAATAATTTTTTTTGCCTGCACACCCCAGGATAGTAACTTTTACTGAACCATTGGCAAAACAATTTGCCTGGGGCATTGTCTCTGTATACTCACTGGTGTATTGATTGTGTTAACACTGGTTTGACTATGGGGGGAGGGGCCCGCGCTGAGTGGTATCGAGGTAAGACGTCGGCCTTGGGTGCTGGAGGTTGCGGGTTCAAATCACATTAACTTTCTGGTATTTCCCCGGATCTCTGGGTAGTAGAGATCGGACGTCCATGCGCATTGTCGTCCATCGGCAGTTGGAAACCGAAAAGAGTAGGCTTAACAGCCACTTCCTGGGACAAATTCAAATTCATGTTAAAAATCTACCTAATCTGTTGCTGGATCTTCGCCGGTGCTACGGAGCTCGTGCAATGTGACAGAGATTCTCCCCAAAATTTGGAGAAGAACAGAGCACTTATGGGTTAAACCGTGTGCAGTGACGTTGATTCTTCGACTAAACTAAACTTTGCTATAGAAATGGTTGAATCGAAAACGAGGCCACTTCCTCCCGTTCTGAAAACAACAAAATGGCAAGATTGACTTTAAACAATTTTGTAATGATTTTTTTCTGTTTCACATCGATTTTGAAGGTTATTCCATTATTGATTTCACTGCCTTGTGGAATCCTCAGGGTAGGGCTACAGGAGTAAACCCAGACAGAAAATACGGAGATGTATTGGCAGGCACAGCAAGATAAAAGCTAACGGTCAGGAACTCGAAGTGGTTGACTGTTTTAAATATCTTGGGTCGATTGTCAGTGATGAAGTATCGAAATGTGAGATGTTGGACAGAATAGCACAGACAATAGCTGCGCTTGCACGGCTTAATAAAATCTGGCAAGATAAATGTATAGCACTATGCACGAAAATAAGATTAATGCGTACACTGGTCCTGTCAATATTCCTCTATGCGTGTGAGACATGGACATTTACAGCTGACCTTCAACGAACGATACAGGCCTTGGAGATGAGATGTTTCCTAAAACTTTTAAACGTCACATACAAAGATCAAGTTACAAATGAGGAAATACGAGATAGAATTACAATAGAAATAGGGCCTTTCGAAGACCTCTTGGCAACTGTCAAAAGAAGGAAACTCACTTGGTACGGTCACATATCGAGATCAAATGGTCTTGCAAACACAATCCTCCACAGAAAGGTGTATGGCAGACGACGAAGAGGCCGGTATAAAAAGAGATGGAAGGACAACACAAAAGAATGGACCAGTCTCCGACCAGAAGAGTCACAGGCAGCGGCATCTGACAGAGGGGGGCGGTGTGGGGTTGTGAAAATGTCTTCATGTGTGCCCCAACGACCTCACTGGTTATGGGATGACCTGACCTGACCTGATTTCCTTCAGAAGTGTCCGTTCCACCTGGGGTTGTTCCAGAACCTCGTTATTGGTTTTCCTATCTTTCCAAGAAACTTGTCCAAGTCTTCTGAATACCCATATTTCAAAGGCTTCAATACACTTCTCCACTTTCTTTGTCAGGGTCCAGGTTTCTACTTCACACACTAAACTAAATGCACATAGCATTTTATGATTCTCATTTTAAAGATCTGAGATATCTGCTTTGACAGAAGTGTATCTCTCATGCTGTTAAATCTATTCTTGGCCATTGCAGTTCTTTGAATGATCTCCCTTTCCAATTTGCCTTCAGATGAAATGAGTTGGCCAAGTTATAATGGCTTGAATTTCTTAATTTATTTGAATAAAAATTTTTGGACTTTCTTTCTTTTTGGTGAACACCATATCATAACTTTAGTGTATTACCTACCCGGCTGTAAATGGGTTAACTGACTTTGTTAGATTTAGGGAACATGAGACGGTGAGACAATTAACAGGTCTTCCCATTCACAAAAATTAAAACTGAGCCCTAACAATTGATTATAAATTACATGCTGATGTGAACTTAAACTTAACGTTTTTATACTGGTTTAGAAGACTATGCAGAGTCTATAAACAACCAGTTTCTTTTACATTACCTTGCTCTAAAAGCTATGTGCATCCAATCTATTCTTAAATGCATTAATTGACCCTGTCTCCACTACTTCCTGTGGCAATGCATTCCAAGCATTCACCACTCTCTGACTAATAAAATATTTCTTAATATCTAATCTGGACCTTTCTTTAGTTAATTTGTAGCTATGCCCGCTTGTTCTTGTAGGTGGTTGTATTTTGAAAAACTTGTTATAGTCTAATTTATCCGTTCTTTTGATTATCTTATAAACCTGTATTAAGTCACTTTGAATTCTTCTCTTTTCTATACACTGTAGGCCGGTTTTTCTTCCTTATAACTGTAATTCTGGAATCCCACTATCAGCTTTGTCACTCTTTTTTGTATCCTTTCCAGCATGTTTATATCCCCTCTACGATAAGAACTCCACACCTATACACAGTACTCCAATCTAGGTCTAACTAATGCTTTGTATAGTTTGACTATCACTTACTTGCTTGAAGGTCCAAGACATGTACAATGGCCTTTCTGATTGGCTAAGACCCAGTCAATACTACTTGTATAGGACACACACAAATATATTTGTCTTCACAACAGAGATGTCATCGTTACATACATGTCTCATATATAAAAAATAGGAACAAGATACTAGGCAATGCATGAGCTGTAGTGGTCAGCGACCCAAAGCTGACTACTAGTGTCATGGCCAGTGACTCAGAGCTGTCAAGACTCTTCTACACCTCCACACTGTGATCCAAAATAACAGGCTGCAACAGGGCAGATTGGCTACGGAAAATGGATCAAAGAAGGAAGGCTAACCCGGTACCCAAAAATACAATGCTTAAATCGGATGTGTTGGACCGAAACGTGCAAATATCGCAGCCAAGCTACAAACTACGACAACGCATTCCGTTCTCCAACCTACATCTTGCTAATTGCAAAGTCCTTTTCAGAGCTCAGTAGCAGAAGTTTGAGAAAGGATGAAGAAGAAGAAGAAGGTCCAAGACTTGTGGATTGGCTGAAACCAAATGAAATCTACTTGTATAAGAAGTACACAAAATGCAAAAGATTAGATATTAAGAAATATTTTTTTAGTCAGAGAGTGGTGAATGCTTGGAATACATTACCACAGGAAGTAGTGGAGGTAGGGACAATTAAATGCATTTAGAAATAGATTATATGCGGACAGCTTTTAGAGCAAGGAAATGTAAATGAAACTGGTTGTATACAGACTCTGCATAGTCTTCTGAGCCGGTTTAAAGACGTTAAGTTTAAGTTAAGTAAACCTTTTACACCCTCAACACATATTTAAAAACTGTAGCCATTATTCTGTCTAATACAATCTTTCAGTTTAAAAAGAAATATTAGAATAACATATCATTTGTTTTGTAGAAAAAACCATTTATTTGTGATCATGCAGGAGGATACTCCCTGCTCTAATAAACATCTTTAACCTTTTGAGGACGACATAAGCCAACAATCGGCCCAACTTACGTTAGTGAAAAAGACGAGCGGGCCGATACATCAGCCCTGAGAAAGAACGCTTCTGCATGGCTAACTAAAAATAGTATCATCCAATGAGTGGTCTCGAGGTAAGACATCAGCCTCGGGTTCAAATCACATAGACTTTCTGGTATTTCCCCGGATCTCTTGGTAGTAGAGATACAGTCTTCGTACACAAGGAACACGAGATTAATCTAAATAAGACAATAAATGTAATAATACAATATGAACTCTTTCACTGAGTCTCCGTAACGCATATTCTGAGATACTGATGGCCAAGGTTATTCGAAGTTGTAATAGGGGTGTCAAAGTTAATGGTATGAAAGTTAATGCCATCAAATTTGCCGATGACTAAGCGATAGTGTAAGGATCAGTAGCAACGTTGCAAATGCTGCTTTATAAAACTAATAGCACTGCCAAAAAGTTTGGTATGAAAATAAACACATCGAAGACAAAGGTTTTGGTAATATCTAAGCAACATAGACACATAAATATATCCATCGATGGAGAAATACTCGAACAAGTACAGAAGTTTACATATTTGGCGCAAACCATAACAGAAGATTTCCGCAATGAGACAGAAATTAAGACAAGGATTGCAATGGCAAAAAAGGGCTTCAGAGAAAAACAGAAATTCTTAAAAATAGTATAATCCAATCAAATGATCTCTTTCACTTCTTGTGCATTCTAGCATTTAAATGACAGCCTCCGTGAAAGTTTTCACACGAGTTTGAAATTTATATTGAATTTTTTGGGTGTTTTGTTGTAATTGTGCTCATTTGAAAAATGTCTTCTAGTGATTATGTAAATGAGATATTGAGTGAATCAGATTTAAATGATGTGTCTGAAGTTACTGACAGTGAAAATAGCGAGGAAACACCAGTCTCCAATAAAATATATACATTTCTATATTTATTCCTAGTTATTATATTTTCCCCTTGTTTTAAAAAACTTCACCCTTGTCCTCTTTTTATTTCCTAGAAATGGCTCTGTCTTTTAGGCAGTAAAACCCTTATTAAACTACGTCTCCAAAGGGTTAACCCATTTTGAGACAGGGTGCAAAAGGTTAAATGAAACATGCCTGTCTATATTATACATGCCAGCATTATAATGGGTCTCTTGTACAAGAACAACACCAAAAGGATAAAACAATCAGCCCTCTCGATAGAAGCCAAATCTATACCCCGTGCTCTGACTGCGGCCGAGATTTTGTAGGAGTTTCTGTTCTGTCTGCTGCAGTTGCTCCCTCCTCCTGCCATCCTGGGGTGACATGCTTAGCTCCATGTACAGTTTTCTGGTTTCCTCTAAAATGCGGAACAGATTCTTCTCTTCCTCCTCCTGTTGAATGAAACAATGAACATTTAAATCATAATAGACTCATAAATCACAATAAACATATAAATCATAATAGACACATAAATCACAATAGACACATAAATCACAAAAAACATATAAATCATAATAGACACATAAATACCAATAAACATATAAACCATAATAGACATCACAAAGAACATATAAATCATAATAGACACATAAATCACAATAGACACATAAATCACAAACAACATATAAATCATAATAGACACATAAATACCAATAAACATATAAACCATAATAGACACATAAATCACAATAGACACATAAATCACAAAGAACATATAAATCATAATAGATACATAAATCCCAATAAACATATAAACCATAATAGACAAATCACAAAGAACATATAAATCATAATAGACACATAAATCTCAACGAACACATAATCACAATGGACACACAAATCACACTTTACCTACTGCTGGAGTTAAAACCTAATTTCTGGCAAGCTGGCAAGATTACTGGGTATAATGGTTCATCAAAGTGTTCGTGAGGTAGACTTGGGCAGGAGACGCTATGAAACATATGAGTTTTGTATTCGACAATCAGAGATGATGAAGTGAATACAAGAATAGCAAGGGCGTTTGCAGCATTCGGCAGACTTCACAGTAATGTGTGGGGTAGGCGAGGGATCAGAACTCAAACAAAAATGGGATCAAGATGCTGAGCAGCGCATGAGCTGCAGTGGTCAGCAACCCATAGTTGACTGCTAGCGTCAGGGCCAGCGACCCAGAGCTGCCAAGACCCTTCTACACCACGCGGTGTTCCTGGATAACAGGCTGCAGCAGGGCAGACTGGCTAAGGAGAAGGGATCGAAGAGGGAATGCTAACCCGGTACTAAAAAAATGCTTGCTGAAGTCAGATGTGTTGGACCGAAAAATGCAAATATCGCAGTCAAGCTGTAAACTATGACACAACGCATTCCATTCTCTGGACTACATTCTGCTACTTAAGCCCTTTCAGGGTTTGGTAGTGGGAGATTGAGAACGAACGAAGCCAAGCCAAACAAAAATGAAGGTCTACGTTGCAGTTGTTCTACCTACCCTTTTATCTACGTGTGAGACCTGGAACATCTGTTGTCATCATGTCGGGAAATTAAACCACTTCCATGTGCACTGTTTGCGGAAACTACTGAGGATTGGATGGCAGGACATGGTGCCAAATACAGATGCGTTTGCTCGATCGGGCATGTCCAGTATACACACCATGATATATGCAGCGCAGTTTAGATGGGCTGGCCATGTGGTAAGAATGTCGAATAAACATCTACCAAAAGAGTTGTTCTATGGTGAACTCCAAAATGGCAAGAGAGCAAGTGGTGGGCAGCGGAAACGGTACAAGGACACACTTAAGAAATCACTGATCCAGTGCGGTATTAACCACGATGACTGGGAAAGAATCGCCATCAATCACACAGACTGGCACATCACTATTGCTGAGGGTGTTCAGAGACATAAAGCATCAAGAATAAATAAGGCTATACAGAGATGACTGCTATGCTTACATCAAGCCTTCTTCAACCCCAGTGATAGGTGGTGTCCTATTTCTGTGAAGTAAATGCAACAGACAATTCCGGGCTCAGATTGGCTTATTTAGCTATCTTCGAACTCATGCGAACAGTGAATGTTGACATGAGTTCGAAGATGGCTAAATAAGCCAATCGGAGCCCGGAATTGTCTGTTGCATGTACAGTGAATGTGGGCATTCGTGTTGACACTCGTGGGCTAGTGGTTAAGTGACAGTGCTCACAATCCGAAGGTGCTGGGTTCGATCCCCATCACAGCACTGGCCGTTACCCCGGGGAAGCAAAACCCTTAGAAAATGCAGGAGGAAGCAGACCCTTACATAAAATACATGCTGAAGTCGGATGCACTGGGCCATCAGACGCAAAATAAAAACCATAGTGCAACGCACACCACGTTGGGGAATAGAAAAATAAGGCGAACGCATAACAACAACAACAACAAAAAGTGAATTTTGACATTGTGGTCCTCACCGATTACGATGGATGATGAATAAAAATCTTCTTCTTCGGCGTTGATCCTGAAAAGGACATTGATTCGTAGTTCTCAGCAAGTGTGTGATATTTGTGACTTTCGACCAGACACATTCGATTTCAGCTGGCTTTTTTTGGGACCGGGTTTCCCTTGCTACTGCAGTCCCTATCCCTTGACCAGACTACACTAGTGACTAGGGTACCCTATTTCCAGAGCAGCCAGGTGGGTTGCGGAATAGGGTCTTGGTCGGCTGTGGTTCACTGACCCTGATGCCAGCTATGAGTTGCTGGCTACTAACCGCTCGTCGTATTTGGCAATCACTGCCCCATTTGGGCTTTGTTCATTGTTCTTCTTCGTCGCTCATCCCATAAAGGACATATTGTTTCATCATGCCATAGTTTACAGTGAGGCTGTGATGGCGGCATCTTTCTGTCCAACACATCCTGTTTAAGCATGGCATATTTTCAGATCTGGTTTGCTTTCACTCTTCACTCTCCAGTAAGACATGGTGAGGCATGGAGGATAATGGGCGTTAGCTGGCTGGACATGGTGTTCACGATGTAGTGAGATGTGATGTCCATACGAGCACCGATGATAAGGAGAGAGAGAAACAAAGACGTACCTTCGGGTTTTTTATGTTGATATGGACAAGTAAGGACGACATTTCCAGTGGCTCACTGTACGCATTTAAAAGCTGAACACTGCGAAATCCTGTAAGAAATATCAACATTACAAAGTGAACACTCTGTAAGAAATATCAACATTACAAAGTGAACACTCTGTAAGAAATATCAACATTACAAAGTGAACACTCTGTAAGAAATATCAACATTACAAAGTGAACACTCTGTAAGAAATATCAACATTACAAAGTGAACACTCTGTAAGAAATATCAACATTACAAAGTGAACACTCTGTAAGAAATATCAACATTACAAAGTGAACACTCTGTAAGAAATATCAACATTACAAAGTGAACACTCTAAGAAATATTAACATTACAAACTGAACACTGTAAGAAATATCAACATTACAAAGTGAATACTCTAAGAAATATTAACATTATGAACTGAACACTCTGTAAGAAATATCAACATTACAAACTGAACACTCTGTAAGAAATACCTGCATTATAAACTGTACTCTGTTATACTGTATAAGAAATAACAACATTACAAACTGTACTCTGCTATACCTTATAAGAAATAATAACATTACAAACTGTACTCTGTTGTACTGTATAAGAAAAACATTATTACAAACTGTACTCTAATAATAACATTACAAACTGTACTCTGTTATACCGTATAGGAAATACCAACATTACAAACAATTCTGTTATACCTTATAAGAAATACGAACATTATAAACTGTACTCTGTTATACCTTATATGAAATACCAAAATTACAAACTGTACTCTGTTATACCTTATAAGAAAAAAATAACATTACAAACTGTACTCTGTAATACTTTATAAGAAATACCAACATCACCAAAAATTGTCTATTATGCCCTATATTGTTGACTATGCATACTATACATACCTTGTCGAATGCTCTTAAGATGAAACGTGGCTTGGCTGAGGCAGGAAGTCTCGCTGACTTCACTTCCCACCTCAAACCTGACAAAGGTCAAATCTGGGCAGGAAATGTGAAAGACAAACACTTCGTTTTTCCAGACGGGGTTCAGCATATTTTTATCTGAAAATATTTGAATATTTTAGCACCGCTGATGAGGCAAACGGGAAAACACGGGATGTACATTATTATTAACTTTTACCAAACCATTGACGGAAAAAATTTGCTCAGGCATTGTTCTTGTATACTTACTGGATTGAGAATGGAGATGGAAGCAGTGACCTCAGCACTGAGATGGATATCTGAGACTTCTTTAACACGGGCAGTCATCGTGACAGACACGTAAGTCGTACTTTAGATACGATTGGAGAGCAGCTGTTTAGGCCTCAAACCTTCAGGGCTTGACATGGATCTACTGTCCTGGTCATGTTGGAGTTCAGAGCAATGAAAGAGCTGACATCTTGGATTCACAAGCTCCCATCATGGGCATGTTAGTCATGGATAGGAGGGACATTTTGAAATCAATCAATGACTTTCTGTCATCACACAAAGCACAAACTCCGTAGCTCCAGCGATGAACCCAGGGATCTCCAGCGATGAACCCAGGGATCTCCAGCGATGAACCCAGGGATCTCCAGCGATGAACCCAGGGATCTCCAGCGATGAACCCAGGGATCTCCAGCGATGAACCCAGGGATCTCCAGCGATGAACCCAGGGATCTCCAGCGATGAACCCAGGTATCTCTGGAAAAATTTACATCATGGGCCGACCGTCGCAGCTCGAATTTGAGCCCTGACCGTCTGAACAGGAGGCAAACGGCTTGACCACTTCGTCACAGAGACCCCCATATAATATCAACGAGCTGAGAACCATTTTTCTTTTTCTTAGCCAACATCCATCCTTACCCATGGATAGTTTTGTTCTTTCCCTTTGACAATCCAATGGAAGACCCATCACCTCAACTACCACAAAGGGCTGTATATCTCTGACCACTGAGGTCATGCCACCAAGATTTCTTCCTCCAAGTACAGTAATTGTCAAGACCACAGCTTGTACATTTTCTTTTAGGGAGAACACATCTGATGGATTGTAGGAAGGGTTGTTCATGAAGCTTGGTTTGAGGACATAACCACATCTGATGAAGAAAATGAAAAAATATAATATCACTATAGGGTTGTGCTTAGGGCTAGCAACCATAACATATTAAAAAAACATTGCAATTATAATTGTTTTGGGTGCAAAAGGAGATATGTTCCTTGGAGATTGTCCCGTAGAAAACGTAAATTCGTATATTTACTTTGGCCAAGAGATCATAAACTCCCAGCTCACAAGCCCTGACCAGGGCTTTGCAAGTAGCAGGATGTAGTTAGGAGAACGGAATGCGTTTACAGCTTGACTGCGATATTTGCATCTTTCGATCCGACACATCCGTCTTCGGCAGGCTTCAACTGTATTAAACTCATACTGCAACATATAAGAAAGACAACACTAGGTCGCACACATTCAACAGTGTGGTTATTCCAGCCATGGTATTATGTCTGTGATGTGTGGAACCTACGGAAAGCTGATGCAGATAGACTCTGCGTTACCCAACGAGCGATAGAGCGAAGAGAACATTGATGATCTTCATACGAGACCAAATCCACAACACAGAGATCAGACATTGAACTTCATTCTCTGGCATAATAGATGTCGCGGTGTTACGAAAATACAGATGGGCCGGTCATGTTGTGCATATACCGGATAACAGATGAACACGTAGAGTGACGTAGTGGTGGCCATACAAGTTTAGCCGCACTCGTGGAATACTGAGGCTGAGGTGGAGAGATGGCCTGAGGGAGGCCCTGTGCCCAACATGGTAAACTAAAGCAAAAGACTGAAATATTTACTTATCATTTGGCTAACTGGCATCAGACACATGTACCTGATTAAATACCAGGATTAAGAGTGATTATAATCAGCCACCGGGATCAAGATGCTGAGCAGCACATGAGCTGCAGTGGTCAGTGACCCATAGCTGACTATTAGCGTCAGGGCCAGCGAACCATAGCTACCAAGACCCTTCTACACCTCCACGCGGTAATCCTGGATAACAGGCTGCATCAGGACAGACTGGCTAAGGAGAAGGGATCAAAGAGGGAATGCTAACCCGGTACTAAAAAAATGCTTGCTGAAGTCAGATGTGTTGGACCGAAAGGTGCAAATATCGCAGCCAAGCTGTAAACTACGACACAACGCATTCCGTTCTCTGGACTACATTCTGCTACTTAAGCCCTTTCAGGGTTTGGTAGCTGGAGATTGAGAACGAACGAAGAAGAAGAAGAATCAGCCACCGAAGAAATGCAGTGGTTAATGGATGGGGTCAAAGGTGCAGCACAGCCAATGAGCTGACAGCTGTCTGACTCATAGCTGGCTGCTTGAGTCAGGGTCAGAGAGCCAGAACTGGCCAAGACACTTCTTCTTCCTTCTGCGTTCATTCCTAATTTCCCGCTACCAAGCCCTGAACAGGACTTTGCAAGTAGCAGGATGTAGTGCGAAGAACAGAATGCGTTTGTGTCACTAGTTTACAGCTTGACTGCAATATTTGCACTTCTCGGTCAGATACATCCTGTTTTAGCTCTAAGTGGTAGCCATGGAAACAGGCTGCACCAGTGCAAAAATAATAGGAATCACAGTAAGAAGGCAAATCCGGTACTTAAACTAGCCAGCTTCTTCTTCTTCTGTGATCAGGGTTTTTAAAAAATACTACTACTACTACTTCTGCGTTCGTTCTCAATCTCCTACTACTAAGCCCAGAAAAAGGCTTTGCAAGTAGCAGGATGTAGTCCAGAGAACGAAATGCATGTTGTCGCTAGGACGAAGTTCCCAGTCCTCTCCAGATCTGGGTGGCAGCCCCATAGATTTTGCATCACTCGGATCCCTCTGGCCAGGTTCGGCATCGTAGCTATCTGTATATTGTGTAGGATGAGTTCAGGTGTTTGGACTCGGGTTCCACATGAATAGTCCCTTGTGTGCGATATCTTGAGCCAATGTAGATGACCCAATAGTCTGCAGTGGCCTGTTCTCAGCAGGTGAAAGATGGTGGTTTGTTGGTGTCTGTGGAGCTGGTGGATTGGATCAGGCCTATTGCTCACCTCTCTATCTTTCTTTAATTTTGAGTTGCACTGATTGTGGGTGATAATTGTTATCTCTCTGTAAGACCTGAGTATCACATATACTAACAAAGTGTGGAGGAGCATCCCCACAAACAGACCTGAGTATCTCATATAATGAGGCCAAGACCATAATTAAAACCAACCAGGGTAAAATGGGCTGATTAACACCCCAACTTCCGAAAAGAAGACAGCTACTTTAACTTAACTAGAAAAGAGCAAGTCATCATCTTCAGACTAAGAACTATTTCGGAAGTGGGAAACTAAAGCGAAGAAACTTTGCAGAAATAGCCAAAGCAAAGATGAACGAAAACCCCATGAACGCACTAACAACACCAAAGCCCATCCCTACTGTACGAAAACCTACCTGGAGGCAGCATATATTTCCAGAGGTGGTAGAAAATATACCAGGTATTAGAAACAAAAACTGCCAGTCTGAAAAAGAAAGAAGAGATACTACCCTGAGTTACATTACGGAAAACTACCCAAGCATGGACTGGACCCATGTAAACATAAACACGCGAACATACGACTACTCTAAGGCAGATGTTAAGAGGATAAAAGAGGCAGCGAACCACATAATCTGGAAATATATTATTGTAGGAACAGATGTTGAACAGGAGTAGGAAAGTTTTAAAACAGTTCTAGAAACGCTAAAAGAGGAATGTGTTCCATGTAGGGAGGTAAACCCTAAGCGTAAAAAGTGGATAACTAGATTTGTAGTGAAATGTAGAAGAGCAAAAAATTAAGCATGGCAAAAATATATAGAGGCAGGTAAATCAAAAGAAACATATGTAAAATATTTGGACAAGCAGAACATATCTCAGAAAGCGAATAAAACAGCAAAAATAGACTTTGAAAAAAAACTTGCTCAGAGGATCAAGACTGACAGTAAAAGCTTCTTTTCTTATGTTAGAAATAAACAAAGAACGAAAGACAAAGTAGGCCCTCTCATAGACAGTACAGGGAAAATAATAAGTGAGAATAGGGAGGCTGCTAATCTGCTCAATCAGTACTTTGGCACAGTCTTCACAAAGGAGGACTGCTCCGAGATCCCAGAGCCTATAGATATTTTTCAAAGAGACATGGATACAGCGGGATTAAGATCAATCTGTATTACAGAGGAAATGGTTTTTTAAAAATTGGAGGGGTTGAAAGAGAATAAATGTCCAGGTCAAGATGGTATTCACCCAAAATTGCTGTATGAAATTAGAAACTAACTAGCAAAACCATTGGCTATATTATGTTCTCAATCACTTACAAAAGGGATTGTTCCAAGGGATTGGAAAGATGCAGGAGTGATCCCCTTATTCGAAAAAAGGCAAAAAATCAGATCCGGCAAATTATAGACCGGTGAGTTTAACGAGCAGTCTGTAAATTGTTAGAGTCAATAATCAAAGAAAACATTGTAATGCATTTAGACAAATTTAATCTAATTAGAAATAGTCAGCATGGGTTTACTAGAGGGAGATCATGCTTAACAAATCTCTTAGAATTCATGGAGGAGGTTACTAAAATCATAGATAAAGGGGAGGCAGTGGATGTTATTTATCTAGACTTTGCAAAGGCCTTTGATAGAGTACC
This sequence comes from Ariolimax columbianus, assembly GCA_036924085.1. Lineage (NCBI taxonomy): Eukaryota > Metazoa > Mollusca > Gastropoda > Stylommatophora > Arionidae > Ariolimax > Ariolimax columbianus. Next base: position 69,111,593 of record JAVGWX010000014.1, read on the forward strand.
TCATCAAAGATTATTTCGAAAGTTAAAATCACATGGAATAGGTGGCGAAGTTGCCAAATGGATTGAAAATTGGTTAACGGGAAGAAGGCAGAGGGTGGGCATAAATAAGGAGTACTCTGAGTGGAGTGAAGTGAAAAGTGGTGTGCCACAGGGCTCGGTTTTGGGACCAATTTTGTTCTTGATATATATAAATGATTTGGACATTGATATGAGATCCATGATTGCAAAATTTGCTGATGACACAAAACTATGCAGTAGTGTCTCATCTAAAGCGGAAGTGGATATATTGATGTCGGATTTAGATAAAATTCGAGAATGGTCTGTAAGCTGGCAAATGGAGTTTAATGTAGATAAATGTACAGTTATCCACATGGGTAGATCCAATATGGAACATAATTACAGAATGGGAGAAAACAATATTAGAAAGATAGATAAGGAAAGGGACCTAGGGGTTATAATAGATCATACAGGAAAGGTGAGTGAGCAAGTTAAGGTAGCAGTGAAAAAGGCAAATGCAATGTTAGGTATGATAAAAAGAAATATTAAACATAGGAGCAAGGAAGTGATCGTCAAACTGTATAAAGCTTTAGTTAGACCTAGATTGGAGTACTGTGTACAGGTGTGGAGTCCTTATCATAGAGGGGACATAAACATGCTAGAAAGAATACAAAAAAGAGCGACAAAGATGATAGTGGGATTCCAGAATTACAGTTATGAGGAACGACTCAGAAAAACCGGCCTACAGTGTCTCGAAGAGAGAAGAATTCGTGGTGACTTAATACAGGTTTATAAGATGATCAGAGGAATCGATAAATTAGACTATAACAAGTTTTTTAAAATACAGCCACCTACAATAACACGAGGGCATAGCTACAAGCTGATTAAAGAGAGGTCCAGGTTAGATATTAGGAAATATTTTTTTAGTCAGAGAGTGGTGTCTGCTTGGAATGTATTGCCAGGGGAGGTAGTGGAGGCAGAGACAGTTAATGCATTTAAGAATAAACTGGATGCGCATAGATTTTAGAGCAAGGTGATGTAAATGTAACTGGTTGTATACAGACTCTGCAGGGTCTTCTAAACCAGTATAAAGATGTTAAGTTAAGTTATACACCGACGGTTCCGTAACAAATACAACACAGTACGGAGGGGCAAGAGCATTCCTGACCCTACCAAATGGCAGAAAAATAACACTGTCATTCGCTACTGGAAAATACACAAGCAATTTCAGAGCGGAGGCAGAGGCACTGAGGGCGGCAGTGGAAGAAATGGTGACAGGTAAAAGGAATGAAAGCCACATAGTCCTGCTTACCGATGCACTGGCCGTAGTCACAGCACTGAAAAGCCAGAAAAATACTGAACTTAATGATTTAAGAGCAGTACTCTGTCAACTATGCCAGCAGTCCGCACCAAAAAGAGTAGTGGTGCAGTGGGTCCCATCTCACTGCAACATCCAAGGCAACGAGGAGGCAGACAGACTGGCAAAAGAAGGTGCAAAACTACCACAACCTGATACTAGTCTGACATACGAAGAGTCAAAATGGCTTATTAGAGCTAGATACATGACCAAATGGGAAACCGAACATACTGGATACACAAAAAACGATGCCTATTACCAGTTGAACAGAAAAGAGCAGGTCGTGGTCTTCAGACTTCGCACTGGCCACAATAGACTCAGGTACCACCTATTCAACAAATTGAAGATAGGTGGCACTGACGAATGCCCGTGTGGTACCGGGAAAATGACCGCTGAGCATTTGCTGCAAAACTGCCCGACATTCGAGGATCAGAGAGAGCAGATGTGGCCATCACCAGTGGCAACACTAGACAAGCTCTATGGCAGTGTCGACAGCCTCAGGATGACGGCTGCTTTTTTCAAAAAAATAATGGTTACTGTCTGACTGCGTACGAAGAAGAAGAAGAAGACTAAGAACTGGGCATAACAGACTCAAGGGTCATCGTTACAACAAAATGAGGATGGGGACAGATGACAGGTGCCCATGTGGGGAGCATATCATGTCCGTGGAACACATCCTGCAACACTACACGCTCATGCAGGAAAAGAGAGAACAATACTGGCCTCGTGAGACAGATATGAGACAAAAGCTATATGGAGATGAAACAGCCTTACAAACAACGGTGTCCTTTGTAAGAGAAACCAGAACCTCGATCTGAGGATGAACGAAGAAGAAGAATCTCTCTGTAAATTAATTGCTTCATCTCGCCATTAGCTCTCTCATTCCTCTGATTACACAATGGGAAGGTGCCACTGAACCCTGCAAGCTGTTTTACTCACCTTTTATCCCTAAGGTTAAACATTCTCTCTCTGCCGAAGACGGATGTGTAGGACTGATAGTTAGGACTTGACAGAATTAAATAGCGTGGAACAGTGAGCGGTAGTAACACTCAAGTAACACTAGGCCTAGTCGTTAGCGATACGTTGTAGAAGGGTAAATTCCAGCGACATTTGTTTGATTTTTTTGGCGTTGCTTTAAGAAGTATACATTTTATTATTATTATTAGACTGAAAGGTGCAAATATCACAGTCAAGCTGTAAACTAGCGACACAACACATTCCGTTCTCCGGACTACATGCTGCTACTCGCAAAGCCCTGCTCAGGGCTTGGTAGCAGGACTTTGAGAACGGATGCAGAAGAAAAAGAAGGAACATTCTCCCCAATTAACCCTGCTAGCTGGGAGGAAGACTAACGTCTGGTCAGGCAAAAATATACTGGTCAAGACCCTCACCTCGGCTTCCTAGTAGCCCTCCCTGAAAACGGGCTGTTTTCATGGCATCCTGGCTAACGAGGTGATGAATCTACGTGATCCCTGTAGTAGTGATTGACTCGCAGATGAAGCCAAGCATAGCACAACTGCCTGGAGGACCCACCTTCATCAGCACGCTCGGGATGAGAGGAAAGCTACAACAACCCGTCATTTAACGTCCTTTTCAGGGTGCACAAAAAAGTAGACCTACTCATTGTGGGCACTCACAAATAACAATAACAACCATGTTATCTTTATCTAGGACAGTACATCTCTACCTACCTCCCATTCTGGGAAAACATGGCCTGATTGATCTGCATATACTTGTCTGGAGTTTGATAGTTCAAGGCCACCATCTGACATCCCACAATCCACTTGGGCAGCGGGTCAAAGTTGGTGGAGGTCACACGCAAGAACTTTGGATAGACACGGCTGATTTGACACTGGTTGTATCTAGTTATAGGGAAGACAAAGGCAGGTTGGATAGAAACTCTGTGTTGATATGATTTTGTAAAACAGATTAGATTGTCACATCCAGACTGCATATCTTGATGTTGCTAATGTCACTCGTTATTTTTTCCCTTTTTTTTTGCGTTCGCTAATTCTTTATTCCTTAAGGCAGTGTGCGTTGCACTATGCTTTTTATTTTGCGCCTGTCTGCCCAGTGTATCTGACTTTGGCATGCATTTTATGTAAGTGTCTGCTTCCTCCTGCATTTGCTAAGGGTTTGCTTCCCTGGGGTAACGGCCAGCGCTATGATGGGGATCAAACCCAGCACATTCTGTGTCACTTAACCACTAGCCCACTCTATCCCCTCACTCGTTCTTGACTTGGGTGCTCTTGATGACTTTCTTTAGTGGCAGGTTACAGTTGCTCTCCTCACATCCCGAGGCGTGCTTGAGAAGGTTGACTAGGGTGTCTTTCTGGCTGTAGTGCAATGTGATGTTCCCCAGGTCACCGCCATGGTGATCACAGTGCTGGTCCCCACCTCATTTACCAGACTACCTGTTTTCAGGGAGAACTCCTTGGAAGTGAGGTGGGTTTTTGATGAGTATGTCTCATCTGACCCTTTCACAGAGAACACCATTCGCACGACTGGACAGTAGTTCAATTGGCTCTGATGTATAGTGAGACAACCTCTCTGTCAAGCTCTAAGTTCTGTTTATAGTTCCCTACTTTTATAACCTCTTTAGCTCTACCTAAACCAAGATAGCTGTGGTCATGTGGTACCTATGCCCTTTCCCTGTTGACCGGTCAGCAGTCAATCTTATCCAACTACTCCCCCCTTGAAATCCTATTGACTGCCCTGGCTACTTGTCATCCTATCCTTCTAAATGTGACAGCCTGACGTCCAATATATGTCCTCTAACCCCTCTACCCGCACTATGGACACCAGATAATACAACTAAATGGACCGGTCTAGACCCCCACTCCCCATTTTTTATGCGCAGCATTCTTCAAGAAACGCTGGGTCTCGCTAACCCGGAGGCGATGAGAGGGTGAACTGTTCTCATCTGAATGAATTATTCGATCCCAGTTTCAACAAATTTTAGCTCCAGAGAATAAGCTGCTGGTTCTAACCCCTATGCTCCCTGACACATAATCATGTTACAGTTTTACATGACCCTGACTAACATTGTCTGATCAGTATGCTTCATATGACCCTGACTAACATAGTCTGATTAGTAAGTTTCACTTGACCCTGACTAACATAGTCTGATCAGCATATTTCATATGACCCTGACTAACATAGTCTGATCAGTATGTTTCATATGACCCTGACTAACATAGTCTGATCAGTAAGTTTCATATGACCCTGACTAACATTGTCTGATCAGTATATTTCATATGACCCTGACTAACATAGTCTGATCAGTATATTTTATATGACCCTGACTAACATAGTCTGATCAGTAAGTTTCACATGACCCTGACTAACATTGTCTGATCAGTATATTTCATATGACCCTAACATAGTCTGATCAGTATATTTCATATGACCCTAACACAGTCTGATCAGTATATTTCATATGACCCTGACTAACATTGTCCTATCAGGACCAACGTAGAAAAAAAAAGAAGATAATTATTAAGTAATCTTTATTATGAATAATAATAATTATAGATATTTTAATTATGTGTCTTTGCTCAATTTATTCAATATTTATTAATTTTATTTTGAATAAAACTTTGACGCACGGAAATTCTGCATTTTCGCCCGGACTGCAAAACGGTTAAACAGTTTCGGAGCTCAAACCAATGGGGTAAACAGTTTCGGAGCTCAAACCAATGTCTATCAGCAGTGTAGCAGACGATGCCCGTAACCTGAATGTCAGCTGAATATTTTCAGTGACCACAATGATACTCACTGGATTATGGTCCTGTCGTCTCTGCCGATGCGCTCTTCGCTGAGAGACGACGTCTCATAGAATCGACTAGGACCTAAAACAAAGATCACGCACTTTATATCGATGGAAAAGTAAAATAAAAATACTGTCTGTACAACAAATAGCAACTGTAGAATCAAACATCCTTTAATACTCAAGGCTATAAATTTCCATATGATACATGATTTGCATCCTGTCAGTCTCGAGAGACAATGTACTTCACGATAGAGAGGGGACAGTCAGTTGTTAACCTTGCTTTGACCACACGCGTTTGGAGTCTGCATCTTGACGATGCATCTTGTCTTCCCCTGTCCGCAGACCAACACACAAAGCCTGCCTCCAGTCGGGTCTGTCTTTGGCAAGTTTCTCCCAGTTGCAGGTGTTCAAATCCAACGCTTTCCAGATGTGGCCATCACCAGTGGCAACACTAGACAAGCTCTATGGCAGTGTCGACAGCCTCAGGATGATCGCTGCTTTTTTCGAAAAAATAAAGGTTGATGTCTGACTGCGTACAATGAAGAAGACGAAGAAATCCAACACTTTCAAGTCATGCTCGCAAGCATCCTTGTAGCGAAGGAAGGGTCCACCTTTGTTTCCCTTGCCCGTGGTAAGCTCCTCGTATAGGATATCTTTTGGTATTCGTCTCCATTCTGCACACGTAGCCAAGCCACAGCATGTGGAGAATTGTAACTAAGCTGACAATCTTTGTACAGTCCAACACATCACCCATAGCCGACACTAGTAATATGTTTTTTTTGTTTTTGTTTCGAATGCCCACAATGAGTAAGTGTACTCTTTTTGTTTGTCCTAAAATTGGCGTTAAGTGGCAGGTTGCAGTAGCTTTCCTTACATCTCAAGCATGCTGATGAAGGTGAACCGGAGTCCTCCAGGAGGTTGTGCTATGTTTGGCTTTATCTGCATATTGCTTGCTATTACTGTGTCAGAGAAAGCAGCAAAGATGGTGCCGTAACCGGCTGCGGGTCTATATTGCTCTACTGTTTTAGTTCATTATGGATGCCCCAGAACACAGATTTGCTTGGAATTCACACTAGTCGACGACTTTCACGGAAACATGTTATTGTTTGGATGCCACCAGAACACAGATTTGCCTGGAATTCACACTAGTCGACGACTTTCACGGAAACATGTTGTTGTTTGGATGCCACCAGAACACAGATTTGCCTGGAATTCACACTAGTCGACGACTTTCACGGAAACATGTTGTTGTTTGGATGCCACCAGAACACAGATTTGCCTGGAATTCACACTAGTCGACGACTTTCACAGAAACATGTTGTTGTTTGGATGCCACCAGAACACAGATTTGCCTGGAATTCACACTAGTCGACGACTTTCACGGAAACGTGTTGTTGTTTTCCATTTAGACTAGTTAATTTGTTTCTTTTTGTTGATTTCTCCCATTTGATTATCCTGGTCTGGACATCGGCTATTTGAATAGCACTACTCTTAAACTTGGGTTGTATTTCAAGGTCTAATTCATATAGCTGACCTTCACGAGATTGGCCTCCTTTGCCTTAGCTGCAAACGTCAGTTTTGGTGTGTGAAATTTAGACCCTACTGTAATGGACTGAACACAGCTGGGGAGAGATGCCCAACTTACTTACACGCTGAATAAAATTTTGTTTCCGTCTGACAGTTCACAGTGGAGGAGCAGTCTGACAAAATGGCGTTTGTCATGGAAGTGTGTTATAAACAGAGGTGCGTTATTGAATTCCTCCATGTAGAAAAAGTTGCACCAACTGACATTCATCAACGCTTGCTGGGTTTTGCAGAGACCAAACAGTGGATGTTAGTACAGTGAGGCGGTGAGTTGTATGTTTCAGCAGTGGCAAAAGTGACATGAAGGACAAGCCATGTTCCGGATGATCATGCACAGCTGTCACACAACACAATAGAGAACTCCTCGATAAGCTCATCGCCGGAAATCGGAGGATTATGACCAGAGAACTGTCTACGTAGCTGGACATTGGCTTCAATGGGAACGATGGTGGCAAAGTTGGAATATCACAAAGTTTGCTCCAGGTGAGTCCCACAAATGCTCACACAGGAACAGAAAGAACATTGCATGCAAGTTTGTCATGACCTCTTGAACCATTACGAGGATGAAAGTGACAGTTTCCTGGATTGCATCATCACTGATAATGAGATGTGCTGCCACCACTACAAACCTGAGTCACAACGGCATGGAAACCTGGTATAACTATGTCGTCTGCGTAGTCGAGGTCGGTCACTCAAGCTGTCCGATAGTGACTCCTGGGTCCAGCTGACCAAGGATCCAGTACAGCAGAACAATGCTGAAGCAAAGTCCCTGTCAGACACCGGATGATGTAGAGAACCAGTCCGAGAGACGGTAACTCAGGCTTGATTAGGTATTGCAGTGCTGAGAACTCCCATCTTCTTCTTCTTACGCAGTCAGACAGTAACCATTATTTTTTCGAAAAAAGCGGCGGTCATCCTGAGGCTGTCGACACTGCCATAGAGCTTGTATTGTGGTTCCACTGGTGATGGCCACATCTGCTCTCTCTGATCCTCATATGTCGGGCAGTTCTGCAGCAGATGTTCAGCGGTCATTTTCCCGGTACCACACGGGCATTCGTCGGTACCACTTATCTTCAATTTGTTGAATAGGTGGTACCTCAGTCTATTGTGGCCAGTGCGAAGTCTGAAGACAACGACCTGCTCTCTTCTGTTCAACTGGTAAAAGGCATCGTTTTTGGTGTAACCAGTATGTTCGGTTTCCCATTTGGTCATGTATCTGGCTTTAATAAGCCGTGTTGACTCTTCGTACGTCATACTAGTATCGAACTCCCATCTGTTTTAAGGCAGTCTAGAGGGCAGGTCTGTCCACTGAAAGGCAGCTTTAAGGTGGATGTAAGCGAGGAGGCAGTTGAACCTCCTGGTGGAGGCCAAGATGTAGCAGTGCATGAGTGACTCATAGCTGGCTGCTTGCATTGGAGCCATAAAACCACATCTGACCAAGACCTATTCTGCCTCCACTATCTGCTCTGGAAACGGACTGTACGAGTCACTAGTGTAATCTGACCAAGGGATAGGGATTGGAGTGGAAAGGCAAATGCGGTACTCAAAAATAAACCTAGCTGAAATCGGATGTGTTAAGCCGAATGGCGCAGATATCGCAGCCTCTTTGTAAACTATGAAATAACGTCCTTTCAACCTAACATTGTCTTTATGCTGGTTTAGAATCTCTGCAGAGTCTGTATACTACCAGTATTTTGGAGAGTGGTTAACCGATGTGCTAGTCCATCTTAATGGACTCAAACACTAGAGCAAAGTAGACCTTCAGTCTGTTAAGTGCCATTTTCTTCTTCTTCTTCTGCGTTCGTTCTTAATCTCCCACTACCAAGCCCTGAACAGGGCTTTGTAAGTAGCAGGATGTAGTCTAGAGAATGGAATGCGTTGTGTTGCTAGTTTACAGCTTGATTGCGATATTTGCACCTTTCGGTCCGACACATCCGTCTTCGGCATAAGTGCCATCTAATGCTGCTCTTAACCCTTTACACCCTAACCTGCCCATTGTATGTTCTTTGGAAACCGAAAACACTACTAATATGTTCAATGAAACTGTTCATTGCTTGTTCTGTTTCGGGATAGCATTTACATCGCATAAGTAAACAAATAGTATATGAATACGGCAAAGAAGTATCTCCATGCCCTTATGATTTTGTATTTCCTGTTTTAAGGCTTAGGATGTAAAGGGTTAACAAACCACCTAACCATGGCCAGTGTTATGCCATGTCACACAGTTAGCCGCCTCTTGTGACATGCTATCTGTTGGGCAGTGGTGTGGTACTATTCTTGTCTTTGCCATACACAAAGAATCTGGCAGACCACTCGGGACGAACGCTGAAGTAGAAGAAGATCATCCGGTCTATCTCCATGAGTAGACAATCTAAGTGCAATAATAAATGGTTTTCGACCTATTTATATGACCTATTTAATGATATACCTTCAGGCAATGCATGAGCTGCAGTGGTCAGCGACCCATAGCTGACTGCTAGCGCACAGGGCCAGTGAACCAGAGCTGCCAAGACCTGGCTTCACCTCCACGGGGTGATCCTGGATAACAGGCTGCAACAGAGCAGACTGGCTAAGGAGAAGGGATTGAAGAAGGAATACTAACCCGGTACTCGAAAAATTCTTGCTGAAATTGGATGTGTTAGACCGAAAGGTGCAAATATTGCAGTCAAGCTGTAAACTATGACACAATGCATTCCGTTCTATGCTACTTAAGCCTTTTTCAGGGTTTGACTGAGAACGAACGAAGCCAAGTCAAGCCATATACCTTAATAAATAGATTACCAATAATAAGTAGGTAAACTCACACTGAGGGTTGAATGGCACAGCTTGGAAATAAATAACAAGGTCTGAGAGTTCCTGGGCAATGTTTCTGGAACGTTCTTTCTTCTGTATCTCCATGCTCTGTGTAGAAATGATAGATATTAGTATTAGCATTCTTAGACTTAGTCGACCTGTACTTCTACAGGAGCATAAGCCCCTGTGCAGGTCTCATCTCTGATGTGAGCTGGATGTAGCTAGGAGGATAATTTCCTGCTTAGCGGGCTAGGCTCGAGCAGCTTATTACTCCCGTATGGAGGGTGGTTAACTGATGTGCGAGTCCATCTTAATAGACTCAAACACTAGAGCAACAAGCAATTTCAGAGCGGAGGCAGGGGCACTGAAGGCTGCAGTAAAAGCAATGCTGACAGGCGAAAGCAATGAAGGCCAGATAGTCCTGTTTACAGATGCCCTGGTCATGGTTACAGCACTAAAAAGCCAGAAAAATTCTGAACTTAATGATTTAAGAGCAGTACTCTGTCAACTATGCCAGCAGTCCGCACCAAAAAGAGTAGTGGTACAGTGGGTTCCATCCCACTGTAACATCCAAGGCAACGAGGAGGCAGACATACTGGCAAAAGAAGGTGCAAGACTACCACAACCAGATTCTAGTGTGACATGCGAAGAGTCCAAAAGGTTTATTAGGGCCAGATACATGGCCAAATGGAAAACAGAACATAATGGCTACACAAAAAACGATGCCTATTACCAGTTGAGCAGAAGAGATCAGGTCGCGGTCTTCAGACTCCGCACAGGCCACAACAGACTGAGGTACCATCTATTCAATAAACTGAAGATAGGTGGCACTGACGAATGCACCTGTGGTACAGGGAAAATGACCGCTGAACATCTGCTGCAAAATTGCCCGACATACAAGGACCAGAGAAAGCACATGTGGCAATCACCAGTGGCAACACTAGACAAGCTCTATGGCAGTGTTGACAGCCTCAGGATAACAGCTGCTTTCTTCAAACAAATTCAAGTTGACGTCTGACAGCGTACGAAGAAGAAACACTAGAGCAAAGTAGACGCACAGCCTGTTAGGCATCATCTATGCTGCTCTTAACAAACCACCTAACCATGGCCAGTGTTATGCCATGTCACACAGTTAGTCGCCTCTTGCGACATGCTCTCCGGGATGTGGCAGGGGCGTGGGGGAACATGGTAACGCAGTGGCTAGTGCTTTCCAGCATGGCAATCAGGGTTCAATCCCCAGTTGGGGGGAGATTTTTTTCTGATCACAAACCCTGTGGTCGACCCAGCCACAGAAATTGGGTACCAGAAAATCTAGTAAAGGCGGCTGGCGTGACGCTGAACACTTGTGTCCAGGAGTTGCTAGGTACTGTTTCTTGAGCTCCTGCAGAACGTGGCTGATCACTTTTCTTCGTTATCCATGAAACCTCCAAGATACTTTTAGACTGGTCCTGGCTCCGTATCCATGGTTCTGGAATAAGTGCTTTGCAATTTTCAATTTCAGCTTCAAGAATGTCTGCATGTTGTATCCTTTCTAGGAATAATCTAGGTCTAACAATCACTTCCTTGCTCCTATGTTTAATATTTCTTTTTAATCATACCTTACATTGCATTTGCTTTTTTCACTACTACCTGGACTTTGCTCACTCAATTTACCTGTATGATCTATTATAGCCCCTAGGTCCCTTTCCTTTTCTATCTTTCTAATAGGAATGAAGAACTATTATTGAAGGTCTTTGCTGGTTGAAAAATTATATGTTTGATTACAAATAGATTTTGAACGATTTATCTTCTTATTACGTGGATTGGGGCAAAAAGATTTTGTGAGGTAGATCTGTTTATTTTGTTTATTTAGATGTAATAAATAGATTTGAATTGGATATTAACAGTTGTGTCGATATTATAAACACAGTATCGATACGTTGTTGTGGTTTCCATGGGAGCGACTAGGCCTAGCGGTCGAGTCCAAATTCTTTAAAAAAAAAAATAATATTCACCTTCATCTTCTTGTATCTCAGAAACTAACAAACACACAACAAAAGCAATAACACAGACAAGTTATTCAATTGTGTCTCTACACACAACAAAATCATATTTATTGACCAACAAACAGAAAGATTACATGTTCTCAAAGGGAACAACCATTGTAAAATATGAAATTTAAAAAAAAATTAAAATGCGGTGTTGGAAAGGTTGAGATGCGACATCTCCAACAACCTGCTAGGTAAGTTGCAGGAATGAGATGAGACAAGACTCAGGTACTGACCTCAACACCAAGTTTTATTTTACAGTCTAAGATTAAGCGCAGCCAATCATCTGTCTCTGGTTTCAGTCTTGATCCAATCAAAATTATGGGTTGGTTTGGGTGAGTTAGACAAAAGTAGTGTACATTGCCACACCGATGGATGGTGTTCTCTGTGGAAAGAAAAGGTTAGAGAAAAAATAATAATAATGTTCGCTTAGGAGTCTTAGGTCCGTTGCGTCGGTCGACCACATCCAGACCCACAGCTATAGCGTGGTTCCAGGCATCGTCCAAGGAGGAGGTGGAGATTGCTACTTGCTTAACTTAACATCTTAACTTAACATCTTTATACTGGTTTAGAAGACCCTGCAGAGTCTGTATACAACCAGTTACATTTACATCACCTTGCTCTAAAATCTATGCGCATCCAGTTTATTCTTAAATGCATTAACTGTCCCTGCCTCCACTACCTCCCCTGGCAATGCATTCCAAGCAGACACCACTCTCTGACTAAAAAAATATTTCCTAATATCTAACCTGGACCTCTCTTTAATCAGCTTGTAGCTATGCCCTCGTGTTATTGTAGGTGGCTGTATTTTAAAAAACTTGTTATAGTCTAATTTATCGATTCCTCTGATCATCTTATAAACCTGTATTAAGTCACCACGAATTCTTCTCTCTTCGAGACACTGTAGGCCGGTTTTTCTGAGTCGTTCCTCATAACTGTAATTCTGGAATCCCACTATCATCTTTGTCGCTCTTTTTTGTATTCTTTCTAGCATGTTTATGTCCCCTCTATGATAAGGACTCCACACCTGTACACAGTACTCCAATCTAGGTCTAACTAAAGCTTTATACAGTTTGACGATCACTTCCTTGCTCCTATGTTTAATATTTCTTTTTATCATACCTAACATTGCATTTGCCTTTTTCACTGCTACCTTAACTTGCTCACTCACCTTTCCTGTATGATCTATTATAACCCCTAGGTCCCTTTCCTTATCTATCTTTCTAATATTGTTTTCTCCCATTCTGTAATTATGTTCCATATTGGATCTACCCATGTGGATAACTGTACATTTATCTACATTAAACTCCATTTGCCAGCTTACAGACCATTCTCGAATTTTATCTAAATCCGACATCAATATATCCACTTCCGCTTTAGATGAGACACTACTGCATAGTTTTGTGTCAGCAAATTTTGCAATCATGGATCTCCTATCAATGTCCAAATCATTTATATATATCAAGAACAAAATTGGTCCCAAAACCGAGCCCTGTGGCACACCAGTTTTCACTTCACTCCACTCAGAGTACTCCTTATTTATGCCCACCCTCTGCCTTCTTCCCGTTAACCAATTTTCAATCCATTTGGCAACTTCGCCACCTATTCCATGTGATTTTAACTTTCGAAATAATCTTTGATGAGGTACTCTATCAAAGGCCTTTGCAAAGTCTAGATAAATAACATCCACTGGCTCCCCTTTATCTATGATTTTAGTAACCTCCTCCATGAATTCTAATAGATTTGTTAAGCATGATCTCTCTCTAGTAAACCCATGCTGACTATTTCTAATTAGATTAAATTTGTCTAAATGCATTACAATGTTTTCTTTGATTATTGACTCTAACAATTTACAGACTATGCTCGTTAAACTCACCGGTCTATAATTTGCCGGATCTGATTTTTTGCCTTTTTTGAATAAGGGGATCACTCCTGCATCTTTCCAATCCCGTGGAACAATCCCTTTTGTAAGTGATTGAGAACATAATATAGCCAATGGTTTTGCTAGTTGGTTTCTAATTTCATACAGCAATTTTGGGTGAATACCATCTTGACCTGGACATTTATTCACTTTCAACCCCTCCAATTTTTTAAAAACCATTTCCTCTGTAATACAGATTGATCTTAATCCCGCTGTATCCATGTCTCTTTGAAAAATATCTATAGGCTCTGGGATCTCGGAGCAGTCCTCCTTTGTGAAGACTGTGCCAAAGTACTGATTGAGCAGATTAGCAGCCTCCCTATTCTCACTTATTATTTTCCCTGTACTGTCTATGAGAGGGCCTACTTTGTCTTTCGTTCTTTGTTTATTTCTAACATAAGAAAAGAAGCTTTTACTGTCAGTCTTGATCCTCTGAGCAAGTTTTTTTTCAAAGTCTATTTTTGCTGTTTTATTCACTTTCTGAGATATTTCTGCTTGTCCAAATATTTTACATATGTTTCTTTTGATTTACCTGCCTCTATATATTTTTGCCATGCTTTATTTTTTGCTCTTCTACATTTCACTACAAATCTAGTTATCCACTTTTTACGCTTGGGGTTTACCTCCCTACATGGAACACATTCCTCTTTTAGCGTTTCTAGAACTGTTTTAAAACTTTCCCACTCCTGTTCAACATCTGTTCCTACAATAATATCTTTCCAGATTATGTGGTTCGCTGCCTCTTTCATCTTTTTAACATCTGCCTTAGAGTAGTCGTATGTTCGCGTGTTTATGTTTACTTCTTTCCCTGCAATAAGATCCCAACGGATGATTTGATGGTCACTTGAGCCAAACAGTTCCCCAACGGTAACGTTTTCAATCATATTTTCCTCTGTGGTAAAAACTAGGTCGAGTATGTTTTTGCCTCTGGTGGCTGCTTCTACATGTTGAATTAAAAAATTGTCAGTTATGCACGTAACAAACGGTTTTGACTCTACAAGTGCTTCTGCCATATCCCATTTTATTTCTGGATAGTTGAAATCTCCCATTAATAATAATTTCCCTTTACTTGCCTTTGCTACACTACTAATCAGCTCCTCATCTTCCTCTTTTTGACTTGATGGACATCTATAGCACACTCCAATCACTGTTTTTTCACCCCCACTTTCTATTTCTCCCCATACACTTTCATTTTTGTTACCACATGATAAATAATCTTTGATCGTTATATTAACAGAATTTATACAGTATAATAAAACGCCACCTCCCTTAGTCTTGCTGGAGCCATACTGTTTGGGGATGGCCTATTCTGCGCTTTTGACGCTGAGGAGCGACTTGTGTAGTATCTTGTGGGCAGGGGTTTCCTGGTCCAGCTGTACAACATAACCGAACAAAGAAACTTTGCGGCGGTCAAGTGTTTCTGGGTAGTTTTAGCAGAGGCCTTCACGTTGTGGATGTAGTTATGCCATAGAATGCCCAGGATACGCTGTTTGCGCATTCGAAATGCTTCCAGTCTCGAGATATCATGCTTCAGCAATGTCCAGGTTTCGGAGCCGTAAAGCAGGACTAGGACCATGCAGGACTGGGACCATGCAGGACTAGGACCATGCAGGACTGGGACCAAGCAGGACTATGACCATGCAGGACTGGCAAATGCGGATTTTTGTCCTAAGGGAGATATTGCCATTACTCCACACACGTCGAAAGTTGTGCATTGGCGATGCAGCTAGTCCTATCCGCCTTGACGTATCGGGACCGCTGCGTCCATTGGATGATATCATGTTACGGAGACAGATGAATTCGTTGGTGCCAACCGCAGGGTGACCTTGAGTTTCAATTCCCTGGGGTGCTGTGTCAGAAATGAGGTTCTGAACTTTGGTCTTGGCCCAGGATATAGACCGGCCTAGGGAGGGCATTTCTTTGTTTAAAGAAAGGTACAGATAAATTATTGAAGATGATTATGCTGATAGTGCCACCACTACAGCTGGCTTCCTTACAGGGAGACTGCATCAGAGATTTTCAGTGACGGTTTCAATCCTCTTCTTTCTTTGTCCTACTACTCTTGCCTTGCGGCATAGCAGAGAGGAGGTATGAGTTGTCTTCTGGTTTGTGCTAGGTGGGAAGCTGGTGCGGTTGTCATGTTGAATTTGTGGAGTGTTTCTTTGATCCCCTCTGTCCATCATCGCTGAGGTTGAAACCTCCTTGTAGTATGATTTCGCTGCGTGTTGATCATGCTACATCCCTGTCAATTGTCCAAACCTCTTTATTTTCTGTACCTCAATTTAGTAATTAACCTTTACCACTCTATATTGAAAATTGACGCAATTTTCCCTGCAGTTGCATTATTTTTAAGCACGTTACGTTTAACAATGGTTGTTGACTTTGAGAGACTGTAAGCTATTTATTTGACGATCTATTGATATGATTTGTTTGTGTGTAGAGACATAAATGAATAAAGAACTTGTTGGTGTAAGTGTTTTTGTTGTGTGTGCGATAGTTTCTGAGATACAAGAAGATGAAAGTGATAGTGTTGAAAAACAGCACAAACATTTAGACTCGCCTGCGTTCGGAGTCCCTTGGTTGAAAATAACAACAAAAATTGCAGACAACGGATTACTGATGTTTACCGTAATGGCTATGTTTGTCACAATTATTGTTTCTATAAATGCAATCTAAACAGATTTACCTCAGAAAAATCCATTCCAGAAATTTGACTCCCCCATTCTCGTCAATGGGTAAACAAATTTCGAAATTGCCATTGTTTGTATCTAACATTACGGAAGTCGGAACTCTCTACAACAAAAGAGTAGTTTTGCTCAGACAATTTATACGTAGTCATATGTTTTTAAATTTGATTAGAACGGCTGTCGTTATGTAATTCATGTACCTGCGACCCGCGATTTTTGCAGCCGCCTGTCATTTTGGGGCGACGTTCGAGCGGTAAAGGTTAATTGATGTAGTCCTCGCCATTTTCCTCAGTGTTCCCGCAAAATTTGTTGAGAATTGTCTTTCCTGCTGCTCTTCCTTCACAGTGTATCTGACAGGCCACGATCTTACGTGTGTGCTTGTCCTATAGGGTGCAAGTTTGACACTGATAACATAATGTGGGGATGATCAACGTGTTTATCAGTGTCTGTTTAGTAGACATTTGGACACTTGGATGTTTGAGTATCAGTGCTAGCTGGTAGTGCACCTTGTTTGCTTTTTGAATTCTTCTTTATATCGCCGAGTAGTCTGTCGGAGTCTTTGTGTATGACAAGGACAAGAATAGTACCAGTGTCCCACAGAGAGTATGTCGTAAGAGACGACTAACTATGTGACATGGCATAACACCGGCCATGGTTAGGTGGTTTGTTTAGAGCAGCACAGATGGTGCCTAACAGGCTGTGGGTCTACTTTGCTCTAGTGTTTGAGTCTAGTAAGATGGACTCGCACATCAGTTAACCACCCTCCGTAAGTGCTTGTCCCAATTCAGCGGAGTATTAAGCTGCTTGAGCCTAGCTCGCTAAGCAGGAAACTCTTCTTCCGGCTACATCCAGCTCATACCAGAGATGGGACCTGCACAAAGGCATCTGCCCCTGTTGAAGTACAGGTCGACTAAGAACTAAGAGCTTTCTATCTCTCTGTCCAGTCTACTGTCGTCAGTGAAAAGTTTCAATAGCAATGTCTTTACATTTGTGAGGCTGCTAGATCCATTCAAGATCCTTTTCAGTTGTCTTATATGACATATTTGGAAGGTTGCCAATGGTCTTAAGCTTTTTGACTCAGATATCATTCAGGTGTTTAGATGATCTGCATTGCAATAACACTGATATCCGGCAAGTTGGGGTCAAAGATCCAGCAGTGAACGAGTTGACAGCAGCCAGCGACTCATAGCCAGGGTCAGTCAAGCATAACTGACCAAGTCCCTATTCTGCATCCAAGTGGTGTGGCCCTGGTAACAGACTGCACTCATGTGGTCTTGGCTTGGCTTCGTTCATTCTCAATCTCCCACTACCAAACACTGAAAGGGCTTAAGTAGCAGAATGTAGTCCAGAGAACGGAATATATTGTGTCTTAGTTTACAGCTTGACTGCGATATTTGCACCTTTCAGTCCAACACATCCGACTTCAGCAAGCATTTTTTTAGTATCGGGTTAGCAATCCCTCTTTGATCCCTTCTCCTTAGCCAGTCTGCCCTGCTGCAGCCTGTTATCCAGGCTCAACGCGTGGAGGCGTAGAAGGGTCTTGGCAGCTTTGGATCGCTGGCCCTGACGCTAGCAGTCAGCTATGGGTCGCTTACCACTGCAGCTCATGCGCTGCTCAGCATCTTGATCCCACTCATGTGGTCTGACTAAGAGAATAGGGATCACAAAGGAAAAGCAAACCAGACCCCAAAAATGCAGTGCTGAAACCATAAGACAGTTCGAAGGACTTGCATAAATGCTTCCAGATAAATATCACCCTCTGGGAACGTCTTGCGCAAAACAGATCTAACTGGAGAAGCGCAGTCAAAGCTGGCATAGCTACCAACAAAGATCACTGTGTTGTAAAAATTCAGACCAGACACGAGCTCCGGAAATCACGAACAGTGGGAACACCAACTCCTTCTACAGACCATGTGTGCCCATCATGCAACAGATGTTTTCATACCTGTATTGGCCTGTTCAGCCACATGCACACCTCCGCCAATCAGGATAACCTGTGAAAATGGTGACGTTGACGGTCCTCATCGACAACGGTGGACAGCTATTTTTATATATGCACAAAATGTACACAAGATCTCAGAGTTTTTTGGTCCTTCTTCGTACGCTGTCAAACGTCAACCTATTTTTTGGTCCAACTCCAATAGAACTACAAGGGGCGTTCAAATTAAACTTTTTTTTGTAAGGAAAAAACTTTTTTTTTTCAAGTAGTCAAAATGTCATTTATTTGTCTATATAATCTACTGCAACGTTTATGCACTTATCCTAGCGTTTAAGTAATGCCTGTAAAGCTCGAGCGTAGAAAAATTTGCCGGTATGTCTGAACCAATCCAGGACAGTGTGTTTCACTTCGTCATCAGTGCTGAAATCCAGACCTCTCAGGAATTCTTTTAGGGATCCAAACAGGTGGAAATTGCTTGGGGCAAGGTTTGGGCTGTAAGGTGGATGTGGCAATACCTCTCAGCTGAGTTGCTTTAGATGGCATATAGTGCAGTGAGCCGAATGAGGTCGAGTGTTATCTTGCAGGAACAGGACACACTTTGTGATTAAACCAAGCAGTTTTTTTCTCTATCACAATGTAGAGAATTTCCACAGGTTTCACACCTTCTTCCCCAAGAAACTTCATCAATACGCTGTTCCGTGTAAGAACTAACAGTGTTATCCGATATTTGTATTTATCTATCACGTGACTGGCCCATGGCAAATGGGCCACCTAGCAGTAATAGGACACAAGTGCCCCTAACTAATGATAGTAGTTTCAGCACACTATAACCCATTCAGGTAGAGCTAGAACAAAAAGTCCTGGTTTGATTTGATTGTCCCTTGTAAGTGCTGGTCCCACCTCCCTTGAGACAAAGAGACGCTTGAAACTTGCAGAAAATCAGAACTTAATCGTTTTCCCAGAAATACAGTTAACAGTCTACTCTTATCAATTTCCAAAGATGGCAAAGGAGACACTGAAATGCAAAATAGATGTAATAAAGCAAGCCAAATCATTGGGCAAATGTCCCCGATATTACAATATAAGCAATGGATACAAAAATAATGCTATACAACACAATATTCCTACCCACATTGTGCTATGAGTGCCAAAATTGGAAATTGACAAGCAAATATAAAAGAAACATTGTAACAACAGAGATGATATGTCTGCAACAAATGCTTGGAGTTACAAGAATGGATAGAATCAGAAAGGAAGATATTAAGAAACAAGTAGGTACAACACCAGTGCTAGACCTCATCAAGAGACAGCAAACCAAATGGCTCGGCCTCGTGACATGTCAAACAAAAAAGATAGTATCCCTCAGAAAGCAATGCTATACGGATACAATGGATACAAAGCCAAGGACATAACGTGCAAATGGTGGATAGCAGAAAAAACAGAAGCAGTAAAGCTTCCCGTGTACGAAGCACATACTAGGGCCCGGTCAGAAAACCTTTTTTTCATAACCTGACGCTGAAAGGCACAAGCGGGACAAAAGGCAAAAAGGAGAAGTGTGTAGAAAATAATTTCCATGTTTTTTGGCCCCTCTCCAATAGAACTAGGTGCTAGTCCCACCTCTCTTGAGACCAGGGGACGTTGGAAACTTGCAGAAAATCAAAACTCAATAGTTTCACACCGATGCTTCTTGAGAAGCAAATGTCATACCTATCAGCTATAGCGACAGCATGATATCATTCGATGGACGCAGTGGTTCCGATATGTCAAGGCTGATCGAACTAGCTGCATCTGCTATGCACGACCTCTGACAAGTGTGGCAAGATCTCCATTTAAACAAAAATCTGCATCTACCAGCCCTGAGTTGTTCCAGTCCTGCTGTATGGCTCTGAAATCTGAACACTATTGAAACATGACATGTCAAGACTGGAGGCCTTCCACATGCGTAACCAGCGGCGTATACTGGGCATCCGATGGCATGACTACATCTGCAATGTGGAGGTTCTGCTAAGATAGGCCTCCTCCAAATTTAAGAAACACTTGACTGCCACAGAGTTTCTTTGTTCGATCATGTTGGCCAGGAAACACCGGACCATAAGTCACTCCTCAGCACCAAAAGTCTTCCCCCGACCGGCTGGAGGTGCAGAAGAGGCCGTTCCAACACAGTATGGCAGATAGCAACCTCCATCTCCACTCTGGACGAGGGCTGGAACCACGCCGCAGCAGTGGCTCATAGATGTGGCCGACCAACAGGCCTAAGATGCCTGGGTGAACATTATTGTTATTATAGCGACACCTTAGCTTACTCACCAATGTGACATTCAGAAAGACGAAGCACTGCTTCGGTGGGTCCAGTACTGCCAGAATTCGTTGAGCCTTCCTCGACAATCTGGACGTAGTTGGCTGGAAACAACTTGCCGATGTAGCCTGCATGATCGCCTTTCCACCTGTAGGGGAAATCAAAGCATGAATACATGTTTTTTGTATGTAATGGCTGAACTACAAACAAGAAAGATTAAAATTCAGTTTACTGAGAATAGCGAGTGGTCAGAGTGGTCCACCGGTGTCTTTGTTTATGACAAGGATAAGAATAGCCTCACTGCCTCACAGAGAGCATGTCGTAAAAGGTGACTAACTGTGTGACATGGCATAACACCGGCCATGGTTAAGTGGTTTGTTTAGAGCAGTATAGATGGCGCCCAACAAGCTGTTGGTCTACTTTGCTCTTGTGTTTGAGTCTATTAAGATGGACTCGCACATCAGTCAACTACCCTCTGCGGTACTTGTCCCAACACAGTGGAGTAATAGGTTGCTCGAGCCTAGCCCACAAAGCAGAAAATTCGGGTGGACCATTGCCCGAGCTTCCATTTCCCACACTTTTGTCATCATACACTGCCTGCATTCTGCGATGAATGTCAACTGGTTGACATCCTTCAGCTGTTAGAAACCAAATCACCACTCGCTGATCAACTCTGGACGGATTCCGTATCACACCTGCCATGTTTTCAACGGTCTTCTGAGGAAACTTTGAGTCGAAAAATAATGAAATTTTGCAAACTTGACGGTTGGTATGTGCTGTTTACATCAGAAGTGACGTCATCATGCGCATCGTACGTATGTTTAATTGGTGCAGTTAGGTCTGGTTTCATTTGAACACGCCTCACACTTCCTGCAGAAGCTTTGAACTAATTGGCTGTTCAATGACAAAATACCACACAAAGAAATGCATACCTCATGATCTGTGGCTTCGTTTGACTATCACACTTTGCACTACCATGTGACATCTTGACAGCATCCACAGTCAACACACGGTTGATTGTTAAATGCTCATGAAGGTCAAGCTGTAAACTACGACACAACGCATTCCGTTCTCTGGACTACATTCTGCTACTTAAGCCCTTTCAGGCTTTGGTAGCGGGAGATTGAAAACGAACGAAGCCAAGCCAAGCCAAATGCTCATGAAGAAACGAGTACCAGTTAACAACAATGCCGAAACTCCTGAGAGACAACATATGTCAGCTGTCAGCTTTAAAAATGGTGCAGAAACGTATTGAGGAAGTCAAAAGAAATATACTTGAAATCCTGGTATTCAAACAGGCGTGTTAATGTCTGTTGTCAGGTAGCCAAATACTTCGGCTATATAAAGTAGTTATTTTACAACTTCCTGCGGCTTACTAGGAAGATACAAATAATTTGGGGTACATTTTGAACAATAATTTTTGTCCGGGCAGCGGCTGTTAAGACTACTTTTTTCGATTTCTAACTGCCGAGGTATTTTTAACGTGCTCTGCACTGAACACGGGAGTCTGATCTCACTACTCACAGATCAGCGTAATTTTTACCAGAAAATCCATGTGAAAAAAATCACGGCCTCCGCCGAGATTCGAACCCGCGACCTCTGGCACTTTAAGGCGGACACTTTACCTCGAGACCACTGAGCCCCGAGAAATCTAACGATATAATATAATAAAAACAAATTAAGCAAATAAATATAATGGCTTCTTCGTCTTCTGCGCTTGTCTTTCCTCTTCTTGTTAGCCAAGTAGTTTTAAAAAAAATTACGTCTACAGGTGAAACTCAGGTCTCCAGATAAACGTTGATGTATTGGAGAGTTCTTCAAGGCTTACCAAACAGTTTTCTGTGGAGGTTTGTCTCTGTGGGACAATGCCCAGTATGCAATTGGCTAAGCATATAACAGTCTTGTAGGATATGCTCGGCTGTCTATGCCGCTTGCCTGCACATACACATGAGTGATGGAGCCATTTTTAGTCCCTTTCAGGGTTAACAAACAGTTCTTGTCAAAGCAAACAAACAGGTCATTTCAGGGCTAACTAACAGGTCATTTCAGGGCTAACTAACAGGTCATTTCAGGGCTAACTAACAGGTCATTTCAGGGCTAACTAACAGGTCATTTCAGGGCTAACTAACAGGTCATTTCAGGGCTAACTAACAGGTCATTTCAGGGCTAACTAACAGGTCATTTCAGGGCTAACAAATAGTTCTTGTCGAAGCTAACAAACAGTCCTTCTTCTTCTTCTTCGTTCGTTCTCAATTTCCCGCTGTCAAACCCTGAAAGGGCTTAAGTAGCAGAATATAGTCCAGAGAACGGAATGCGCTGTGTCATAGTTTACAGCTTGGCTGCGATATTTGCACCTTTCAGTCAAACACATCCGACTTCAGCAAGCATTTTTTGAGTACTGGGTTATCATTCCCTCTTCGATCCCTTCTCCTTAGCCAGTCTGCTCTGCTGCAGCCTGTTATCCAGGATCACCGCGTGGAGGTGTAGAAGGGTCTTGGCAGCTATGGTTCGCTGGCCCTGACGCTAGCAGAGAGCTATGGGTCGCTGACCATTTCAGCTCATGCGCTGCTCAGCATCTTGATCCCTAACAAACAGTCCAATTCAGAGCTAACAAACAGTCTCTTTCAGGGCTAGCAAACAGGTTATTTCAGGGCTAACAAACAGGTCATTTCAGAGCTAACAAACTGGTCATTTCAGAGCTAACAAACAGGTAATTTCAGAGCTAACAAACAGGTCATTTCACGGCTAACAAACAGGTCATTTCTGGGCTAACAAACAGGTAATTTCAGAGCTAACAAACAGGTCATTTCTGGGCTAACAAACAGGTCATTTCAGAGCTAACAAACAGGTCATTTCACGGCTAACAAACAGGTCATTTCCTGGCTAACAAACAGGTAATTTCTGGGCTAACAAACAGGTAATTTCTGGGCTAACAAACATGTAATTTCAGAGCTAACAAACAGGTCATTTTAGAGCTAACAAACAGTCCCTTTCAGAGCTAACAAACAGTCCCTTTCATAGCTAACAAACAGTCCCTTTCAGAGCTAACAAACGTACTTTTGGGGCTAAACAATCCCTTTCAGGGATAATAAACAGGTCATTTTACCTAACAGCCACTTTCAGGGCTAACAAAGTCTCTTTCAGAGCTAATAAACATACTTTTGGGGCTAAACAATCCCTTTCAGGGCTAATAAACAAGTCATTTTATCTAATAGCCACTTTCAGAGCTAACAAACAGGTCATTTTAGAGCTACAAACAGTCCCTTTCATAGCTAACAAACAGTCCCTTTCATAGCTAACAAACATTCCCTTTCAGGGCTAACAGACCCTTTCAGAGCTATCAAACAGTTCCTTTCAGGGATAACAAACAGTCCCTTTTAGAGCTAACAAACAGACCTTTACAGTGCTAACAAACAGTCCTTGTCAAAGCTATCAAACAGTCCTTTTGAGGGCTAACAAATAGTCCGAGCCAGGACAAAAACATATAAATGTCAACATTACCGCCACAAGGCTTTCATCTGGGACAAAGAAACAAGAACAACAAACAAGACATGATGTAAAATGAGGAGTTTAAGTTTACTCCCATAACAGGATGTGCCAGGAGCGTGTGAGACACAGTATGCCAGTTATGCTGTGGATATATTTATTTCTCCAAAAGGAACAACGAGTAGATGAACCAGAAAGCCTATCCACTCACAATAGCTCATCTGTTGTGGCGACATTTGCGATGAGGCTACCTCTTTTGAAGGAGAGCTCATCTGGAGAAGAGGCGTGGTAGTCATAGAGTGCTTTGACTGTAACTGTTGCCTGCAAGTAAAGGAGACGAGTTTCTGTTAGTGTCAGGACAATGAATAGACAATTTTCTAGAACAGTCTTCTTCTTCGTTGATGTTGGCCCACAAAAGGATGTTGTGTTGTAGTCTATATCTACGCCTTTTGGTCTTACATATCCGGTTTCTTAACCGTTTCCAGTCCAACCGGCAGTTTAACCCTTTCTTTCCAGCAGTTTAACTGTTTCCAGTCCAGCCATCAGTTTTACCCTTTCCTTCTTGCAGGACTGGAAAGGGTTAACTAACTTTATACTGGTTTATAAGACTGCTGAGTCTGTATACAACCAGTTTCTTTTACATTTCCTTTATCTAAAAACTATGCGCATACAATCTATTCTTGAATGCATTAATTGTCCCTGCCTCAACTATTTCCTGTGGCAATGCATTCCAAGCATTCACCACTCTCTGACTAAAAAAGATTTCCTAATATCTAATCTGGACCTTTCTTAAGTTAATTTCTTGCTTTGTTCTCTTGTTCTTGTAGGTGGTTGTATTTTGAAGAAAACTTGTTATAGTCTAATTTATCCTTTCAGCTTACCTTTTTTGGTACTGGGTTTGCCTTACCACTGTGATTTCCATTCTCTTAGCCAGACTATAATATTGCTGTCTGTATCCAGGGCCACAGCTTGGAGGTTGTTGTTGTTGTTAAATACACACAATGAGTAAGTTCACTATTTTGTGTACCCTGAAAAGGACATTAAGTGGCGGGTTGTAGTAGGTTTCCTCACATCCCTAGCGTGCTGATGAAGGTGGAACACGGTCCTCCAGGCGGTTGCGCTATGCTTGACTTCATATGCGTGGTGCTCACAACTATGGAGATCACATCGATCCGCATCTCGTCAGCCAGGCTGCTTTGAAAACAGCCTGTTTCCAGGGAATGTTAAATGGAAGAGAAATGATGGTGTTGATCAGTGTATTGTGCCTGGCCCAGATGCGAAGTTGTGTCAGTATGTGCCTGACTGGACTAGCGTCTCAGTTCCCCAACACTTGTAGGTAGAATAGGGTCTTGGTCAGCTTTGGTCCACTGGCCCTGATGTGACGTCCTGTCAGTATGTTGTGCCTGACTGGACTAGTATCTCAGTTCCCCAATGCTTGGAGGTATAATAGGGTCTTGGCCAGCTCTGGTCTACTGGCCCTGATGCGATGTCCTGTCAGTATGTTGTGCCTGACTGGACTAGTATCTCAGTTTCCCAATGCTTGGAGGTATAATAGGGTCTTGGCCAGCTCTGGTCCACTGGCCCTGATGCGATGTCCTGTCAGTATGTTGTGCCTGACTGGACTAGTATCTCAGTTCCCCAATGCTTGGAGGTAGAATAGGATCTTGGCCAGTTCTGGTCCACTGACCCTAATGCGATGTCCTGTCAGTATGTTGTGCCTGACTGGACTAGTATCTCAGTTCCCCAATGCTTGGAGGTAGAATAGGATCTTGGCCAGTTCTGGTCCACTGACCCTGATGTGATGTCCTGTCAGTATATTGTGCCTGAACGCTTGAGGGTATAATAGGATCTTGGCCAGCTCTGGTCCACTGACCCTGATGCGATGTCCTGTCAGTATGTTGTGCCTGAACGCTTGAAGGTAGAATAGGATCTTGGCCAGCTCTGGTCCACTGGCCCTGATGCGATGTCCTGTCAGTATGTTGTGCCTGAACGCTTGAAGGTAGAATAGGGTCTTGGCCAGCTCTGGTCCACTGGCCCTGATGCGATGTCCTGTCAGTTGTGCCTGAACGCTTGAAGGTAGAATAGGATCTTGGCCAGCTCTGGTCCACTGGCCCTGATGCGATGTCCTGTCAGTATGTTGTGCCTGAACGCTTGAAGGTAGAATAGGGTCTTGGCCAGCTCTGGTCCACTGACTCTGATGTGACGTCCTGTCAGTATGTTGTGCCTGACTGGACTAGTATCTCAGTTCCCCAATGCTTGGAGGTATAATAGGGTCTTGGTCAGCTTTGGTCCACTGGCCCTGATGTGACGTCCTGTCAGTATGTGCCTGACTGGACTAGTATCTCAGTTCCCCAATGCTTGGAGGTATAATAGGGTCTTGGCCAGCTCTGGTCCACTGGCCCTGATGTGACGTCCTGTCAGTATGTGCCTGACTGGACTAGTATCTCAGTTCCCCAACACTTGAAGGTATAATAGGATCTTGGCCAGCTCTGGTCCACTGGCCCTGATGCGATGTCCTGTCAGTTGTGCCTGAACGCTTGAAGGTATAATAGGATCTTGGCCAGATCTGGTCCACTGACCCTGATGCAAGCAGTCAGTTATGAGTCCACTGACCCTGATGCAAGCAGTCAGTTATGAGTCCACTGACCCTGATGCAAGCAGTCAGTTATGAGTCCACTGGCCCTGATGCAAGCAGTCAATTATGAGTCCACTGACCCTGATGCAAGCAGTCAGTTATGAGTCCACTGACCCTGATGTCCTGTCAGTTATGAGTCCACTGACCCTGATGTCCTGTCAGTTATGAGTCCACTGACCCTGATGCAAGCAGTCAGTTATGAGTCCACTGACCCTGATGCAAGCAGTCAGTTATGAGTCCACTGACCCTGATGTCCTGTCAGTTATGAGTCCACTGACCCTGATGTCCTGTCAGTTATGAGTCCACTGACCCTGATGTCCTGTCAGTTATGAGTCCACTGACCCTGATGCAAGCAGTCAGTTATGAGTCCACTGACCCTGATGCAAGCAGTCAGTTATGAGTCCACTGACCCTGATGTCCTGTCAGTTCTGGTCCACTGACCCTGATGCAAGCAGTCAGTTCTGGTCCACTGACCCTGATGCAAGCAGTCAGTTATGAGTCCACTGACCCTGATGCAAGCAGTCAGTTCTGGTCCACTGACCCTGACGTCCTGTCAGTTATGAGTTGCTGGCAGCTGTCAGCTTATTCACTGTGTTGCACTTATGCTCCTCTGGAAACAGCGAATCATCATCATGTATATTTGGTTTCAATAGGTCCGTACCCCAAGTCATCTCAAGCCCCGAACAAGAAAGGCTCTCAAATATAATATAACATCGGATTGCTGTCTAAAAAAACAGATTTAGTCCTACGGTGGGTTTCAGTCTACTGTGGGATCCTTGGAAACGATAAGGCAGAAGAGCTTGCAAAAACCAGAAGTGGTGGCAGCAGACTCACTGGCCTGCAATTCAAATGTATTGAAAGTTGGTTGACGGGAAGAAAGCAGAGAATGGACACAGATAAGGAATACTCTGAGTGGTGTGAAGTAAAAAGTTCACAAAGCTCGGTTTTGGGACCAATTCTTGATATATATATAAAGCATTTGGACATTGATATGGGATCCATGATTGAAAACTTTGCGAACAACACAAAACTATGCAGGAGTGTCTCATCTAAAGCTGAAGTGGATATATTGAGGTCGGATTTAGGTAAAATTCGAGACTGGTCTGTGAGCTGGCAAATGTAGTTTGATATAGATAAATGTACAATAGAGAACAATATTAGAATGATAGATAAAGAAAGGGATCTAAGGGTTATAATAGATCATACATGTAAAGTGAGTGAGCAAGTCCAGGTAGCAGTGAATAAGGCAAATGCAATGTTAGGTATGATAAAAAGAAATATTAAACATAGGAGCAAGGAAGTGATTGTCAAACTGCATAAAGCATTAGTTAGACCTAGATTGAAGTACTGTGTACAGGTATGGCAGACCATGCTTGAAAAGCTGTGGGGGAACCAGCGAAGACCTGAAACGCACAGTATCTTTTGTAACCCTCTCCGGGCTAGAAGCATGCATCAGTTGATTGAAAAAGAAGGAGAAAAAGAAGAAGATGAAGAGGAAGGTTTCAATAGGGATATATATTTTAAAACATAGTATTCATTCTAATATGGGATCAAGATGCTGAGCAGTGGTCAGCGACTCATAGCTGACTGCTTGCGTCAGGGCCAGCGAACCAAAGCTGCCAAGACCCTTCTACACCTCCACGCGGTGATCCTGGATAACAGGCTGCTGCAGCAGTGCAGACTGGCTAAGGAGAAGGGATCGAAGAGGGAATGCTAACCCGGTACTCAAAAAATGCTTGCTGAAGTCGGATGTGTTGGACCGAAAGGTGCAAATATCGCAGCCAAGCTGTAAACTACAACACAACGCATTCCGTTCTCTGTACTACATTCTGCTACTTAAGCCCTTTCAGTGTTTGGTAGTGGGAGATTGAGAATGATCGAAGCCAAGCCAAGCCAAGGCATTCTAATATATGTAGTATTCATTTTTATGTATATAGTATTCATCCTAATATATATAGTATTCATTCTAATAGTCTATCTATCTTCAGTCCACTTGTTGCTGCTGAAGATGGATGTGTCGGACCGAAAGGTGCAAATATCGCAGTAAAGCTGTAAACTAGCGACACAACACATTCAAAAGGAATGCATACTGCTACTTGCAAAGGGCTTGGTAGCGAGAGATTGAGAACAAATGCAGAAGAAGTAGAAAAGAAAAAGTCCACTTCTGTCGTTAGATGTTGTGGAGAGGTGTGACCTCCTTTTCTGTGTTTCATATTTTTTGGCAGGCGAAAATCCGCCGGTGACTTGCCAGGTCAATCCAAGTAACTGTTACCAACCATTAGGTTGGTAGCACCTGGGGCATGATCGCCTATTTTTGGGACTGGTAGTGGTAGAAGTGTAAATTAGAGCAAGGAAGACCCGCAGCCTGTCAGGCGCCATCTATGCCGTCCAACTAACCATATAACCAAGACCTGTTGTTATAGCCACACAGTCCCCTTTTTGCAAGATATTCTCTGTGGGTCGAGAATCCCTAGAATAACTTTAGTAGATTTTTTAATTGAATTTTGTCGAGCAGCGGCCACTAAGCCTACTCTTTTCTATTTATAACTGCCAAGGGATTTTTAATGTGCTCACCGGTGTCTGATCTCACTACTCAGAGATCAGGAAAAATTTTTACCAAATGATCCACATGAAAAAATCCCGGTCTCCACCATGGTTTGAACCTGCGATCTCCAGCACCTTACCTCAAGACCACTGGGTCCCCAATATATAGTATCCATTCTAAAAATGGATTACACATATTCTAGTTCTTACAAGTATATGATGTGCTTAAGCTGGCTGAACGATGGCCCCTTAGGAGTCAGTTATCAAACTTCATGTGAACATCTATCATGCACAATCAGCACAACTCAAAATAGAAGACAGACATGGAAGTGAGCAATGGGCCTGACACAACCCACCAGCTCCACAGACACCCCAACAAACCACCATCATTTGCTTGAGAATAGGCCACTGTAGACTATTGGGTCACCAATAACGGTTCAAGATATCACACACAAGTGAGCGCCCATGTAGAACCAGAATTCAGACCCTTAACACATCCTACAGGACAGCCCAACATGCAGAGACCTACAATGCCAGACCTGGCCAGAGGGAGGTGCACCGAGGCAAAAACTGTCAGACACAATTCAGCAAAATTAGTGTGGACTAGAAAATGTTGAGAACTACATACAAGGACAGAGATATAGCTTACCGGCAGGCTCTTATCATGAGGGTGAACGTATAATCCTGGATCAGGGAAGATTTCCTGGAAATGCAAAATGGTTCAACGATTAATTTGGTATACCTGCTACATGATCATAGTGAAATGTGTAAATGTTATACATTCAAGATTATAATATACGAAGGACAGTCATTAAGTAACATCAATTTTATTAATAACATTTTTACAAGAGTGTGTCTGCCGAAAACGGATGTGTCGGACCAAAAGGTGCAAATATCGCAGTCAAACTGTAAACTAGCAACACAACGCATTTGATTCTCCAGACTACTTCTTGCTACTTGCGAAGTCCTGTTCAAAGCTTGGAGCGGAAGATTGAGAACGAACGCAGAAGAAGAAACAAGAGTGTGAACCAGAAATTGTGTTATTTTTTTCTACATAGTCCTCCTGTCCACTAGCTTGTGGAAGTCCTAAGGAAAAAAAAGTCTTCTGCTCTGACTTTTAATTAATTTTACACAGCCCCCATTACCTCGTCAGCTGCCTTAGTACCTATGAGCTACACACTTTCCTATAACCAAGGTCATCATGAACAATTCTGTGGTCAGTGCCGTAACATGCTGAAATCTACACCTATTTCATCAATATTGACTTGCCTGATGTTGATCCTCTGTTTCACTGTGTCAATTGCCATGTTTGCTGGTCTCTCACACAGTGATTCATCAATGTATCACTGTAATGGACCTTCATTCGTCAATGAATTTCTATTGGTTTCATCCCTTCACTGCTCGAATATGGATAACAGAACGCTGCTCCTCTTTGGTGCATGTCAACAGTGAGGCGGCCATCTTTGAACTGTAATCATGATGTCATGTTGTTCGTCTGCACTGTGATGACACCTGCAGGACACTCTTGGCATCCTTAGCAACTATATTCAAAATTGCAAATTATGTTAAAAATCTACCCAATCTATTGTCAGGATCCTTGCCGATGCTATAGAGTTCATGCATTGTGCTGAGATTCTCAAAAATGTATAGAGAAGAATAGATCACTTATGGGTTAAACCGTGTGAAATGACGTTGATTCTTCGACTAAACTAAACTAAACTAAACTAAACTAAACTAAACTAAAGCAAAGGCATGATTTTTCTCATATTTATCCCCCTTTTAAGGTTTTCCTTTTGAAGCCCTTTTGTAGAAACCTGTTTCTACTCATGAGGGCGAGTCGTGCTGTGTATGTAAAGAGTGGTAGACATGAGCTTAGTACCTCAGAAACAGAAAAGCAAAAAGAAAACCAGGTTAGGTGGAAAGGGCAGGAGCTTGAAAACCGCAAGGCTCCCAAATATCTAGGGCGTGAAGTTAAACCATACACTATATGGCTTGGCTTCGTTCGTTCTTAATCTTCCGCTACCAAACCCTGAAAGGGCTTAAGTAGCAGAATGTAGTACAGAGAACGGAATGCGTTGTGTCGTAGTTTACAGTTTGACTGCGATATTTGCACCTTTTGGTCCAACACATCTGACTTCAGGAAGCATTTTTTGAGTACCGGGTTAGCATTCCCTCTTCGATCCCTTCTCCTTAGCCAGTCTGCCCTGCTGCAGCAGCCTGTTATCTAAGATCACTGCATGGAGGTGTAGAAGGGTCTTGGCAGCTCTGGTTCGCTGGCCCTGACGCTAGCAGTCAGCTATGGGTCGCTGACCAATGCAGCTCATGCGCTGCTCAGCATCTTGATCCCTCGTCCTATATGACGCACTTCCAGGAAACGAAGCGTAGGATTCACGCAAGAAATAATATCACCCAAACACTGACCGGCGCAACATGGGGAGCACAACCGTCTGTCTTTCGGACATCTGCACCTGCCTTGTGTTTTTCTGTAGCTCAATACGTTGCGCCAGTCTGGAAAAACTCTGCCCATAAAACTAGTTGATACAGCAATAAATGAGGTGGGTCGGATAGTATCAGGGTGCCTAAAACCCACCTCATTGATAAAATATACCCCATGACTGGCATAGCACTACCCGAAATTTGAAGAAGCGTTGCAGCAGAAATCAAACGAGAAAAACACGAGTACGGCCCAAGGCACCCAATGTTTGGACATCAGGTACAGAACACAAAACTCAAGTCAAGACATAGTTTCCTAAAATCAACACAGCCCATACAGACAAATCCTGAAAGTCACTGTATCGAGAGATGGCATCTATCGTGATATGGCATGAATTGATGCAGGCCCCAGAGATGGGCTTTGGCAGGAACCTGCCCCCGGACATCATCTATCATACACAACATGGAAGTGGCTGAACAGACTCTGAAATGGTGTATCACGGTGCAAGAGGAATATGAAATGATGGGGATACACAGATGATGTCACGTGACTGTGGCGCAATACAGGACCCAGGCCACCTGATGACCTGGTCCAACCTCCAGGAAACCTGAAATAGGTGTGACTTGTTGGAGGCAAATGACAAGGCAATCCATGTCGCTGAATACTGGATGCATGCTGGATAATGTGGTACTTGGACACAGAAAGTAAGTAAGTAAGACTCTTGGTCATAAGTAAGACTTAGCTGTAAGTAAGACTCTTGACCGTAAGTAAGACTCTTGACCGTAAGTAAGACTCTTGACCGTAAGTAAGACTCTTGACCGTAAGTAAGACTCTTGACCGTAAGTAAGAATCTTGACCGTAAGTACGACTCTTGGCTTGAACAGCCTCGAATATGGCTGTCACTTCCTTAATGGCTGATGATCTAATCTTGGCAGCGTTACTGATTATGCAGGGATTTAAAGCTATTAGAATGCTGCAACTGCTCCCGAGTGGTCCAACAGGGTCTTTGTACACGACAAGGACAAGAATAGCATCACTGCCATACAGAGAGCATGTCGTAAGAGACAACTAAACAATGTGACTTGACATAACATTGGCCATGGTTAGGTGTTTTGTTTAGAGCAGCATAGATGGTGCCTAGCAGGCTGCGGGTCTACTTTGCTCTAGTGTTTGAGCTCATTAAGGCATAACACTGGACATGGTTAGGTGGCGTGTTTAGAACAGCATAGATGGTGCCTAACAGGCTGCGGGTCTACTTTGCTCTTGTGTCTGAACCCACTAAGATGGACTTACACATTGGTTAACCACCCTCTTCAGCACTTGTCCAGATGCAGCGGAGTAATAAGCTGCTCGAGCCTAGCCCGTTAAGCAGGAAATCCTCCTCACCCAGCTCATACCAGAGCTGGGACCTGCACAGGGACATCTGCCCATGTAGAAGTACAGTTCAAATAAGAACCAAGAACTGCTGCAAAGAAACAAATGCAGCAAGTCGTTCAAACTATTACTCGCTGCATGCATTGTACCACGTATAGTATGTGTCAGGCATGCTGTACATATAGGTATTTCAATACAGCACATGTTAGTTGGGCTTACGAAAAACATTTTTGTGGTTATAACTAACAGTGATTGTTTTTAACCTTTAGTGCGCTACGGTCAAGACTCATTCGACCAGCTCGACCTACAAAATCGGAATTTAAAACAAAAATTTTTTTTTAGGCACAGAGACCCTACCCACAGCCATTTTATAAAATGCTGAATATGTCACCATCTACACGCAATATTTTACCAGTTAAAGTATCGTATGATTACAAATGATTTTTGAACAATTTTCATTCTTATACGCAGTTTGGAGCAAGCCGACTTTTTGCGAAAGGTGAAGTAGGTTGTTGGGAAAGATCTTTATCGAGTAGATCTGTTTATTTTATTTGTTTAGATGAAAGAACTACGTTTGAATTGGAAACTAACAGTTGTGTCGATATTGTAAACACAGTATCCATTCGTTGTTGTGGTTTCCATGGTTTTCAATCGGAGCGACTAAGCCTAGCGGTCGAGTTCAAATTTTTCTGAGATTTTCATAAATTTTAAACTTCATCTTTATGTAACTCAGAAACTAACAAACACACAACAAAAACAATAACACCCACAAGTTCTTTATTCAATTGTGTCTTCATACACAACAAAATCATATTTATTGACAAACAAACAGAAAAGTTATAAATTTTGAAAGTCAACTACGATAGTTAGATGCACATTTTTCATAAAAAATTATGTGGAGTAGTAAAGGTTAAATAATAAATTTCTCCCGCTTGGTTTCTTCGTCGTTCATTCATTCTCAATATTCCACTACCAAGCCCTGAAAAGGACTTTGCAAGTAGGAGGATGTTGTCCAGAGAACGAAATGCGTTGTGTAGTAGTTTACAGTTTGTCTGTGATATTTACGCCTTTCGGTCTGACACATCTGACTTCAGCAGACATCTTTGAGTACCGGGTTGGCTGGCCTTCTCTCTTCGATACCTAGTGTTTGACAATTTCTTAACCTGGGGAGGATTATAATCTTTCTAGGCTGTTTACTAGAGCTTGCTTTGCTCGTTTCATGATATTCACTGTCCGCTGCGTCACAGCGCAATCAGTTTTAGCCAATTCGCCATACCCTGCGCTATATGAATTGCTTCATTTCTGCCTGTCTTTACTTAGCTCATTCCATGCAATTCACCATACGCTGCGTCACAGTGCATTCAATCCCAGCCGATTCGCGGTACCCTGCGTCACATGAATTGTTTTGTTTCGGTCTGTCTTTCTAGTTTTAATACTATATCCTTTAGTATCTATTTTTATCCTTCTACATGCTCCAAGCACCCAGTGATTCATGAACAATCAGGAAGATAAATAGGTAGATAGTTTCGTTAGACTGCCACTTTTGACAAATATTCACCTTATCTGCGTCACTCTGTCTCAGGTCTTTGGAAGCAGGTTGTGTCAGCCTAGCTCTTTTGTACAATGGATGACGACTGAAGTAGCCAATCAGCATATTCATTGTGGGAAAACGGAAAGTTCCGAGGACAAACTTATTTTTGCTGTACTCTATTTGATAATGAAAGATCTTTCGGTTGTGCCTGTTGAAAAGAACAGTTTATATTAGATAGTATTAGTTGAGGAGCTATAAATACAAAGTTCATCATTGTCCCCAGGGAGAATGAAAAAAGTAGTGCTTGAGGTTAAACAACTTCTGCGTTCGTTCTCAATTCTCCGCTACCAAGCCCTGATAAGGGCTTTGCAAGTAGCAGGATGTAGTTCGGAGAATGGAATGCATTGTGTCGTAGTTTTCAGGTTGACTGGTCAAGGCAATATATACTGGCCAAGACCCTCACCTCGGCTTCATCGCAGCCCTTCCTGGATACAGGCTGTTTTTATGGCAGCCTGGCTAACAAGGTGAGGGATCAACATGATCCCCATAGTAGTGAGCAACACGCAGATGAACCCAAGCATAGCACAACCGTCTGGAGCGCCCCGGTCTACCTTCATCAGCACGCTCAGGATGTGAGGAAAGCTATCTATGCCAACCCGCCACTTAATGTCCTGTTCAGGGCCCACAAAAGAGTAAACCTACCCATTGTGGGCATTCAAAAACAACATCAACAAAAACTGGGTTGACTGGAAGAGCGGTCGTACTAGGAAAAGACCATGTCCAGACTTTTGTCAGTCCGTCTGTGATTGAGAATTGGTGTGATGTAATGAGTGGTGCCTCAGGGATCGGTATTGGGACCAATTTTGTTCTTGATATATATAAATTATTTGGACAATATCGGGTCCATTATTGCAAAAATTAGCGGATGACACAGAATCATGTGTCAGGGTCTCTTCTCCAGCAGAGGTGGATTGATTAAGATCGTATTTAGCTGCGATTTATAAATGGTCTGAGAGCTTGCAGATGGAGTTTAATGTAGAAAAATGTACAGTTATTCATATGGGAAGATCCAATAAGGATTATAATTACATGATGGGAGTGAACAATATAAGAGCAAGGAAGTCATAGTCAAACTATATAAGGGGACGGCATGGCCTGGTGGTTAAATGGCACGGCTCACAATCCGAAGATGCTGGGTTCGATCTCTATCACAGCACCGGCCGTTAACCCGGGGAAGCAAACCCTTAGAAAATGCAAGAGGAAGCAGACTCTTACATAAAATGCATGCTGAAGTCGGATGCACTGGACCAGCAGGCGCAAAATAAAAACTACAGTGCATTGCACACCGCCTTCGGGATTACAGAAATGAGACAACACACACAAAAAAACTATATAAATCATTGGTGAGAAAAGTGTTCAGGTGTGGAGTCCTTATCACAGAGTGGATATAGAGATACTAGAAAGGATACAAAGAAGAGCTACAAAAATGATCATGGATTCAAGAATTATAGTTATGAGGAAAGACTCAGATAAACTAGTATACATTGTCTAGATCAGAGATGAATTTGAGTTTATAAGAGTTTATAAATTAATCAATAGAAAGATAGACTATAACAAATTTTTCAAAGTCAGCCGGCTACAAGAACTAGAGGGCACAGCTTCAAATTATTTAAAGATATGTACAGATTAGATGTTCTGAAATATTTATTTAATCAGAGAGTGGTGAATGCTTGAAATGCATTGCTACAGGATGTGGTAAAGGCAGGGTCAGCTAATGCATTAAAAAATAGATTTTTGTCTTAAAATTGGTGGAGTGGAAAAAAACTGGTTGTATACAGATTCTGTAGAGACTTTTAAACCAGTATAATGAAATTAAGTTAATCAATATTGAAGCTTTTCAGTGGCACAGTGAATGAGTCTGTAGAGTTTCTTCTGTCCTCCTAATCAGTCTCTGTAGAGTTTCTTCTGTTCTCCTAATGAGTCTGTAGAGTTTCTTCTGTCCTCCTGAGTGTCTGTAGCGTTTCTTCTGTCCTCCTGAGTGTCTGTAGCGTTTCTTCTGTCCTCCTGAGTGTCTGTAGAGTTTCTTCAGTCCTCCTGAGTGTCTGTAGAGTTTCTTCTGTCCTCCTAATGGGTGTCTGTAGAGTTTCTTTGTCCTCCTAAGTGTCTGTAGAGTTTCTTCTGTCCTCCTAATGGGTGTCTGTAGAGTTTCTTCTGTTCTCCTAATGAGTCTCTGTAGAGTTTCTTCTGTCCTCCTAATGAGTCTGGAGCATTTCTTCTGTTCTCCTAATGAGTCTCTGTAGAGTTTCTTCTGTCCTCCTAATGGGTGTCTGTAGAGTTTCTTCTGTTCTCCTAATGAGTCTCTGTAGAGTTTCTTCTGTCCTCCTAATGAGTCTGGAGTATTTCTTCTGTCCTCCTAATGAGTCTCTGTAGAGTTTCTTCTGTTCTCCTAATGAGTCTCTGTAGAGTTTCTTCTGTTCTCCTAATGAGTCTCTGTAGAGTTTCTTCTGTCCTCCTAATGAGTCTGGAGTATTTCTTCTGTCCTCCTAATGAGTCTCTGTAGAGTTTCTTCTGTTCTCCTAATGAGTCTCTGTAGAGTTTCTTCTGTTCTCCTAATGAGTCTGGAGTATTTCTTCTGTCCTCCTAATGAGTCTCTGTAGAGTTTCTTCTGTTCTCCTAATGAGTCTCTGTAGAGTTTCTTCTGT
This sequence comes from Ariolimax columbianus, assembly GCA_036924085.1. NCBI lineage: Eukaryota > Metazoa > Mollusca > Gastropoda > Stylommatophora > Arionidae > Ariolimax > Ariolimax columbianus. The sequence continues at coordinate 69,148,672 of JAVGWX010000014.1, forward strand.
TCTCCTAATGAGTCTCTGTAGAGTTTCTTCTGTTCTCCTAATGAGTCTCTGTAGAGTTTCTTCTGTTCTCCTAATGAGTCTCTGTAGAGTTTCTTCTGTTCTCCTAATGAGTCTCTGTAGAGTTTCTTCTGTCCTATTAATGAGTATTTGTAGAGTTTCTTCTGTCCTCCTAATGAGTCTGGAGCATTTCTTCTGTCTTCCTAATGAGTCTGGAGCATTTCTTCTGTCCTCCTGAGTCTCTGTAGAGTTTCTTCTGTCCTCCTAATGAGTCTCTGTAGAGTTTCTTCTGTTCTAATGAGTGTCTGTAGAGTTTCTTCTGTTCTAATGAGTGTCTGTAGAGTTTCTTCTGTTCTAATGAGTGTCTGTAGAGTTTCTTCTGTTCTAATGAGTGTATGTAGAGTTTCTTCTGTCCTAATGAGTGTCTGTAGAGTTTCTTCTGTCCTAATGAGTGTCTGTAGAGTTTCTTCTGTCCTCCTAATGGGTGTCTGTAGCGTTTCTTCTGCCCTTATGAGTGTCTGTAGAGTTTCTTCTGTCTTAATGAGTGTCTGTCTGTTCTAAGCTCACTGTATAGCAGCTTCTTAGAGAGGTGCTCAGCACATCTCGTCCCTCTAATCTGGACTTTGTCCTGATACCTGATCCTGAGCAGCCTGTGCAGACAGCTTATGTGAAAACGATTTAATTCTCTAGCATGTCTGTTATACTGTCCATGTTTCACAGGCATGCAGCAGAGTGGTTAATACTGCATCCCGATACACTTTTACCTTGGTGGTGATACTGATGCCTGCCTGTGTAATCCCGTGGTTGACCTCAGAGTCTATATTCACCTCTCGTGTGAAGGTAATGCTTAGGCAGGTGAAGCTATCGACTGTCTGGAAACGTTGGTTCTGTCTAATGTTTGGTTCGCTGTTAGTTGTAGTGATGTGTATAGTGTGTTGTGTATGGTAGGGGGTGGTAGGAGCAGCAGGTAGTGCAGCTCGGCCAGCTCTAGGTACAAAGTGGGGAGGTGCTCGACTAACTCCTCATGGTCCACGTAGTAGATATCATCTATTGAGATGATTGTTGAAAGAAGCAATGTCTTTTCTCAGCTAGAAGATCAAACTGGTCTCTTCGTTTCAGTTTCTTGGCTGGGTTCTAGGGATCTGGTTTTGCTTGGTGTTTCAAATATATTTGGCTCCGTTTAAGGATGAAGTTTTACCTTTACAGGTAATAGATCTAGGTACCATGCCAGTCAAAAAATATACTTTGTGTAATTGGAAGCAAACTCAATCTTGCTAAACAAACCTGAACGTTAGCGAGTAACAATTATCCACCGAGCTGGGCCGTACAAGAAATGCACCATTTAATAGAATGGCCCTTAGGTACTGTTCTGCGGATCTGTAGTCTTCGTCCGGATGGTACCACCTGTTGATGGGTATAATCTCAATTAATTTACAAAAAATATGCAGATTCTGTAATCATTCTTCACAAAATTTACATGAAATTATGGGATATTTGATCTATTCACAATAGGAAGGAATGAGATTCCAGAGCTAAGATACGCAGATGACACAGACATGCTATCAGACAGCACCAAAGGCCTGTAAGACTGCTCATGTCCGTTCAGAAGCACAGTAAAGCTCAGAATCTTTTTCTCAACATTAAGAAAACTAAGATAATGTTCACTGACAGAACAGGACTGCAGATTGATATTAATAATGAAATGGAAAATGTCATACATTTTTAATACCTTGGCTCTACGTTATTCAACGACGGAGAATGCTTAAAAGAAATTAGAAGACGATTGGCAATGGCGATGCAGGAGCTAAACAACATGCAAAGTTTATGGCATAATACTAACAGGCAACTAAAACTGAAGATCCTGAGAACATGCATATTCCCTGTGACAATGTACGGGTGCGAGACATGGACTATAACACAAGCAGCACGGAAGAAAATTGGAGCGTTCTAAACAAAATGTTACAGAAGAGTACTAACCATTTCTTGGGTAAAGAAAGTGACAATTAAAACCATCCTAGAAGATCTGAATGTTGAAGAAAATTGGCTCATAAACAATGTTACCTGGAAGGAGACGCATGGGTCGACCAAGGCAAAGGTGGATAAAAGATATAAAGGAAACTCTAAACAAGAACATGGAGCAGAAGGGAAGATTGACTGCAGACGGAGATTCATATCAGCTGGCTATGATAAGAGTGACGTTCTACAGGCGGGAAGATTGACTGCAGACGGAGATTCATATCAGCTGGCTATGATGAGAGTGACGTTCTACAGGCGGGAAGATTGACTGCAGACGGAGATTCATATCAGCTGGCTATGATGAGAGTGACGTTCTACAGGCGGGAAGATTGACTGCAGACAGAGATTCATATCAGCTGGCTATGATGAGAATGACGTTCTACAAAGGACATGCTACATGATGATGATGACCTGACATTACCAATGTTTGTTTGCGTGGACTTCTACTTCTTGAATCCATGTCTGTCCTTCGTCCAGGGGAACAATGATGGTCCAAGGGCATGATGCAGATCATTGACAGGAAGCTACGCAGGTGGTTGTAGTTGTATGATCATTAGAAAGACACCCTCCTCTGGGGACGGCGTGGGCTATTGGTTAAGTGACACGGTTCACAACCCAAAGGTGTTGGGTTTGATCCCCATCACAGCACCGGTTGTTACCCCGAGGAAGCAAACCCTTTGAAAATGCAGGAGGAAGCAGACCCTTACAGAAAATGCATGCTGAAGTCAGATGCACTGGGTCAACAGGCGTAAAATAAAAACTACAGTGCAACGCACAACGTCTCGGAGATAGAAAAATAAGGCGAAAGAAAAAAAACAACAAAAAAACACCCTCCTCTAACATGTATTGCCGCCATGCATACCACATGACAAGCCCATCTATACTTTCGTATTGACACAGTTGGCGACATCACAAACTTTGTTTGATGGCCACGTCATGAACTCTATTTGATGGCGCATGGCAGTATTTCGGATGTGGTCTCTTAAAGAGAAGTTTAGGACCTTCTCTCTTTTGGTAGTGCACAGAGCTTCTCTGTGTCTGATATGCATAAATTCCAAACCTCACATTCATATCGGGGGACGGCATGGGTTAGTGGCTAAGTGACACAGCTCACAATCCAAAGGTGCTGGGTTCATTCCACATCACAGCACCGCTGTTACCCCAGGAAAGCAAACCCTTAGAAAATTCAGGAAGAAGAAGAACCTTATATAAAAAGCATGCCAAAGTTGGATGCACTGGGCTGACAGGCGCAAAATAAAAACATAGTGCAACGCACACCGCCCTGGGAAATAGAAAAATAAGGTGAACTAAAAACAAAAAAACACATCCATATACCGTTGCTGGGATAACCATGATATTGATGGGGTGAACACTGGCCTTGACGTCCGACATCTGCTGAAGTATGTTTAATACAACTGCATCTGAGCCAACCCACCGGTCTCCTGCGTGACATCTCCTTGTCAGTTTTGTATTTGTTGTTGATTTCCTGGTCTAGGTAGACATATACATTGACATTTTGATGGGTTTATTTTCCAGACGCAGCTCCCCTAACAGATAGTTTTTAGTAGAAACTGGATATTTTCCACTTTATTCCTTCAGTATTGTTTTCAGCAGCGTGTCGTGTCTCTGTGCATGTCCGTAAAAAATGTATTAGCCTAATTATTTTAATCTTCTTCAGTATTTCTCTGCCGATTCCAAATCTCTGCATGACCTCCCTATTGTTAGCTGTTCCTACCATGCTAGATGCAACAACAAACAGATTTGTTGTGAAGAAAAGCGAAAACAATAAAATGTTGATAATACCGTATCATACATTGTTGACACAATGACATTAATTTTTTTTTAAAAAGGCTCCCAAGAAAGTCTTTCTTTATTAGGGACAAGGACAACACAGATGAAGTCTAAAAGATAAATATGGTAAGGATTAGAGTTATCATGTGGAGTTATAGTGAAGCTAGCACAAATCATCATCATCTAGTTGTTCCATAATAAGACTGGTTGTAAGGTTGTCTGGGCATGTCTCTCCATTTGACCCTATCCTCTGGTTGATCAATCCTAAGACTGGTTGTAAGGTTGTCTGAACATGTCTCTCCATTTGACCCTATCCTCTGGTTGGTCAGTCTTAAGACTGGTTGTAAGGTTGTCTGAACATGTCTCTCCATTTGATTCTATTCTCTGGTTGATCAGTTCTAAGACTGGTTGTAAGGTTGTCTGAGCATGTCTCTCCATTTGACCCTATCCTCTGGTTGATCAATCCTAAGACTGGTTGTAAGGTTGTCTGAACATGTCTCTCCATTTGACCCTATCCTCTGGTTGATCAGTCCTAAGACTGGTTGTAAGGTTGTCTGAGCATGTCTCTCCATTTGACCCTATCCTCTGGTTGATCAGTCCTAAGACTGGTTGTAAGGTTGTCTGAACATGTCTCTCCATTTGATTCTATTCTCTGGTTGATCAGTCTTAAGACTGGTTGTAAGGTTGTCTCAGCATGTCTCTCCATTTGACCCTATTCTTTTCAGCATAGATCTCTACTTTAACATCCCTGCATGCCTGAGATGTAAAGGTAAGTCTTGGTCACACCCTTCCTCTTTCCCCCAGATTCTTACCCTCTACTAAGTTCTGTAGAAGACTTTCATGTCTCATTTTGTGACCCAGGCAACTCAATCTTCTTTTTTGTACCATTATAAATATTTTTCTTTGTGTGCCTACTTCAATGAAGTCAGTGTCACTGGATCTTCTTTGTGTCCAACTCACTCTTTACATTTAACGGTAACATCTTATTTCTAACACTTCCAAGCTTTTGTCATCCTTCTTTGCTAGAGTCCAAGTTTCAATCCAATACAGTGCAATTGTCCACAACGAGTAGCGACTATTCTTTTCCTCAGTTCTATCCTGATACTGTTTGCTATTAGCAATTTCTGTTTTGCTCTGACGGTCTTTTTATCCAATGCAATCCTTGTCCTAATTTCTGTGATTGCGTGCCCTAAATATGTAAACTTGCGTACTGGTTCGATTATTTCTCCATTTGCCAATGTTGCTTGTCTGTTACCTTAGTCTTTGTCTTCAATGTATTTATTTTCATGTGTTGCTGTTAATTTTTCCAAGCAACATTTGGAACACTGCTACTGATACTCCCACTATGGCTTGATCATCGACAAATTTGATGGCATTAAACAGAGACCAGAAATAAACAGGAACATTAGGTGTGAGATGTGGTCAGAACACAGAATCAAGAAAAATAAAAAAATTAAAGGAGAGGCTGAAGATATTTAAGAAAATGAGGAGAAATATGATAAAGATGGGAAAAGAAGTGGGCTGCAATAGGAGAACCAGCATCCTTACTTGAATACTTAAATTCTAGTATTCAATCAGGCAAGGCTGCCTGATGACAGGTAGCCAAAAGCTGCTTGAATCTGTGCCTATCCTTCACCTTGGAGTACCTTCTTCTTATTCTTTTGTCCTAATGCCCTTGCCATATGGCGTCGCAGAGAGGTGGGATGCGTAAATTTCTTATTATCGCCAAGTGGGAGGCTTGTGATGTCGTTTGGTATAACTTCCTGAGAGTGCCAGAGACACCTTCGATCCATCGACGTCGTGGTCTGCCTCTTGCTCGTGGACTGGAGACCTCCATATGATATGCTCTTGATGCAGGCTGGTAATAATGCATTCTGACTAAATGACCAAACTACTTGATTTGTGAAGAGACAAGAGTTCCGATCAAGATAGCGCAGTATAAACAGCTTTCTGGTATTTGTTGACTTGGAGTACCATGATGGTCTAAAGGCGTGGTGCAGGTCATCTCTCCATCTCGTCGGCGGGCAGTTGTAGTTGTGCGGTCACCAGAAAGACACCCTTCTCATCCATCTATTGTCAATCATGTGGACCACATGGCTGGCCCATCTATCGTCAGTCCTGCGGACCACATGACCGGCCTATCTGTACTTTTGTATTGAAGCAAAATCGATGGCATCCTGGAACTCAGTTTGGTCGCGGATGTCGTTGTTATGGACATGTTCTCTTAGGGAAATATTTAGGACTCTACGCTTTTTCGGCTATTCGGAGCTTCTCTTCGTCTGATTTGCATAGACTCCAAACCTCACACCCATATACCATTGCTGGGATAACTATGCTATTGAAGGTGTGAGCCCAGGCCTTAATGTCCGCCATCTGCTGGAGTATCGGTTTAATCTTTTCCGACCCAACAGCGTGAGATTACGGCTCCACTCTACTGGTGTTGCACGCCGCCAGCTCTATGGTCATCGCTTTAACGTATTTAAACTACCGGGTTAATGGATATGGCTGAAGATATTGCTCTTTTGATTGTAGAGAGTTCCAACTTCTGTCATGTACGGTTAGACAAAGAAAATGGGGATTGTGAAATTTGTTTTAGATTTTGGAAAGGATTTCTTTGAAGATTCACCCATTATTGAGAATGGGGGAGTTAAGTTTCTGTACCAGATTTTTCTGAGATAGATCTATTTAGTTTGTTTATGTAGATACAATAATTATGTTTATAGTCGAAGTGACAGACATAACCATTACGGTAAACATCAATAGTAATATTGGTACGTTTTTAGGCAAGTCTATATGTTTGTGCTATTTTTCACCACTATCATCTTAATCTTCTTTTATCTCAGAAACTAATATACACACAATGACAACCATAACACAAACAAGTTCTTTATTAATATATGTTTTTAGACACACAAAAACAAAAAAATTAAAATTAAAACAACAAATTAGAGGTTCTCAAAATCAACAACCACGTCGGGGCATGACGCGCTGAAAAATTATGCAGATTCAGGAAATAGACGTCAATTTGTAAACTGGGAATCAGAAGGTTAATGCAGTTGAAGCTGAGCCAACCCACCGCTCTCCTGCGTAAGATCTGTGTGAGATCAGCATCCTGGAAGATGTTTATTTGTTATCACTACAAGAAACAAAATGAGAACTCACTTTTCATTTTCAAATCCAAACCTCTTCTTGACAGCGTAGGTGAGTCTCAAGCTCATATCTTTATCCCTGTAAGTCAGCCTGTGTGAGTAATAGTAATCCACCAAGTCCGAGACACTGTTTCGTGAGATCTCAGTGCCAATCAGATAATGCTTGTTTCCGTGTTCGTCAATGTACGTCCTGATAATACTGTGTGAAATACTGTCATAGGCACTGAAATACATTTGAAAAAAAAGTTTGTTAGTTTTCATTCCACTTATAACTTAACTCAGTGGGGCTCAGTGGTCTCAAGGTACGGTGGCCGTCTCGAGTGCCGGAGGTCGCGGGATCGAATCACAATGGAGACCAATCTGCATTACATTTCAGTGGTTATTCATGAATTGGCGACATTTTTGTGTGTGAAAAATAGTTTTTAATGACAAAAAATGACAATATAATTATTAACAATTACTTGTAATATTTTACTAAATATTACAAGACCTTCCTATTCTTACTCACATTCATTTTCTTTTAATGTGATATATAACATGCTGGTCTTCCTTGTGAAATAATTTTAAAAATTCTAGTCTTATGAAGAGACTGCTTTATAGACAAAATAATTCTGGCAAAACTATTTACAAAATTATGGCCTTTAAGAGTTAATAATCTGTTTTCAGTGGAATTTTATTTTTTTCAAACAAGGGACGCCAAAAACGGATGGGTCTACATGTTTGTGCTGTTTTTCAACACTATCACCTTCATCGTCTTGTATCTCCGAAAAAAAAACACGCACGCACGCACGTACACACACACACACACAACAAAAACAATAACACTAACAAGTTCTTTATTCATTTATGTCTCTACATACAAACAAAACATATCTATACACTGGGGAGGAAGACTAACGTCTGGTCAGGCAAAATATACTGAGCAGACATGATAGTCAGGGTCAGTCAAAATATACTGATCAGACATGATAGTCAGGGTCAGTCAAAATATATTGATCAGACATGATAGTCAGGGTCAGGCAAAATATACTGGCCAAGACCCTCACCTCGGCTTCATAGTAGTCCTTCCCTGGAAACGGAATGTTCTCAAGGCAGCCTGGCTAACGACGTGAGGGATCAACATGATCCCCATAGTAGTGAGTGACACGCAGATGAATCCAAGCATAGCCCGGTCCACCTTCATTAGTACGCTTGGAATGTGATGAAAGCTACTGTAACCCCCCACTTAACGTCCTTTTCAGGGCGCACAAAAGAGTAATCTACTCATTGTGCACATTCAAAAACATTGCAAACAACAATATCTGTACAACACCAGACAAAAAAGGTACAGGTTCTCAATCAACAATCCAGAAAAACTTGACAGACTAAAAAATAATGTACCTGCAGAAGAAACTGCATGTTTAATTATTTTTTTCCCCGTGGATCTACTTGTAAAAATTCCCCTGTCTCTGGGTAGTGAGGACGGACTCCTGTGTTCAGTGTCGAGCACGTTTAAAAATTCCTCAAGTTAGAAATCAATTAGAGTAGACTTAACAGCCTCTGCACGAACAAAATTAAAATTCTACCCAAATTATTTGTACCTTCCTCCAGGTCTAGTAAGCCGCATGAAGTTTAAACTATCTACTACGGATAGACGATAGCCTTTGACTACCTGACAACAGACATTAAGATGCCTGTTTGGATACCAGGATTCCAAGTATACAACTAGTTTCTTCTACTTCTTGTCTTGTGGTTTTTTTTATAACCCCAGGAATGTCATAGGGGCATCACTTAGCGTGTGAGCGATGTGTCTTGGGCACCTTGCTAACTGGGCGATGTGTTAGTCCATTATTGGCTCATGTGTACATTTACTAGCCACACCAAAGTCGTTTCACTGTTAGCAAACAGGACGAAGGATGCCAATCTCGAGAAGTTCAGCCTTGATCACTGGACTATGGTAATACGACACAGAGTAACTGAAATACTATTTCAAATAGCCAACAGACATGCCAGGATAGTAGTATCCCCTTTCAGCCATGACTAACTAAAGGATGATATGACTTGGAGTGGAAAAAATGTATACATAGCTTTTTTCGCCTTTCTCCCTGTGGCGTTGTCCTTTCATTTCTCTGTGTTGTCCTTTCACTTCTCTGTGTTGTCTTTTCACTTCTCTGTGTTGTCCTTTCACTTCTCTGTGTTGTCCTTTCACTTCTCTGTGTTGTCTTTTCACTTCTCTGTGTTGTCTTTTCACTTCTCTGTGTTGTCTTTTCACTTCTCTGTGTTGTCCTTTCACTTCTCTGTGTTGTCCTTTCACTTCTCTGTGTTGTCTTTTCCCTTCTCTGTGTTGTCTTTTCACTTCTCTGTGTTGTCTTTTCACTTCTCTGTGTTGTCCTTTCACTTCTCTGTGTTGTCCTTTCACTTCTCTGTGTTGTCTTTTCAATTCTCTGTGTTGTCTTTTCAATTCTCTGTGTTGTCTTTTCAATTCTCTGTGTTGTCTTTTCAATTCTCTGTGTTGTCCTTTCACTTCTCTGTGTTGTCTTTTCAATTCTCTGTGTTGTCTTTTCAATTCTCTGTGTTGTCTTTTCAACTTTCTGTGTTGTCCTTTCACTTCTCTGTGTTGTCTTTTCACTTCTCTGTGTTGCAAGAGCTTGGCTTCACCAAGCACGATTTGGCCATTCAGCGAACATCTCCACTTGGATCGGTTTGCAGCTTCGTCTTCCCAGGATGTCAGATTCATGTCCAGGGCCTTCATATCACGCTTGCACACATCTTTGAACCTCAACTGTGGTCGGCCGACTGTTCTCGTGCCATTTGCCAACTGTCCATAAAGGATATCTTTAAGAATGCAGCCATCTTCCATGCGGCGAACATGACCTAGCCATCGCAGTCTTCGCTGCCTAAGTAGAGTGTCCATGCTTGGAAGACCAGTGCAAGAGTGCACCTCTGCATTTCTCACTCTGTACCTCCATGAAATTCCAAGAATGGATCGCAGGTGCCGTAGGCGGAAGGTGTTAAGCCTATGCTCTTGTTTGGCATAAGTTCTCCAAGTCTCTCTGTCAAATAGAAGTGCGCTTACAACAATCTGGCAAAGATGGCGCCGTAACTGGCTGCGAGTCTACATTTCTCTACTGTTTTCGATCATTATGGATGCCGCCAGACCACGGATTTGCCTGGAATTCACACTAGTCGACGACTTACACTTGTGTTCACGGATACGTGGAGTTGTTTTCCGTCTGGACTTGTTATTTCGTTCTTTTTGTGTGATTTCTTCCATCCGTTTATCCTGGTCTGGATGCCGGCTGAATGGCGCTACGCTTAAACTAGTTATACCTGTGTCGTATCTCACGGGTTAGTTCTGCCGGTTCACCTTCACGAATATGGCGTGTGGGAATTTTAGATGCTACTATGATGAACTGAATACAGCTGGGGAGAGATGCCAGACTCACTCACACGCTGAGTGTTGTCCATACGACCTCTTGTGGTTATCAAAAAGGCACGACAAACTGCGTTAGATGCCTGCCTTCCCACCTTTCTACCCTGCGGGTTACATGTTTACGGAAAGGCTTCGGTGGTAACCCTGAGGCAAAAATGCATCCTATGCTATCTCCAGTCGTCTCGATGAATGTCTTGCCACTGGCAAAAGGTAGCTTAGGCTCTGTGAGTGAGGTTGACAAAAGGCGCAGTTTCTTCCTCACTTTAATCCAAATTACCGCGCAAGTCACCCATTTCAGCGGACACAGCAAGAGATACGACTGTCCACACGGCTGAACAAAGAGAGTGGTCTTCATCACTTGTGATGGACAAAAAAAACTATCATACAACACATGCATTGTATACCATGACCTTGGTTTTAATTGTCAGTTTCTGATTTTTCCAAACACGAGTTGTGAGGTGAGAAAATGTAAGATCCTTAGCAACCATTTTAACAAATTTCATGATTTTTCTCATTTCTATCCGACTTTTAAAGTTTCCATTTTAAGCCTCCTCGTATTTAAGCTGAAGAGCAGAGAAAGCAGATATGGCCATCCCCAGTGCCATTCCTTAACAAATTTTAAGGTGAGACCAATAACCTCAGGCTTACTTAATTTCCCTTGTCCAAGCACCACGTCATATAGTGTTCATCCAGTATTCAGCTACTTGAATTGCCCTGTCGTTTGTCTTCAGCATGTTGTTCTCGCCACATGTATCCGGAAGGTTGGGACAAACTATCAGATGACCTGGATCTTGTACCGCACCGCATTCACATGTATCGCCGTCTGAGAGACTCCATTTCTTCATGTTTCTCCTACATCGTGATACGCCAGTTTGAAGTTTTTTATTCTCTTCAAAAGAGAGTCGGTAAGTGATGTCCAGGGGCAGGTTCCTCCTGAAGCTGGATCCCTGGGTCATGTTTCATTTCGTGCCATAATTCAAAGTGACGACTTTTAGGGGCTGACTGTATGGACTTTGTAGAGTTAAGAAAACTATGCCTGGATTTGAGTCTTGTGATCTGCTCCTGGTGTCCAAACATTGGGTGTCTAGGGTCGTTTGCCTGTTTCTCTCATTCAATTTCAGCAGCCACACTTCTTCTGACGGTAGGTGGGGCTATGCAAATTATAGGGTATATTTTCACAGCGAGGGTGGGTTTTAGACATCCTGACACCATCCTGCCTGCCTCGTTTATCATTATAACAACAAGTTTTGCATGGATAGAGTTTCTCCACTGCTTTATTTATATATATTCAAGCTCATGAACAGAGAAAGCACATATGGCCATCCCCAGCACCATTCTAAGGCAAGCCCTATGGAGACACCAACAGTCTCAGGCTTTCTTTAGATATATTTAAATTGACGAATGAAAACGTACGAAGGAAGGAAGGAAGGAAGGAAGGCAGGCAGGTAGGGTGGGATGGAGGGAGGAAGGAAGGTAGGAAGGAAGGAAGGAAGGAAAGGAAGGAAGGAAGGAAGGGAGGGAGGAAGGAAGAAAGGAAGGAAGGAAGGAAGGAAGGAAGGAAGGGAGGAAGGAAGGAAACTAAGCAGAAGCTAAAAGCACTTACAAAAAGGACAGCACTAATCCTCCCTTTTGGCTTTCCCGAACCAGGAATGTTCCATTTCCATGGTAACTTTCTTCGTTCAACAAAAATTCTGCTTTGCTGCGGGAAATATCTCCATGGTACCATAACTGAGAACTGAGAGGGTCCGTTTCATCTGAATCTTCTTCATCACCAGTTCCGCAATCCTAAAAATAATCACTGCAAAATTAGAATTTCATAATACAAAATGTAAAAGCCACAAAATCAGAATTTCATAATACAAAATGGAATGGTTGTAAAAGCAAGCGAAGGATTTCAAATATTTAGGAAGCATAGTATCATCTAATGGAAGAATGCAAAGAAGAAATCGATCACAGATGCACCAAAGCAAACCAAATCGTTGGCCAGATGTCAACAACACTGAAGAACAAGCACGTAAAGATTGGCACAAAAAGAGCCCTGTTCAACACAATTTTCATGCCTACACTATGCTACCAGTGTCAAACATGGACACTGACAGCAACAGATATGAGAAAATAGAAAAAACAGAAATGAAATGCCTGAGGCGAATGCTAAATGTGACACGATGGGACAGAATTAGAAACGATGAGATCAGGAAACAGATGGTCACTAAGTCAATGCTAGACTTCAATAGGAAACAGCAAATTGGTTTGGTCACATATCGTGACAGCAACACAACAGCCTCCCACATATGGCTCTAATACTTAAACACAGCGGTACCAGAGCTAAAAGCCGACCCCGCAAAGGATGGATTGATGGAATATCCGAGGCGCTATCCAGATGTTACTTATACAGACGCGGAAAGGCAAACCAGGATAAGACAATAGACAGACAGACAGACAGATTAGATAGATTAGTTAGATAGATAGATGATTGGTTGGTTGGTTGGTTGGTTGGTTGGTTGGTAGGTAGGTAGATAGGTAGGCCTACCGGCCGGCAGGCAGGCAGGCTGGCTGGCTGGCAGGCAGGCAGGCAGGCAGGCAGGCAGGCAGGCAGACAGACAGACAGACAGACAGACAGACAGACAGACATATAGATAGATAGATAAGATAGATAGATCAGTGCGAGGGTTGACATGCCATCATGAAACTGGCGGGCTACTGTGATGAATTTTTGGGGATAACCAAATTTCACCATGATTTTCCAGAGTCCGTCCCTGTTGACAGTGTCAAAGGCCTTTGTCAGGTCCAAAAAAAATGTGTCTACAGATCACGATACTGTTCCTGACATTTTTGGATTTGATGAGCTGCAAAAATCATGTCAACCGTCCCATGACCAGCTCGGAAACCACATTGACTCTCTGGAAGTAGCTTCTGCTCGAGATGAATTTGTTAGCGATTGAGCAAAACTCGAATTAACATTTTTATAGCGATCGATAGGAGAGAGAGAGAAGTAAGCCGAAGCTAAAGGCAATTACAAGAAGGCTAGTACTAAATCTCCCTTTTGGCTCTCACAAACCAGGAAAGGTGATTATGGAAAAGAAGACAAAGTGGTTTTATTCTGTCCTCCCTAGCATGAGGCCCAAGAGATACTTATCAGGAGCTTCTTCTTCTTTTGTCCTACTGTAACAGTTCCAGCTGAAGGGTGGGCATTTAGGGCAGGGGAGATTGGGCTGGCGACTCTGGGAACAAAGGTTGCCTGACTGAGTGCCATGGTCATTTGTCTTACCGTAACAGTTCCAGCTGGAGGGTGTGCATTTAGGGCAGAAGAGATTGGGCTGGCTACTCTGGGAACAAAGGTTGCCTGACTGAGTGCCATGGTCAAGCACTGTCTCAACACTAGGTCACCAAGGAAACGAGGGGTTTAAGTGAAAGAATTTGTCTTGCACAGGGATGGGTGTTCGGAGCTTAGGTGGGGGTTTGGAGCTGACCACTCTATGATGTTCCGAATTAGTGTAAAGGGGGGGTTGGTGACAGTCAGATGTCGCAATGACTGGCTACAACATTTAGGGTGACAGGGATTCGGGGTTATTCATCAAATCACAATTAGTTGGGGCTGGTTACAAATTTAGAGTGATGGCTAAGTCAGACAACCAACACGAGATCATTGGACAGCCATGATGTTGTTTGAGACTATAAAATACTAGGCAAAGATGAACTCAAACAGACTGGCTACGAGATAGGCTGTCATTAGTCTGAGAGACTGGCTAGGAGAAAGCCTGGCTAGGAGAGTGAGTTTGCAGGGTGACTGAACCAGCATTCACCTCAGGTTTTGGCCAGTCGCTCTATAGGTGTTTATGTTGGACACCCTGTGAATAGTAACAGATCTGAATGTATGTTGTACGTGCAGGATACCTAGAGAGCGATGCAAGATCTAATTACATATGAATGTACATATTCGTGTGAATATGTGAAGTGATCGAAGTAATTGTGAATGTACAGATCGCCTAAGGATGAGATATGAATGTCTGTGGTATGTGCAGGACACTTTGGGAATGATGTGTGTTCTGATTGTGTGTGTATGCACAGATCGACTGAGTATGTGACCACAAGTGAGTAAGTGATCTGACTATAAGTGACGTGATCTAATTGCATTTGAATGCACAGAACGCCTGAGGAAACGTGAACCGATTGTATATGGATGTATAGATCATCTGACTGAAGGTGATCTGATTGTGTGTAAATGCACAGAACAACTGAATACGTAATCCGATCGTGAGTACGAGTTGGTGATTGTGTGCTGGGTGTGCAGATAAGGGAATGCAGCGGCAAGAATCTGGGTTATGTAGTTTTGGGGGGGCACCATCAAAAGCTAGTGCTTACAAATCTCCTATGTAGTTCAATATTTATAGAGATATATATTTTGATTATTTAGATGTATTTTGTTCTTTTTGGCTAATAATCTTTTTGATGATATTCATGTTATTAAATCATATAATTTTTGTTGGATAGTGTTTACTGTGTTATTTATTGTGTGAAGTTGTATCGTGGTATGGATACATGTTGCAACTCTTTAGATAAGTATCTACTCAGCTAAACCTAAACTCTGCAACACTACTGCTCATGCCTTGCAGAAAGGAGGTATGCGTAGACTTCTGGTTAGACGTTCTTCTCTGATTATATACTTTGTGAGCATGGACACCATTTTGTATCTGAACTGCGTACGTGCATGTGACACCTGGCTGTTATCTACAGTAATCACAAAGTTGGATGTTGCTGTCACCTAATGACACCTTTAGAAACCATTAACTACATTTTTCTTCTCCTTCTTCTTTTGTCCTACTGCTCTTGCCTTGCGGTGTCACGGAAAGGAGGTATACGTATACTTCCGGTTAGCGCTAGGTGGGAAGCTTATATAGTCGACATGCTGAACTTTTGGAGTGTTTCCTTGATCCTCTCTATCCAATGTCCGACCTCTTGCTGGAGAACCTGATACCTTCATGTAGTATGATTTAGTTGCAGGTTGTTCATAGTGCATTCTTGTCAAATGACCAAACCATTTTACTATATGTGCTTCAATATAGTAGTCGACCGGTGTAGTCCCCACCATATTACTAAGCATACTGTTACGGATATGTCTCAAATTGTTTTTCCTGCTGCACTTCTTATACAGCACATTTGACAGGTCTCTTTCTTACGTTTGTACTTTTCTAGTAGTGGCCATGTTTTCCATTGATAACATAACGTCGGGATGATCAACGTGTTTATCAGCGTCTAGTTAGTGGACATATCGACACTCTGATGTTTCAGTATCTGTGCCAGTTGGTAGTGCACCTTGTTTGATTTTTGGATTCTATTTTCTATCTCTCTGTCCACTCTGCCGTCTTCAGTGAAGACACTTCCCAAATACGTAAATTCCTGGACCTGGTTTACGATTTTTCCACCGGTGCAGTAGCTGCGCTGTAATGGTAGGCAGTTTATTGTCATGGTTTCTGTCTTATCGCAGTCGATCTTCGTGTCATAATCTAAACAGGTTGAGTTAAGACATGTTAGATGATGTTGCAAATCATTTGATCTTTGCAGATGAGGCTCTTAAAATCTTAAAAATTATATCCGGAGCTAATAATAGACAACACTACAAATTTGGTAAAATTACATACCTCAAAGTACTCCCCATAATTACTTTCATAGGGCTCCACTTCATCCTCCGCGGCTGTGAAATAGGGCGTGAAGCAAATGAGATTGTCAGTGAGGATGACATCAAAGTTACTCCAACTCTGTTCAAAGAGAAAAAAAACATTCTCTGTTCAATTCAAGTCAAAATGTATTTTATTTTTCATTCATTCGTCTTATTTCTCTATCTCCCAAGGCGGTGTGTGTGGCACTGTGTTTTTATTTTGGGCCTGCTAGTCCTTTGCAACCGTCTTCGGCATTATTTTATGTAAGCGTCTGCTTCCTCCTGCATTTTCTAAGGGTTTGCTTCCCTGGGGTAATGGTCAGTGCTGTGATAGGGAGTGAATCCAGCACCTTCAGATTATGAGCCATGTCACTTAACCACTAGCCCACACTGTCCCCTGGATTTCAGTTGTCCTCTTCAAGATTATTTCCAAGACGACGCCGATGCCGCCGCCGCCGCCGCCGACAACAACAACAACAACAACAGCTCCTTCTGCCTCCCTCAATTACATAATACCCATATAAAGAAGAAGATTGACGGAAGCACAAGTACCTCTTCATTGGAATACCTCATGGTCATCGTCCCTTGCTTTCTGGAATCTGTCAGGTCACCTGAAAGTTGTACAAATAATGGACAAATGATGTACAAATGATGGACAAATTGATCATGATCAGCTGCAGGCTGTCCCACTCGCTGGTCCCTGGTTTTCCCTTACAACTTTTAAACCAATGAACATAATTCAATATAATTTGATATGGACATACTGTAAACCAGTTCAACGACGAGGAACTCCGTACTGGCTATTTTCAGCAGGGTGGAGCCACATGCCACACCTCAAATGTCAGCATGGTTGAAATTGCTTTGCTATTTGAAGATCGTGTAATTTCTAAAGGACTTTGTCCGCCAAGGTCACCTGACCTTAACCGACATGATTTCTTCTTATGGGGAATGCTGAAATGGATAGTGTATCTCAACAAGCCAAGGAATCTGATGGAACTGCAAGAAAACATTCGGCGGGAAATTGAGTCTGTGACCCCTGATGTGTTGGTGAATACCTTCCATAACATGGAAAAACATCTATGACCACGGTTGATAGCAGAGTCTTCTCAGGCAACATGTAGGGCAGATGGAGTGGAGGCAATAGGTCTCAGCAAGGTATTGCGCATACGACACCGTGGGTGACTCCATGAGGTGTGTAGTTTTCTCCCAACCCGATTTCCAGGGATATGTATAGACTGTGTACAACGTCAGCAACTGTGGCATATAATGAAGGACATGGGTTTTGCAACACACCTGATACATCTAATAGAAACACTCTACAGTGGACAACAAGCCGCTGTTAGAACCAATGAAGGTACAACAGATTGGTTTGAGAATCACAAGGGAAAGGTTGCATACTTTCACCTTATTTATTTAACATCTACACAGAAAACGTTATGCAAAAGGTAAAAACAGATGACAGCTACAGGGATTTTGATCCATACATAATAGGAGGGAAGGAGATATCAGAGCAGATGACACAGTCATAATGTCAAACAGCACCAAGAGACTGTAACAGCTGCTCATGTCCATTCAGAAGCACAGTGAAGCTCAGAACCTTTTTCTCAACATTAAGGAAACTCAGATAATGTCCACTGACAAAACAGGACTGCAACCCAAGATGGCTATCAATAATGAAGATATAGAAAATGTCTCATTTTGAAAACATTGGCTCTACGTTATCCAACTACGGAGATTGCTTAAAAAAACTAGAAGACGTTTGGCCATGGCGATGCAGAAGCTAAACAACAAGCAACATTTATGGCATAATACTAACAGGCAACTGAAACTGAAGATCCTGAGAACATGCGTATTCCCTGTGACAATGTACGGGTGCGAGACGTGGACTATGACACAAGCAGCAAGGAAGAAAATTGGAGCGTTTAAAACATAGTGTTACAGAAGAATTCTAAAAATTCCTTGGATAAAGAAAATGACAAATAAAACCATCTTAGAAGACCTGAATGTTGAAGAAAATTGGCTCATAAACAATGTTATGTTTCGGAAATTGAATTTTTTCGGCCATGTCAAACGTCATTAAGGACTGGAAATCTTGGAGGGCATGGTATCTGGAAGGCGACGCAGGAGTCGATCAAGGCAAAGAAAGATACAAGATAGTAGGATACTTTAACATGGAGCAGGTGGGAAGATTGACTGCTGACAGAGATTCATATCGGCTGGCTGTGATGAGAGCAAAGTTCTACAAAGGACATGCTACATGATGATGATGATGTATAGAAACTGACGAGCAAGGATGTCCTGAGAGAGGCAGGTCATGTGACTGAGGAAAGAAAGACAAACCCGATATCTGCCATTGAGGAAATGCCTTCAAGTTGTATCTGTCAGGAGAGCTGGTGTTGATGACTAGGTCTTGCTAACGCACTCAAAGGATACGTCGTCGTTTGCGCATGTAGACGGCCTCGACCTGCTTCCAATCTCCCTTTAACAAACTAGCAAAGTGTAGAGGAGCATCCCCACAAACAGATCAGAGCATCACATATAATGACGCCAAGACCATTATTAAAGCCAACTTCAGCGGAAAATGGGCTGATCAACACCCCGACTTCCAAAAAGAAGACAGCTACTTTAACTTAACTAGAGAACAGCAAGTCATCATCTTCAGGCTGAGAACTGGACTTAACAGACTCAAGGGTCATCTTTTCAACACCATGTTGAGAGCATACCATGACAGTGGAACACATCCTACAAAGCAGCATGCTCACTGGCCTCGCAAGACAGATATGAGACAAAAGCTGTATGGAGATAAAACAGCCTTCCAAATAACGGTGTCCTTTGTAAGAAAAACCGGGACATTGATATGTGGACGAACGAAGAAGAAGTAGACAATCTCCCTGTAAGACTGCAACAACGTAAGAACAGCAGTAAACTTGGTTCCATTTCACATGATCTGTGACAATCATTGGTACCGTGCAACAGCTTCGGTGTGCAACCTTCCATTTCGACTTCTATAGCTACCCACTTGTCTGTCCCTCCTTCCAGACGAGGATGTAAAAAACAAGGATACAAAATAGCAAGAGCTGCATTCGGAATGTTGAAACCCACATGGAACTCCAGGGAAATATGAAGGAAGACAAAAATAAGGATTTTCAATTCAAATGTGAAGCCAGACTTGATGTATGGAGCGGAAACCTGGAGGATGACCAAAGGCAATGACAGGAGACTGCAGGGTTTTGTCAACAGATGCCTGAGAAAGATTCTTGGATTCTTAGTATAAAATGGTTTCTTTTTCTTCTTCTTCGTTCGTTCTCAATCTCCCACTACCAAACCCTGAAATGGTTAGTAGCAGAATGTAGTCCAGAAAACGGAATGCGTTGTGTTGTAGTTTTACAGCTTGGCTGCGATATTTGCACCTTTTGGTCCAACACATCCGACTTCAGCAAGCATTTTTTTAGTACGGGGTTAGCATTCCCTCTTCGATCCCTTCTCCTTAGACAGTCTGCCCTGCTATGGTTCGCTGGCCCTGACGCTAGCAGTCAGCTATGGGTCGCTAACCACTGCAGCTCATGCGCTGATCAGCATCTTGATCCCATAAAATGGTTTGACAAAGTTACAAACGACAAACTGGGAGAGAGCGAGACAAGTGCTGCAGAGGGTGGTTAGCCGATGTGCAAGTCCATCATAATAGACTCAAACACTAGAGCAAAATAAACCTGCAGCCTGTTGGGCACCATCTATGCTGCTCTTAACAAAATACTTAAATGTGGCCGGTATTATGCCATGTCACACAGTTAGTCGCCTCTTACAACATGCTTTCTGTGGGGCAGTGGTAGTATAAATGATACAAGTATTGCTTATTATCAAAATATTATCTACAAATTATTTTTATGTATTGTCTATAATCCTTATATTATCTATAAATGGTCAATGTATTGCCTATAATCCTTATATTATCTATAAATGGTCTATGTATTGTCTATAATCCAAATATTATTTATAAATGGTCTATGCATTGCCTATAATCCTTATATTATCTATAAATATAAATGGTCTATATATTGCTTATAATCCATATATTATCTATAAATAATCAAGGTATTGCCTATAATCCTTATATTATCTACCAATGGTCTATATGCTGCCTGTAATCGAAATATTATCTTTCTTATCACCTACCAATCAATACATCATTTATTCCCATTGCTGAAGTCAACTGGGAGGATCTATAGGCCTGAATAATAATGGCGCCTTTACAGCTGCCATTCATTGTACAGTTTTAATTGACCTCTGACAGAAAAAAAATCTGTCCCCCTTCTGAGGATTTGAACGCATGTCCTCAAGGTTAAAGACAGATATCGACCAAAACATATGGCCAGCTGATGGTCTTATATATTATCTATATAATGCACATCTTTAAATGAAAGGACATTTTAAAATGAAAGAAATAGTTGTCCATGGCATTTGAAAATGAATTATTTAACTTTGCTCAGATTGCTCATATTATTTCCCCTGTTACAACATATTTGGCACTAAATCCAATATTTGGTTTTTCTGTCTTGGCTCTTTGGTAAAAAGATATTTTTTTTTTTTAGCGTTCGATTTCCGTTTTGTCTCTGATTGACAAACGTTTGGACAAACACATTTCAGGAATTATATTTGATGGATAAGCTATGTGTTGCCTATAATCAATCATATATTTTAACCCTTTAATTTATTATCTATAAAAATTCAATTTAGTATATTCAATCCATAAATTATCTATAAATGATTTATGACACTTACTGAGATCAACATACTGTCTTCCATCTATAGGTTTAGAGTCCATTTGTAGTTTTTTGTTCTGTAGAAATGAGAGCATTGAGATTTAAGATAGGAATGCATTTATATAGAATAAAAATATGCATGTGCGTATATCAAACACTTTGCCTGGCTCTTAGATCTGTTTACCTGGCTCTTAGATCTATTTACCTGGCTCCTATGTCTGTTTACCTGGCTCTTACGTCTGTTTACCTGGCTCCTATGTCTGTTTACCTGACTCCTATGTCTGTTTACTTGGCTCTAGATCTGTTTACATGGCTCATAGATCTGTTTACCTGGCTCCTATGTCTGTTTACATGACTCTAGATCTGTTTACCTGCGTCTTAGATCTGTTTACCTGGCTCCTAGATCTGTTTACCTGGCTCCTATGTCTGTTTACCTGGCTCCTATGTCTGTTTACCTGGCTCCTATATCTGTTTACCTGGCTCCTATGTCTGTTTACCTGGCTCCTATGTCTGTTTACCTGGCTCCTATGTCTGTTTACCTGGCTCCTATGTCTGTTTACCTGGCTCCTATGTCTGTTTACATGACTCTAGATCTGTTTACCAGGCTCTTAAATCTGTTTACCTGGCTCTTAGATCCTAAACAAATTTGTTATCCTTTGGTGTAGTGGTTTTATTTTCATCTTCCTGTGGCATACAACTTCTACAGGGTGGGTGGTAGGTAGAAATGTTTGTTCTTTTTTTCTTCTTCGTTCGTTCTCAATCTCCCGCTACCAAGCCCTCAGGGCAAGTAGCAGGATGTAGTTTGGAGACAAAATGCGCTGTGTCGCTAGGTTTACAGCTTGACTGCGATATTTACACCTTTTCATCTGGCACATCGATCTTCAGCAGCAGTAAGTTTGTATGTGGGTCGATAAGTAGGTGTGTAGGCAGGCAGGTGGATATGTAGGTATGTAGATAGATAGGTAGATGGGTATGCAGGTAAGCTGATATGTAGGTGGGTAATTAAATATATAGGCAGGCAGGTAGGTAGGTGTATGTGTATGTATGTATGTGGGGGCCGCTGTAGTCAAGAGGTTAAGGCACTCGCCTCTCAAAGTGATGAACTGAAACGGTGGGCAATCGGATCCCGCAAGTTTCAAATGACCCCTGGTCTCACGGGAGGTAAGGATCCCGCAAGTTTCAAACGACCCCTGGTCTCATGGGAGGTAAGACCAGAGTGCCTGCATCCTGAGTTACCTCCAGTCGTCTTGACTAATAGTCTTGCCCCTAATTAAAGGTAACTCAGGACAAGAGAGTGAGATTGATGACCAGCGCATTCTCTTCCTCACTATAATTCAAATACAGCGCACATCACATTATTAAGACAAAACCGTCTGATGTTATAGCAATCATCGCTTTGCGATGGGCAATAACTTTTATGTCTGCCTGCCTGCCTGCATGGTATGAAGGTAGGTAGGTAGGTATGTATGTAGGTATGTATGTATGTATATATGTAGATCAGTTGGTATATAGGTAGGCAGATGTGTAGGTAGATATGTAGGATGGTCAGTAGGTTCAATAGTAGGTAGGCAGGTAAGTTTATTAGTAGGTAGGTAGATGGGTACGTACGAAGCGTGTTCAAATTAAACCAAAACCTAACTGTAACAAGTGAACACACGTACGATGCACATGATGATGTCACTTTTAGTGTAAATAGCACATACCAACCGCCAAGTTTGCAAAATTTCATTATCCTTCGACTCATAGTTTCATCAGCAGACCATTTAAAACATGGCGGGTGTGATACGGAAATCGTCCAGAGTTGATCAGCGAGAGGTGAATCGGTTTCTAACAGCTGAAGGATGTCGACCAGTTGACATTCATCGCAGAATACAGGCAGTACATGGTGACAATAGTGTGTCGAAGACATTGAAAAATTTGACAACGATGTTTAAAGAAGGGCGTGAGTTAACGAAAGATCTTCCGAGACCAGGTAAGGCACATATTGTTGTGCCAAAAGATGCCATCGCCGAAATTGATGCAGCAATTCGGGTGGACCGTCGCCTGAGCTTACGTCCGCTAGCAGAGGGATTCGCTGTGTTGATAGGGACTGTTCAAATGGTGGTTAGCAAAAACCTGAAATATCGGTAGGTGTTCATAATGGGTATTGATACTTCAGTTTCTTGCTAACCATCATTTGAACTGTGGCGGCCGTTCTGATAAAACTTTAAAACAAACGGCTATGTAGTAAGAGTCTGAACAATACTGCTCTTTAACTGTAGAGAGTTTGTAAATGATTTCTTATGTTTTTTGCTTGGATTGAAGATTCCCATATTGTTCGGAATGGGGGAGTCAAGTTCCTGCAACGGATTCTTCTTTCTTTTTCGTTCGTTCTCAATCTCCCACTACCAAACCCTGAAAGGGTAAGTAGCAGAATGTAGTCCAGAGAACGGAATGTGTTGTGTCGTAGTTTACAGCTTGGCTGCGATATTTGCACCTTTCGGTCCAACACTCCGACTTCAACAAGCATTTTTTGAGTACCGGGTTAGCATTCCCTCTTCGATCCCTTCTCCTTGGCCAGTCTGTCCTGCTGCAGCCTGTTATACAGGATCACCGCGTGGAGGTGTAGAAGGGTCTTGGCAGCTATGGTTCGCTGGCCCTGACGCTAGCAGTCAGCTATGGAGCTGACCACTGCAGCTCAGCATCTTGATCCCACGGATTCATCTGAGGGAGATCTGTTTAGATTGTTTATTTAGATACAATAATTACTGTTTTAGTCGAAGTGACAGACCTAGCCATTATGAGAAACATCAGTGATCCGTTGTCTGAGATTTTTTGGATCAAGGAACGCTGAAAACAGGAGAGTCTAAGTGTCGTTTTTTTTTTAAAACACTATCACCTTTATTTTTTTTTTCTCAGAAACTAACACGCACACACAACAAAAAAAAATAACATTAACAAATTCTTTGTGCATTTATTTCTCTAAGGCAAAGGCCGCCGTCCATCGTAGACGATGATGGCATAATTTATTTTGCTAGCACTATTTTTAGTAAGGATTAACTGCGCTACTTTTTATCCTCACTCTCTCGTCTCGTGCTGCCCGACCCCAGTGGCAAGTCAAAGACAAGACGACTAGAGGGCGACTACGAGATGCAGTGTTCTCCGCATCAAGCACCCGTGAAAAAGACGGCGGAATCCGGAGTCGAACCCACACCACCTGCTCACGAGGCCGACGGTTTAACCACTACGCCCCGGAATCCGCAATTTATTTCTCTACTCACAAACAAATCATATCAATAGACAATCAAATAAAAATGTTACAGGCTCTCAAAGTAGCAACAATAGTTAAACGATGTATTGTCATGAAAAATAATGTTGCGGCAGAGGAAATTGCGTCAATTGTGAATGTAGAGTGGTAAGTGTTAAAAGCCAACTATAATGGTTGGACCCCTATACTCCACAAAGAGCTAAACAAAAACAAGAATGTCTCAAACCTTGATAATGATTTTCCGTTTCAGCTGTTCCGGAGAAGGTAGTTTATTTTCATTTGGGTCAACTTGCTCCATAAGTAGGTCATCTGGAATTTCAAAAAATGGTGGAATTGACAATCCTCTCGGAATCTTATTTTCCCACAACTTAAAGAGGTCAGAGAACAAATAATTGGACAACATGTTCACACAGGATGGAAGGTTAGATAGAGAGGTGGAATCAAGAACATAGAAAGCTAAGGCGGTTTCCTTTCAGCTCTCACCATTATTAAGACACAAACACATTCCAATGAAGACAGAGAGACAGCTGATAAATAGTATTTGTATAACAGCTCTCTGCTACCAGTGTCAGACATGGACTCTCACCAAGGCACAAGAAAGAAAAATCATGGTATGCGAAATAAGGTGTTTGGGAAAGGCTGTCGAGGTTACAAGGCTGGACAGAGTACGAAACAAAGAAATCGACTGAAGGTAGGTGCAATACTGTGCATGGAATACATGGAAAGGCAGAGAATAAAAAGATTCGGACATCTGACAAGAATGTTGCTCATATCTACAATACCAGACATCAAGGTTGCAGCAGAGTAAGAGGCAGACCATGTAAAAGATGGATAGATGGTGTCAGTGAGACACTGAAGAAACACAAAATGACAAGAACATCAGCGGCAAAGCTGGCACACAACAGAAAATCTCATGATGTCTAACAACACAAGTCGATAGATGGTGTTAGTGAGACACTGCAGACACACTGATTGGCTTGGCTTGGCTTCGTTCGTTCTTAATCTCCCGCTACCAAACCCTGAAAGGGCTTAAGTAGCAGAATGTAGTCCAGAGAACGGAATGCGTTGTGTCGTAGTTTACAGCTTGACTGTGATATTTGCGCCTTTCGGTCCAACACATCCGACTTCAGCAAGCATTTTTTTAGTACCGGGTTAGCATTCCCTCTTTGATCCCTTCTCCTTAGCCAGTCTGCCCTGCTGCAGCCTATTATCCAGGATCACCGCGTGGAGGTGTAGAAGGGTCTTGGCAGCTCTGGTTCGCTGGCCCTGACACTAGCAGTCATATATAGGTCGCTGAACACTGTAGCTCATGCGCTGCTCCGCATCTTGATCCCTCGAATCACTGATTGACAACAACATCAGCAACAAAGCTGGCACACAAAAGAAAACTACAACTCCCAAGGGAGGAACTGAGATGCTATTCCAGTCAGGCTCTGACTAGGACGTCGCCTCTGCGTCAGTCACAATACACTGACAGGACGTCGCGTCTGCATCAGTCACAATACACTGACCAGGACGTCGCGTCTGCGTCAGTCACAATACACTGACCAAGACCACAATTTCTCTTTCACGTAGCATTCCCTGGAAACAGACTGTTTTCAAAGCAGTCTGGCTAATGAGGTGGGGGATCAACATGATCCCCGCAGTAGTGAGCAATACGCAGATGAAGCCAAGCAAAGCACAATTGCCTGGAGGACCCCGGTCCAACTTCATCAGCACGCTCGGGATGTAACGAAAGTTACAACAACCCGCCACTTAATGTCCTTTTCAGGGCGCACGAAAGAGTAATCCTACTCATTGTGGGCAAACAACAACAATTTGCATGTTTCATCCTCCCTGTATCCCCGTCTTTTTAGGTTTTTCCTGCATCATGATACGCCAGTTAGAAGTTTATTTAGTGACTCCCATGTTGGCATACGAGAAGTGGTGTCCAGGCACAGGTTTGTCCCATAACTTGATCCAGTAGACTGGGGTCAGCTCTTTCCATCTTTCAATGCAGCATTTTCCAGGACTAATCTTACTTAACGTCTTTATACTGGTTTAGAAGACCCTGCAGAGTCTGTATACAACCAGTTACATTTACATCACCTTGCTCTAAAAGCTATGCACATCCAGTTTATTCTTAAATGCATTAACTGTCCCTGCCTCCACTACCTCCCCTGGCAATGCATTCCAAGCAGACACCACTCTCTGACTAAAAAAATATTTCCTAATATCTAACCTGGACCTCTCTTTAGTCAGCTTGTAGCTATGCCCTCGTGTTATTGTAGGTGGCTGTATTTTAAAAAACTTGTTATAGTCTAATTTATCGATTCCTCTGATCATCTTATAAACCTGTATTAAGTAACCACGAATTCTTCTCTCTTCGAGACACTGTAGGCCGGTTTTTCTGAGTCGTTCCTCATAACTGTAAGAGCTCTGTAGCAGCTCGGTTCACTGTAAGAAACTTCTTGACTCTAGTCTTGTGCACTGCGTCTGATGTACTTGGATCGCTTACCTGTTTCTCTTTTTCTATCTTTGATGTGACAATTCTTCGTGTCTCAGGTGGCGCTACGCAATTATGGAGTAAATTATTTCAGTTGGTGTAGGTCTTAGGCCCCCAGTGAGTATCTGGCCTGTCTCATATATTGCTGTATCAATAAGTTTGACATGTGTCGAGTTCTTCCAGACTGGCAGTGCATACTCAGCTATGGAGAAATACAGATTGTGAACTTCACACGTAAGTTAGTTTGGGTTTATTTTCCTTCAGGAGGATGTCTGTATTGGAGCGAAAAATACAGATCATTGTGACCACTGCTTTCTTTGAACAAATTCAAGTTGACGTCTGACAGTGCATTAAGAAGAAGAAATCACGAAGGCTGTGAAGGTGCAGCTTCACGTCTTTACTTAACACCTTTATACTGGTTTAGAAGACTCTATGGAGTCTGTATACAACCAGTTTTATTAACATTTCCTTGCTCTAAAATCTATGTGCATACAATCTATTCTTAAATGCACAAATCAGCCTTGCTTCTAATACTTCCTGTGGCAATGCATTCCAAGCATTCACCACTTTCTGACTAAAAAAATATTTCCTAATATTTAATCTAGACCTCTCTTTAGTTAATTTGTGGCTATGCCCTTTTGTTATTGTGGGTGGCTGTATTTTGAAATAAATTTGTTATAATCTAATTTATCCGTTCCTTTGATTATCTTATAAATTTGTATTGTCACCACGATTTCTTCTCTCTTCTAGACACTGTAGGCCGGTTTATCTGAGTCTTTCCTCATAACTGTAATTCTGGAATCCCACTATCAGCTTTGTCGCTCTTCTTTGTATCCTTTCCAGCATGTTTATATCTCCTCTATGATAAGGACTCCACACCTGATAGTAGTACTCAAATCTAGGTCTAACTAATGCGTTATACAGTTTCACTATCACTTCCTTGCTCCTATGTTTAATATTTATTTTTATCATACCTAATATTGGTTTAGCCTTTTTCACTGCCACCTGGACTTGCTCACTCACCTTACCTGTATGATCTATTATAACCCTTAGATCCCTTTCCTTCTTTATCATTCTAATATTGTTCTCGCCCATTCTGTAATTATGTTCAATATTAGATCTACCCATGTGAATGACTGTACATTTATCTACATTAAACTCCATTTGCCAGCTCACAGACCATTCTTAAATGTTATCTAAATCCAACCTTAATGTATCCACTTCTGCTTTAAATGAGACACTTCTGCATAGTTTTGTGTCATCCGCATATTTTGCAATCATGGATCCAATATCAATGTCCAAATTTTTATAAACATCAAGAACAAAAATGATCCCAAAAACCGAGTCCTGTGGAACTCCACTTTTTACATCACACCACTCAGAGCACTCATTATTTGATACATTACCATGGTTTGCTCAATGTGATACTCAGAAGCACAGTTCCTGGTAAGAGAAGGAAAGGATGCCCTAAGATTCAGACGGCGTGGGCTAGTGGTTAAGTGACATGGCTCACAATCCGAAGGTGCTGGGTTCGATCCCCATCACAGCACCGGCCATTACCCCGGGGAAGTAAAACCTTAGAAAATGTAGGAGGAAGCAGACCCTTACATAAAATGCTTGCTAAATCGGATGCACTGGGCCGACAGGCGCAAAATAAAAATCATAGTGCAACGGGATTAGAGAAATATGGCAACCTCAAAACAAAACAAAACAAAAAAAATGAAGAAAAAAAAAAAGACAGTGGCAGATGATATTTGCAAGTGGACGGACATGACACTAATTAAATCCGCAACGCATGGAATGGGTAGAGTACGATCGCGACGGACACTTTATAATGCACTTGAGATGTGATGCCTTCTGCCCCCTCAGTTACAGGACAGATGCGATGAGAAGGTCGGATACTTATTGACCAACCCTTGTATGTAAAAAACTTACTTTGAAATATGTCCTTGAATAAGTTGGCTAGTAGTCTTTGCTGTGGAAGGCTACAGTGGTTCTCAATGGATAGCACCAGTGGAAAGCTGCAGACATTTAGCAATAAATATATTAACAAACCTCTTTAATGTTATTGATGGTGAGTCTAGATTAGAACTGACATTGATCCTGAGAAATGAGAGAACATTGCTGCTGATCGCTATGCCTGGTGTAATAAAATCTCTTCTGGCACGACATGTGGAGCAGACAAGAATCAAGGAAGCTGCATGGAGACGAGTGACATGAAAGGCAAGAGACGAGTTGCCTCCGTCGGTCGGTCAGACAGTGTTTCTCTGCCCTCATCAATGTGACAGACGCTTTTGGCCACTGGTCGAAGCTTGATTGATTCTTTTCTTCTTTCCTCTCATCTCTTTTTGTGGGACCTCTATTCGGCGTCCGCCTTGCACATTTCCCTGCAGGATTGTATTTGCATGACTGTTTGATCTTGATATCAAGCGAGTTTCTGTCTTTTGACAGTTGCCAAGAGGTCTTCAAAAGGCCTTTTTCCTATTTAAATTTCTTTCTCGTATTTCCTCATTTGTAACTCGGTCTTTGTGTGTGATGCTTAGAAGTCTTTGAAACATCTCATCTCCAAGGCCTGTATCCTCCGCTGCAGCTGTCAAGTGTATAAATATTATGTGGCCTGGATTCGTACAAAAATTAAGTCTTTAATTATACGTGGGGTCTCTTATTGTTGAGAAAAAAATAGACTCACTACCCATGTATTACTGGATGATCCATCCTTCAGCGACGGTCATACCATTGCGGGTCCCAACTTCTGGTTGTATACAGACTCTGTAGAGTCTCCTAAACCAGTATAAAGACGTTAAGTAAAGTTCTCTTCCAACGGTCTCTGTCATGGGCAACGGTGGATCAGTTTATAATGAGTCGCCCATCTGTGGCATCGTGAATGTTGTTGCAGGATGCAAGGGAGTCTACCAGCGCGTTGGTGGTCACTTCTTCTCTGGAGTATCATACTGCTGTCACTGTGTGCTCTATCAATCGTTTGTTCTTCGCAGTAAGTGTTCACCCCCAAGCGATGTTTCATCTTGTCTGCATAAATGACTGCATCTTCCAACAAGGACAATTGACGTATGTCCGAGTTGTGTAGACCTTTCGTGCACTGGCTATGAAGGGCAAGGCCAGCTATGAAGGGCAAGGCCAGCTATGAAGGGCAAGGCCAGCTATGAAGGGCAAGGCCAGCTATGCGCCTCTCGAGGAAAGGGCTTAAATCACTCTGGGTTTGGACTCCATCACCGTGAGTGACCATGTTTCCATCACAACACATGTTGCTGGTAGTACTGTGGCACACATTTGCATGTCGTAAAAGAGGGCTGCTATAGCTGTGTTATAATATAATGAAATCTATAACACTTCATCCCTAACAGCAGTGTCTGATAGGGGACTACCTTTCAAATTCATAAGGAAAACATCACACATTCTATCTAATAGCTGGTTTAAGCAGAAAACATCTGTTTTTATCAAGTTATTGACAATACCACCAAAAAAATTAAACCAAACTGCCTATTCAAGAAACCTCAAATGAACCCCTACTTAACTTAACTTCATTATACTGGTTTAGAAGGCACTACAGAGTCTGTTTACAACCAGTTTCTTTCACTCTACGGATACCAAAAATACTGTGAGCATCTAATCTATTTTTTAATGCATTAACTGACTCCATAAGCACACACAAAATAAACAAATAACCAATATTGCAGATAACACATTTAACCTTTTCCGTTCCAACGGCGTGAGATTACAACGGTTTAGCTCCGTTCCACTGTCATTGCACGCTGCTAGTTCTAGGGTCATCACTTTATCGTATATAAACTATTAGGTTAATGCCTCAGAAATGGCTGAACATATTGTTCTTTTGATTGTAGAGAGTTCCAACTTCCATCATGTATGGTTAGACGAAAACAATGGCGATTTTTTAATTTGTTTTAGATTTTTGGAAAGGATTTCTTCTGTTTTTGTAAAACTACAAGACTTAGTAATACCGTACAAAACTTATTAAAACTGCACGAAACTTATTAAAACTACAAAAAGTATTAAGCCGTACAAAAATTAGTAAAACTACAAAACTTAGTAAAACTACAAAACTTAGTAAAACTACACAAAACTTAGTGAAACCGTACAAGACACTTTTGAACTTACTCTGTCAACACCCAAGCATTTTCCTTGATAGTCTGCAGTGCGTCTGCAGCTTTTATCTTTGAGGTGAGTGATTTCCCATGTGTGATGATTGGCTTGCCATCCGGTCCATCCCAGCAGTCCACTGGAATAACACGAGGGACACAAACAAAGCCTTATTATTCTTACTTACTTCTCTTCTGTCATAGATCTATCAGACCGACACAGCGGTCCTGATATGTCAAGGCAGAATTGGCTCACCACCTCCGCAATGAAAAACTTCACTGCAACCCTGAGTCGAGAACACTCGCCCTTCCAGTTTTTCACCCATTGTCAAGACCCGGCGCCACACGGTTTTAAAAAAAAATATATGACCAAATCGGGCTACTGTAGATCAACTCAAATCAAGTGTTTGTTATGATGAATATATCACATATGATCTAATACTCATCACGGAGGCAGCCACAGAAGCCAATGAAATACTAGCAGTGCTCCACCGAGAGGGAAAGAAAGCGAAACTCGAAGTGAGCACGTCTAGAATGAAAGTTATGCGCAATCGATTCGCTTCCAACGACCGAGTCTTCCTGGATGGAGAGAGCCTCGATGACATGGACTAGTACATCTACCTTGGACGCCTGTTCAACATGCAAAACGATTTAAGCCCAGAGTTGACAAGACAGAGTCGCGCGGGTTGGGCGGCTTTCTCTTCGGTAAAGCTGGTACTGGACAACATCCACGACCAGAGCATGCGCACCTCTCTATTCAACTCCACAGTACTACCTGCAATATGCTATGCAGCAGAAACATGGACACTCATGAAAGAGATGGGAGTTCAAACTCAGAGTGACCCAAGCCTCCCTCGAGAGACACATGGTCGGCCTCACGCTTCATAGCCAGCGAACAAATGTTCTTTACAAGTTGGACATACGTCAATTGTCCCTGGTGGAGATGCAGTTATTTATGCAGACAAGATGAATCATCGCAGGGGGGGAGGAAGAAAGAACGCGGACAATCGTTGGTTAACAGCGACACCAATATGTTACCTCAGAGACCAGAGACAAGAAATGACCACGAGGACGACCACCGACACATTGGTCCGACTCTTTTACATCCCGCAATAACATTCACGATGCCACAGATGGACGACTCATTTTCCACTGGTCCATTGTGGCCCAAGACAGAGACCGTTGGAAGAGAAGTTGAGACCCGCAACGGTGTAACCGCCGCGGAGAGCGGGTCGTCCAGTAATCCATCACGTCCTTCTACACAAGTTGACCAGCGGAAAGCCTTTTGTGTAAATTAAAATGAGTTTGAAACACTTTATCTTCTTTACGTGGATTGTAACCAGCCTTTTATTGATAATGATGAAGTTAAGTTGTAGCAAAAGATCTTTGTGGGGTTGATCTGTTTAGTTTGTTTATGTAAAAGAAATAAAAACGTTTTTAGTGTATAGTAACAGATATTCAGGCCGTGTTCAGAACACTATCAGTGCTGTGTAGTGACTTCAATGGATTTATTGAGTAGCGACGCACCCAAATCGTTGAGTTTAAATGTTTGTGCTTTGTTTTATAAAATTTTCACCTTCATCTTCCTGTATCTCAGAAACTTACACACACACACAACAAAAACAATAACACCAACACATTCTTTAATTGATATGTCTCTACACACAACAAAATCATATCTATAGACCAACAAACAAAAAGGTTACAGGCTCTGAAAGTCAACAACCATAGTAAAACGTGACGTGCTAAAAATAATGTGGCCGCAGATGAAGTGGCGAAAATTGTTAAGCGTACAGAGTCATTGTGATGGAAGCTGCATTCTGGAAAGGATATGTAACATGCTGATGTTGGTTTCACATTTATACATAACCTGGTGTGTGAAAGCTAAAGTCAGGGTCAACATAGTGACCATGACCTCATCTCATGTCCACACAATCCAACTGTTACAGCAACCTAGCCAACAAGGTCAGGATGAACATTGTAATCCCCATAGGCGTCTCAGTATCCATTGACCATGCGCGTGGCGCCCTGTGAGTTTTGTCCAGCTCTGTCTCCTGTATTTCGGCACTGTCTGCTATGACTGTAAAGACCGATCCGTGAGTGACAGTCCCAGCCACAGATAGTACAACCATGCTGATGAGGCTGGCCTGCTGGGGTGTTCCTTGATCTCTTCAGTCTTTCACTTTTCTCTGCAGCCAGAAGGCCTCTACAAGCGTCAGCAGTCACTACCCCTCAGTGACAGTCTCCAAACAGCTTGATACTGAGCAATTTTTTCCCAGCTCTCGGATGAGATGTCGCATTACTTTATGTCCCTCTTGCATACGCCCTTGAATTCGCAGTGTTGGGCGGCCGATTCTTCTAGCTCCAATGAACAGCTGTCCATAAAGGATATCCTTTGGCAGCCTCTCCTATTGTATGCGGTAAAAATACCCCAACCATCAAAGACATCGCTAGCTCAACAGTGAGTACATGCTGTGAGTGTTTACTCTCTGTAAGACTGTATTATGTGACTCTCTATCTTGCCACCCAATCCCCAATATATGCCGTAGACACCTCATGTGAAAGGTGTTCAGCCGCCATTCCTGTTTAGTGTAAGTACTTCAAGTCTCGCTTCCATACATGAGAGTACCAAGAATGCAGGTCTGATAGACACGAACCTTGTTGTAGTGAGACAGTTCATTGAATCTACCAAAAAGCCTAATATTGTACAACAGCGAGGGCTTAGAACTACCTCCTGTAATACGTCCCGGGATATAAGAAAAGTCCCTGCCACCACAGAAAATATATAAACAGTGAAGTTTTCAGTGCAGACTGTTTTGATAACAAACAACACACCAAAGTGACATCAATTCTTCGTCATTCTATAAAAAAAACTGGAGCCAATAGGGGCTGCACGGACTGAAACTCTTAAACGACACTGGCTTACATTCAACACAGCGACAGCCCATCTGTATGCACCTGGCATATGTCTCCACCTGGGATTCACCTTTCCATTGGTCACCAGTCAGATACCTGTTTCAATTCAAAAGAGAATGGCCTGAAAAGGATGCTATGTTATGTTATGTCGTATCATGCATTGCTATGTCATGCTTACTCTATGCTACGTTATGTTATAGTATGCTATGTTATGTTATACTATGTTGTGTTATGCGATACTATGTTTTGTGATGCTATGCTGTGTTGTGTGATGTTGTGTTATGTGATGCTATGTTGTGTTGTGTGATGTTATGTTGTGTGATTCTATGTTGTGTGATGCTATGTTGTATGATACTATGTTGTGTTATGTTATGTTGTGCTGTGTGATATGTTGTGTTGTGTGATGCTATGTTGTCTTGTGTGATGCTATGTTGTGTTGTGTGATGCTATGTTGTGTTATGCTGTGTGATGATATGTTGTGTTATGTTGTGTGATGCTATGTTGTATGATGCTATGTTGTATGATTCTATGTTGTGTTATGTTATGTTGTGCTGTGTGATATGTTGTATTGTGTGATGCTATGTTGTGTGATGCTATGTTGTATGATTCTATGTTGTGTTATGTTAGGTAGTGTTGTATGATGCTATGTTGTGTTGTGTGATGCTATGTTATGTTGTGTGATGCTATGTTGTATGATTCTATGTTGTGTTATGTTATGTTGTGCTGTGTGATAATATGTTGTGTTGTGTGATACTATGTTGTCTTGTGTGAGGCTATGTTGTCTTGTGTGATGCTATGTTGTGTTGTGTGATGCTATGTTGTGTTGTGTGATGCTATGTTGTGTTGTGTGATGCTATGTTGTGTTGTGTGATGCTATGTTGTGTTGTGTTATGCTGTGTGATGATATGTTGTGTTGTGTGAGGCTATGTTGTCTTGTGTGATGCTATGTTGTGTTGTGTGATGCTATGTTGTGTTGTGTGATGCTATGTTGTGTTATGTTATGCTGTGTGATGATATGTTGTGTTGTGTGAGGCTATGTTGTCTTGTGTGATGCTATGCTGTGTTGTGTGATGCTATGTCATGTGTGATGCTATGTTGTGTTGTGTGATGCTATGTTGTGTTGTGTTATGCTATGTTGTGTGATACTATGTTGTATGATGCTATGTTGTGTTGTGTGATGTGGTATGTCATACTGTTATGTGATGTGTTATATGATGTTATGCTATGTGATGCTATGTTGTGTTATATTATACTATGTTATGTTGTATTATGTTGTTTTATGCTATGTGATTTTATGTTGTGCTGTGTTGTTTTATATAATGTTGTGTTATGCTATGCTGCATTATGTTTTGCATATCATAATCACTATAGATATCAACAGCTCAACACAATATTCAGAATAATCAGACTCATAACATGGGATCAAGATATTTGAGCGGGATGGAGATTTGGTAATGAATCGAGTTTATTTCAGGCAGGCTATGATGGTGCGACTTTCTGCAAAGGACATGATGATGATGACGACAGTACATGACCAACTCACGTATTGTGGGAGGACGCTATCCAATAATTGCAGAGAGGAAAGTCCATGCACTGATTCACTGTCAACTCAATTGGGTTGACGATGGAGTTGATCGAGGAAAACAGGTAGTCTTCAAACTAAAAAAAAAATGATAATTCTACAACAGGCATTAACGCTACCAGACCTAAGGCCCTTAACCTAACTGTCCCCTATACCTGGGCTCCTGAGCATTAACCCTACCAGACCTAAGGCCCTTAACCTAACTGTCCCCTATACCTGGGCTCCTGAGCATTAACGCTACCAGACCTAAGGCCCTTAACCTAACTGTCCCCTATACCTGGGCTCCTGAGCATTAACCCTACCAGACCTAAGGCCCTTAACCTAACTGTCCCCTATACCTGGGCTCCTGAGCATTAACCCTACCAGACCTAAGGCCCTTAACCTAACTGTCCCCTATACCTGGGCTCCTGAGCATTAACCCTACCAGACCTAAGGCCCTTAACCTAACTGTCCCCTATACCTGGGCTCCTGAGCATTAACCCTACCAGACCTAAGGCCCTTAACCTAACTGTCCCCTATACCTGGGCTCCTGAGCATTAACCCTACCAGACCTAAGGCCCTTAACCTAACTGTCCCCTATACCTGGGCTCCTGAGCATTAACCCTACCAGACCTAAGGCCCTTAACCTAACTGTCCCCCATTCCTGGGCTCCTGAGCATTAACCCTACCAGACCTAAGGCCCTTAACCTAACTGTCCCCTATACCTGGGCTCCTGAGCATTAAAGAGAAAAAAACCAACATGACATAGAAAAATGTTAGTTACATGCAAACAAGTGGTTAGAATAAGATGTAGCTTGGAGACATTGTAGAAAATAGGTTTACCTTTCATCTAGCGTCAATATTCCACCTTTGTGTGCCAATCCACCCAGCAAAAGGCAAAGAATCTGTCTCGAGTCATAAAACATTTCAAAATCCGGGAGTAAACACAACAAAGAGCCCTCATTTGTCCAATAATCCTGATAGCTGGGCTTTATACATTATTCTATATAGATCCTCAGTCCAAGAAAAGCCTTCATCTCATCACTCGAGCTCTCACTGTCTGTTTCACTTGAACAGAGTCTGAATCAACCAAATTATTGATCACCTGTTGGACTGTCATAAGCCTAGACTTACTTTACTTTCCTGTTGAAGTGCTTGGTTCATCAGCCGTTCGTTTCATTATCAATTTTCAGAATTTGTTCACGTTAAACCCCACAAAATCAATTCAAACATGGGGGCAGCCATTTGCAATGACTAATCACGAGGATTCACCACGATTGGTTGATTATTTTTAGATTCTGACGCATTTTATGACGTACTATCCAAATTACCGAAAATTAGGACCAGCGGTTTAGCGGCAGTTAAGGAAATTACTGAAAAATGGGTACAGCGTCTGGTCTGGTAGGGTTAAGAGTGATTCTTGAGTCATGCTATACCAGCCTATACCAAGATTTTTGCCACGGAAGAGCACATGAAATAGTTTCAAGGTAACATGGAAACCTTGCATAAAGAGTGTTGTCAATACAATGGTCTTGAGGTGTAAGGTGTCCGTGTTGGGTGTCGGAGGTCGCGGGTTCGAATCACGGTGGAGATGGGATTTTTTCATTTGGATCTTCTGGTAAAAATGATCTGGGTAGTGATATCGGACTTCCGTGTTCAATGCCGAGCGCGTTAAAAATCCCTTGCCAGTTAGAAATAAAACAGAATAGGCTTAATGGCCACTGCCCAGACAAAGTGAAAAAAATTATAGTTAAAAATCTACTCAAATTATTTGTACCTTCCCCTAGGCCTAGTAAGTAGCAGGAAGTATAAAAATTACCTACTACGGATAGCACTCGACTACCTGGCAACAAACATTAACAAATTGCCTGTTTGAATGCCAGGTCTGGAATCTCATTTCCCTATAGAGTAGGCATCACTTTTAGGTTCCTTGTTTGTTGATTAGTTGCACTGCTCTGCCTCCCCCTGACCACTATTATGTTGGCAGATGTACCGATTGCTTGGGTGGGTTCCCTCGAGACTGGGGGCCCGGCACCGCTCCTCCCTGGTTGTAACTTGTAAGAGCAACCCCATGACGATAGGGTAGACTGTCGCATGACCATATCCTGTTGATGCGTGTGTGCCCTGATTTTTCCCGGTTCCTGTGCCGTAGCTGACACACTCCATCTTCGGCAGGTCGGGTTGAGTTTTCTGTTTTGGGTTGTCTCCCATAGCCTTTCCATCTCCAGATGGTACCTGCAAGGCAGTAGGTTGGTTTGTCTACTGTTGTTTCCTTCCCATGGCTAGAACATATAGTGGCTCTTACCCGCTTGGTGTACCCGTCATAGAACACATGGGGTATTTCAGTGGGGAAAGCAGTGCTACCTGTTGTCCCATCCCATCCTGCTGGAATATACCGCCGGTTGGTCCACGACTGCTTATTTGTCCCGCTATTATACCTGGCTTAAATCGCAGCTGACGCTCCATATCTGGAGGTCGTTCCACTATCCGTCACCTGTGGACGTGCCTGGTTGGGGTCAGTCGCCCCACTATCTGCCACCTGTGGATGTGCCTGGTTGGGGTCGGTCGCCCCACTATCCGCCACCTGTGGACGTGACTGGTTGGGGTCGGTCGCCCCACTATCCGTCACCTGTAGACGTGCCTGATTGGGGTCGGTCACCCCACTATCCGCCACCTGTGGACGTGCCTGGTTGGGGTCGGTCACCCCACTATCCGCCACCTGTGGACGTGCCTGGTTGGGGTCGGTCACCCCACTATCCGTCACATGTGGATGTGCCTGGTTGGGGTCGGTCGTCCCACTATCCGTCACCTGTGGACGTGCCTGGTTGGGGTCGATCGCCCCACTATCCATCACCTGTGGACGTGCCTGGTTGGGATCAGTCGCCCTTGTCCTCCAGGGATGAAGACCCTATTCTGCCATCAAGTGGTAGCCCTGGAAACTGGTGTAGCCTGTCTAAGATCGCAGTGCAAAGCAAACCCGGTTATTTAAAAAATCCAGATGTCTGGGGGTCAAAAGGGGCAGATATCACAATCTCGCTGTACACTACAACACAATGTCCATTTGAGGACAAAAAGCCAAATAAGATGTTATTTGTTCATTTCTTCCTCAACCAAAACTAACCTCATTGGCTGAAAAGTTTGGAGTTACTTCCCGATTTCTGCGGCTTAATGGAAAGCAGGATAGCATATTCTCCATGCAAACAGCAGGTGTCACAAATTCCTAGAAAAAACACACAAATTTAGAAATCAAATATTAAATGTGGAACAGCGTAATGAAGTGATTAGTGGCATGGCTTACAATCAAAACATGCCCGTGATCTGATTCATGAAATGGCGAGGTCGTATCAAGTGGGAAATGAACTCATTTGTTGTTGTTACGGATCCAGTAGCATCCGGGCTCTCGCCCTTCAGCCCAATGCCATGCAATGGTATCTTCACATGTTTTTCAGCAGTTGTCTAGGCCATACAAGATTGTTCCATGTATCTGGCCACGGAGGGAGAAGCATTTTCCTAAAATTATTAAGCGCCGAGCTCTAAAAGATATGATCAACGGTTTCATATGGGTGTGTACACAGCTGGCACTCAGGAGTATGTTGTGGTTGGATTCTGTTCAGGTGTTTATTTAGTGGCATGTGTTGAGTTCTCAGTTGGAAAATTGTGGTCTGATCCTTCCTTACACTGTCATTTGGACTGGGGCTTGCTGTTTGTAAAGTTGTTGCTGTGTGTGGCTGTTCTTGTCTTGATTCCTCCTTTCTTAGTCTGTCTGCCTTGTCATTGTCAGGTGTGCTTGAGTGCCCAGGGATCCACTGCAGAACTATTTTGACAGCATTGGAAGTGATAATGTGGTCAATGTCTAGAGATATTTGGATAAGGTCAGGTCTACAATGACCAGCAAATTCTAAGGCTTGAAGAGCTGACATTGAACCTGTGAAAATAACAATGGCTTGGACCTTTGAAGGAAAGGCATCAAAAACTATCCTTAGATGGTACAAAGTGGCTTCAAGTGCAGCGATCTCAGCTTCATAGTTAGAGCAAACCTTCCTGCAAGCATTAGACAGTTCATCAAAGGATCCGTCCAGGTATTTTATATAAATGCCATAACCTGCTTTGATGGTGGCTTTAAACGCAGATCCATCAGTATATCCATATATCCATTCATCGGGATAGGCATCAATAGTTCTTTGAGCTGCCCGAAAGAGTACTCGGATCTTAACTTTTGGTTGTATCATTAATTAATTGTGACTGTATTTCTGGTGTTTTAAGGAAAGCTTGTGGAGGTATGTCTTTTACTTCTCTCTGTAACTCTTTTATTTCTGGTAGATGGTATCTGTCTTTGATTTCACTAACATGGTGAAGTAAAAACTTTTCTTTAATTCTGCTTTTTGGCTGCCAGTTTTCCACATGGAGTCTGTTGGGATGATCTCGTTTTATTTTGCTACTTCGCTCATAAACTTCCATAACTGCTTTATCGCTCTGCATCTCAGGGGATTCCACCTGTGTGTGAATTTTGGAAGCTGCAGTTGTTGTACTTAATACAGGTTTATAAGATAATCAAAGGAACGGATAAATTAGATTATAATAAGTTTTTCAAAATACAACCACCTACAAGAACAAGAGGGCATAGCTACAAATTAACTAAAGAAAGGTTTAGGATAAAATATTAGGAAATATTTGTTTAGCCAGAGAGTGATGAATGCTTGGAATACATTGCCACAGGAAGTAGTGGAGGCAGGGCCAATTAGTGCATTTAAGAATAGATTGGATGTGCATAGCTTTTAGATCAAGGAAATGTAAATGAAACTGGTTGTATACAGACTCTACAGAGTCTTCTAAACCAGTATAAAGATGTTAAGTTAAGTTATTACGGTTTGAGTTGTTACCATCTGCAATGAAATTACAGTGAACAATCTCTTGAACTTACGTTCTGTTCTGCATTCAAGAAATTCTCAAAGCAAGTCAGGGGCAAGAACCTGCAATCAGATACAATGATGGATTAAAAATTATTATTTCGAACAATATACATGTACATGCCTGCAATATGTTATGTACAGAAACATGGTTATTCATGAAGCAGATGGAGGCCAAACTCCCTCAGGCCAGCGCACAAAAGGTGTAAATAACTCAGACATAGGTCAATTGTCCCTGGTGAAAGATGTAGCTATTTGTGGAGACAAGACAAAACATCACTGGTGGGACCACTTTCTGCAAAGAATGGATGATCGATGGAGCACAGTGACAGCAATATGGTAACCCAGAGACAAGAAGCGACCACAGAGGCGACTACCAACAAGCTGATCCGACTCCCTTGCATTCCGCAACAACATTCACAATGGATGCCACAGATGGCGACTCATTATCCACTGGTCCACCGTAGCCCATGGCAGAGAAGTTGGGATCAACAACAGTGTAACAGACACTGAAGAACGGGTCGTCTAGTAATCCAGTAATATATGTGTACAAGGTTAGATCAGGAAGATGGTCACAAACTGAAATGGAATAGCTGAAAACGTAGTGAAGAATCTCTACTCGAATTGATTTTTGCAGATGATCAGACCCTCTTTTACAAAGATCAGAATTTTTTTTTTTTTGCGTTTGCCTTATTTCTCTATTCCCCAAGGCGGTGTGCATTACACTGCGGTTTTTATTTTGCGCCTGCCGGCCCAGTGCATCCGACTTCGACATGCATTTTATGTAAGGGTCTGCTTCCTCCTGCATTTTCTAAGGGGTAACGGCCGGTGCTGCTGTGATAGGGATTGAACTCAGCACCTTTGAACTGTGAGCCGTGCCACTTAACCACTAGCCCACGCCGTCCCCTCCAAAGATCAGAATGATTTTCAACATCACCTAACATGCCTCAACTCAGCCTGCTTAGAATATGACATGAAGATCAACTGCGATAAGACAGAAACCATGACATTAAACCGCCTACCAGTACAGCGCAGATACCCCACGGTGGTACAATCTTAAAACAGGTCCAGGAATTTAAGTATCTGGGAAGTGTCTTTGCTGAAGACAGAGAGATACAAAATAGTATCCAAAAGGCAAAAAAGGTGCACTACCAACTGGCACCGATACTGAAACACCCGAGTGTCGATATGTCCACTAAACAGAAGCTGATAAACACATTGATGATCATCCCTGCTTTATGTTATCAGTGTCAAACATTGCCACTACTAGAAAAGCACAAACATAGGATTGAGACCTGTGAGATGCGTTGCGTAAGAAATGGAGCAGGAAAAACAATTCGAGACAGAATCCGAAACAGTACACTTAGGAATATGGTGGTGACTACACCGGTCAACTATTAGATTGAAGAACAGAGAGTAAAGTGGTTTGACAAGAATGCACTATGAACAACCTGAAGCTAAATCATACTACATGAAGGTATCAGGTTCCTGAGCCAGAGGTCGACAACAGCAATGTTGGATAGAGGAATCAAGGAAACACTCCAACACAAGCCTCCCACCTAGCGCTAACCAGAAGTCTACATATATCTCCTTTCTGTGACGCCGCAAGGCAAGAGCAGTAGGACAAAAGAAAAATGTAGTTAGTGGTTTCTAAATGTGTCATTAAGTAACAGCAACATCCAACTTTGTGATTACTGTAGATAACAGCCAGGTGTCACATGCATGTGCGCAGTTCAGATACAAAATGGTGTCCATGCTCACAAAGGGTACTATCAGGAAATAGGCTGTGTCCCAGCAGTCTAGCGAATATGTTGGGGATTGACAATTTTATCCACACAGTGGTGAGTTTACTGAGGAGTCCCACATTGCACTACAGCTAGGAGGACCCTAATTTAACTTCTAAAGTACAGATGTTCTAAGAGCTACTGTATTCCGCCACAAAAGAAACATCATCAAAACTTGGATTAACTCGGTATGAGTGACTTCCAACAACAACACAGGAGTTATGGTTGATACATCAAAATATCAGATGTTGACCTGACTTGCATGAAAAAAATGTCAGTTTATCGCGTATAAACATCCGGTTAATGCTATAGAAACAGCTGATATGTGTATTTGACTTTAAAATAGACATTACTTCCTTAATCTCCGATTTCAACCGGGAAATGTGTTTGCGGTTTGTAACAGATCTTCTTCTTCTTCTGTGTTCGTTCTTCATCTCCTGCTAGCAAGCCCTGAACAGGGCTTTGCATGTAGCAGGATGTAGCCTGGAGAACAGAATGGGTTGTTTCGCTAGTTTACAACTTGACTGCGATATTTGCGCCTTTCGGTCCGACACATCCGTCTTCGGCAGTGTAAAAGATAATTTTGAAACAATATATTCTATTTTTCACTTGGATTTAGAGATTATCCTATTATTGAGAGTGATCAAGTTAAGTTGTTGAAACACATTTTTCTGAGGTAGATCTGTTTTGTTCATGTAGATGTTATAAATACGTTTGTAGTGGAAACAGATAGATATGCTGATCTTGTAAAATAATACAATTTGTTCTCTGCGACATTTTCAAAAATTTACCACAGGCCTAGCCCACGTAGAAAAGGTGAGTCTAAATATGTTTGTGGAGTTTTTCAACATTTTTCACCATCATCTTGTATCTCAGAAACTAAAACACACAACAAAAAACAATAACACTAACACGTTCTTTATTAATTTACGTCTCTACACACACAAAAATCATATCTATAGACAATGAAGTAAAAAAAGTTACAGGCTCTCAAAGTCAACAGGTCAGGTCATCCCGTAACCCGTGAGGTCGTTGGGGCACACATGAAGACATCCTCACAACACCACGCCACCCTTCTCTGTCAGCGGCCGCTGCCTGGTCCATTCTTTTATGTTGTCCTACCATCTCTTTTTGGGACGGCCTCTTCGTCGTCTGCCTTGCACCTTTCCGTGGAGGATTGCATTTGCAAGACCCTTTGATCTCGATATGTGACCGTACCAAGCGAGTTTCCTTCTTTTAACAGTTGCCAAGAGGTCTTCAAAAGGCCCTATTGCTGTTGTAATTCTATCTCGTATTTCCTCATTTGTAACTCAATCTTTGTACGTGATGTTTAAAAGTCTTCGGAAACATCTCATCTCAAAGCCAACATCCACAGTAAAACGTGACGTACTGGAAAATAAAGCGGCTGCATGGGAAATTTTGTCAACAATTCTTTTTTGGGGGGTAAGGTAAAGTTTCATAGATATGACACATCTATGCCTACCAGGTAGTGCAATTGTCAGCTTACATTCATCAGAGAGAACAACGAAAGCAATATATTCATTTGCCTTTCCTTTAGATTTTTTTCTCATACTGACATCTCTTCTATTCTCTGTCCCACACAAAGAGCACAGGCAGAAACAAACTCAAGCATATAACATATATAACAGATGGCAATAGTCCTATTCTTTCCTCCATAACAAGCAGCCCAATGATATATATAACTATAGACAAGAAGTCATAGGATCGTCTGACTATAGACAAGAAGTCCCAGGATCCGCTGACTGTAGACAAGAAATCCCAGAATCCCTATAGACAAGAAGTCCTAGGATCCCCTGACTAGAGACAAGAAGTCCCAGGATCCATTTGACTATGGACAAGATGTCCCAGGATCCCCTGACTGTAGACAAGAAATCCCAGGATCCCTATAGACAAGAAGTCCCAGGATCCATTTGACTATGGACAAGATGTCCCAAGATCCACTTGACTATAAACAAGATGTCCCAGGATACCCCTGACTATAGACAAGATGTCCCAGGATCCCCTGACTATAGACAAGAAGACCCAGTATCCACCTGACTATAGACAAGATGTCCCAGGATCCCCTGACTATAGACAAGAAGTCGCAGGATCCACCTGACTATAGACAAGATGTCCCAGTATCCACCTGGCTATAGACAAGATGTCCCAGTATCCACCTGGCTATAGACAAGATGTCCCAGGATCCCCTGACTATAGACAAGAAGTCGCAGGATCCACCTGACTATAGACCAGATGTCCCAGTATCCACCTGGCTATAGACAAGATGTCCTAGGATACTCTTACTATAAACAAGAAGTCCTAGGATCCCCTGACTATAGAAAAGATGTCCAAGGATCCCCTGACTATAGACTATAGACAAGATGTCCCAGGATCCCCTGACTAAAGAGAAGATGTCCCAGGATCCACTTGACTATGGACAAGATGTCCAAGAATCCCCTGACTATGGAAAAGAAATCCATGGATCCTCTGACCATAGACAAGAAGTCCCAGGATCCCCTGACTACAGACAAGAAGTCCCAGGATCCCCTGACTACAGACAAGAAGTCAAAGGATCCCCTGACTACAGACAAGAAGTCCCAGGATCCCCTGACTACAGACAAGAAGTCCCAGGATCCCCTGACTACAGACAAGAAGTCCCAGGATCCCCTGACTACAGACAAGAAGTCCCAGGATCCCTTGACTTCAGACAAGAAGTCCCAGAATCCCTATAGACAAGAAGTCCAAAGATCCAGTGACGATTGACAAGAAGTCCCAGGAACCCCTGACTATAGACAAGGGAAGTCCCAAGATCCCCTTATCTATAGACAAGAAGTCCCAGAATGCACTTGACTATGGACAAGATTTCCAAAGATCCACTTGACTATGGACAAGATTTCCCAAGATCCACTTGACTACAGAGAAGAAGTCCCAAGATCCCCTGACAATAGACAAGACGTCCCAGAATCCCTATAGACAAAAGTCCAAAGATCCAGTGACTATAGACAAGAAGTCCCAGGATCCCTTAACTATAGACAAAGGAAGTCCCAAGATCAACTTGACTATGGATAAGATGTCCCAAGATCCAC
The DNA here is from genome assembly GCA_036924085.1 of Ariolimax columbianus. Lineage (NCBI taxonomy): Eukaryota > Metazoa > Mollusca > Gastropoda > Stylommatophora > Arionidae > Ariolimax > Ariolimax columbianus. Next base: position 69,193,554 of record JAVGWX010000014.1, read on the forward strand.
TTGACTATGGACAAGATTTCCCAAGATCCACTTGACTACAGAGAAGAAGTCCGAAGATCCCCTGACAATAGACAAGAAGTCCCAGAATCCCTATTGACAAAAGTCCAAAGATCCAGTGACTATAGACAAGAAGTCCCAGGATCCCTTGACTATACACAAAGGAAGTCCCAAGATCAACTTGACTATGGACAAGATGTCCCAAGATCCACTTAACTATGGACAGGAAGCCCCAGAATCCCCTGACTATAGACAAGAAGTCCAGGATCCACTTGACTATGGACAAGATGTCCCAAGATCCACTTAACTATGTACAGAAAGCCCCAGAATCCTCTGACTATAGACAAGAAGTCCCAAGATCCACTTGACTATGGACAGAAAGCCCCAGAATCCTCTGACTATAGACAAGAAGTCCCAAGATCCATTTGACTATGGACAGAAAGCCCCAGAATCCTCTGACTATAGACAAGAAGTCCCAAGATCCACTTGACTATGGACAGAAAGCCCCAGATCCCCTATGGACAAGAAGTCCCAAGATCCACTTGACTATGGACAAGAAGTCCCAAGATCCACTTGACTATGGACAAGAATGATCCATCTGTGAATTAGAATCGAAATATAAATCTTACCTTTTTCCATCATTGGATGGTTGACCAAAGTCTTTCAACAATCGTTCTGTCTGTCAAGATGAAAGAAAAATAAGTATTTTATTGTTCATTCTGCAGACTTTCATCACCATCATCATCACTATTAGTCACGTAACTTGAAAGGTCATTGGGTCACCAATACAAACAGTTTGTTGAACCAGTTTCCATCACTCTACTCGGTTTTGTGCTAGGATATTTGTTCTAGCTTTGGACCTTCCCATCCACTCTCTGATTTTGTCTTCCCATTTCTTTTTCTGCAAATGTCCCATCTATCAATATTGTTCTTGGAGTCTCAGAATGTCCTCTCAGAATGTCCCACCTACCCATATAGTTCTTGTGGTCTCAGAATGTCCCACCTATCCATATATTTCTTGGGGTCTCAGAATGTCCTCTCATAATGTCCCACCTACCAAATAGTTATTGTGGTCTCAGAATGACCCACCTACCAATATTGTTCTTGAAATCTCAGAATGTCCCACCTACCCATATATTTCTTGTGGTCCCAGAATGACCCACCTACCAAGATAGTTCTTGTGGTCTCAGAATGTCCCACCTACCCATATATTTCTTGTGGTCCCAGAATGACCCACCTACCAAGATAGTTCTTGGGGTCCCAGAATGTCCCACCTACCCATATATTTCTTGTGGTATTGGAATGTCCCATCTACGAATATAGTTCTTGGGTCCCAGAATGTCCCACCTACTCATATATTTCGTGTGGTTCCAGAATGTCCCACCTACCCATATATGTCTTGTGGTATTGGAATGTCCCATCTACGAATATAGTTCTTGGGTCCCAGAATGTCCCATCTACGAATATAGTTCTTGTGGTCCCAGAATGTCCCACCTATCCAATAATAGATACACAGCAGCTCCTTTACTGTGACAGATTTGGTGGCCAAGAAGTTGTGGGCTCAGTTTACAATCCCAACATACCTGGTTCGAATCACGCCATGCTCACTTTGACAGACTAGACATGTCAAGACTTTTTTCTGGGCACGACAGCTTCTTCCAGTCGACCCAGCTGCAAATGGGTACCTGACGAAGTCTGGAGAAAATTTTGGAGCCTCTTACAGGAGCTACAGCGCTCATACTCAGTCGTAGACACTTTAAGAAATGAAAGGGACTGGGCACATATGGGGACGGCCTGGTGGAATGAAGTCAGTTCACCGAACCATTTTCCATTTTCTCTACCGTGACAATGTGGAGACATCATCATCATGTAGCATGTTCTTGGCTTGGCTTCGTTCGTTCTCAATCTCCCGCTACCAAGCCCTAAAACCGCTTAAATAGCAGAATGTAGTCCAGAGAACGGAATTCGTTGTGTCATAGTTTACAGCTTGACTGCGATATTTGCACCTTTCGGTCCAACACATCTGACTTCAGCAAGCATTTTTTTAGTACCGGGTTAGCATTCCCTCTTCGATCCCTTCTCCTTAGCCAGTCTGCTCTGTTGCAGCCTGTTATCCAGGATCACCGCATGGAGGTGTAGAAGGGTCTTGGCAGCTCTGGTTCGCTGGCCCTGATGCTAGCAGTCAGCTATGGGTCGCTAACCACTGCAGCTCATGCGCTGCTCAACTTGATCCCGTAGCATGTTCTTTATAGAACATCGCTCTCGTTAGACATTCAATTGGAATCTCAATCAGCAGTCAGCCTACTCGCCTGCTCTGTGTTCATGTTTAGGGCGTCCTTGATGTCTTGTGTCCATCTACGTCTTGGCCGACCTCTGCCTCGTCTTCCTGGAACAGTGCCCTCTAGAACTGCCTTTTCCAGTCCGTCATTGCACTTGATGTGGCGGAAGAACCTCAGTTTCCGAGACATAACGTGGTTTATAAACCAATTCTCTTTTACACTCAGATCTTGCAGAATGGCTTTATTTGTTATTTTCTTTACCCAAGGTATTTTGGGGATTCTCCTGTAGGATTTCGTTTCCAAAACCCCGATCTTCTTTCTTAACCTTTAGCACACCACAGAATTTGTTTCAAAAAATTTGCATCTCGCTTTCATAGTTGACTTTCAAAATTTTTAACTTTTCTGTTTGTTTGTCAATAAATATGATTTTCTTGTTTCACAATTGAATAAAGAACTTGTGGGTGTTATTCTTTTTGTTGTGTGTTTGTTAGTTTCTGAGTTACAAAAAGATAAAGTTGAAAATTTATGAAAATCTCGGAAACAAATTTGGACTCGACCGCTAGGCCTAGTTGCTCCGATAGAAAACCATAGAAACCACAACGCATTGATACTGTGTTTACAATATTGACACAACTGTTAGTTCTTTCATCTAAACAAACAAAATAAACAGATCTACTCGATAAAGATCTTTCCCAACAACCTACTTTATCTTTCGCAAAAAGTCGGCTTGCTCCAAACGGCGTATACAAAATTTAAATTGTTCAAAAACCATTTGTAATCTAACATACGATACTTTAACCAGCAAAATCTTGTGTATATATGGGTGGCGTATTCAGCATTACAAAAATGGCTGTCGGGAGTGTCTCTGTAAAGAAAAAAATTTTTTTCCCGAACACACCGTTTCTGTATGGAGAGTGAATGAGTCCAGAAATTCTTGACCAGAGTGCGCTAAAGGTTAATATTTGTGTCATGGTCCATGTCTGGCAACCGTACACTGGCACCATTCTAAAGATCTTCAATTTTAATTCTTTGTGTAACTATTGTTACCACACATTTTGCATACTATTCAGTTCCTCCATCACTATGGATAATCGTCTCCATATTTCCTTTGCGCAGTCACCATCATGTGTTATAATAAAGCCAAGGTATTCAAAGTAATCCCCGTGTTCAATTCCTTCGTTACCAATAGTGATCTTAGGTTGGGGTCAGTGTGTCCCACAGACACAAGAGAGTAGAAATAAATGACTGATACTCACAACAGGATTTGGTTTCATGATCTCGTTAACAAGACAGCAAAAATGGTCGACGTCTAGCGTTTTAGGAAGTTGTAATTTCTGCAAGTTCAAATGATAATTTTAGTTATTATCCTCCGAATATCAATATTTATTTTTCTAAAGAGTTCAAATCAGGTTGTAGCTACTGTCTGATCAGAATTTTTTTTTGAAATTAAATTTTTTCCCAAAATGCCACTTACCTTCCTTCATGTATAGCAAGCTGGTGGTAGTAAGTAGGGTGTCCTTTGCAAAATGTCGCTTCTTACAACCCACCAACCTTGTTGGCTGTTATAAGTTTCTTGGCAGGTGTGCAGTACAGTAGGTTGCCATTACTTTCCGTATGTGGAGGAGAGATCGCACCAATAAAAATCCAGTGTCTGCAAAGGCAGACATGTTGGTATTTGAATCACGTGCGTTGGGATTGTGAAAACGGACGTTTACACCCCAAGGACACCCTGCCTTCAAAGCAAGTAACAGAAAGTAAAATTGTAAAAAATGAACCTACTATGAAATGTCTTCGGCTTCCAAGCAGCAGGTATATATATACCTGCCTGTTTGAATACCTGAATCCCAAGTAAAGGTAGTCTCACAACAAATACTGCCTTCAAAGGATGAAGTGCCAGGAACTTCATTGCATGAGATCTTGGCATCAGCAACCTGGGGAGACCAGTTCCCTTCCTCTGTGCTTTCAAATCAATCAATCAAAGCCCATTGCTCCCCTCAACGCATAGTCCATTGACAACATCTCGTCAGCATGGGCTTCTCTTTCTTTCTCTCTCCAGGTGTAATCATTTAATCTTAGCTCCTTCTCACATTCTATTCTCCCTGTATTTTTGGGTCTGCCTCTCTCTCACACTATCTCTCCTCTTGAGGATTTCATGAAAGAACCTACCTGGCTATATCTGACTGTGCCTTCTGCAGCGTATGCCCTATCCAGCCCCCTTTTCTTCTCTTAATTTGTTGTTGGCTTTTTCCCCACAAGTCTTCATTCCTTACGATGTCCTGCCACTTTATGAACACAAGTCTTCATTCCTCACCATGTCCTGCCACTTTATGAACACAAGTCTTCATTCCTCACCATGTCCTGCCACTTTGTGAACATGTCTTCATTCCTTACGATGTGCTGCCACTTTATGGACATTATCCTTCATAGGTATCTGTTAACAAAGGATTGGAGTCTTTGTTATATGGCCTTTCTCGTTCTCCATGTTCTGCTTCCATACAGCAGCACAGACTTGATGCTAGCGTTGAATATTCTAACTTTGGTATGAATCTTGATATCTCTAAATCTCCATATGTTGTTTAGCGTCAGGAAATCCACTCTTGTCTTTCCAATTCTGGTCTATCTGTATCTCGTAACGTGTCTATTGTGCTGCCAAAATAGGTAGAGGTATCCACTTCCTCCAACAGTTCTCCTTCCAGTATGATTGGTTCTTTATTAACAGTGCTGAGTTTAATGAGCTTGGTTTTTTTCATGTTGATATTCAGTCCGATCAAGATGTTGAGCAGCGCATGAGCTGCAGTGGTCAGCGACTCATAGCTGACTGCTAGCATCAGGGCCAGCGAACCAGAGCTGCCAAGACCCTTCTACACCTCCATGCGGTGATCCTGGATAACAGGCTGCAACATGGCAGACTGGCTAAGGAGAAGGGATCGAAGAGAGAATACTAACCCAGTACTAAAAAAATGCTTGCTGAAGTCAGATGTGTTGGACCGAAAGGTGCAAATATCACAGTCAAGCTGTAAACTATGACAACGAATTCCGTTCTCTGAACTTCATTCTGCTACTTAAGCCCTTTCAGGGTTTGGTAGTGGGAGATTGCTAACGAACGAAGCCAAGCCATATTCAGTCCCAGTTTGGCTGATTGCTCTTTCACCCTTTCAAGTTTCTCTTGCATTTGGCTATGATTGTGTGACAAAAGTACCAGATCATCTGCATAGACCTCTGTGCTATGTCTTGATGATCATAATAATCCGCTTAGGTGACCAAGGCTATGCCATTACAATTTATGACAAACTAGTACCTCAGATGAATGCATTCTTACAATCGTTTGTCACTCATTTTTGGGGGAACTGAGACCCTAGTCCAGTCAGGCACCATACACTGACCAGGCCGTCGCGTCAGGGTCAGGCACCATACACTGACCAGGCCGTCGCGTCAGGGTCAGGCACCATACACTGACCAGGCCGTCGCGTCAGGGTCAGGCACCATACACTGACCAGGCCGTCGCGTCAGGGTCAGGCACCATACACTGACCAGGCCGTCGCGTTAGGGTCAGGCACCATACACTGACCAGGACGTCGCATCAGGGTCAGGCTCAATACACTGACCAGGACGTCGCATCAGGGTCAGGCACCATACACTGACCAGGCCGTCGCGTTAGGGTCAGGCTCAATACACTGACCAGGACGTCGCGTCAGGGTCAGGCACCATACACTGACCAGGCCGTCGCGTTAGGGTCAGGCTCAATACACTGACCAGGACGTCGCATCAGGGTCAGGCTCAATACACTGACCAGGACGTCGCATCAGGGTCAGGCACCATACACTGACCAGGCCGTCGCGTCAGGGTCAGGCTCAATACACTGACCAGGACGTCGCATCAGGGTCAGGCACCATACACTGACCAGGCCGTCGCGTTAGGGTCAGGCTCAATACACTGACCAGGACGTCGCGTTAGGGTCAGGCACCATTCACTGACCAGGCCGTCGCATCAGGGTCAGGCTCAATACACTGACCAGGACGTCGCATCAGGGTCAGGCACCATACACTGACCAGGCCGTCGCGTTAGGGTCAGGCTCAATACACTGACCAAGACCCCAATCTCTCTTCTATGTAGTGTTCCCTGGAAACCGGCTTTTTCAAGGCAGCCTGGCTGATGAGATGTGGATCAATGTTATCTCCATAGTAGTGAGCGCCACGCAGATGAAGCCAAGCATAGCACAACCACCTAGAGGAATGCAGTCCAACTTCATCAGCATACTCGGGATGTGAGGAAAGCTACTACAACCAGCCACTAAACGTTCTTTTCAGGGCGCACAAAAGACTAAACTTACTTATTGTGGGCATTAAACAACAACCCTTATTGTTTAGATAAGTTAATTATCATTATTTTTCTTCATCTGGCTTTCATCCTCAAAACGGCATTGTGACGCAAAGTCGTAGCTTACAGCGAGGCTGCGATATATGAGCTTTAATATCCGACACATCTCATTTCAGCTGCGGCAGAGAAAGCGTGGCTGCTGAAATTGAATGAAACAGGAAAATGACCATAGACACCCAATGTTTGGACACCAGGACCAGATCAGAAGACTCAAATCCAGGCATAGTTTCCCTAAACCAACAAAGCCCATTCAGTCAAGCCCTGAATTACGACACAAAATGATACCAGACCCAGGGATCGAGCTTCAGAAAAATCCTGACCCTGGACATCACTTACCCTACACACTTTGAAAGGCAATAAATAGATTTTGAACTGGTGTATCACAATTGGAAAGAACATGAAGAAATGGGGTCTCTCGAACGGCAATACATGTGACTGCGGTGCAGTACAAGATCTAAGTCATCTGATGATTTGCCCTAACCTTCCGAATACATGTGACGAGAGTGACATGATGAAAGAAAATGACAGGGTAATTCAAGTCGCTGAACACTGGATGAATGCTACATGACGTGATGGTTTGACACAGAAAGTAAGTAAGTAATCTGGCTTTTTTTCGGTACCAGGTTGGCTTCCCTCTGCGATCCCAACCCTTAGTCAGACTGCACAAGTGCAGCCTGTTTTCAGAGCTGCTTCTTGGAGGCGGAATAGGGTCTTGGTCAGTTGTGGATCACTGAGCCTGATGCAAGCAGCCAGCAATGAGTACGTGGCTGCTGTCAGTTCACTCCCTGCTGCATCTTCAGCCCTTTAATTATTCTCATTTGCATCACGCTTAGTCCCTGATGAAAACCTTTTGGTCATAACATTAGTTGTTTTTGTATTGGGCCCAGGCCAAAATGGTTCACGCTTATTCATGTTATTATTTACATTTTTGCAATGAGACCAACTGCAAGTCCTCCCCCATCGTTATTTGAGGAAGAAAATGACTTACCACACTGGTTAATGTGAGATATGCTCGTGTAACATGATCAGTCATGTGATTAAACCAGGTCTGGATCTGTTTGATTGACAGCCTGTCAAAATATAAAATGCTAATACTTATCTCTGTGTCTTATATGTAATAAATCAGTTATTTTGTTATTTGTTAATACTTGTTAACATCTTCTGGTGGGAATCCATAATTTTTTGGGGTGAAAATCCATACTAACCAAGTGAAAATCAATATTAACTTCTTCAGGTGAAAATCTATACTAGATTCCTTGAAATCCATATTAACTTCAAGTGAAAATCCATATTAACTTCTTAAGATGAAAATTCATATTAACTTATTCAGGTTTGAATCAATATTAACTTCTTAAGATGAAAATCCATATTAACTTATTCAGGTATGAATCCATATTAACTTCTTAAGATGAAAATCCATATTAACTTCATCAGGTGAAAATCCATATTAACTTCATCAGGTGAAAATCCATATTAACTACATCGGGAGAAAATCCATATTAACTTCATCAGGTGAAAATTTCTACATGAAACTAACTACAAAAAGACACACACACAAAAAACAACAACCAACAAACCGCAAATGAAAAAAAATTACATAGAAAGGGAGGTCCGATTTTGTGTGGGGGTGAAATGCATAGATCTTATCTAGAAAATAAATTATTCTATAGTACATACAAACTCCTTCTAATATCGGCAACTTACAGTGAGATTAACAAGTTAACCAAAAATAAATAACTTTGGTGAGAAACAAAACTTTCAGCTTTATATTTGCAATAGCAAATCGACAACAAGGACTATATTTGATTACTGTAGACAATAAGATTGCCAGTAAGTTCATATTAGAATCATCTTCTTAACTTAACTTAACGTCTTTATACTGGTAAAGCCAAAAACGATGCCTATTACCAGTTGAACCGAAGAGAGCAGGTCGTTGTCTTCAGACTTCGCACTGGCCACAACAGACTGAGGTACCACCTATTCAACAAATTGAAGATAGGGTGTACCGACGAATGCCCGTGCGGTACTGGTAAAATGACAGCTGAACATCTGCTGCAGAACTGCCCGACATACGAGGATCAGAGAGAGCAGATGTGGCCATTACCAGTGGAACTGCAAGACAAGCTCTATGGCAGTGGCGACAGCCTCAGGATGACCGCATTTTTTCGAAAAAATAATGGTTACTGTCTGACTGCGTACGCAGAAGAAGAAGAAGATACTGGTAAAGAAGACTGCAAGGGGACCCAGTGGTCTCGAGGTAAGGTGTCCGCCTCAGTGGAGGTGTTTTTCATGTGGATTATCCGGGTTAACTTCCTCTGATCTCTGTGTAGTGAGACCAGACACCCGCATGCAGTGGCACGCACGTTAAAAATCTTATGGCAGTTGGAAATCGAAAAGAGTAGACTTAGCGGCCGCTGCACAGGCAAAATTCCAGTTAAAAATCTACTCAAATTATTCTAAGGATTCTCGCCAAAGAGAGAATACGTCGCAAAAAGGGGACTGCTTCTACCACCACCAGTCCCAAAAATAGACGGTCGTATATTCCAGAAGCTACCAATTGTTAGGTTGGTAACAGATACTGGGATTGCCCTGGCAAGTCACTAGTGGATTTTCACCTGCCAAAAAATATGAAACTAAGGAGGTCACACCTCCTCACAATGTCTAAGTGGACTGACGATAGATAGATAGAAGACTACAGAGTCTGTATACAACCAGTTTATTTACATTCACTTGATCTAAAAATACCTATGCGCATCCAATTTATTCTTGAATGCATTAATTGGTCCTGCCTCCACTATTTCCTGTGGCACTGTATTCAAAGCATTCTTCCAGTGCAAAGTAAAATACGGTAGATACATACACACATATATCATCATCATGTAGAATGTCCTTTATAGAACGTCGCTCCCATCACAGCCTGTCTGAAGGAAACTCGCTTGCCGAAAGTCCAGCCACCGATTCAGGCATTCCTGGATATCTTGGTGCCATCGTCTCCTCGGTCTACCCCTGCCTCTTTTTCCTGGCACCATACTGTTCTTTCAAGACTACTGTGTCTCTTGACATGACCCAAGGTATTTAAATTTTCTGGCCAAAATGGAATTGATAAACCAGTTCTCCTCTATGTTCAACTCTTACCGAATGTCTATATTTGTCTTTTTCTCCATCCAGGGTATTCTGAGGATCTTTTTGTAACATTTTGACTCCAAGGACTCCACTCTGTTTCTAGAAGTTTGGGTAATTATCCACGATTTGCAGCCCTATGCTACCACAGGAAAAAAACAGGCTCTCAGGACTTTCACTATTTACATTTATATAGATGGGGAAATAAAGAGACAATATTAAAATAGATGGACGAATTGATAGAAGAGACAAGTTAGCTTATGAAAAGGTATGAAAGGTGTTCAAGCCATGTGGCTTAAGGCATCCCATAAGGAAGTTTAATCTGTTCCTCAACTTGAACTGATGTCAATCATCCGATGTGCAAGAGATGATGTCAATGACCTTATTATCAGTTTTACTCGTGACGTCCGTATACATAATAAATTGTTATAGAAACCACCCTGACAAGATAACGTGTAAGTGCCTCGATGCAGCATTCCTGAAATGTGCCAACTGAAGTGACCACACATTTTTGAAAGCCGCAAAAACAAGACAAGACAAAGAAGAGGAATGGGTAATGACCAGGTGACATCTCTGCAAGAAGCTTTTGCCAAATCAATGATGCACTTGTGCCATGGTGACTTGCTGGTCCCATGCAAAACCCATCTTACTTGCCTTTTATGGCATGAATAGTAGGGTTCAGTGGTCCTATTACATTCTCCTCAGTAAGAGACCGAGTAGTTTACATAAGGGAACTATGATAGAAGATGTTTTAATTAAAAAACAAGAGATCTATGAATTATGTTTTAATTAAAAAAGATATCTATGATAGATGTTCTAATTAAACAAGGGATTAATGACATGTTTTAATTAAACAAGGGATTGATAATTTGTTTTAATTAAACAACAGATTAATGATATATGTTTTAATTAAACAAGGGATTAATGTTTTAATTAAAAAAGGGATTAATGATAAATGTTATTATTAAACAAGGGGTTAATGACAGATGTTTTAATTAAACAAGGGATTAATATGTTTTAATTAAACTAGGGATTAATGAAGAATGTTATTATTAAACAAGGGATTAATGATAGTTCTAATTAAAAAACAAGGTATCAATAATAAATGTCTTATTTAAACAAGAGATTAATTGTAGAAGATGTTTTAATTAAAAAACAAGGAACCAATGGTAGATGTTTTAATTAAACAAGATATTAATGATAGAAGATGTTTTAACTAATAAATAAGGGATGTATCTTTTTCTTTTTCTTCGTACGCTGTCAAACGTCAACCTGTATTTTTTCGAAAAAAGCAGTGGTCATCCTGAGCCTGTCGACACTGCCATAGAGCTTGTCTAGTGTTGCCACTGGTGATGGCCACATGATCTTTCTCTGGTCCTCGTATGTCGGGCAGTTTTGCAGCAGATGTTCAGCGGTCATTTTCCTGGTACCACAAGTGCATTCGTCAGTGCCACCTATCTTCAGTTTATTGAATAGGTGGTACCTAAGTCTGTTGTGGCCTGTGCGGAGTCTAAATACCACGACCTGCTCTCTTCTGTTCAACTGGTAATAGGCATCGTTTTTTGTGTAGCCAGTATGTTCTGTTTCCCATTTGGCCATGTATCTGGCTCTAATAAGCCTTTGGACTCTTCGTAGGTCACACTAGAATCTGGTTGTGGTAGTCTTGCACCTTCTTTTGCCAGTCTGTCTGCCTCCTCGTTGCCTTGGATGTTACAGTGGGATGGAACCCACTGTACCACTACTTTTTTTGGTGCAGACTACTGGCATAGTTGACAGAGTACTGCTCTTAGATCATTAAGTTCAGTATTTTTCTGGCTTTTTAGTGCTGTGACTATGGCCGGGGTATCTGTAAACAGGACTATCTGGCTTTCATTTCTTTTGCCTGTCAGCATTGCTTCTACTGCAGACCTCAGTGCCTCTGCCTCCGCTCTGAAATTGCTTGAGTATTTTCCAGTTGCCACTGACAGTGTTATTTTCTACCATTTCGTAGGCTCAGGAATACCGCTGTGTTGTGTTTGTTACAGAACCGTCGATGTATGCATGGGTCCAGTCCATGCTTGGGTAGTTTTTCGTTATGTACCTCAGGGTTATGCCTCTTCTTTATTTTTCAGTCTGGCTGTTCTTGTTTCCAATACCTGGTATATTTTCTACCACCTCCGGAATGATATGCTGCTTCCAGGTAGGTTTGCGTACAGTAGGGATGGGCTTTGGTGTTGTTAATGTGTTCATGGGGTCTTCGCTCATTTTTGCTATGGCTATTTCTGCAAAGTTTCTCCGCTTTAGTTTCCCATTTCCAAATCAATTTAGTCTCTGGTGCATTGGATGGTCTGTCAGTCTTCTGAGTTTCTCTGCTTGCTGCTGGGCTCTGCTGTCTCTTCTGTCGGTCATGGATTGCAGATTTGTAATCTTTTCAAGTTCTACAATTGGCGTTGACTTCATGCTTCCTGTTATAACTCTCATGGCTTGGTTTGGAAGTTTGCTAACTTTATCGAAGTTCGCCTTTGCTGCTGTTGTCCATGCCGCAATGCCATACTCGAGAACTGGTCTCACTCTTCCAGTGTACAGTTTCTTTAGTCTACTTTCGTCTGCTCCCCAGCTTGTGCCAGCAATTTTCCTCATGATTGCCATTCTTTCTCTGGCTCTCATTAGGTTTCTCTCGATCTAACTTTTCCATGTCATGCGCCGATCAAATGTGACTCCCAGATAGTTTGGGTTGTCGTTTGGCTGTAGGTATTTGCCGTTTAGACTTAATTTGGTGTTTTGGGGTTTGATTGATAGCGAGAATATTGTACATGTGGTCTTTTCCTCGTTTATTTTGACCAGCCATGAGTTCGCCCACTCCTCCAATGATGTTAGGGCCTGCTGCATCCGATTGCTTGCTATGGTGAGATTTCTTTCAGAGGTCCACATAGCCAGATCGTCTCAAACATGGAGCTGTGGACTCTTCTTGGTATATTCTCTGTGATGTTGTTTATATACACCAGGAAAAGTGTGGGTGAAAGTACTCCCCCTTGGGGTACTCCCTGCTCAAGTGTCCCTTTTTGCTCATCTGCCCTTGTACTTGAACTCTGGCTGTTCTGTTTTCGAGGTAGTGGCTGATCCATCTGTACATTTTCCCACAAACTTCACTTCTTCGTAGCTTGACTTTAAGTCCCTCTTTCCACACCTTGTCAAATGCCTTCTCTAAATCCACCCAAACCGCTTCTGTGTGTTTTTTCTCCTGGTAAGCATCCTCTATTTCCTGGGCAATGAGAGTGATCTGGTCCTCAGTGGATCTGTGCTGTCTAAAGCCTGCTTGCTGTGGAATTAGTATGTGTTGTTCTTCCAGATGCCACATCAGTCTGGTGTTTATCATATGTTCCATCAGTTTTCCTACACAGCTCAGTAGAGTGATAGGCCTGTATCCATTTGGATCTGTTCTATCTTTTTCTTTCTTTAGTACTGGTATAAGTACAGCGTCTTTCCATGCCTAAGGCACAATTCCCCTTTTCCAGCTTTAGTTCAGGACTGCTAGTAACTTCCTCTTTGCTGTTTGGCCCAACCCCATCAGCATTTCGTTTGTTACCCCATCTTTTCCGGGCGATTTCTTTTTCTTTAAAGTTCTCATGGCCTCTTCCATTTCATTCATTGTTAGTTTTGCCATCATGTGCTCCTCTGGTGCCATATTGATGTTGTTGTGGCTCTTTTGTTCTTCACTAATGTCTGTATGCCTGTCTGTAGGGACATCAATGTGGTTTGCTCTGGCATAATGTTCTATTAAGGCGTTGGCTGCTTTTTTTCCAGTGAGCATGTTGTCGCCCTGCTTGATGGTAATTTGTTTGTTCGCTGGAGTTTCGTCATTCATGGCTCTGACTAACTTCCATAGTTTGTTCCCTTCTTTATCTAAATTGAGGCTTTCTGTTTTATTTTTCCAGCTGTCTCTTGTTTAGTGTTCTTTTATATTTCGCCGTGATAGCCTCGAGGGCGATATTTGCCTCCATAGATTGTTCTCTCTCTGCCATGTTCCTAGCATTTGAGACTTCATCTTCCGCTTTCTGCAATTCATCATTCCAATAAGGCTTGTAGTTTTTCCTTGCCCCTCTTGGGATGGTTTCGGTGGCTGCTTGCATTATTGCTTTGCTTAGGCTTTCCACCATGGGTTTCATATTGTTATTCCGTGTGTTGATGGTTTCACACAGCCCATCTGTCAGCATTGCAAATCTGTCCCAGTCGGCTCGTTTATAGTTCCAACATGGGAGCGGTTTTATTTCCTGTGGACCTACTTCCATATCAATTTCTAGCCTAATTGGCCTGTTGTCGCTACCTGCCAATTGGTTGAGCACCTGGCGGTCTATTTTGTGGTGAATATCAACCGTGGAAAAGGCCAAGTCTGGAGTAGAGGTGGTATGCCATGTTCTAGAATAGAAGCTAGGGCTGTCCTCCGGCCTATTGATAAGATAGAGATTTGTGTCTATCTCCCAGTCTTCCACTTCATCACCTCTGCTGTCTGTGTCCGAATATCCCCATCTCTCCGAGTGGCTGTTGAAGTCTCTACTAGGCAGCTGGAGTCCTTGATTTCCATACTCGAGAACGACAGGTCTTTGTTGGGTGGGCCGTACAGGTTGAAGATGCGGATCTTCGTTTCTTGTGTCATTATGTCGACTCCTACAATTTCTGCTTGTCCAGTGTGATTGACAGCTACCGCACTACTCGGTATGCAGTTACATTCAGTATCAGAACCCCTCCTTTGTGACCTTCTCTATCAAGACGGAAGGTCTGGTATCCTCTGATTGAGAATTTGTGGTTGTTGTTGAGGTGCATTTTTTGGATACATGCCACGTCAATCTTACCTTCATGCAGGTGATGTGTTAAGGAAAGCTTTTTGTTAATGACTCCCTCCGCATTCCACTGTAGTATTCTGAGGGTCTTGGGTTTTTGGTCAATAGTTTTTGCCCCATCACTTTGTGCCTTGACTCCACAGTACATGGGTGGGTGACCACCAGTAGCATTGGGTGGGCCCCTTCGAGGCGTGGGGCCCGGCACTCTCGCTGCCTGGCGAGACTCCACAGGATGAGAACCACACTTTTTTCTGTTAGGTTGTATCGTCATCATACAGCGAAATTCGTTGCACCGTTTCGTTAAGCCTGTGGCCCAGTGAATCCGATTTCAACAGGCGTTTCTGTAGGGATGCCCTCCTTAGCCTTTGGCTGTCCCCAGCCTATCTGCAAGGCAGCAGTTGTTTGTGGTCAGAGTTGTCTCTCTTAGGGAAGTTGTCTTGCAGGACTATCGAGTCTTCACCACTCGTGTCTATAGGGTGTGGTGATGATATGTGAGATGATATATGATATGATCCGGAAGAGAGGCAGTCCAGTGTGTCTGTGTCCCAGGATCGTCACTTCCTGCCAGAAACGTAGCATATGCATGTGAGTGGGGTATCTCCTTGCTCCCTTTATTTTCTCGGCTCCTCTGCAGTGATGGTACGCCTAGCATTCCCCGCCATCTGGGAGGTTATCACAATAGGGCAGAGGTGCAATGTCCGCTGGCCTGCATCTCTTCTGCGTCCATTGGGATGACTGATAGCAGACAGAGGTAAAGAGCAAGGCAGGAGTGCATTTAACCAGGGCACAAGCCTGGTCATGGCACGGAGATGTTGTTCGCGGTGTGCGGACATATCTCATGATCAAGGGCTGAGTCTCAACAGTTCACAGTGAGGTGGCTGCTCTACTGCTTACGACACCCCGACCGAGAACTAAGTCTTCTACTAGTGGTTTCACACCTCAACGCCGTATGGGGTGAATATCGAGCAGCTTGATCGGCGGGACGGCAGAGACCTCTTTCTGGGGGTCGGCCGGGTCGTGAGCGCCAGGTCCCAACCATATCGTTGCCTCCCGTCGCAGTGGTGCTGAGATTCAGGGCGGGATTCCGGCTTAGAGGCGTTCGGCCGTAATCCCTCAGATGGTAGCCTCGCACCATTGGCTTATCAGCCAGGCACGTGGACCAAGTGTCTGAGACCTGCGACTCCTCTCGAATTGAGCAGGATTACCGTAGCAACGCCCTGTCATTAGTAGGGTAAGACTGACCTGTCTTCCGAGGGTACAATTCCAGCACACGTTCCCTATTAGACCCAACGAAAGTGCTCTCGGCCTGACAATCATTACAGTGTTGGCGTGTTGAGTCAAATTAAGCCGCAGGCTCCACTCCTGGTGGTGCCCTTCCGTCAATTCCTTTAAGTTTCAGCTTTGCAACCATACTTCCCCCCGAACCCAAACACTTTGGTTTCCCGGAAGCTGCCCGCAGAGTCATCGAAGCAACTCCTGCGGATCGCTAGTCGGCATCGTTTATGTTCAGAACTACGACGGTATCTGATCGTCTTCGCGCCTCTGACTTTCATCCTTGATTAATGAAAACATTCTTGACAAATGCTTTCGCAGTAGCTCGTCTTGCGGCGATCCAAGAATTTCACATCTAACGCCGCAATACGAATGCCCCTGTTTGTCCCTGTTAATCATTACATCCAGTTCCGAAAACCAACAAAATAGAACTGAGGTCCTATTCCATTATTCCATGCACCATTATTCAGGCAGCCGAGGCCTGCTTTGAACACTCTAATTTTTTCAAAGTAAATGCGCCGGCCACCCGGTACGCTCAGCGAAGAGCACCCGCGGAAGAGAGCCGGCAGACGGTAGGGCAGGAGACAACGGGCAGTGAACCGGCGCGAGCCGGACCGCCCACCTGCGCCTGAGATCCAACTACGAGCTTTTTAATTGCAACAACTTTAATATACGCTATTGGAGCTGGAATTACCTCGGCTGCTGGTACCTGACTTGCCCTCCAATAGATCCTCGTTAAAGGGTTTAAAGTGTACTCATTCCAATTACGGAGCCTCGAAAGAGTCCCGTACTGTTATTTTTCGTCACAACCTCCCCGTGCCGGGAGTGGGTAAGTTGCGCGCCTGCTGCCTTCCTTGGATGTGGTAGCCGTTTCTCGTGCTCGGCTCCCTCTCCGGAATCGAATCCTGATTCCCCGTTACAAACATGTCAGGTACCATCGACATTTGATAGGGCAGACATTTGAAAGATGTGTCGCCAGCACATGAGGCCATGCGATCAGCACAAAGTTATCCAGAGTCACCAGTCGGGACGCCGCAACCCCGCGAGGGAAAACGACGATTGGTTTTGAACTAATAAAAGCGCTCTTTCCGCGAGGGTCGGAGCTTGGTAAGCATGTATTAGCTCTAGAATTGCCAAGTAGGATCGTGTCATAACTTAACTTAACATCTTTATACTAGTTTAGAAGACCCTGCAGAGTCTGTATACAACCAGTTACATTTACATCACCTTGCTCTAAAAGCTATGCGCATCCAGTTTATTCTTAAATGCATTAACTGTCCCTGCCTCCACTACGGAACCTCATCTAAGGAACCTCGACTGATTTAATGAGCCATTCGCGGTTTCATCGTGAGACAGTGTGAACTTAGACATGCATGGCTTAATCTTTGAGGCAAGCATATGACTACTGGCAGGATCAACCAGATATCTGTTCGGAGACGGACGAACCACACACACCGGTCGGCAAAGGATGGATGTGTAAAAAGCCTGTCTAGGACGGCCGGTTGTTCCGTCCCTCACTCCGTCGACCTAGGTACACACACCAACCGACCGACCGGGCTCGCTCGGGGAGGGATGGCAGCGCTCTGTGCAGAACGGATCCGAACGGCCCCGGCGATGATTTTCACTCGGACTGGAGACGATTTTTGCCTGCCGGCCTGCCCTTCTCCGACTGGTTAGTTGGGTGAGGACAGGGCCTTTAGGCACGATTCCTGCTTTCCATTTGGCGGTCACAAGCTCATTGCGAGAGAAGGACCTCAAGCGAGACGAACTGTCGTGATTGGCTATAGGCTCTAGCCTTCGACGAACCACAAGGACTGACAAAGCTTCTCGATACGGACTACAGTAACGCACCTTTACCAGAGGTACGACTCCACCAAATTGGTCCTGCTAGAGTGCCGGGGAGAGGCGGGCGAGCTTGGTAGGCAAGCCGCGCTCTCACTCCGCTTGGCGGGACTGAGATCGCTGTACGAACACTGGATGCGAGCCAATCGAGCCACCGAGAGACTAGCCCCAGATCAAGGGATGTATAATAAAAGCTGTTTTAATTAAAAGGCAAGGATGCATGATAAAAGCTGTTTTAATTAAAACGCAAAGGATGTATTATAAAAGCTGTTTTAATTAAAAGGTGAGGGATGTATGTTACAAGCTGTTTTAATTAAAAGGTGGATTGTATGTAAAAAGCTGTTTTAATTAAAAAGCAAAGTATGTTATAAAAGCTGTTTTAATTAAAAGGCAAGGGATGTATGTTAAAAGCTGTTTTAATTAAAAGGTGGAACGTATGTAAAATGTTGTTTAAATTAAAAAGCAAATGATGTATGAAACAAATTGCTTTTTTAAAATTAAAATAAGGAATGTAATTTTAAAACAATAAATGCATGACAAAAGCTGTTTAAATATAAAAACAATGGACACAAGATAAACCAATCAAAGCCCGTCATTCCACTTGGTGCATAGGCAATTGACAATATCTCACCAGCAGACATGGTTATGGGGTGCTCTTTCTGTCTCTCTCCAGGTGTAATCATTTAATCTCAGTTCCTTCTGTCTCTCTCCAGGTGTAATCATTTAATCTCAGTTCCTTCTGTCTCTCTCCAGGTGTAATCATTTAATCTCAGTTCCTTCTGTCTCTCTCCAGGTGTAATCATTTAATCTTAGTTCCTTCTGCCTCTCTCCAGGTGTAATCATTTAATCTTAGTTCCTTCTGTCTCTCTCCAGGTGTAATCATTTAATCTTAGTTAATTCTGTCTCTCTCTCCGGGTGTAATCATTTAATCTTAGTTCCTTCTGTCTCTCTCCAGGTGTAATCATTTAATCTTAGTTCCTTCTGTCTCTCTCCAGGTGTAATCATTTAATCTTAGTTCCTTCTGTCTCTCTCCAGGTGTAATCATTTAATCTTAGTTCCTTCTGTCTCTCTCCAGGTGTAATCATTTAATCTTAGTTCCTTCTGTCTCTCTCTCCAGGTGTAATCATTTAATCTTAGTTCCTCCTGTCTCTCTCCAGGTGTAATCATTTAATCTTAGTTCCTTCTGTCTCTCTCCAGGTGTAATCATTTAATCTTAGTTCCTTCTGTCTCTCTCCAGGTGTAATCATTTAATCTTAGTTCCTTCTGTCTCTCTCCAGGTGTAATCATTTAATCTTAGTTCCTTCTGTCTCTCTCTCCAGGTGTAATCATTTAATCTTAGTTCCTTCTGTCTCTCTCCAGGTGTAATCATTTAATCTTAGTTCCTTCTGTCTCTCTCCAGGTGTAATCATTTAATCTTAGTTCCTTCTGTCTCTCTCCAGGTGTAATCATTTAATCTTAGTTCCTTCTGTCTCTCTCCAGGTGTAATCATTTAATCTTAGTTCCTTCTGTCTCTCTCCAGGTGTAATCATTTAATCTTAGTTCCTTCTCACATTCTCTTCTTCATATATTTTTGGGTGCACCTCTCTCTCTCTCTTTCCCCTTGAGGATTCCATGTAAAAGCCTGTCTGACTATGCTTGACAGTGCCTTCTGTAGTGTATGTTGTAGGACATGATATAACGTTGTTTTAATTAACAAGGGATGTACAAGACGTGTTCAAATGAAACCGAAGCAAACTGTAACAAGTGAACATACGTACGATGTATGATGCACATGATGACGTCACTTCTGATGTAAACAGCACATACCAACCGTCATGTTTGCAAAATTTCAATATACTCCAACTCATAGTTTCCTCAGTAGACCGTTGAAAACATGGCGGGTGTGATACGGAATCCGTCCCGAGTTGATCAGCGAGCATAATTATTTAAGAGCAGCACTCTGTCAACTATGCCAGCAGTCCGCACCAAAAAGGGTAGTGGTACAGTGGGTTCCATCCCACTGCAACATCCAAGGCAACGAGGAGGCAGACAGACTGGCAAAAGAAGGTGCAAAACTACCACAACCAGATACTAGTATGACATACGAAGAGTCCAAACGGCTTATTAGAGCTAGATACATGACCAAATGGGAAACAGAATATACTGACTACACAAAAAACGATGCATACTACCAGTTGAACAGAAGAGAGCAGGTCGTGGTCTTCAGGCTTCGCACTGGCCACAATAGACTGAGGTACCACCTATTCAACAAATTGAAGATAGGTGGCACTGACGAATGCCCGTGTGGTACCGATAAAATGACCGCTGAGCATCTGCTGCAAAACTGCCCGACATACGAGGACCAGAGAGAGCAGATGTGGCCATCACCAGTGGCAACACTAGACAAGCTCTATGGCAGTGTCGACAGCCTCAGGATGACCGCTGCTTTTTTCATAAAAATAAAGGTTGATGTCTGACTGCGTACGATGAAGAAGAAGAAGATCAGCGAGCAGTGATTCGGTTTCTTACAGCTGAAGGATGTTGACCAGTTGACATTCATCGAAGAATGCAAGCAGTGTATGGGGACAAAAGTGTGTCGAAGATAACTGAAGAACTGGGACAATAATGTTTAAAGAAGGACGTGAGTTAACGAAAAATCTTCAGAGACCAGGTCAGGCGCAGACTGTTGCGTCAGAAGATGCAATCGCAAAAATTGCTGCAGCAATTCGGGTGGACCGTCGCCGGAGCTTATGCTCATCACACTTTTGTCACTCGTGTCTTTCTGTTCAACTTCATTTTCTTATAAGAACATAATTTGTGAACGAGTCTGTTACTACTAAGGCACAGTCACAACAAAGTTAAAAACAAAGCACATTTGTTAGAGTGTAAGGAAATTGCAAATAAAAATATCTAACTAATTCAAATGGACAAAAAACTAACCCACAAAATAACTGTCAATATGACTTTTTCCCATTGCTGGGGTAGTAGAGGGGTTTTTTAGGTTGAGAACTACAGGTAGCTTCGCCACTGTTGTGTGTTGGCTATGTTTATTTATTTCACCCACAACAGAAAAACAACATATGCCGTACAGGGATTCGAACCACTGCCCTCCTTATTGGCAGGCAGACCTCGAAACCATTCAGCAACGCGCACCTCAAATGATAAGGATGAATAAAATATGGAGTGAGGTACTAGCAAGACATTTTACTGAGATGTACACAAAGGCACCAGAAAGGGATTTAAAATGGGAGATACATGACTTATTTTTGTTTCTTTCTGTGCGTTAGTACGAGGCTTCAAATGAAACCGTCAAACTGTGAAAGAAATTAGAAGGAAATATGAGGAAACTTCGAGGCAGTGAGTTGTTGTCTGCGAATGCCCACAATGAGTAGGTTTACTCTTTTGTGCTCCCTGAAAAGGACGTTAAGTGGCAGGTTGCAATAACTTTCCTCACATCTTGAGCGTGCTGATCAAGGTGGACCGGGATCCTCAAGGCAAATGTGCTATGCTTGGCTTCTTCTGCGTGTCACTCAATACTACGGGGATCACTTCGATCCCTCATCTCGTTAGCCAGGCTGCCATGAAAACAGCCCGTTTTCAGGGAGGGCTACTAGGAAGCTGAGGTGAGGATCTTGGCCAGTATGTTTTGCCTGACTAACATGTCTGATCAGTATATTTTGCCTGACCAGACATTAGTCTTCTCCCCTAATTCAAATGATAAAGAACAATACAATAAGGAGTGCAGTAATACCAAGACATTCTACTGAGAAATACACAAAGACAATGGAAAGGAATCAAAATTGGCAGCTACATGACTTATTTTTGTTTGTTTCGGTGCCTTTTTGATAGGCTCACCTCAAATTAAATATGCCCAGCCACCTATTGGGCAGTATCAACATCTTCTCTAATAATGCATCTTCCCTGCCTGGGGTATTCATTCCGCAAGATGCTGTCAATTTGCTGTTACTTTTTAAAAGCCCACGTATGGTTGTATCGACTTTTGACAGCTTTGATTAATTTATTTTTAAGACATCAAGTTGGGGTACGCGGTAGCACAGTGGTTAGTACACTGGCTTCCCAGCCAAGTGATCAAGGCTCAAGCCCCATTTGGTGCTAGATGTTTTTCCTATACCAAATCGGCACATGTGGTTGAACCAGCCACAGAAATTGGGTACCAGAAAAAATCTTCGAAGTAAAGACGGCCGGCATGATTCTGATCACATCACCCACTAAATGCAGCGGGTCACCAAATAATATGGGCCTAGCACCAAATTTCCCCCTACGCTGCGACAGCACAAACTCTGTGGATCCTGCAATGGCTCCAACATTGCTGAAAGTGCAGACGACAGCACAAACTCTGTGGATCTCACAACAGCTTGAACATTGCTGAAAGTGCAGACGACAGCACAAACTCTGTGGATCTCACAACGGCTCCAACATTGCTGAAAGTGCAGACGACAGCACAAACTCTGTGGATCTCACAACGGCTCCAACATTGCTGAAAGTGCAGACGACAGCACAAACTCTGTGGATCTCACAACGGCTCCAACATTGCTGAAAGTGCAGACGACAGCACAAACTCTGTGGATCTCACAACGGCTCCAACATTGCTGAAAGTGCAGACGACAGCACAAACTCTGTGGATCCTGCAACGACTCCAACATTTCCCCCTGAATCTATCAGGTACCCATTTACAGCTTATTCGACTGGAAGATGGGGGTCATACCATAAAAAAACAGGAGCTCAGGTCTATAAAACAGAGCACGGCGAGATTTGAACCCTCTATATTGGGGTCATTAATCAAGCTCACACTGAGCGCATGAGCTGCAGTGGTCAGTGACCCCTAGCTGACGGCTAGCGTCAGGGCCAGCAAACAAGAGCTGACAAGACCCTTGTACACCTCCACATGGTGATCCTGGATAACAGGCTGCAACAGAGCAGACTGGCTAAGGAGAAATGATCAAAGCGGGAAGGCTAACCCAATACTTAAAGAAATACTGTTGAAGACGGATGTGTCGGACTAAAAAGTGAAAATATCGAAGGTCAACCTGTAAATTAGCGACACACCACATTCCGTTCTGCATTCTGCTACTTGTAAAACCCTGTTCGGGGCTTGGTAGCGGGAGATTGAGAATGAAAAATAGGCTCACAATCCCTAGGTCCCACAATCTCCTAGTACAATGAAGTCTCTTAACACTTAATCCCCAACAGCACTTTCTGTTTTAGCCGACATTTACCCTTTACAACACTGGAGACCCGAGGAGACTGCATGACTACTGCCAAACATGGAAACTAAAAATCAACTGTAAAAAGACAAGATATACCATCTTCACTAAGAGCCGCAAAGTCGCCAAACAAAATTTAATTTTAAGATTATAGAGGAACACCAGTTATTTTAGAGAAGAACACCCCACATATCTTGGAGTCACGCTTGACCGACAACTCAACCTGAAGCATCACATCCAGAATGTGAAGAATAAAGCTGTGTGAACTTCTACAGCTCTTAAAGAGGCTTGCTAGTACATTGTGGGGATCAGACAAGGATACAAGGGGACGGCGTGGCCTAGTGGATAAGTGGCACGGCTCACAATCCGAAGGTGCTGGGTTCGATCCCCATCACAGCACCGGCCGTTACCCCGGGGAAGCAAAACCCTTAGAAAATGCAGGAGGAAGCAGACCCTTACATAAAATGCATGCTGAAGTCGGATGCATTGGGCCGACAGGCGCAAAATAAAAACCACAGTGCAACGCACACCGCCTTGGGGATTAGAGAAATAAGGCGAACGCAAAAAAAAAAAAAAAAAAAAAAGACAAGGATACTTTGAGAGGCTTATCCCTCGGTTATGTGCGCTCAGTAAAAGAATATAATAGTGCGCTCCTTACAACTTGTTCAAAATCTAACTTGGAATCCCTGGGCAGGGTGCAAAATAGTGCTCTATTATTCATTAGTAGAGCAAGGAGGACAAAGAAAACAACAACCTTTTTACAATAGAACATTTGGGCCAATACAGTATATGTGGTTATTGAAAAAAATATTATTAGCTTAGCAGAGAAAGCAACATATACCTACCTTATGTCATTTAGGTCTTGACTAATATACGACCTATAAATAGTTCATTCAAGTGTCATGCAAAAATGTGTATGCAAAGTATTCAGTCATTACGAGAAGGAGTAAAAACGGTCTTGACTAATGGTAGGTGACCTATAAATAGTTCATTTGAGTTTTGTACCAAAAAAAATATATGCAAATTATTCAGTCAATATGAGGAGTAAAAAAGGTCTTGACAAATGGTAGGTCACCTATAAATAGTTCATCAAGTGTCATGCAAAAAAATGTATGCAAAGTAGTCAGTCAATATGAAGGGGAGCAAAAAAGGTCTTGACTAATGGTATGTGACCTATAAATAGTTCATTCAAGTGTCATGCACAAAATGTATGCAAAGTATTCAGTCAATATGAGGGGGAGCAAAAAAGGTCTTGACTAATGGTAGGTGACCTATAAATAGTTCGAGTATCATACCAAAAAAATGTGTGCAAAGTATTTAGGTCAATATAAGGGTGAGTCAAAAAAGGTCTCTAAGGTCTTGATTAATATATGACCTACAAATAATTCTTACAATTCATCATTTTTTTAAATGTATGCCAAGTATTCAGGTTAATATAAGAGTGTGTTAAAAGGGTCTCTAATGTCTTTATTAATATATGACCTTTAAATAGTTCATTCAAGTGCTGCATACAAAAATGTATGCAAAGTTTTCAGGTCAATACAACAGGGAGTCAATTAGGTCTTGACTAATATATGACATATGAATACTTCATTCAAGTGTCTTTCAAATAATGTATGCAACGTATTTAGATCAATACGAGAGGGAGACAAAAAGGTCATTAAGGTCATGACTAATATATGACCTACAAATAATTCATTTAAGTGTTGTACAAAGTTTAGTTTAGTTTTCTTTCCACTTGTGCCGTTGAGCGTCTTGGGGAGCTTAAGTCGTCTATCCTGCGCCAAGTGCATTGCGTCGGTCAATGTGAGCCTGTGTCGCTGCACAATCACTCTAATGTCATCTATCCACCTGCCACGCAAATGCCCCCTTACCCTGTATACAGATCTACCATTCGAGGTAGTTGATGAGTAAGCATTCTTATGAGATGACCAAACCAACTTATTTTCTGCTTGGAAATGTATTCGACACAAGACGTTTAGTGTTGACCATACTACGAATGTCATCGTTCCGCAGTCTGTCTTTCCTGGTAACACCGATGACCTTCCTTGAACACTTCATTTCACATGTTGAAATTCTGCCCTCTAGACAGAGGCCATGCTTGGCACTGCTAGCACAGAGTCAGCATAAATATACTGTTTATCAGCTGTTGCTTTGTTGCCAAACTAATGCTTGGGTGTCTAAGCAGTGTTCATGCCTAAGTTTATTTCTTTTTTTTTCTTTTTTCGTTCACCTTATTTTTCTATTCCCCAAGGCGTTGTGCGTTGCACTGTGGTTTTTATTTTGCGCCTGTCGGCCCAGTGCATCCGACTTCAGCATGCATTTTATGTTAGGGTCTGCTTCCTCCTGCATTTTCTAAGAGTTTGCTTACCTGGGGTAATGGTCGGTGCTGTGATGGGGATCGAACCCAGCACCTTCGGTTGTGAGCTGTGCCACTTAACCACTAGGTCACGCCGTCCCCTCAAAGTTCATTTAAATCTAATAAATACGTTTGAAGTGAAAACTAACTCCAAAGGCTATGGAGAGTTGACCTGAATAAAAATACTCGCTTAAATTGCCAGGCTGAAAAGCACAGATATCTCGCAGTTCGGTGTTGTTCGTCCATCATAATCGATGAGAACCACTTTGTCAACATTAATGTTTCCAGGACCGCCACATGGAGACAGAATAGAGTCTTGGTCAGCTGTGGTTCGCTGACCCTGATGCAAGCAGCCAGTTATATGTCGCTGGCTGCTGTCAGCTCATGCCCTGCTGCACCATGGACCCACTTAGGTATTTAATTTTTTAGGCTGGGTTAAACCCCCCCCCCCCCCCCCCCCCATCCGTTCTTAGTCAACCTGTACTTCTACAGGGGCAGATGATCCTGTGCAGGTCCCAGCTCTGGTATGAGCTGCTGGATGTAACCAGAAGAAAGATTTTCTGCTTAGCGGGCTAGGCTCAAGCAGCTTAATACTCCACTGCGTTCGGACAATCGCTTACGGAGGGTGGCTAAGCGATGTGCAAGTTCATCATAATAGACTAAAACACTAGAGCAAATAGACCCGCCGCCTGTAAGGTGCCATCTATGCTGCTCTAAACAAATCACCTAACCATGGCCGGTGTTACGCCATATCACACAGTTAGTTGCCTCTTTCGACATGCTCTCTGTGAGGCAGTGGTGCTATTTTTGTCCTTGTGATAGACAACCTGGTAGACTACACAGGCTCTGTATGCAATGGAAACAAATATCATGCAGCACTTGAGGATTGAACCAAGATCACTCTGCTGTGTAGCCAGTGCATTAACCATTGTGCTACTGCTACCGTTTGAAATTAACAAGCTAAACACTTAAGGTAATGGAGAAATCCAAAGAAAATATTTGCACAGATAGGTATTTTTCACTCTGAAAACATACTCAGAACAACAAAAAAGAAAATTGGCGAAATAAACCTAAAGTTGAATGGCCTGCCAGGGGTCTTTGTGTATGACAAAGACAAGAATAGCACCCCTGCCCCACAGAGAGCATGTCGTAAATGGCAACTGTGTGACATGGCATAACACCGGCCATGGTTAGGTGGTTTGTTTCATGCGACATAGATGGCACCTAACAGGCTGCGGGTCTACTTTGTTCTAGTATTTGAGTCTTTTAAGATGGACTTTCAAATCGGTTAACTGCCCTTCGTCTCAATGCAGCGAAGTAATAATAAGCTGCTTAAGCCTAGTCCGCTAAGCAGGAAATCTTCCTCCTGGCTACATCCAGAGCTGGGACTTGCATAGGGGGATCCACCCCTGTAGATGTACAGGTCGACCAAGATTAAAACGTAAAAAAATACATTGTATGCTTACCTGTGGCCTTTCTGCTGTGGGATAAAATCTTTGTGCACTATATGGACCTTGCTAAATTCTCTACTCATCCACCTGAACAGCAAACAAGGAAACGATGCTGCATATCAGACACGAGCGAACTATAATTTAATGGTTGTGTTAAATAAGACAAGTATAGCTAGACATGTGCTGGATTGGAACCAACATGAAAAGAGATGATGATATGATAATATAATTAGTTGATAGCTCTTGACTTCCAAATGTCTCTCGGACAAATGCACTTGTCGTCCTCAGATGAAGTTCATATAACGGTTGTTGTCTTTGAGGCATCATGATATTGAAAGGGAGAGTATGGACACATCTTTAGAATATCCCTGAAGGAAGACAGTCCAGTTTGTCATGTCCTAGAACAGTCATGTCCTACCCGGGACATAGCATCCATATCTGAGTCACCCATCTCATAATTCCTCATTCATTCGTGCCAACTCATCTGTAGTGACAGTACATCTGGCCTTCTCCATTACCTGGAAGATTGTCCCAAATGGGCAGAGGTGTAATGCCCGCTGGCCTTCATCTCTTTTTCAGTCATCCATGGGGATAATTCAGGGGCTGGTAAACATTTTTTGTAAAGGGCCTAAATATTTTAGGCTCCGCTGATCAAGAGCCAAACTCAAGGATATGTATGTAAGTAGGCTATTATGTTATAACATGTTCTTTGAAATGTTAAAAGAATTTGAAAATCTAAAATCCATTCTTAGCTTGTAGGCGTAATAATAACGTAGAAATACAACAGAGAGTTGAAAACGCTATTGGTCCTTTTGAAGATCTGTTCACAATAATCAAAAGACGAAAGATGGCCTGGTGCGGGCATGTCGCGAGGATTCAACGGAATTACCAACTCGATACTCTTTGGTTCCGTACCGGGACAGAGAGGGCGAGGACATCCAAGGAAGAGGTGGGTGGACAATATCACTGAGTAGTCAAGCCTTCGTCCCGTGAAGATATGACAGGCGGCGGCAGACAAAGAAAAATGGTGTGGGATTTTGGGAGTGTCTTCAAATGTGCCCCAGCGACCTGATGGGTTACGGGATGAACTGAACTGAACTGAGGCAATAAAGAGGGGATGGGCCGGATTTGGCCCGCTAACCATAGTTTGTCGGCCCTTAGGATAACTGATAAAGGGAAAAAAATAACGAACAGGACAAGAATTCATTTTGCTCATGGAGCGGGAGTGGTACAGCCAAGATCATTCCTCACTTGCCAGTGGGTTCTGCAGCTACATCTAGAGGGCCCCACCTATTTCTAAGTGCCTCGTCTAATTTTTCTCCTAGGACCTGTCTGACTTGGGTGACCCAGCCAGGAGTAAAACTTCCACCGGCATCATTGGGGCATGCAAGCTGTCCAACCTCAGCATGGTAGGCTTACATGTGGGGAGATCATGTAAGGGTTAGAAGGCTATCCTACCTTGTCTAGATGACCTTGTCTAGGTAGGCTTACATGTAGGGAGATCATGTGAGGGTTAGAAGTCTATCCTACCTTGTCTAGGTAGGCTTACATGTGGGGAGATCATGTAAGGGTTAGAAGGCTAACTGACCTAGGCAAGGTAGGTTTGCTTACATGTGGGGAGATCATGTGAGGGTTAGAAAGCTCTCCAACCTTGTCTAGGTAGGCTTATATGCTGAGAGACCCTATGAGGGTTAGAAGGTTCTCCAGCCTTGTCTAGGTAGGCTTATATGCTGAGATACCTTATGAGGGTTAGAAGGCTCTCCAACCTTGTCTAGGTAGGCTTACATGTGGAGAGACCCTATGAGGGTTAGAAGGCTCTCCAACCTTGTCTAGGTAGATGCCATTACATACTTGGTATGGATGTCAGAGAGGTCATTAAATCTCTGCCCAATTGTGACAATCTTCCAGATAAATGAGAATGCCAGTTGTACCACAAAAACAGCCCGTTTCCAGGAATGGTTACGAGGAAGCGGAGGTGAGTGTCTTGACCAGACTTTTTTGCCTGACCCTAACATGTCTGGTCATTATATTTTGCCTGAACCCGACTAACATGTCTGGTCAGTATATTTTGCCTGACCCTGACTAACATGTCTGGTCTATTTCATATCTACCCTCGGGCCTTATAACATACTAGTCAACATATTGCAACCACATAATACCAAGACCTTCACGCATATCAACCCCTATATGTGGGGCTAAGCCCTTAAGCGCGTAGATAAGAATATATAAAATACATAGCCTTGTCACAAAAAGATTCAAATAGATAAATGATAGGACACCGAGGTACAGTATCCGCATCTATGGATCCATGTTCGGGGTACAGCAATATCTTGATAAGAACATTCTAATTTTTCTGCGTGTTTTCTTTTTATATTCCTCCATGAGATGACAGGAGCCGGCAGCAATCTCCGCCCAAACCTCTTAAAGCCGCCATTCCACCCTCCTCCTCCGATGTCCACTAAACCCACCCACACCCTCCTCCAAATATCCAAGAAGAGACTGCCCACCCCCCATTCCACTCACAGTTATCTCCCGAGGGCACAATGTACAGTCCAACAAATTCAAGTTTTCCTTCAAATGTCAAAGGATCTCTTCCACCTGGAGCATTTATCAAAACAGGACTGCGCTGCCGTCACCAGAGAGAACGATGGACCCGAAGAAATACACCTAGTCGATCACGAGACGACAAATCGATGAACCGCAAGCCACGCCAAGAATTATTTATTTTAATTATCCGATACTTCATTTTATTTACTTTCCTTTCTATATATTTTTGGCATCTTCATAATCATCCCATACCATAGATCACCTTTATACATATCATCCCATACCATAGATCACCTTTATACATATCATCCCATACCATAGATCACCTTTATACATATCATCCCATACCATAGATCACCTTTATACATATCATCCCATACCATAGATCACCTTTATACATATCATCCCATACCATAGATCACCTTTATACATATCATCCCATACCATAGATCACCTTTATACATATCATCCCATACCATAGATCACCTTTATACATATCATCCCATACCATAGATCACCTTTATACATATAATCTCATTGCATCTTCACTATTTTTGCAAATATAAGATGATGATTTGAAAAAAAATTTTAAAAAAAAAAAAAAAAAAGAGAAAGAAAAAAAAGGGTCCCTATAACTTTTATTTAAAAAAAAAAAATTATTTAAAAAAAAAAGAAACCGTGAGATGAGATACTTAAAATAAATATACCCATTCCCCCTTTTTGGCACAACAATCACTGGAAATCGAACGTAAGACAGAACCTCCGAATCTGGACGAGAGTACCTTCAACTCAAAAAATAAAAAAAACAAAAACAAAAACAAAAAAAACAAAGGAAATCTGATTTGCCAACCACCAATCACTCACAGGAAGGATCAAGGAGAGAACCACCAAATGACATGAAAACACTCCTGCAACACGGAAAACACTAGGTTAGGTACATACAGATACACACACGCATCCAAGCACTGGTTTATGTGTCCTGATATCGCCCAATGGACTACGGTCTGGGGTGGAAAATGGCGCGCCTCCGCCAGTAGAAACTAGTGAGGCAAACATCTAAGCAAAAAAAAAAAACATGTCTGGTCAGTATATTTTGCCTGACCCTGACTAACATGTCTGGTCAGTATATTTTGCCTGAACCCGACTAATGTGTCTGGTCAGTATATTTTGCCTGACCCTGACTAACATGTCTGGTCAGTATATTTTGCCTGAACCCGACTAATGTGTCTGGTCAGTATATTTTGCCTGAACCCGACTAATGTGTCTGGTCAGTATATTTTGCCTGAACCCGACTAATGTGTCTGGTCAGTATATTTTGCCTGAACCCGACTAATGTGTCTGGTCAGTATATTTTGCCTGAACCCGACTAATGTGTCTGGTCAGTATATTTTGCCTGACCAGACAGTCTTCCTTCCCAAAGCTGCTTGTCAGGAAGTACACATGGATGATGTAGCCAATTTGTGCCTGTGTATAACTGAACATATTCTGTAGGACTGTTATATGCTTGGCCAATTACGCACTGGCCAACGGAGATGAACCTCCACACAAAGCTGTTTGGGAATCTTTAACCGTTTCCGTTCCAACAGCGTGAGATTACGATGATTTGGCTCAGTTTCTCTGGCGTTGCATGCCATCAACTCTAAGGTCATCGCTTTATCATATATAAACTACCGGGTTAATGACATCAATAGTAGTATTAGTACATTTTTCGTAGATTTTTGTTTTTTCAAACTAAGGAACACGCTACTGGGTGAATCTATATCTTTGTGCTATTTTTCACCTCTTGTTTTTGCTATTTTTCTTAACTATCATCTCCAATTCATCTTCTTGTAGCTGAGAAACTAACATACGCACAATAACACGAACAAGTTCTTTATTAATATATGTCTCTAGAAACACACACACAAATTATTAAAAAAAAGATTAGAGGTTCTCAAAATCAACAACCATGACGTGACGTGCTGAAAAATCAAGCAGCTGCAGGAAATAGATGTCATCTTTTAATCTGGTATCGTAGATGTTAATCACAAACAAAACAGAACTTACCTTTGTTTTATAAGATAGGGATCATTCTGGTTGATTGTCTTCAAACAAGTCTCTAGGGCTGTTACAATGATATTAAAATCTTGAATATTTTTTGCTGTGAAATAAAGCAAAGAATCAAAAATAAAATGCACTACAAATTTTAGCAAAAACTTTACCATAAAAATACACCACCAACAAAATTTAGGGGTGTCAAATAATTTAGGCTATATATTATATCTGGGAGGCTTTCTCTTCGATAAACATCCACGACCAGAGCCTGCGCACTAGTACCACCTGCAATAATATATGCTGCGGAAACATGGTCACTCACGAAGAAGGAGTCTAAACTCTGAGTGACCTAATCCTCCCTTAAGAGACGCATGGTCGACTTCATGTTTCATAGCCAGCGCACAAAAAATGGAGGGGGGAGGGGTTGTGCGGCACTTACTGTGAAGAATGGACAATTGATGAAGCGCAGCGACAGTAATATGGTACCCCAGATACAAGAAGCAACCACGGGGACAACCACCAACGCGCTGGTCCGACTCCATTGCATCTTGCAACAATATTCACGATGTCACTCATTATCCACCATGGCACATGACGGAGACCGTTGGAAAATTAGTTGGGATCCGCAAAGGTTGTAACTGCTGCAACAGTTGTAACCATCGCCAAAGAACAGGCCAGTTAGTTCCAGTTCAGTTCATATATTTTATCTTGATATATGTTCCTTTTACGTAAACAGCGAAGGTGCAGTGCGAACACATGCTAAATTGGTTTCCAGTGCTGAGTTTCTGTTCCTTTTTTTAATAATTTATATGGATAAAATGACACAGTTGGCTAAGTCTCATGAAGAGTCCCTAAATAGACTGTTGTTTGCTGATGATCGGGTCATCTTTTACCAAAATGGAGAAGACACCATCTGAACTATCTCAATTTCACTTGTGACAAATATGGCATGAAGATCAACACAAACAAGACAGAGACTATGATGATGATCAGGTCATCTTTTACCAAAATGGAGAAGACACCATCTGAACTATCTCAATTTCACTTGTGACAAATATGGCATGAAGATCAACACAGACAAGACAGAGACTATGATGATGATCAGGTCATCTTTTACCAAAATGGAGAAGACACCATCTGAACTATCTCAATTTCACTTGTGACAAAAATGGCATGAAGATCAACACAGACAAGACAGAGACTATGATGATGATCAGGTCATCTTTTAACAAAATGGAGAAGACACCATCTGAACTATCTCAATTTCACTTGTGACAAATATGGCATGAAGATCAACACAGACAAGATAGAGACTATGATGATGATCAGGTCATCTTTTACCAAAATGGAGAAGACACCATCTTCTTCTTCTTCTTCTTCTGCGTACACAGTCAGACAGTAACCATTATTTTTTCGAAAAAAGCGGCGGTCATCCTGAGACTCTCGCCACTACCATAGAGCTTGTCTTGCAGTTCCACTGGCAATGGCCACATCTGCTCTCTCTGATCCTCGTATGTCGGGCAGTTCTGCAGCAGATGTTCAGTGGTCA
Organism: Ariolimax columbianus; assembly: GCA_036924085.1. Taxonomy (NCBI): domain Eukaryota; kingdom Metazoa; phylum Mollusca; class Gastropoda; order Stylommatophora; family Arionidae; genus Ariolimax; species Ariolimax columbianus. The sequence continues at coordinate 69,226,402 of JAVGWX010000014.1, forward strand.
TTTTACCAGTACCGCACGGGCATTCGTCGGTACACCCTATCTTCAATTTGTTGAATAGGTGGTACCTCAGTCTGTTGTGGCCAGTGCGAAGTCTGAAGACAACGACCTGCTCTCTTCGGTTCAACTGGTAATAGGCATCGTTTTTGGTGTAACCAGTATGTTCGGTTTCCCATTTGGTCATGTATCTGGCTTTGATAAGCCGTTTTGACTCTTCGTACGTCATACTGGTATCTGTTTGTGGTAGCCTTGCACCTTCTTTTGCCAGTCTGTCTGCCTCCTCGTTGCCTTGGATGTTGCAGTGTGACGGAACCCACTGTACCACTACCCTTTTTGGTGCGGACTGCTGGCACAGTTTGCAGAGTGCTGCTCTTAAGTCATTAAGCTCAGTGTTTTTCTGGCTTTTTAGCGCTGTGACTACGGCGAGAGCATCTGTCAGCAGGACTATATGGCTCTCATTTTCACTGTGTGTTACCATTTCTTCCACTGCCGCCCTCAGTGCCTCTGCCTCCGCTCTGAAATTGCTTGTGTACTTACCAGTAGCGAATGACAGTGTTATTTTTCTGCCATTTGGTAGGTTCAGGAATGCTCCTGCCCCTCCGTTCTGTGTAGTGTTTGTTACAGAACCGTCGGTGTATGCATGGGTCCAGTCCATGCTTGGGTAGCTTTTCGTTATGAAGCTTAGGGTAGTGTCTCTCCTTTCTTTTTCAGTCTGGCAGTTTTTGTTTGCAATACCTGGTATATTTTCTACCACCTCTGGAAATATATCCTGCCTCCAAGTAGGTTTTCGTACAGTAGTGATGGGTTTTGGTGTTGTTAGTGCGTTTATGGGATCTTCGTGCATCTTTGCTTTGGCTATTTCTGCAAAGTTTCTCCGCTTTAGTTTCCCATTTCCCAGATTGTTTAGTCTCTGGTACATTGGATGGTCCGTCAGTCTTCGGAGTTTCTCTGACTGCAGCTGGGCTCTGCAGTCTCTTCTATCGGTCATGGATTGCAGTTTTGTAATCTTTTCAAGTTCTACAATTGGCGTTGACTTCATGCCACCTGTTATAATTCTCATGGCTTGGTTTTGAAGTTTGTTAACTTTATCGAAGTTCGCCTTCGCTGCTGTTGTCCATGCCGCAATGCCATACTCGAGAACTGGTCTCACTCTTCCAGTGTACAGTTTCTTTAGTATGCCTTCGTCTGCTCCCCAGCTTGTGCCAGCAAGTTTCCTCATGATCGCCATTCTTTCTCTGGCTTTCATTCGGTTTCTCTCGATCTGACTTTTCCATGTCATGCGCCGATCAAATGTGACTCCCAGATAGGTTGGGTTGTCGTTTGGCTGTAGGTATTTGCCGTTTAGACTTAATTTGGTGTTTTGGGGTTTTAATGAGAGCGAGAATATTGTGCACGTGGTTTTCTCCTCGTTTATTTTGACCAGCCATGAGTTCGCCCACTCTTCCAGCGATGTTAGGGCCTGCTGCATCCGATTGCTTGCTATGGTGAGATTCTTTTCAGAGGTCCACATAGCCAGATCGTCTGCAAACATTGAGCTATGGACTCTTCTTGGTATATTCTCTGTAATATCGTTTATATATACCAGGAAGAGTGTGGGTGACAATACTCCCCCTTGGGGTACTCCCTGCTCGAGTGTCACCTTTTTGCTCATCTGCCCTTGTACTTGGACTCTGGCCGTTCTTTGTTTGAGGTAGTGGTTGATCCACTTGTACATCTTCCCACAGACATCACTTCTTCTTAGCTTGACTCTAAGTCCATCCTTCCAGACTTTGTCAAATGCCTTTTCCAGATCCACCCAAACAGCTACTGTGTGTTTCTGTGCCTGGTAGGCATCTTCTATCTCCTGGGCTATGAGGATGACCTGGTCCTCAGTGGATCTGTGCTGTCTAAAGCCGGCTTGCTGTGGAATTAGTATTCGTTTTTCTTCCAGATGCCACATCAGTCTGGTGTTTATCATCCGTTCCATCAGCTTGCCGACACAGCTCAGTAGGCTTATGGGCCTGTATCCATTTGGATCTGTTTTGTCCTTTCCTGTTTTTGGTACTGGTACCAGTATTGCATCTTTCCATGCCTGGGGTACAATACCCCTTTTCCAGCTTTGGTTCAGGACTGATAGTAGTTTCTTCTTCGCTGTTTGGCCCAGCCCCATCAGCATTTCATTTGTTATCCCGTCTTTTCCGGGAGATTTCCTTTTCTTTAGTGTTCTCATAGCCTCTTCCATCTCGCGCATTGTTAGTTTGGCCATCATGTGCTCTTCAGGAGCCGTATTTATGTTTTCGTGTCCCTTTAGCTCTTCGCTAATGTCTGTATGCTTATCTGCAGGGACCTCGATGTGGTTTGCTCTGGCATAGTGATCGACAAAGGCGTTTGCGGCTTTCTTACCTGTGATCAAGTTCTCGCCTTGCTTGATAGTAATTTGTTTATTTGACGGGGTTTCGTCATTCATGGCTCTGACTAGCTTCCATAGCTTGTTCCCTTCTTTGTCAAGGTTTAGACTTTCCGTTTTATTTTTCCAGCTTTCTCTTGCTGTTTGCTTGAGAGTGTGTTTGTACTTCGCCGCGGCGGCTTTGAGGGCGATGTTTGCCTCCATGGATTTTTCTCGTTCTGCCATGTTCCTAGCATTTGTTACTGCATCTTCCACTTTCTGTAACTCATCATTCCAGTAGGGCTTATAGTTTTTCCTAGCTCCTCTTGGGATGGTTTCAGTGGCGGCTTGCATTATTGCCTTGCTTAGGCTCTCTACCATGGGCTTCATTTTGGTGTTTCGTGTGTTGATGGTTTCACACAGCCCATCTGTCAGGATTGCAAATCTGTCCCAGTCGGCTCGTTTGTAATTCCAACGTGGGAGCGGTTTTGTTTCCTGTGGGCCTACTTCCATGTCAATGGTTAGCCTGATCGGCCTGTGGTCGCTACCTGCCAGTTGGTTTAGCACCTGGCGGTCTATTTTATAGTGTATGTCCTGTGTGGAGAAGGCCAAATCTGGAGTCGAGGTGGTATGCCATGTTCTTGAATAGAAGCTAGGGCTATCCTCCGGCCTATTGATTAGGGAGAGATTTGCATCTATCTCCCAATCTTCCACTTCGTCACCTCTGCTGTCTGTGTCAGAGTATCCCCATCTCTCCGAGTGGCTGTTGAAATCTCCAACTACTATGCAGTTGGAGTCTCTGACCTCCATACTCGAGAGCGATAGGTCTCTGTTTGGTGGTCCGTACAGATTGAAAATGCGGAGCTTCGTCTCTTGAGCCATTATGTCAACTCCTACAATTTCTGCTTGTCCGGTGTGATTGACAGGTACCGCGCTACTCGGTATGCTGTTTCTGGTCAGTATCAGGACCCCTCCTTTGTGGCCTTCTCTATCTAGACGGAAGGTCTGGTATCCTCTGATTGAGAATTTATGGTTATTGTTGAGGTGCGTTTCCTGGATACATGCCACGTCAATCTTACCTTCATGCAGGTGGTGTGTTAGGGAAAGTTTTTTGTTAATGACTCCCTCCGCATTCCACTGTAGTATTTTGAGGGTCTTGAGGTTTTGGCCAATAGACGTTGCCCCATAGCCATGTGCCTTGACTCCACGACACATGGGTGGGTGACCACCAGTAGTCAAGGGTGGGCCCCTTCGAGGCGTGAGGCCCAGCACTATCGCTGCCTGGCGGGACTCCGCAGGATGAGCGCCATACGTTTTTCTAATAGGTTGTACTGCCATCATACTGTGATTTACGTTGCACTGTTTTGTTAGGCTTGCGGCCCCGTGCATCCGATTTCAACAGGCGTTTCTGTAGGGATGCCCTCCTTAGCCTTTGGCTGTCCCCAGCCTATCTGCAAGGCAGCAGTTGTTTACGATCAGAGTTTTCTCTCTTATGGAAGTTGTCTTACCAGACTATCGAGTCTTCACTACTCGAGACACCATCTGAACTATCTCAATTTCACTTGTGACAAATATGGCATGAAGATCAACACAGACAAGACAGAGACTATGATGATGATCAGGTCATCTTTTACCAAAATGGAGAAGACACCATCTGAACTATCTCAATTTCACTTGTGACAAATATGGCATGAAGATCAACACAGACAAGACAGAGACTATGATGATATCATTTGAACAAGTGCAGACAACTTTCCACATCAGTGACGTTGATATCGAGCAAGTGTGGGAGTTCAAATACCTGGGTAGTATGTTCACTGATGACGGCAGAGTGGACAGAGAGATTGCACATATAATTCAGAAGGTGAAAAGTGTCCATTATCAAATTGCTACGATTTTGAATAGAGTACTACACCAAAAACGATGCCTATTACCAGTTGAACCAAAGAGAGCAGGTCGTTGTCTTCAGACTTCGCACTGGCCACAATAGACTGAGGTACCACCTATTCAACAAATTGAAGATAGGGTGTACCGACGAATGCCCGTGCGGTACTGGTAAAATGACCGCTGAACATCTGCTGCAGAACTGCCCGACATACGAGGATCAGAGAGAGCAGATGTGGCCATTACCAGTGGAACTGCAAGACAAGCTCTATGGCAGTGGCGACAGCCTCAGGATGACCGCCGCTTTTTTCGAAAAAATAATGGTTACTGTCTGACTGCGTACGCAGAAGAATAGAGTACTTCTTTCAACTATGAGGAGGCTGATAAATGTACTGATTACTCCTACATTGTGTTACCAATGCTAATCTCGGTCCTTACTGAAACACATACGATGAAGATCCAGAGCTGTGAGACTTGCTGTGTGAGAAGTGCAGCAGGAAAGACAATCCGTAACTGCATCCGCAACGCCACGCTGAAACAGAAAGTGGGGACAACCCCAGCAAGTAGATACATTGGTCAGGTCAGGTCAGATCAGCTCGTAACCGGTGAGGTCGTTGGAGCACACATGAAGACATCCTCACAACACCACGCCATCCTTCTCTGCCAGCGGCCGCTGCCTGTGACTCTTCTGGTCGGAGATTGGTCCATTCTTTTATGTTATCCTCCCATCTCTTTTTGGGACGGCCTCTTCGTCGTCTGCCGGCACCTTTCCGTGGAGGATCGTATTTGCAAGACCATTTGATCTCGATATGTGACCGTACCGATACATTGACGCCCAAAAATTCAAGTGGTTTGGTCATTTAGTCTGAATGTATTATGACCAGTCTGCAGGAAGAGCATATCATATACAAGACTCCTGTTCACATGCAAGGGGCCAACCTCAACGTGGGTGGATTGAGGGTGTCTGACACTCTCAGGAAGTTACACCTAACGACAGCACAAGCTTCCCACTTGACGATAACAATAAATTTATGCATCTTGTCCCTCTGCGACACCTCATGGCAAGGGTAGTAGGACAAAAGAAGAAGAAAGATAGATATATGTTTGGGTGTCTTTTTGGGGCTGGAGATGCAACCGTGAATGAGCTGACAGCAGCCAGTGACTCATAACTGGCTGCTTGCATTAGGGTCAGTGACTCAAAGCTGGCTACTCACATCTGGGTCAGTGACTCATAACAGACTTTTTGCAATAGGATCAGTGACTCATAGCTGGCTGCTTGCGTCAGGGTCAGTGACAAATGTAATGTTAGGTATGATAAAAAGAAATATTAAACATAGGAGCAAGGAAGTGATAGTCAAACTGTATAAAGCATTAGTTAGACCTAGATTGGAGTACTGTGCATAGTTGTGGAGGCCTTAGCGTAGAGGAGATATAAACATGATGACAAGAATACAAAGAAGAACGAAAAAACTGATAGTTGGTTTCCAGAATTACAGTTATGAGGAAAGAAAAACCGGCCTACAGTGTCTAGAAAAGGGAAGAATTTGAGGTGACTTAATACAGATTTATTAGATAATCAAAAGAACAGATAAATGAGACTATAACAAGTTTCTCAAAATACAAACCCCTACAAGAACAAAAGGGCACAGCCACAAATTAATTCAAGAAAGATCCAGATAAGATAGAAGCAAATATTTTTTTTAGTTAGAGAGTAGTGAATGCTTGGAATGCATTGCCACAGGAAATAGTGGAAGCAGGGTCAACTTTTGCATTCAAGAATAGATTGGAAGCACACAGTTATTTTTAGATCAGGAAAATGTAAAAGAAACTGGTTGTATACAGACTCTGCAGAGTCTTCTAAACCAGTATAAAGATGTTTAAGTTAAGGATAATGAGTATAGGTTGGCAAGACATTGAGAGAAACGAAGACTTAAGGGAAAGGAGCCAACAACAACCAGTGGAGCAATAGATCAAACATGGGAATTGGGGTTGGGTAGGACCCACTCTACGGAAATCATCGTCAAAAATAGCCAGACAGGCCTTGACATAGAACCCACAGGGTAAGAGGAAGAGAGGTAGACCAAAAAACACCTAGAAAACAGACTATGAAAATGAACTCTGGTCCCTGGATATCAACTGAAGAAAGATATCTAATGATAAAACTTACTGAGGAGGGTTGTCAATGGCATATGACCCAAAAGGAGCGACAGGCACTGATTGATGGCTGATAACCTTTCAAGCATGCCATAAAATAAACTAAAGAAGGTTGTGAATAGGGCTGGTTAATCAAACCACTGCTAATGAGACCACCACTGTAAGTGATCACATACAAACTTTCTGTAAGGACGTCAGCTGTATCTGTGGCCTTATGCTTCACAGGGATCAAGAAGGGAAAAGAAGAAGAGGTTCAAACCTGTGCCTCCACGATTAAACAGAATGGTATAATAACAACTTGATCTGCATATCTGAGTTAAACCAAGTAAAACTATGTATATTTGAGTTAAACCACCTTAAACTGTATATCTGAGTTAAACCATTTCAAACTGTATATCGGAGTTAAACCACGTAAAACTATGTATAAAAAAAAAAAACAACACATTTTTCCCATTGCTGGGGTAGTCGAGGGGTTTTGAAGGCTGAGGACTACAGACAGCTTCGCCACTGCTGCCACCACGCCGTGTGCTGGCTATGTTTGTTTATTTCACCCCAACAGAAAAACAACATGTGCCATACCGGGGATTTGAACCGCTGCCCTCCTTGTCGGCAGGCAGGTCTCGAAACCTTTCGGTCAAGCACTCCTAAAAAAACATAAACTATGTAAAAAAACATAAACTGTGTATATCTGAGTTAAACCACGTAAAACTGTATATCTGAGTTACATAATGTAAAACTCAGTATATCTGAGTTAAACTACCTTAAACTGTATATCTGAGTTAAACCACTGCAAACTGTATATCTGAGTTAAACTACCTTAAACTGTATATCTAAGTTAAACCACTTCAAACTGTATATCTGAGTTAAACCACTTTAAACTTTGTATAGCTAAGTTAAAAAACTTTAAACTCTATATCTGAGTTAAACTTCTTAAGCTCTGTATATCTGTTTAAACCACTTAATCCTGTATATCTGAGTTAAACCACCTTAAACTGTATATCTAAGTTAAACCACTTCAAACTGTACATCTGTGTTAAACCAATGTAAAACTCTATATCTGAGTTAAACCACGTAAAACCACATATATCTGAGTTAAACCACGTACAACTTTGTACATCTGAGTTAAACCACCTTAAACTGTATATCTGAGTTAAACTACTTCAAACTGTATATCTAAGTTAAACCACTTCAAACTCTATATCTGAGTTAAACTTCTTAAGCTCTGTATATTTGAGTTTAACCACTTTAAACTGCGTATTTTTGTTACATCACCTTAAGCTCTGTATATCTGAGTTAAACCACTTTAAACGCATATCTGAGTTAAACCACTTTAAACGTTGTATATCTGAGTTAAACCACTTTAAACGTTGTATATCTGAGTTAAACCACTTTAAACGTATATTTGATTTAAACTACCTTAAACTCTGTATATCCGAGTTAAACCACCTTAAACTATATATATCTGAGTTAAACTACTTTAAACTTTGCATATCTGAGTTAAACCACCAAGCTATCGCTTTAAACTATGACACAACGTAACAAACATTATTTTCAGAACGAACACAGAAAAAGAAATTGGAAAGAAAAAGAGTCACAGCAAATGATAATATCCGTAAATTGATTACATTTGATCATTTGAAAGAATTAATAGATTGCAAATTAAAAAAACTACAAAATGTTGAAGGGCAGATAATTTTTCATCCATAACATAACTCACCTAAGCCAGACTATCAACGTTTCTTTCTACTGGGCTAACCATCACTGTTATTTTAATCACTATCTGAATCTTCTATCTCTGAATTACTCAGCAGCAAGCTCTCAAAAACAACCCTAGCTTGTTCGGCACTGCATTTTTGGGGGGGCCGAGTGGTCGAATTAAAAGCAGTGAGAGTGGCCAATGTTTGGGAGAAATAAACACACTTTAGAGTGAAAAAAAATCTCGTCCTCAACAACAAAACACACTTGTTTTGGATGAAATTCAGAACTGCAACGTATTCTAGGTTTAGTAGTAAAGTATTGGTTAACATAAAAACCAAAGAAAAAAAACAACTGTTAATATGACTTTTTTCCCATTGCTAGAGTAGTCAAGGGTTTGGCTGAGAACTACAGGCCGCTTTGCTATTGCTGTCACCATGTCTTGTGCTGGCTATGTTTGTTTATTTTACCCCCAACAGAAAAACAACATGTCATACCGGGATTCGAACCGCTACCCTCCTTGTCAGCAGGCATGCCTCAAAACCAATCGGCCACACACTCCGCAAAAAACCCAAATCGCTGCTAAATGAAACAAAAATTAGACAGTACCCAACAGAAACGATATCTCCATTAATGGTCTAGTAGGGTCTCGTTTGTTAATCGATATATCGGTTAATGGTCCGAAAAGAGTTAACCCTTTTCAAACTCTGTATGAAACTTAATTTAACATTTTTATACTGGTTTAGAAAACTCATCAGAGTCTAAAAGCTATGCGTTTCCAATCTATTCTTACATGCATTAACTGTCTCTGCCTCCACTACCTCCTGGGGTAATGCATTCCAAGCATTCACCACTCTCTAACTAAAAAAATATTTCCTAATATCCAATCTGAACCTTTCTTTAGTTAATTTGTATCTGTGCCCTCTTGTTCTCGTTGGTGGTTGTATTTTGAAAAACTTATTATAGTTTAATTTAACCTTACCTGTGATTATCTTATACAACCTGTATTAAATCATCTCGAATTCTTCTCTTTTCTAGACATGGTAGGCTGGTTTTTCTGAGTCTTTCATCGTAATTGTAATTCTGGAATCCCACTATCATTTTTGTAGCACTTCTTTGTATCCTTCCCAGCATGTTTATATCCCCTCTATGATAAGGACTCCACACCTGTGCACAATATTCCAATCTAAGTCTTCTTCTTCTTCTTCGTACGCAGTCAGACAGTAACCATTATTTTTTCGAAAATAGCAGCCGTCATCCTGAGGCTGTCGACACTGCCATAGAGCTTGTCTTGCAGTTCCACTGGTGATGGCCACATCTGCTCTCTCTGATCCTCGTATGTCGGGCAGTTTTGCAGTAAATGCTCAGCTGTCATTTTCCCGGTACCACACGAGCATTCGTCGGTGCCACCTATCTTCAATTTGTTGAATAGGTGGTACCTCAGTCTGTTGTGGCCAGTGCGAAGTCTGAAGACCACGACATGCTCTCTTCTGTTCAACTGGTAATAGGCATCTTTTTTGGTGTAGCCAGTATATTCGGTTTCCCATTTGGTCATGTATCTAGCTCTAATAAGCCGTTTTGACTCTTCGTTTGTCATGCTAGTATCTGGTTGGGGTAGTTTTGCACCTTCTTTTGCCAGTCTGTCTGCCTCCTCGTTGCCTTGGATGTTGCAGTGTGATGGGACCCACTGTACCACTACCCTTTTTGGTGCGGACTGCTGGCATAGTTGACAGAGTACTGCTCTTAAATCATTAAGTTCAGTATTTTTCTGGCTTTTAAGTGCTGTGACTACGGCCAGAGTGTCTGTAAGCAGGACTATGTGGCTTTCATTACTCTTACCTGTCGCCATTTCTTCCACTGCCTCTGCTCTGAAATTGCTTGTGTATTTTCCAGTAGCGAATGACAGTGTTATTTTTCTGCCCTTTGGTAGGTTCAGAAATGCTCCTGCCCCTCCGTTCTGTGTATGCATGGGTCCAGTCCATGCTTGGGTAGTTTTCCGTTATGTAACTCAGGGTAGTATCTCTTCTTTCTTTTTCAGACTGGCAGTTTTTGTTTCCAATACCTGGTATATTTTCTACCACCTCTGGAAATATATGCTGCCTCCAGGTAGGTTTTCGTACAGTAGAGATGGGCTTTGGTGTGGTTAGTGCGTTCATAGGGTCTTCGTGCATCTTTGCTTTGGCTATTTCTGCACAATCTAGGTCTAACTAATGCTTTATACAGTTTGACTATCACCTCCTTACTCCTATGTTTAATATTTCTTTTTATCATACCTAACATTGCATTTGCCTTATTCACTGCTACCTGGACTTGCTCACTCACTTTACCTGTATGCTCTATTAAAACCCATAGGTACCTTTCCTTAGATCATTCTAATATTGTTCTCTCCCATTCTGTAATTATGTTCCATAATGGATCTACCCATGTGGATGACTGTACATTCATCTACATTAAACTCCATTTGCCATCTCACAGACCAGTCTAGAATTTTATCTAAATCCGACCTCAATATATCCACCTTTGCTATAGATGGGACACTCCTACATAGTTTTTTGTCGTCCCCACATTTTTCAATCATGGATCCTATATCAATGTCCAAATCGTTTATCTACATATAGAGAACAAAATTGGTCCCAAAACCGAGCCCTGTGGCACTCCACTTTTTACTTCACACCAGTCAGAGTACCCCTTATTTATCCCACTCTCTGCCTTCGTCCCGTTAACCAACTTTCAATCCATTCGGCAACTTCCCCACCTATTCCATGTGATTTTAACTTTTTAAATAATCTTCGATGAGGTACTCTATCAAAAGCCTTTGCAAAATCTAAATAAATAACATCCACTGGTTCCCCCTTATCTATCATTTTAGTAACCTCCTCCATAAATTCCAATAAATTTGTTAAGCACGATCTCCCTCTAGTAAACCCATACTGACTTATTCTGATTAGATTACAATGTTTTCTTTGATTATTGATTCTAACATTTTACAGACTATGCTTGTTAAACTCATTGGTCTACAATTTGCTGGATCTGATTTCTTTTCCTTTTTGAATAAGGGGATCACTCCTACATCTTTCCAATCTCTTAGAACAATCCCTTTTGTATGGGATCAAGATGCTGAGTAGTACATGAGCTGTAGTGGTCAGCGGCCCAAAGCTGACTTCTAGCAACAGGGCCAGTCACCCAGAGCTGCCAAGACCCTTCTCCACCTCCACGCGGTGATCCTGGATAACAGGCTGAAACAGGGCAGACTGACTAAGGAGAAGGGATCGAAGAGGGAAAGCTAGCACGGTACCCAAAAATGCCATGCTGAAGTCGGATGTGTCGGACCGAAATGTGCAAATATCGCAGTCAAGCTGCTTTGTGGCAATTTCATGGATTTACAAGACAACTGGTGTACCAAGAAATAGGTAGTTCTAAATGTTTGTGACATAATCAGAAAAATGTGAAAACAAAAGATTAAGAACAAAATAATGGCAAACCTGCAAAGGTCACGGACTGAAGCATGAACGTAGACCCATAAAACAAGGCAATTGAAAGTTCTGGCTTCTCCTTCAATGTATCCTCAGAGCTTCGGGGGATTCGTCCTTTTGATTCTGGCAAGAGCTCTTTCAGCTGACACAGGTCAACTATGGAAAATATGAAACAGACGGAAATGTTTTAGGTATAAAATTATTTTTTAAAAGTAAAGGTTACAGTGGTCTTACTCTCGTCAACTCTGTTACAACTCGGCTGAATAGGGAAGAGACAAGCCCAACAATAATGCTCTCTGATGTTTGAGTAGAAAAAAACAGCAGGGAAGGGAACTGGCCACCCCTACCTCACATAGACTGCGGCTTAAATGAAGAGTTATCTTCATCCCCAATATCAATTGTTGCCAAGGGATTGATCTTTACCTTTGTTTTAGCTGGCTAATGCCCACAATGAGTAAGTTTAATCTTTTGTGCGCCCTGAAAAGGACATTAAGTGGCAGGTTTAAGTTGCTATCTTCACATCCTGAGTGCTCCGATGAAGCGGGACTGTGGTCCTCCAGGTGGTTGTCTGATGCTTGGCTTCATCTGCGTGATACTCATTACTACAGGGATCACATCGATCCACATCTTGTCAGTTAGACTGTCTTGAAAACAGCCTGTTTCCTGGGAACGCTACAAGAAAGAGAGGTGGGGGTCTTGGTCAGCAGCTTGCAATGGCTTGGTCACGTGTGCAAAATGGAGGATGGGCGAATACCAAAAGATATCCTATACGGAGAGCTGACAAAGAGCAAGCGAAACATAAGAGCATGTCTGGCTATGTTGGACTATGTCTTCCGCAGCGTATGTCCTATCCAGCAGCCCTATTTTCGTTGATTAATTTGTCGTTCCAGTTGATGTTGTTGGCTCCTTTCCCATTAGGCTTCATTCCTCATCCTGTCTTGCCACTTTATGCCCATTATCCTTCGTAGGCATCTGTTAACGAAGGGCTGGAATCTTTGGTCATTCTCCATGTCTCCGCTCCATACAGCAACACTGATTTGACACTTGCATTGAATATTCTAACTTTGGTGTGAATTTTGATATCTCTGGATCTCCATATGTCGTTTAGCGTCAGGAATACCAGTCAATATTTCCTTTCGATCTCCGCAAATACTTTAAAGCAATAAAAGACCCTGATAAAAACAGATTGAAAATAAAAAATGGCACACGAAAGAAGACAACACAACTCAATGACATTTAACACTATAAATGGACAAATCAGATGAGAGATAACTGCGATTTAAAAAAAACACTTAATTTTAATCAAACAATCAATGTTCTTTAAGCGCCATATTCGAAGAAGTGTCGCAGCAGAAAACGAACGAGAAAAACAGGAGCACGACCCAAGGCACCCAATGTTTGGACATCAGGTACAGAGCACAAGACTCAAATCCAGACATAGTTTCCTAAAATCAACACAGCCCATTCAGCCATATCGAGAGATGGCACGAATTGATCCAGGGTCCAGAGATGGAACTTCGGGAGGAACCTACCCCCGGACAACGTCTACCATTCACAACATAGTAGTCGTTGAAAAAACTACACACATATGTATCACGGTGCAAAAGGAATATGAAACGATGAGGATACACAGATGATGACACATGTGATTGTGGCGAAATACAGGACCCAGACCACATAATGACCTGCCTCAACCTCCAATAGGTACAACATGGTGGAGGCAAATGACAAGGCAATCCATGTCACTGAATACTGGATGCATACTGTATGACGTGATGCTTGGACATGGAAAGTAAATAAGTATGTGCCTTAGACGGCACATAAGGCAGAAACCAGTGCTCTCCAGTTTGATCTGTGTGACGTCACTCTTTTTAGTCCATGAATGTTGTTCAAGCCCATAGTGGAGCCCTCTCTGATGATTGTTCTGCGAAGAGTTTATTTTGGTCTTCCTCTTTTCCTGCTGCCAGATGGTGACCACATAAAACGCTTGCAGAGGGAGTCCCTTGCTGTCCATTCCATTCTAAGAATATGATCGATGAAATCGTTAATTGGCGACTTCTCTAATTGTTTTATTGATTACAAATTGCTCTTAGCTAATGTTCAACAGTTTTCTGAGACACTTATTCTCGAACTAACACCTCCCACGATAATAAAAACATATCAGGGAGTTTAATGTAGTGCTGTACCTGTAATCATGGGTTTGGAACCATGGGAAATTAGAAAAACTAGGTCAGCCAAATCCTTGCGAAGACAGAGGGTCAAGGTCTCAGACTTCCGCCTGAGAAGCGTTACAATTACTCCGGCCTCAAGTTCTGCAACCGCACTTTCAGCCTGTATGAAACAAAGTTTATTAAAATAAGATGACTGAAGTTGAGACCACCAAACGAATGCTGTTCATGCTGTCAATTGTTTCTTTACCTCTACCACTCTGTATAACAAAAGTATGGAATCCCCCTTCGCCCGAATAATCTTTCAGCACGTCAGATTTTTCTAGGTTGATCACTTTGAGAGACTGTATCTTTTTTGTTTGTCGTTGTATAAATATGATTTGTTTGTGTGTAGAAACATAAATGAATAAAGAGCTTGTTGGTGTTATTGTTTTTGTTGTGTGTGTGTTAGTTTCCAAGATACAAGAAGATGAAGGTGAAAATGAAAAACCGTAACAACATTTAAACTTTTCAACTTCGCAGGGGGAAAAAAACCTTCGAATTTGAAAATCATCATAGAACACTGATAGTGTTTTTTACAAAATCGTCATATCTGTTATTTTTCCTTACAAATGTATTTAGTATTGCTAAATAAACAAATTAAACAGATCTATCTCAGTTAAATATATTGCAACTACTTACCTTCATCACCCTCAATAATGAAATAATCCTCCAGTCTTTCAGAAAAAGAGAATTCATTGTTTAAAAATTCTCTTTCAAAGTAAACCGGCCATCTCTGTTGTTTAACATACAATGACGCCATTACCTATTTTTGGATTCAATTTCCTGAATGTTTCAACCAATGTAAATGCACGACAATGCTCTAGAATTTTCTTATCGCCCGGCATATTTTACTGCCGATAGTGGCACAGCGACAATTTTTGTGGGCATAATTAATCGTCGCGATGTGCTACAGGTTAATAATTTCTGTAAAACAACATTTTTATGTTCTCCAGATGTCTTATTTGGTTTCTTTACTGAATATCCATGATTCATGTCGATATCATAAGAATACTTCTAATTGTGAAGTCTACAGTATGATAAAGACGGTCCGGTCATCCAAGGCAATACTGTTTGATATCACCTGGTTGGGGAGGAAGACTAACATCTGGTGAGCCAAAACATACTGATCAGACATGTTAGGATCAGGCAAAACATACTGATCAGACATGTTAGTCAGGGTAAGGCAGAACATACTGATCAGACATGTTAGGATCAGGCAAAACATACTGATCAGACATGTTAGGATCAGGCAAAACATACTGATCAGACATGTTAGGATCAGGCAAAACATACTGATCAGACATGTTAGTCAGAGTCAAGCAAAACATACTGGCTAAGTCCCTGACCTCGGCTTCCTCACAGTCCTTCCTGGAAACAGGCTGTTTTCATGGCAGCCTGGCTAGCGAGGTGAGGGATCGACGAGATCTATGTAGTAGTGGGCAACATGCAGCTGAAGCCAAGCATAGCACAACTGCCTGGAGAACCCCAGTCCACCTCCAACAGCATGCTCTAGTGTGAAGAAAACATAATGTCCTTTTCAAGGCGCACAAAAGCGTAAACCTACTCATTGTAGGCATGCGAAACAACAACAATATATTATCTGGTTGTCGCAGGCCTGAACAGGGGTGCAAAGAATAACAACACTGTAACCTGTCTAGCACTCACTTTTCACGACAAAGGCACAGGATTCAACTCCCATTACTGGCACATTCCAGTCAGCCTAGCTGGTTTACTGTTAGAGAGTAAGGAAAATGGACACCCCACCTCATAATCAAGTTCTTCACTCTTGGCTATCGTTCTTTGGTATCAGGCCACAATCACTCTTCTGGTATCCAGTGATTAACTGGCTGTAGTGCAAACCTAGGCTTCTCAGTAGGTTCATCAAAGTGGGGATCAGTGTCAACCCCCACCTTGTTGACTATGTTGCTGTAACACAACCTGCTTCTAGGAGCATGATGAGAATTTGAGGAGGGGGGCGGGGGGGGGGGGGGGGGGCTTGGTGAGTATATTTCACCAGACCCTGATTCAAATCCTTGCTCTCTGCCCCATCCTATAGACTAGTGTTTCACAACCTTGTTACACTCATGAACCAGTGAAAATAGGAAAGATTTTTCACAGATCTGTGAAAATAGGATCGATTTTTCGCGGATCTGTGAAAATAGGCCAAAAAGAATTGTTAACTGACTAGTGAAAATAGGAAAAATTGTTTGTGGATCAGTGAAAATAGGAGAAGAGAGAAGAAATCGAGGTGACAATACAAGTTTATAAGATAATCACAGGAAAGCTAAAATTAGACATAACAAGTTTTTTTAAATACAGTCACCCACAAGAACAGGACGGCATAGCTACAGATTAACCAAAGAGAGGTTCAGATTAGATATTAGGAAATATTTTTTTAGTGAGAGAGTGGTGAATGCTTGGAATGCATTGCCACGGGAGGTATTGGAGGCATGGTCAGTTAATGCATTTAAGAATAAATTGGATGCGCATAGCTTTTAGAGCAAGGTAATGTAAATGAAACTGGTTGTATACAGTTTTCTAAACCAGTATACAGACGTTAAGTTTAGGATAAAATTGTTCACACATCGATGAAAATATTTTAAAAATTGTTCACGGAATGGTGAAAATAGGAAAACAAATTTCACGTCCCGGTGAAAATAGTAAACAATTTTTGCGAACCGCTCAGACAGAACAAATCCCATTATTTATATAGTATTTTGTGGCTTGGCTCATTCTCAATCTCCCGCTACCAAACCCTGAAAGGGCTTAAGTAGCCGAATGTAGTCCAGAGAACGGAATGCGTTGTGTCGTAGTTTACAACTTGACTGCGATATTTGCACCTTTCGGTCCAACACATCCGACTCCAGCAAGCATTTTTTGAGTACCGAGTTAGCATTCCCTCTTCGATCCCTTCTCCTTAGCCAGTCTGCCCTGCTGCAGCCTGTTATCCAGGATCACCGCATGGAGGTGTAGAAGGGTCTTGGCAGCTCTGGTTTGCTGGCCCTGACGCTAGCAGTCAGCTATGGGTTGCTCACCACTGCAGCTCAGGCGCTGCTCAGCATCTTGATCCCATATTTTGTCTATTAGTTGTTAAGCTGATATTATCCAATGAAAATTTGATGGCCATTTAAAATAACCAGAATTCGAGCAGTAAATAAATAAGGGGTTGAATTTCCTTTTTCGCGAACTGGTAGGAAATTCCGACAACAGTCTGAGGACCAGTAGTTGGGACTCTCTGCTATAGTTCAGTTAAGTTCATCCCATTACCCATCAGATCATTGGGGCACACTTGAAGACACTCCCAAAATCCCATGCCACCTTTCTCTGTCTGCCGACGCCTGTCGTATCTCACCGGGACAAAGGTTAGACCACTCAGTGATGTTGTACACCAATCTCTTCCTTGGACGTCTTCACCCTCTCTGTCCTGGTACGGAACCCAAAGAGTATTTAGTTGGTAATTCCGTTGGACCTTGCGACGTGCCCGTACCAGGCCATCTTTCGTCTTTTGATTGTTGTGAACAGATCTTCAAGAGGACCAATAGCGTTTTCAACTCTCTGTCGTATTTCTACATTCGTGACACAATCTTTATGTGTAACAATTAGGAGTTTTTTATAGCACCTCATTTCCATTGCATGTATTCTGCCCTGGATATCTGGTGTAATGGTCCAGGTCTCGCAGGCATACAGGTCTGCTATAAGCAACAAGATAAATAAATGACTTCAACACCCCATGTTATAAGAGGAGAAACAATGAGGTTAAAGTAATGCTGCATGTTATATGAGCCTTTTAATGCAACATGGGCCAGGCTGTCACAAAATATTCCAATGATCAGAGCTTGCCAGATTCAACGCAATATTCCAGTCTAATAGGTTAAATTTGTGTCTTAACCCTTTACAGTCTAGACTAGTTGACTAGATTTGTGCTGTAACCCTTTGCAGTCCCGTCTAAATCATTGCATTTGTGTCTTAACCCTTTACCGTCTGGCCTAATTGATTAGATTTGTGCCTTTACACTTTACAGTCTGCCCTAAATTGATTGCATTTGTGTCTTAACCCTTTACAGTCAAGCCTAAATTGACTACATTTATGTCTTAACCTTTTACAGTCCAACCTAAATTGATTACATTAACGTCTTAACCTTTTACAGTCTGATCTAGTTGATTAGAATCATGTCTTACGACATGAATCTAATAAATTAGGCCAGACTGTAAAGGGTTAACAATGAGGTGTTGAGTTTGTTTTATTTCCTTTTCCTTCTAATTTCTACAGACTGCAGGTAGCTAGTTTTATGCTCAACCCCCATTACTTTGACGTCTGACAGACTATCTTATTATTATTCATTGCTAGCCTTAGAGGCCAGGTAACACACAGGACAGGTAACACACAGGCATGCTTTGATAAAAGTGTGCATTATGTAGTATGCTTGTGTCTACGTAGATGTGTTCTTAAAAGAAAAAACTAAAATGGAACTGATTTATTGAAACAGCTTTAAGTTTAGCACATATTACATGTTATTTCAGATAAATCCGCAACGAGACGGAAATTAAGACAAGGATTGTATTGGCAAAAAAATACTTTTAAAAAAAACGTGTCAGGGAATTACTTTCCGAGCAACCCTCGTAAATATACTGTCATAGGAGCTGAATTGGTAGTGACTTTGTTATAATAAAGGTAACTAAAAGTAAATTGTTCCACGACTCAAGTCAGGTACCCATTTTAATAGCTGTATAAACATGACTGTACCTCGGCCAGTTCATGTAATGGATGTCTATGCCGAGATAAAGGATCTGACGGCTCTACATTTATGCGAATTTTCCTCTAAGCTCATAGATATTCTAGCCACGAATTGTATGCTTTAACTTCTTTTTACTTGTTTAAAAGATTCTGCAGAGTGTGTAGACAACCAATTTCTCACCCCAGTCGTGTAGTTTCACCACAAAGTGATCATCGAACGATTGGAATGTTCATATCCATCGAAGTCACCCCCATGCAGTCATGCTGACGCTGGAGGGAACTGGGCTGATGGATCTGGACTTGACATTGGCCATCTCTTTCCTGATCAGAGGGCAAATGCTGACCAGGGTCGTAAGTTACACTACTTCTGTCCAGCGTAGTACCACGTCCTCTACCTTCGTCACCCCTTGTTTATTTGTAAATTGACTGCCCCTTGAGAAGTGCGCTAATGAGGATGTGGTTTTCATAAGTTCTCTGCATGAAAATGGGTTGTGTATAGAAAATTCTGCATCTGTTCAACCTCCATTGTTGTTGTTAATGCCCATAATGAGTATGTTTTAACTCTTTTGTGTGCCCTGAAGAGAACATTAAGTGGTGGGTTGTAATGCAATAGCTTTCCTCACATCCCGAGTGTGCCGATGAAGGCTGACCCAGGTCTTCCAGGCTGTTGTGCTATGCTTGGATTCCTCTGCGTGTCACTCTCTACTACAAGGATCACACTGATCCCACACCTCTTAAAACAGACTGCCATTAAACAGTTTGTTTCCAGGGAGACTACATAGAAGTCACATGACACAATGTCCGATCAGTATGTTTTGCCTGACCAGACATTAGTCTCTATTCCCCGGCTTTTATTAAGAATGCCAGTGGAACAAATGATTTACATCAGCAGAGTTAAAACACATTAACCAGAGAAAGTGAAGTAACAATAGTAAGTATAAATATTTGCAAAGACAGAACCTATGGTCTTTCAAAAAATATAAAACGCCAATTATATGTCACATTAAGGTAAAAGGAAAAATGTCAAAACAAAGACAAAAATAGTTATCTGGGAAACATCAGAATAGATGACAAAAGGTGTATAACAGAAATAAAGAACAAAAAGGCCCTAGCTTAAGCAGGCGTACAATATAAAATGAACAAGTTAATAAATAAGTAATACAAATGAGAGAGGGAGAGAGAGAGAGTCTTACAGTATTGTGTAGAACTTACAGAAAGGGGGAAGAATGGGCAACCACTGGTGATAGAATGACACATTAGCAGAGGTCATCATAGCCCTAGATAGGGAATGCAGAGAGTGGTGCAGCGGAAGGGCAGAGCTCGAGATTAACCTGCTGATAAATAATAGTCCTCAGAATAGTGATGCCATCATATATACTAATGGACCGGTTCTATGCAGTGAGATATCTGGTTTGGGGTTCTCTTCTAGAGTGAGAGAGCAGGTCGTTGTTGAGCAGTGGAGGGGCATACAAAACATCAATCTCCAATACGCCAGAAATCTGGATGAACAAGTAGGTGACAGCGTATTTAGTGAAATGTCACAGCCAAAAAGTAATGATGACATAAATAAACTACATACAAGAGATCAAAGTCTCATCTTTCAGCTCCGAACAGGACATACCAGAGTCAATCCCCAGTAAATGCCCCTATGCAGGCATTGCTCTCATCCTGATGAAACAGTTCTACATCTACTCATTGAGTGCAAGGCGCTTGCGGACGTGAGGAAAAGATTCTTACAAGCACTGCAGACAATTGCCAACACACTGTACGAAGCAGTGAAACAAATAAAGAATATCTGTATCTATATAAGAATGGCATTGTGCTGTCATGAGCAGGCTTGCTCAGCAGCTATGGCATAACAACAACAACAACAATGGAGATGGAGGCAATGACTGCAGTTCGAGATGGGTATCTGAGACCTCTTTAACGGGGGCAGTGATCGTGTCAGACCCTCAATCCTCAATTTGGAAGATGCCAGAGAGCTGGCTAAGGCACAAGCGGATAGCAGCTGTAAAGGCTGTGTACCTACTAACATAAGTAGAATAGCATGAGAGGCAGAGAAAGATAAGTAGAATGGCACGAGAGGCAGAGAAAGATGATTAGAATGGCATGAGAGGCAGAGAAAGATGATTAGAATGGCATGAGAGGCAGAGAAAGATAAGTACAATGGCATGAGAGGCAGAGAAAGATGATTAGAATGGCATGAGAGGCAGAGAAAGATGAGTAGAATGACATGAGAGATAGAGAAAGATGAGTAGAATGACATGAGAGGAAGAGAAAGATGATTAGAATGACATGAGAGGCAGAGAAAGATGATTAGAATGACATGAGAGGCAGAGAAACATAAGTACAATGGCATGAGAGGCAGAGAAAGATGAGTAGAATGACATGAGAGGCAGAGAAAGATGATTAGAATGACATGAGAGGCAGAGGAAGATCCTCTACCGCAAAAGAGTAAAATAGTGTTTCAGAGTTACAAGGGTCCAACGAGCCAACAGGAGGGAAGCCCTGAAAATACCGTCCGTGGTACCCACACATAACTTGAGAACCCTGCCAGAGAGGTTCAGTTCATTGAACAGGGTATTGTCCTTAATTCTCAAACAATGCGGTTTAAAACTGTCCAGCCAAAATGGTTACCTTCCCACGATTCTACTGGGAATTCCATGACCTCTGGGTAATTTAATCTAATCAATTAGGTAAGACTGTAAAGGGTTAAGACTCCAATCTCCACCGAAGACAGATGTATCGGACTCAAAAAGTGCAAATACAATCAAGCTGTAAATTAGCCACACAATGCACTCCGTTCTCCAGACTACACCCTGCTACTTGTAAAGCCCTGTTCAGGGCTTGGTAGCAGGAGATTGAGAAGGAACACAGAAGAAGAAAAAGACACTAATCTAACCAATTAGGATGAAATGTAAAGTGTTAAGGCACTAATCTAACCAATTAGGCTGGACTGTAAAGGGTTGACACTAATCTAACCAATTAGACTGAACTGTAAAGGGTTAAGACAGTAATGTAACCAATTAAACTGGACTGTAAAGGGTTAATCTATAAAAATGACACTTCTGTAGTCCCAAAAAAGGAATATGTCTTATAAATAACAGCTTGTACCAAAAAGCGTATTGACTTGTGGTTCACTGGGGTCCTTGTGCATGACAAGGGGAATAATAGCACCACTGCCCCACATAGAGCATGTCGTAAGAGGCGACTAACTGTGTGATATGGTATAACAGCGGCCATGGTTAGGTGGTTTGCTAAGAGTAGCACAGATAGAATTTAACAGGCTGTGGGTATACTTTGCTCTAGTGTTTCAGTCTATGGATGCAGTCCATGCAAGATATCAAGTGCGAATTGATAACGATCATCAGAGGTGAAATTGATGATGCCATTTAAGTATTTTTATTTTTCTTTGGGTATAAAAAAAACTGTGGTTTTAAGATGTATTGCACATCAGTTAACCACCCTACATGGCACCCCTTCCAATGCAGTGGAGTAATAAGCTGCTTAAGCCTAGCCAGCTACGCAGGAAATTCTTCTCCCAGCTACATCCAGCTCAAGCCAAAACTGGGACATGCACAGGTTCATCTGCCACTGAAGAAGCACAGTTTGACTAAGACTGAGGAGTACATAACGTCTGACAAACACTTAAAATGTGAACTCACCAAAATAGGAACATCTGCTGGAAAAAGTTCTCTGTGGCTGTTAGGGAAAAGATTGCTGTATGATTTTGACCTTGGATAATTCTTCGGACTTTGTGGTAGACCTGTAGAAAATTCTCCAGATTGCTTGTCGGATGCATTGCTGATTGATCGTGGCTTTAAACGTCGTGATAGGCTCGACATGATTCCTTGTCCAACTAAACACCTCTCCTGTTAGAGGGAATGGGTCGTCCTGCTACAGAGTATGCACATATCGTTATCTTCCATGGTAGTCACATAACAAAAGACACATATGTTATAAATGATGTTAAACGTTGTACTCCATTAAAATATTGTGATTTTTTTAATGTCAGAGCTTGAAAGAAAGTTAACCACAAATATTTTTTCTACTAAATCAATTCAGTTGCCATTTCTATAACAAAGGTCGGCTGCACTTGATCTTCATTGTCCTGTCTCTTAACTTGATAGCCTATAAAAATATCCATAAATGTCCACCAACTTATCCAATCCATGAAGTCAGTATAGTTATGCAACGGATCCCTGCTCACTCAAATACACCTGGCAATGACAAGGCAGACAGACTGGCTAAGAAGGGATCAAGTCAAGAGCAACAATACACATAAATAACCCTACAGACACTCAAACAACTACTGAAGACTGCAAAAAAAGAGGCTTGACTGAATAGATGGGCAATGGGGAATACTGGGAGAGAAGTCTACATACATATGGCCATCCCAAATACAACATTAATCTCCTGAAAAGGAGAGATCAAAGCACCATTTTCTGACTTTTCACACATCCCCATGAAACTGCTGAGCACCAACTTTTTGAATGTCCGGCGCTTGCCTTCACGATGTTAGGAAAGATCTTCCTTTTGAAGCCAGACAAATGGAACAAAACAACAGATCACAAACACTTGTCTATACCCCTACATGGCATAGGGTCAAAGGACAGAAACCCACAGGCTGCTGGATCAATAACCAATCAACCAACTTTACCTTGATGGTAGAATCAGTTAGGCTTTTCCCTGTCCATCTTTAGATGTTATTTTTCTACTTATAGTATTATTTTTTGCTGGCACATTTGTCCTCCCCTTTTCCTTTTAGTAATGTTTTCAGCAAGGTGTTATAAATGGCCTGTAACGTTCATCCTTTCGAGCATGGGGATGGTGTGGGCTAGTGGTTAAGTGACATGGCTCACAATCCAAAGGTGCTCGGTTCGATCCCCATCAGAGCACCGGCCGTTACCTGAGGAAGCAAAACCTTAGAAAATGCTGGACGAAGCAGACCCTTACATAAAATGCATGCCGAAGTCGGAAACATTGGGCCGATAGGCGCAAAATAAAATCATAGTGCAAAGCCCACCACTCTTGGGGAATATAGAAATAAGGTGATAGCAACAACAACAACAATCTTTTTTTAATTAAAAAAAAAAAACACCTTTCGATCTGGATTTCAGTTTCGGAAATAGAAAAAAAATCTGCCGGAGCCTGGTCAAGTGAGTAGGATAGTTGGGGACGTCTTTATTTGTGCAAAAAAATCCAGAACAAACAGTGATGTGCGGACAGGCGCATTGGTATGGTTACAGAACGAGAAGTTGTTTCTTCGTAACTCTGGCCTTGTTCTGTTAAGATGTCATGGCATAACCCTATGGATATTACTTTGCTATTTCTCAAACCGTGAGATGATGATTGGAATAGACCATATCATGAACCTTGACAACACGAGCGCCACTGCCAGATGATGTCATTGGTCATCCGAAACATGAGCTGTGATCTGTTGACTGTTAACCATTCTTAGATCGTTTAAGCACAAACAGATACTAATATGACGCACGAAGAGTCAAAACGGCTTATCAAAGCCAGGTACATGACCAAATGGGAAACCGAACATACTGGTTACACCAAAAACGATGCCTATTACCAGTTGAACCGAAGAGAGCAGGTCGTTGTCTTCAGACTTCGCACTGGCCACAATAGACTGAGGTACCACCTATTAAACAAATTGAAGATAGGAGGTACCGACGAATGCCCGTGCGGTACTGGCAAAATGACCGCTGAACATCTGCTGCAGAACTACCCGACATACGAGGATCAGAGAGAGCAGATGTGGCCATCACCAGTGGAACTGCAAGACAAGCTCTATGGCAGTGGCGACAGCCTCAGGATGACCGCCGCTTTTTTCGAAAAAATAATGGTTACTGTCTGACTGCGTACGCAGAAGAAGAAGATCGTTTAAGCCGGGGCTCGCCAACCTTTTTATACTTGGCGCCCACTTTTATTACTTTTATGAGAGCAGATTTTTCTTACAGGCAAGTAAATATCAATTGAAGAAAACGTTGCGGTCGTCCCTTGAGTATGTATATTTTGGGTGTTTTTAATACATCATCAACATGTGGTATGTCTTTTGCAGAATATCGCTCCTATCACAGCTTGACTGAAAGAAACTCAATCTCTTGCCAAATCTCCAGCCTGTTGCAGTCATGCCCAAGCATTCCTTTACATCTTGGGGGCCATCGCCTTCTTGGTCTGCCTCTGCTGCCCGACACGGTACCTTACTTTACCATTCTCTTAAGACCGATGTATCTTTTGATGTGGCCTGAAAAAGGACATGATAATTTACAACTGTGGAGGATTGAATAGGGGACTAGTCTAAACACCCCCCCCCCCCCCCCCCCAACTTTAAACCGCCACAAAAGCTTCAATAGTTATGGTCATGTCAACAGTTTATCACTTTCCATGTTCTTCTTCTGCGTTAGTTCTCAATCTCCTGCTACCAAGCCTTGAACAGGGTTTTGCAAGCAGCAGGATGTAGTCCGCAAAACGGAAAGCATAGTGTCGCTAGTTCACAGCTTGACTGCGATATTTGCACCTGTCGGTCAGACATCCATCTTCTGCAGACTTTCCATGTATTTGATGAAGACATTCTCCAGAGCAGCTGAATAGCGCAGTGGTAGAGCACTTGCATTTCATGGAAAAGTACAGGGTTGAACTAGAACTACCTCAGCTCCAGTCAACCTAGCTGGAAATGAGTACCTGACTCACAGATAGGAAAGGAAAAGTCAGCGAGGAAGGAAACTGGCCACCTCACCTCACAAACTGAGGCTTAGTATACTGAAGGCTCTATAACACTTCATTCCTGACTGGTGGTTAAGGCTGCTGCTGGACTTCATTGACCCTTGATCTGTCCAGGACATCTGTTACATTTGAGAGGTTAGTCATAGTAGAGACCTCGATACTTCGTACGAGATAGTATCAACGAATTCCAAGAATACGCCGCTGATTGCGCATATGAAAGGACTCAAGTCTTGAGATATCCTTTTTCAGCAGTCTCAAAAAACAGATCTAGTCCTACAGTGGATTATATACCGGGTTAGTCTTACCTCTTCAATCCCTTCTCCTTAACCAGTCTGCTCTGTTGCAGTCTGTTATTCAGGATCATAACATGAAGGTGTAGAAGGATCTTGGTAGCTCTGGTTGGCTGACCACTGTAGGTCATGCACAGATCAGCATCTTGATTAAAAAAAAGAGGTCCCATAGCAGGCACTGCCATCAGGGATGAAGTGTTGGAGCCTTCATTGTACTAAGCCACATCTTTGTGATGTGGGGGTGGCCAACTCCCTTCCTCGCTGCCTTTTTCCTTCACTCAGCCGTCAGTCAGCTACCCATTTACAGCAGGGAAACTGGGTGGTAGGGTGTGCAGCCTAGCTGGCAGTGAGCTTGCTTGCTAAGACTGGGATTATTGACGTGCCAGGCTTCGAAATCACGGACGGACAGAAACAAATCAGGGATGTGGTAAGTGCCTGGTACGACGGCTCCTCCAATCAACCCAGCTGTAAATTGGTACCTGTCATACGAGTTCGGCAAGGTAAAAACAGCAAGGAAGGGAAATGGCCACCCCCTCCCCCTCACATAGGCTGCAGCTTAGTACATGAAGAGCTATGTTAATCCCCGACTGCAATTTTTGCCATGGGACTGACCTTGACCTTTACTGAATGTGCCAGTAGCAGAAGTTGAACCCTGTACTTTTGCCTTAAAAAGCAAGTGCTCTACCACTCTGTAACAGAATTACAAGGGTCCAACGAGCCAACGCCAGGGAAGCCCTGAAAATATCGTTCGTGGTACCCACACATAACTTGAGAACCCTGCCGGAGAGGTTGACTTCATTGACCAGGGTATTGTCCTTAATTCTCAAACAATACAGTTTAAGATTGTCCAGCCAAAATAGTTACCTTCCCACGATTTCTACTGGGAATTCCAGGACCTTCTAGGTCACATAGTAGCTTGAAAAACAAGGTGTCCTTTCTCTGGAGACACGCCAGTTCAAATAAAGTTTGATGGAATTGAACTAAAGAAAATAGAAGTCATTGACCAAAGCAAGCAGCTTATCATATAAGCTAGGGGATGAGTGTGCTAGGGAAGAGCAGATCAGAAAGAGCAGAGAAGAGAAGGCTACCGTGCAGTTAGTAGGTAGGAGATAGGCAAGAACAAGTAGCTAAAATAGACTACAGAACATAGCCAGTGAGTTACAAGAATAGAGAGATAGAATTAGAAGCCACCGAAGCAGACCAACACTGATAGGCAACAAGAGAACGCGCATGTGTAAAAATATGTCTATGTGTGTCCTCGAGTGGCATTTGTTTGCATTCTCATCAGAAGGAGACATGTTGCTTCAACACAAAGCTGTCGTCCTGGACAACATGTTGTGACACATGTGTTACCTTGGCCTGACAACCACAGTAACAGAACCACTGTCCTCTGTCATAGGCCCAAGCAAAGCTGCAGTCGCCAGTTCCTGACGTTGAGACAAAACAAGAGGCTCAGAAGACATCTACGTTGTATAAGCTGAGAGGTGGGACATAAGGCCGCCAGACAAGCGAGGACAGTAAAATTTGAACTGAGAACAATTTGTTAGATTCCAACCACGTGATTAGAACTCTGGGTAATTTTAGTGGAAGATAAAGAGCTGTGCTAATTGCACGAAACTCTTGATAGTTTTTATAGTTAGTCAAAGAAGTGTTGATAACGAAACTCTTAACAATTCTCGTACTTAGTATTACTATTATAATGTTCAACAAATAAACATTCATTGTTTTGCTGTTGTAAAAAGAATTGTTCATGGTTTAATTAAAGTGTGAGTTAAGGAGTGATAGTGGTAAGGAAGAAAGTTAGTAAATAAGTGGTGATAGAATAACATTAACCCTGACATAACTCCGTTAATCAACCACTCTCTAGGTACCACTCAGATGAATCCTCTATATTGTTGTTGTTTGCGAATGCCCACAATGAATAGGTTACTCTTTTGTGCGCCCTGAAAAGGAAGTTGAGTGGTCGATTTCAGTAGCTTTCCTTACTACTTTCCTTACTTCCCGAGCAAGCTGATGATGGTGGACCAGGATCCACTACGCGGTTATGCTATGCTTGGCTTCATCTGCGTGTCACTCACTACTACGGGGATCATGACGATCCCTCACCTAATTAGCCAGGCTGTCAAGAAAACAGCCCGTTTCGATGGAGGGCTACGAGGAAGCCAAGGTGAGGATCTTGGGCAGTATGTTTTGCCTGACCCTGACTAACACGTCTGATCAGTATATTTTGCCTTACCAGACATAGTCTTTCTCCCCATCCTCTATATTTAACACATGAAAAGATGCACTGACAAGTTAAGTACAACTGCACTTTATACTCACACAATATATTCTCCTACTCTGCTTGTATGATTGCAATCTGCAGATTTCAATCAGTGATTCACAATATGAGTGATGGTAATATGCATGGTGGGAAAAGTATGTCGCAATGTGGCTGCTACAGAAATCATGATGACCTTCTCCTGGGCAGCCCTAAAGATGCAGCATCCAATATTGCTACGGTGTTTCTACAATAGACACAGCAAGCTTGAACTGAATGTGATAGTTTTCTTAACTTAATTTATTTATACTGGTTAAGAATACTGCAGAGTCTGTATACAACCAGCTTCTTTCACGTTTCCTTGATCTAAAAACTATATATGCACATCCAATCTTTTCTTGATTGCATTAAATGATTAATTGATTCTGCCTCCACTATTGTCTGTGGCAATGCATTTCAAGCATTCACTACTCTCTGTATTAAAAAAATATTTCCTTATATCTAGTTTGTGGTGAGATCGCCCTTTTCCGGTTTCAATCTCGCCATATAACTTCTAATAGGTTTCCAACAAGATTACACTACCGTCTTCAAATGAAGAAATGCTATTGTTAAACGTAGCACTACTTATAATTATTATAATTACTTCAACTTTATAAAGTAAATAGATAGTTTTATCACTATTATGTGGTTGACGGCGACATTGCGAAATCTATTTCTTGTTTGTTTCAACAGTTTCAAGCAAATACGACACACTTCAATCTTGTTAATTAACTTTTAGAACCACTTCTAATTACTTAGTAATTACGAATCAATGGAAGTAAATAAATAGTACACTGAGACTACTAGCTGGTTGCCTGCAACTTTGTGAAAACTACTTTATTGTTGTTTCAAATTGACAATGGCGCAATACAAACTATCTAAGTAACTTTTAACAAGTTTTCTAAAAACTAATGATCATTAGTACAGTGTCCACTACTGAGTTTACTGTGGTCTAGGTGTCGTCTACTAACTCAGTGACAGGCGACAGCTGGTATCTAGTCTAGTCTATTTACTTTTACAACTACAATGAAGTTTGACATTATCATTTCAATTATATTCTAAGGATACATGTTAGAAACACATACGTCAATAAAACATGTTTTTCAAATACACATCCAAATGTAACAAACCTAGAGCCAACCCAATGACATCTCTCTGATACCGATGACGGATCTCTTGATGGAAGAGACCACTTCAACAATACGCTTAGAGTTCACTTCTGGTATACCGGACAGACGACTCTGTGTTGCCAATGCGGATAATTTTTGTCGCTAGATGCACTCGCAAAGTCGCAAAATCCAGCATTTCAATCTACTTTCATCTTCTTTTGTCGTCTCACTTTCTACCGGGTTGTAGCCCAGTGTCGTTTTGTGTATTTGTCTTTCACCTCTCTCGTGGCTCGAGTAACATTCCCCCCCCCCCCATTTTACGGCAGGTCTTGTTTACGCTGTCTATCCATGTTTTCCTCGGTCTACCTCTCGCCTTCTTTCTGATGTTCTTCTGTGGAAGGTTGCATGAACAATTTGGTCTGGTTGCATTCTCACAATGTGACCAAACCAATTCATTCTCTGTTACTCGATGTACTATAGGCAGGGAATTGTTCCAACTTTCACCCGAATACTCATATTTGGGATTCTGTCTCTTCTGGTGTTTTTAATGACCTTTTTGTAGGCACCGCATTTCGCAGATGGCTAACTTTCGTCCCTGGACCTTATTCAATGTTCATGTGTGGCACTGGTAGCACAGGATTGGAGTTTCAACATTGGAGAGGCCCTCGAGCCTTACCCTTCGACACTGACACATCGCATGCCACATCGAACAACGCCGAAAGGAAAAGGAAAACCAAAAACTCAGTAGAGAGTTGCTACTCCAAGGTGGCATCAACCTATAATCAGACATGACTGAAAAGGGGCTCGTACTATAAGGAGACCCTGTCAAATAAAATGGAGAAGAGTAGTGGGGCCTTTTGAAATGTGTGTATTCAGATGACTAGAACAAGTTTTTTTTGTAAAGATAGGAAAACCAATAGTGTTGGAAAAAAATCCAGGTGGAGTTGATACAAAAGTAAAATGTTAGATAGGGGAGGTTTACATCTAAATGAGATAGGACAGCATGTTGTAGCAAAGTATATGTTCTATCATTGTGTTAGAAATTTAAACTAGTAAGGCCTATGAAGTATGAGACTAAAGATAGGCCTACAATAGGGTGCTATAGAGGATGTAGTCAAAGGGGTAATTTGGAGTCAGGGAAGTGTGAAATACATAGTAGAAAAGCAAACACTAAAATGATAAAGCAGAAGCAAAAAGAGGAAAACCAACAACATTACAAACTAAAATGTTTTTATGCAAATGTGAGAAGCATAGTAAATAAAAGAGAAGAATTGGAACTGTATGTAGCAGAAGAAAAACCAGATATAATAGGGTTAACAGAATCATGGACATATGAGGAGATTGCAGATAGTGAACTTGAAATTGAGGGATATACAATGTTAAGGAAAGATAGGATAATTGGAGACAAGACTAAGGGAGGTGGCGTTTTATTATACTGTATAAATTCTGTTAATATAACGATCAAAGATTATTTATCATGTGGTAACAAAAATGAAAGTGTATGGGGAGAAATAGAAAGTGGGGGTGAAAAAACAGTGATTGGAGTGTGCTATAGATGTCCATCAAGTCAAAAAGAGGAAGATGAGGAGCTGATTAATAGTATAGCAAAGGCAAGTAAAGGGAAATTATTATTAATGGGAGATTTCAACTATCCAGAAATAAAATGGGATATGGCAGAAGCACTTGTAGAGTCAAAACCTTTTGTTACTTGCATAACTGACAATTTTTTAATTCAACATGTAGAAGCAGCCACCAGAGGCAAAAACATACTCGACCCAGTTTTTACCACAGAGGAAAATATGATTGAAAACGTTACCGTTGGGGAACTGTTTGGCTCAAGTGACCATCAAATCATCCGTTGGGATCTTATTGCAGGGAAAGAAGTAAACATAAACACGCGAACATACGACTACTCTAAGGCAGATGTTAAGAGGATGAAAGAGGCAGCGAACCACATAATCTGGAAAGATATTATTGTAGGAACAGATGTTGAACAGGAGTGGGAAAGTTTTAAAACAGTTCTAGAAACGCTAAAAGAGGAATGTGTTCCATGTAGGGAGGTAAACCCCAAGCGTAAAAAGTGGATAACTAGATTTGTAGTGAAATGTAGAAGAGCAAAAAATAAAGCATGGCAAAAATATATAGAGGCAGGTAAATCAAAAGAAACATATGTAAAATATTTGGACAAGCAGAACATATCTCAGAAAGCGAATAAAACAGCAAAAATAGACTTTGAAAAAAAACTTGATCAGAGGATCAAGACTGACAGTAAAAGCTTCTTTTCTTATGTTAGAAATAAACAAAGAACGAAAGACAAAGTAGGCCCTCTCATAGACAGTACAGGGAACATAATAAGTGAGAATAGGGAGGCTGCTAATCTGCTCAATCAGTACTTTGGCACAGTCTTCACAAAGGAGGTCTGCTCCGAGATCCCAGAGCCTATAGATATTTTTCAAAGAGACATGGATACAGCGGGATTAAGATCAATCTGTATTACAGAGGAAATGGTTTTTAAAAAATTGGAGGGGTTGAAAGTGAATAAATGTCCAGGTCAAGATGGTATTCACCCAAAATTGCTGTATGAAATTAGAAACCAACTAGCAAAACCATTGGCTATATTATGTTCTCAATCACTTACAAAAGGGATTGTTCCACGGGATTGGAAAGATGCAGGAGTGATCCCCTTATTCAAAAAAGGCAAAAAATCAGATCCGGCAAATTATAGACCGGTGAGTTTAACGAGCATAGTCTGTAAATTGTTAGAGTCAATAATCAAAGAAAACATTGTAATGCATTTAGAAAAATTTAATCTAATTAGAAATAGTCAGCATGGGTTTACTAGAGGGAGATCATGCTTAACAAATCAATTAGAATTCATGGAGGAGGTTACTAAAATCATAGATAAGGGGAGCCAGTGGATGTTATTTATCTAGACTTTGCAAAGGCCTTTGATAGAGTACCTCATCAAAGATTATTTCGAAAGTTAAAATCACATGGAATATGTGACGAAGTTGCCAAATGGATTGAAAATTGGTTAACGGGAAGAAGGCAGAGGGCGGGCATAAATAAGGAGTACTCTGAGTGGAATGAAGTGAAAAGTGGTGTGCCACAGGGCTCGGTTTTGGGACCAATTTTGTTCTCGATATATATAAATGATTTGGACATTGATATGAGATCCATGATTGCAAAATTTGCTGATGACACAAAACTATGCAGTAGTGTCTCATCTAAAGCGGAAGTGGATATATTGATGTCGGATTTAGATAAAATTCGAGAATGGTCTGTAAGCTGGCAAATGGAGTTTAATGTAGATAAATGTACAGTCATCCACATGGGTAGATCCAATATGGAACATAATTACAGAATGGGAGAAAACAATATTAGAAAGATAGATAAGGAAAGGGACCTAGGGGTTATAATAGATCATACAGGAAAGGTGAGTGACAAGTTAAGGTAGCAATGAAAAAGGCAAATGCAATGTTAGGTATGATAAAAAGAAATATTAAACATAGGAGCAAGGAAGTGATCGTCAAACTGTATAAAGCTTTAGTTAGACCTAGATTGGAGTACTGTGTACAGGTGTGGAGTCCTTATCATAGAGGGGACATAAACATGCTAGAAAGAATTCAAAAAAGAGCGACAAAGATGATAGTGGGATTCCAGAATTACAGTTATGAGGAACGACTCAGAAAAACCGGCCTACAGTGTCTCGAAGAGAGAAGAATTCGTGGTGACTTAATACAGGTTTATAAGATGATCAGAGGAATCGATAAATTAGACTATAACAAGTTTTTTAAAATACAGCCACCTACAATAACACGAGGGCATAGCTACAAGCTGATTAAAGAGAGGTCCAGGTTAGATATTAGAAAATATTTTTTTAGTCAGAGAGTGGTGTCTGCTTGGAATGCATTGCCAGGGGAGGTAGTGGAGGCAGGGACAGTTAATGCATTTAAGAATAAACTGGATGCGCATATATTTTAGAGCAAGGTGATGTAAATGTAACTGGTTGTATACAGACTCTGCAGGGTCTTCTAAACCAGTATAAAGATGTTAAGTTAAGTTAAGTTCTGAAGAAAATAAAAAGCAGAAAAATAAAATATTTTGGTTATGTCAAGCGCCATGAAAGTCTGCTGAAGGTTATAACTAAACTTGTTAACTCAACGTAACTTAATTATACTGGTTTTGAAGGATCTACAGAGTCTGTATATAACCAGTTTAGTTCACTAATATATTGGAGGGAAGAGTGTAGTGCAATAGAGCCAAATGGCGACAGATGGACAGACGACATCAAGATGTGGTCGGGACACAGTTTGACCGCGTGTACAGATGGACAGACGACATGAAGATGTGGTCGGAACACAGTTTGACTGCGTGTACAGATGGACAGACGACATCAAGATGTGGTCGGAACACAGTTTGACTGCGTGTACCATCTTGGTGCAACACAGAGACAACTGTAGATTCATTGACGTCAACCTTCGATACGGAGACGGCACTTGATGATGATGAAGATGATGAGATTACTTTGTCTGTATGCAACCAGTTTCTTCTACTTCACTATACGCATTTAATCTATTCCTGAATACATTAATTGACCCTACCTGCTCTATTTCCCGTGATAATATATTCCTTGCATTCGCCACTCTCTGGTTTAAAAAACATATTTCCTAATATCTAAGCTGGATCTTCCTTTATTCCTCTTCTTCTTTGTTCGTTCTCAATCTCCCGCTACCAAACCCTGAACAAAGCTTTGCAAGTAGCGGAATGTAGTCCAGAGAACGGAATGCGTTGTGTCGTAGTTTACAGTTTGACTGCGATATTTGCATCTTTCGGTCCAACGCATTTGAATTCAGAAATCATTTTTGAGTACCGGGTTGCCCTACCTCTTCGATCCAATCTACTTAGCCAGTCTGCCTTGCTGCAGCTTGTTATCCAGGATCACCACAAGGAGGTGTAAAATGGTCTTGGCAGCTCTGGTTCGCTGACCCTGGCGCTAGCAGTCAGCTATGGGTCGCTGACCGCTGCCGTTTATGCGCTGCTCAGCGTCTTGATCCCTTCCTTTATTCAATTTGTAGTTGTGCTCTCTTGTTCTTGTAGTCGGATGAACTTTGAAAAAGTTGTTATTATCTCATGTATTATTTTCCTTTATTATCTATTAAACATGCATTAAAACACCTCGAATTCTTCTATTTTTCAGGAACTGTAGATCAGTTTCTTTAGTCTTTCCTCATTAATATAAATTCCGAAATTCCACTATCAGTTCTTGTTGCTATTCATTGTACCCTTTTCAGCATGTTTATATCACCACTACGATAAAGACTCCGGGCCTGAACACAGCAGTCCAATCTAGATCCCATCATCATTGGCATCTCAGTCGATGTAGAGCATACGCGTGGCGCCCTGTGAGTTTTGTCCAGCTGTCTCTTGTATTTGGATACTGTCTGCTATAACAGAGTCTGCTGGTAAGAGTTGACCTCAGTGGTTGAGTAGTTTATTTTATAAAGGGTCGCGAATGTTGTTGCTCCTCTCTATTGAGTCTTGGCATCTGGTGACTCTCTATTGAGTCTTGGCATCTGGTGACTCTCTATTGAGTCTTGGCATCTGGTGACTCTCTATTGAGTCTTGGCATCTGGTGACTCTCTATTGAGTCTTGGCATCTGGTGACTCTCTATTGAGTCTTGGCATCTGGTGACTCTCTATTGAGTCTTGGCATCTGGTGAGTTGCCTATCTCGAGGTCTTTTCTTTTCCAGAGGATACCACAGAGCAGTTCCAGAACTCCAGCTCTCGTCTTTCCAGCTTGGGATGTGGCCAGTTCATGCATTTTTTGACTGGTTAATGTAGACTGGGATGTATCCTCTCACCTTATCTATACAACATATATGCGGAATGTATAATGAGAAATGTTCGAGAAGACGAGAACATTGAACATTTCAACACATTTACTATTGACGGGTACAAGATTCAAGAGTTATGATACGCAGACGTCACAGTGGTGCTATCAAGAAGCGTAGAAGGGCTAGAGCAGCTAATTTCAGCTGTAAATGAACATAGTAAAGATCAAAACCTGTTTATAAACATAAATAAAACAAAGATAATGACCACCGACAAAAACACAACGTCAGCATAAATTTACAGTGGGTGGTGAAGAAATAGATCAGGTCACACATTTTGAATATCTAGGTTCCAGAATTGACAAAAATGGCGACTGCTGGAAAGAAATCAGAAGAAGACTAGCCATGGCAATGCAGAGACTGAACACCCTGAAGAAATTATGGCAGAGCACCAACAAAACGATAAAAGTAAAAGTCTTGAGAGCCTGTGTTTTTCCTGTGGCAGCTTATGGCTGCCAATCATGGACTATTACCAAAACTTCCAGACAAAGAATCGAATCCTTCGAGTTAAAATGCTACAGAAAGATCCTCAGAATACCATGGACAGAGAAAAAGACAAATGTATAGAGTTGAGCATAGAGTAAAACTGGTTTATCAATTCCATTTTGACTAGAAAATGCAAATACTTTGGTCACATCAAGAGACACAACGGCATCGAGAGAACAGTGATGGAAGGTATGGTGCCAGGTAAAAGAGGAAGGGGTAGACCAAAAAGACGATGGCACCAAGATAACCAGGAGTGCCTGGATATGACTGTGGCGGAGGCTGGAGTTTTGGCAAGAGAAAGAGTTTCTTTCAGACAGACTGTGATGGGAGCGACATTCTATATAGGACATGCTACATGATGATACTATACAGCTAAATGTTTTTGACATGCGACATTCTTCGTATGTCTTAACTTAACTTAACTTAATTTCATTAAACTGGTTTAGAAGGCTCTACATAGTCTGTATACAACCAGTTTATTCCACTCCACCGATACTGAAAATACTGTGAGCATCCAATCTATTTTTGGAATGCATTAACTGACTGCCTCCACTACATCCTGTGGCAAGGCATTCAAAAAATTCACCACTCACTGACTAAAGAAATATTTCCTATATTCGCTGTTGTAAAGGCCCATCTGTCGCCTTGGCCTGATTATCAGTTATACACGAAGGCGTTCTTAAGTGAGGCGTGAGTTCTCCGTTATAGGTTCGCTAGTGGATATATTTCGCTGATGTAACGTCAATGTCGGTTAGACAGTTGAGTCGAATAAGTCTGCACTTAGTTTGGTGTTTTTGTTGGGTTTTTTTTTTTTATTCCTGACATCTGCCGCTTTGTTGATGATTTTTTTTTTAATGGCGGCCCGACCTGCTCGTCGGCGCCTTATTTGATATTGATAATGTTGACATGTATATACAGTGGACTCGGTGATTTGTTAATCCTCAAAGCTTCTGTCTTTGATGTGTTAATCTTCATATTATATTTTTCAAGACTGGTATATCTTTCACAGACTAATATATCTTTCACAGACTAATATATATTTCACAGACTAATATATCTTTCAAAGACTTTTATATCTTTCACGGACTGGTGTATCTTTCACAAACTTTTATATCTTTCACAGACGTTTATATCTTTCACAAACTTTTATATCTTTCACAGACGTTTATATCTTTCACAGACTTTTATATCTTTTACATCTTCAACAGGCTGGTATATCTTTTACATACGTTTATATCTTTAACAGACTGATATATCTTTTACAGACTTTTACATCCTTAACAGACTGGTATATCTTTCACAGACTTTTATATCTTTCACAGACTTTTATATCTTTCACAGACTTTTATATCTTACACGGACTGGTAAATCTTTCAAAAAATGTATGTCTTTCACAGACTTTTATATCTTTCACATACTTTTATATCTTTCCCAGACTAATATATCTTTCGCAGACTTTTATATCGTTCACAAACTTTTACATCTTAACAGACTTTTACATCTTTAATATAATTTTATAACTTTCACAGACTTTTATAGCTTTCACACTTTTATATCTTTAACATAATTTTATATATTTCACATACTTTTATGTCTTTCACAGACTTTTATATCTTTCACGGACTGGTATTACTTTAATATTTATATCTTTCACATACTTTTATACCTTTTACAAACTATTATATCTTTTATAAACGCGCGTTCATGTGATTGTGTAGATCGGTTTTGTTAAGAAGTGATTCCACTCCGAGCAGACGCATAGGTTCTCCAGTCTTTCTTAGAAAAAGGTGATGAGTGTAGTTTCTGATGGTTCATGTAGCTCGCTGGTTGTACACACTCCTGTTCAGTCCTCTCATGCGCCTCTCAGTGCAAGCGGGCTCAGTGGTCTCGTGGTAAGGTGTCTGCCTAGGGTAGCGGAGGTCATGGGTTCGAACCTCGGTGAATACCAAGATTTATTTCACGTGGATCTTCTGGTAAAAATTCCCCTGATCTCTGGGTAGTAAGATTGGACTCCCGTGTTTAGTGTCAATTCCTTGGCAGTTGGAAATGGAAAAGAGTAGGCTTAACGACCGCTGCACGGCCAAAAATGTAAGTTAAAAATCTACCCAAGTTATTTGTACCTTTCCCCATGCGATTTGTTAAGAGGAGCTATAGATGGCGCCTATTTGGCTGTGGGTCTACTTAGCTCTAGTGTTTGAGTCTATTAAGATGGACTCACACATCGGTTAAACCACCCTCCAAGAAACCGGTTGTATACAGACTCTGTAGAGTCTTCTAAACCAGTATAAAGAAGTTAAGTTAAGTCAAGTCAAATTAAGTCAAGTTAAGTCAAATCAAGTCAAGTCAATGGGACAGAGCTCTATCTTGCCGACATACTGATGGATTGTCTGGCAGCTGTGTTGCAAACGGTAAAGAGGTTTACTCTTTTTTATTTCACTCTACACTCATTCTAAACAAATTCAAGTAAAACTAAATATAAACACAATACAACAGATTCTTTATTCAAGTAACACTACCAACTATAAGTTTATAACAACTTAAATTCTTCCCTCACACGCTTGCTAAAACACTCCTACCGCTAAACCTAACCTTATCGATACTGTTATTGCCCGGTTCGTGCTCTTCTCCTAATCTGGCCTGCTGTGATCGAACTTTGTTGCGGATTGCCGCTGGTGGTGGGCATGTTCCTCTTTGTCTGCGGTAGATCAAAGGGGTATCGACGTGATCAGGATATCAGGATAGACTGCGTCAAATATGATCCATAGGACCACTGGAAGACTGCCTCTAGCTGCTGACGACTTGTAATACGACCAATACATAATATGAGGGTAGTTACCTTGCTTGCTGCGTATCTTTCTCAACCGCCTCACCGCCGCCTGCTCTCAACTGAACGTCTCTTTCGAATCTACCGCTGTCTCTGAAGTGAACTGTTCCCTCATCTGTGGTTCTCATCTCAAAAACTGGGTTCAAATCTCACGACTCGTCTCTGAGTCTCCTCTCAAGCTTGTCTCTGAACTCAAGTGTTCTTTCTCTGTCTCTGAAGTCAAGTGTTCTTTCTCTGTCTCTGAAGTCAAGTGTTCTAGTCTACTGTGGTTCTCAACTCAAATCTGCCTCAACTGCGTGTCTCTGTTGTCTTCTCTCCAACGAGCGTCTCTTTCAAAAGTAATCTAATGTTCTCGCTCTGTCTCTGAAGTGGAGTGTTCTTTCTCTGTCTCTGAAGTGAAATGTTCTCTCTCTGTGGTTCACAACTCAAATCTGCCTCAACAGCATATCTCAGTCGTCTGCTATCCACTGAGCGTCTCTTTTGAAAGTCCAACTCGTAATGTGCCTCTTTTTATTTTTTTATTTAACGTGTTTGCCTCACTAGTTTCTACTGGCGGAGGCGCGCCTATTCCACCCTAGACCGTAGTCAATTTGGGCGATATTAAGACGCATAAATCAGGGCTTGGATGTATGTGTGCATCTGTATGTACCTATGCTTGGTGTGTGCTCTCTCAGAAGCTAGCCCAACCAAAGTGCAATGGAAGGGTCTCACCCTGAGAGCGCGTGTGAAAGTTGTGCAAGAGTGTGTCTGTAGGACAGTCAAATGTAACAGAGTGATGTGAGAAGAGAGATAACTTGACATGTGCCTCACGTCTCTCCACCGGGATTTATGTTCGATCCGCATCCACAGATCGCGTGATTTCAAAAATGTGCGCGCGTTTATTCCGCTTGTTTACCATGATCTCCCAAAGTCGCGCGGTCTCCTGCTGACGCTGGTTTGTCGGCGGCAACAAGCCTACCTGGCCACTACCGCTATCGTCTAACGTGTGGACACATGGCTGGTGTTACACCAGGTTACGTATGTTTACCTAAACTCCGACCTTCCCATTTTGAGACAAAAACATACGTTTTGGTTACTTACATTCTGGCGGGACTGAGTTCAGCTGCACTGACTTAATTAAATTCAAAGAAAGAGAAAGAAACATGTTGTCTAAACTCTTTCTATCTTCCTCCTAACTCTGTTAAACGTTAAAACATGTCTAAGCTCCTTCAATTGGTATGTCTATACAACTAAGATCTGTTAATATCAAGTTAAGTTAGGTTAGGTTAAGTCAATTCAAATGAAATCAAGTCAAGTTAAGTTAGGTTAAGTCAAGTCAAGACAAATCAAGTCAAGTCAAGTCAATTTAAGTTAATTTGTTCATCAAGTCAAGGTATGGTTAGGTTAGGTTAAGTCAAATCAAATGAAGTCAAGTCAAGTTAGGTTAGGTTAAGTTAAGTCAAGACCAGCGTATGATTTCGAAATGCTGTAATCTGTGCATTGCTGGTTCATCGACTGTAATGTCTTCATGCAAAATGCGGTCGTTGATCAACTTCAAAATTGTATCTATATACATTGCTAATGTCCGAACTACGTGTGGCCAATGGGCAAGGATGTAACCTCTTTCATCCCCATAAACCCCGGCATGGCCAGGACAATAGATCCACACAAGTTCACGCCACTTAATTCGAGACCTCTATGTCCGCTACCGACGTATGCCGTAGCCAGTCATTATATACCTGCCGGTGCAAGAGAGTCATGGACCATTACGGTCCTCAGTAAAGAGGCCGCAAATAGGTATATGATTTATCATCAAGATAAATGGTGAAAAACTGGAAGTTGGAAATAGATTCACATACTTCTGTAGTACACTGTCTCAGAATGTAGTAATGGGTGATGAGATGAACGTCAGAATCACCAAAACCAGCGCTACTTTTGGCAGACTACACTCACACGTCGAAATGGCAGCAGACGAAGCTGAAGGTGTACAGAGCAGTGGTGATCCCCGTGTTGCTATATGGAACATAATTACAGAATGGGAGAAAACAATATTAGAAAGATAGATAAGGAAAGGGACCTAGGGATTATAATAGATCATACAGGAAAGGTGAGTGAGCAAGTTAAGGTAGTAGTGAAAAATGCAAATGCAATGTTAGGTATGATAAAAAGAAATATTAAACATAGGAGCAAGAAAGTGATCGTCAAACTGTATAAAGCTTTAGTTAGACCTAGATTGGAGTACTGTGTACAGGTGTGGAGGCCTTATCATAGAGGGGATATAAACATGCTGGAAAGAATACAAAAAAGAGCGACAAAGATGATAGTGGGATTCCAGAATTACAGTTATGAGGAACGCCTCCGAAAAACCGGCCTACAGTGTCTCGAAAAGAGAAGAATTCGAGGTGACTTAATACAGGTTTATAAGATGATCAGAGGAATGGATAAATTAGACTACAACAAGTTTTTTTAAAATACAGCCAACCACAATAACACGAGGGCATAGCTACAAGCTGACTAAAGAGAGGTCCAGATTAGATATTAGGAAATATTTTTTTAGTCAGGGAGGGGTGACTGCTCGGAATGCATTACCAGGGGAGGTAGTGGAGGCAGGGACAGTTAATGCATTTAAGAATAAACTGGATGCGCATAGCTTTTAGAGCAAGGTGATGTAAATGTAACTGGTTGTATACAGACTCTGCAGGGTCTTCTAAACCAGTATAAAGACCTTAAGTTAAGTTAAGAAACATGGACTGTATACAGGCGGCATGCATAGAAGCTGAATCACATTCACGTGGTTTTATTAATAGATGCTGGAGTAAATAATAAATGGTAATAATTCAGTTCTCAACAATAGATGGCCATGACTGAATTCATTTAGACGTTACTCAGCTTCCTTGATGCTATGGCTGATTATGACATCATTTATTTATAAAATAAAATGAAAGTGTGCTCATTTGAATTGTGTAGCCTTAAAGATTTAAGAGCAGTACTCTGTCAACTATGCCAGCAGTCGGCACCAAAAAGAGTAGTGGTACAGTGGGTTCCATCCCATTGTAACATCCAAGGCAACGAGGAGGCAGACAGACTGGCAAAAGAAGGTGCAAAACTACCACAACCAGATTCTAGTGTGATCTACGAAGAGTCCAAAAGGCTTATTAGAGCCAGATACATGGTCAAATAGGAAACAGAACGTACTGGCTACACAAAAAATGATGCCTATTACCGATTGAACAGAAGAGAGCGGGTGGTGGTCTTCAGACTCCGCACAGGCCACAACAGACTGAGGTACCACCTATTCAATAAACTGAAGATAGGTGGCACTGACGAATGCACTTGTGGTACCGGAAAAATGACCGATGAACATCTGCTGCAAAACTGCTCGAAATACGAGGACCAGAGAAAGCAGATGTGGCCATCACCAGTGGCAACACTAGACAAGCTCTATGGCAGTGTCGACAGCCTCAGGATGACCGCTGCTTTTTTTTCGAAAAAATACAGGTTGACGTCTGACAGCGTACGAAGAAGAGGAAGAAGAATTATGTAGCGAGTCATGCTTCTGCACTTGATGTTGACCTTCATTCTGACGATTGTGAAGTGTAGACGAGTGGACTTTACACGCGGTAAAGTAAATCCTGTTCTTCTCTGTTTCTAAGAGAATCAACTTCACTGCAATTCGAGGTAACGTATCGAGGCTCAGTCCTTTTCAGTAAATAGCAAACGGCTGTGAATATTGGTGGTTTCTGTAACTCGATGACTGCAAACACTCCTGCTCTGTCCTCGCGGGCTCCCCACGCTTTTTCTTCTTCTTCTTCTTCTTCTGTTCTCAAACTTCCGTAAAAATGGCTTTGCAAGTAGCAGGTTGTAGTCCGGAAAACTAAATGCGTTGTGTCGTAGTTTACAGCTTGGCTGTGATATTTGTACCTTTCGGTCCGACACATCCGACTTCAGCATGACATTTTTTGGTACGGGGTTAGCCTCTCCTCTTCGATCCCTTCTCTTTATTTGTCTGCCAGTTAACCATGGTCACTCTTAGAAGCTCTGGGTCGCAGGCTCTGACGTTATCAGTCAGCCTAGGTTGCCGACCGCTACAGCGCATGCACTGTTCAACATGTTGATTCCTAATTGTTGATTCAAATACTACTACCAGTACTACTACTACCACTACTACTACTACTACTTCTGCTGCTACTACTACTACTACTACTATAACTGATAGTACTACTACTACTACTACTGCTGCTACTACTACTACTACTACTACTACTGCTGCTACTACTACTACTACCACCACCATTACTACTACTACTACTACTACTACTTCTTCTGCTGCTACTACTACTACTGCTGCTACTACTACTACTACTACTACTACTGCTGCTACTACTACTACTACTACTACTTCTGCTGCTACTACTACTACTACTACTAAAACTGATAGTACTACTACTACTACTGCTGCTACTACTACTACTACTACTACTGCTGCTACTACTACTACTACCACCACCACTGCTACTACTACTACTACTACTACTAATTCTGCTGCTACTACTACTACTACTACTACAACTGATAGTACTACTACTACTACTACTGCTGCTACTACTACTACTACTACTACTGCTGCTACTACTACTACTACTACTACTACTGCTACTACTACTACCACTACTACTACTGCTACTACTACTACTACCACTACTACTACTACCACTACTATTGCTACTACTACCACTACTACTACTACTACCACTACTACTACTGCTACTACCACTACTACAATAATACTACTACCACTACTACAACTACTACTACTACCACTACTCCTACTCTTACTACTACTAATGTGTCAAATGTCTCTTGAAACTTGCGTCTTACTTTCTAACTGATAAGCTAGGCCACAATGTCTGCTGTCGCCTTGCCCGTCCCTGGCCTATGGTCTTATATAACACGGTTTTCTCTCTCTGTCTTGTCGCCGT
Organism: Ariolimax columbianus; assembly: GCA_036924085.1. NCBI lineage: Eukaryota > Metazoa > Mollusca > Gastropoda > Stylommatophora > Arionidae > Ariolimax > Ariolimax columbianus. The sequence goes on from JAVGWX010000014.1 coordinate 69,269,513, forward strand.
TTAGGGTTTTGGTGAGATTCCAGTCTTGTAGAATCTTTTTCCAAATCTAAAGAGCTGGTTAGGTTATGCGAACTTTCTCTCACACTCTTCTTCTTCTCTTTTATGAAGGTTGCCTTTGCTGTATTGTGTAATATTGTATTTTCGTCTGTTTGGTTCGTCTCCATGATTTCTCTGCACGTACTAATTCTGCCTTTCAGCTCTTTCAGTTTTTGGGTCCAGAAGCGTTGGTATACTTTTGTTGGCAGAGTCAAGAACTCACCTATTGAAGGTTTGTAGTTTAGAGTTTAGACTTTTAAGCCCGGTTTTCATTTTCAACAGAGAGCTGTCAGTCTGCAATGTAAATAGGCTCCAATGTCCTTTCCTATAGTTCCTTCTAGAGTAGTCCGTGTGTGGGTCGTCCCTCCAGGATCTGGAGTAGTATGTGTGTGGGTCGTCCCTCTAGGACCTGAAGTAGTCTGTGTGTGGGTCGTCCCCCCAGGATCTGGAGTAGTACGTGTGTGGGTCGTCCCTCCAGGATCTGGAGTAGTATGTGTGTGGGT